>CM069914.1:116305360-117047577 GCA_036172215.1 Camellia granthamiana
AAACATACAAGTTTTTTTTACCTACCTTTTTAGCCAAATAGCCAAAAAGTTACTAAATTAGTCTGTTCCCAAACGAGGCCTTAATTTCCTGGCTACGCCACTGTTTCCAGTCAAGGCAAAACTGCCTTTGTTGCCTCTAATGATATGATTGTGAAATAGTACATCCACAATTTGAATGATCTTTATTAACATAGAAAAAAATGATGCAAGACGCATTTTATGTAGACTGAGACTGAGTCATGTGTTTTCAAAGAACCAAGTACGGTTATCCAGTCAGTGCTTGGATCTCTATCCAGCCACATATTGAGCACATAATTTAGGCGTGTAGCAATATCATATATTATCAGATGAAAAAAACACAATATATTATCAAAATATGTCAAGAAAATTAATTAATAAAAATTCTTTGTTGCCAACCAAAAAATATATTGACATATAGCAATGCCAATTTTCCAATCTATACCTTACACATTTCTTTTTTCGTATAGAAATGAATTCTAGATGCAGAGCATAGAAAAACAATAAAGGTATGGCATTTCACCTTGAGCACAACTTGGGTAATTGCGTAATCATGTTTAGATTCAACCATTTTAAGTCTTAAATTTGTGGTTTTCATGAGCAACATCCTGCTAGACAATTGTCTTTATATTTTATTAGGTTTTTAATAGTTAAGGCTATTTCATTAATTTTTGAATTGGCAGATATGGGTCGTAGTTTTCATCCATGTGTTCTAATATTGCTAAGTTATGTTTCTAGGTATTATATGTGGGTTTTATTAGGTCAATAATAACATTAATTAGTTAAAATTTCAGTTGATGCAAAGATGGCTCTTTATACATTAGGGGCAAAAAAGGAATACAAAAAGGAAAAATTCAGTCATCCCCAACACTCGAGCGTTGGTTGAGGAACTCTCAAGACTTCTGGAGCTCAAGCCCTTGTCGAGCGTTACTCAAGCGCAACTTCCAGTAATTTGTGCGCTCAAGCGCCTATAGAGCAGGCCTCGTAGGAAAACCAAAGCTCTTGCCAAGCGCCTATTGAGCGAACCTAGCAAGAGTTTCAAAGCTCAAGCACCTATCGAGTGGACCTTCCAAGAGTGTCAAAACTCAAGTGCTTGGCGAGCCTTGGTTAGGTAGGGGCCAAAAACTTCTAAAAACTCAATATTTTTTTCCCTTGAAAACTCAAATTTCAAAGTCCTATGATGGGTTGGTGCCTAAATATAAGTGTGGAGTGTTGTGCAAGGGCTCATACGAACATATACTGAGGGTAACAGAACCACAAACCTGCATCAACATCCTAGAAGGTTGATCACATTTCGACACTCTTTCAATTAAAAAGATACGAAGTCCAAAATCCCCAGATTACAGATTCCAAAAGTTTTGTTCAACAGAAATAGCCAACCTAACTAAACCTATCCTAAAAATAGCAATTCCAGAAGCAAGCCTACATCAACCAATGGGAGAGAAGAGGGGGGAGGGGGCAATTAACACAACTATCAGGTTTGTGGCGTACAACACAAACGTTTGACAAACGTAATTTAATACTTATGCAAAGTTTATCTTGTTTTGTCATGGAACCACTAATTTGTTAGTTTCCAGTTTTTGAAACAAAACTTAGATAAACTAATGCTCATCAGGCATTATTATAAATAATGATTAACACATGAACTTATAGTTAAAAATAAAGAATGAAGAAAATGACAATATTGATCACCTACAACACGCTAACCTGTTCATCAACAATTAAGCAACCGCTTTACCGCATATGACAAGTTGTCAATCCAAAGAATCTTAAGGGGTTGGGAAACATGAAATAAAATTAATGTAAAATTCAACATTGCATGGAATCAGTTATGTCTTTTTATTTGATCCAATATACCAATGACAGAACAACTACCTTTAAACCAGTTTCGAATTTTGAATCTGACAAGCTTGATTACAGTGGAAGTGCGGGAAACCACCGAAACTGACATTGTGTATATATATGTATTTTTTTTTTTTTTTTTGGTGTGCTTATAACTGAAAATGTAAATACATAAAATTATTCGACTCCTTGTGTTCATTGTTCTTGAAACTAAGTTGATAAAAGTCAAGGGTTCAACGTCAGATACAGAGAGAGAATACAGAAAAAAACCAACCTAGCATGGTAAGACGATGGAGAGCAGTGATTGTTGTTGTTATATGTTTTTTCGCAAAATCTAACTTCTTAATATCACGGCATATTTTCTGAACCATTGTTTCACTTTGCTCAGCTTTGCTTTTTATTTCACGGATCTTATACATGAGTTCCTGCGTAACAAGAAAATAAATAAATTAATAGAACCCATACACATATAAGAGATGCCACCAGCAGCATATACAAGCTAAAACTACAATGATAGTGACTTTTCAAGATAAAGTTTTGGCTTTGCAAAGAAGGTAGTGTTTCACAAAAAATGAAGTGCCAAATTAATTCTGATAAACAAACCTCCACAGCACACGTAGCTGCAGCAAGATCCTCCTTGGCTTTCGTTCCTGAATTACTCTGGAATTACAATGGTTTACAGTCAAAGAACTTGTATCAAAAATAAATAAATTAATTAATTAAAAATAATGAAAACAGAAAATAAATGCATGAAATGTGAAATAGACTAGCAAGAGATCTTTGTTTTCATACTCTCCTATGCCTCAATGTACAAGATGAGAGACATAAACTATTACTACCTTCAGAACAAAACCAATCAAAATCATTCAAGCAGTCTAAACATAAATATAGATTATTAATGCCATTTTGTGTTGCAATGTTGAAGATTTTTTTCACTCAAAATCAAACAATATGAGGATGACAATGGTAAAGCATGACTTAATTTATTTTTTGTATCTTCTCAGACCATTAACATCCATCCAACAATATTTGGCAAACAAGGGATGGTTGAAAATTCTTTTACATTTTATCATCTGATAAATCTACAATTACCAGTAACAGCTTATAGGTGCATTAGCATTTGGTAAAGCCTGTAGACAATTGATCAATATGATTGCCAGGATGAACCCAAATGTTATCCAATCATTTCATCACCATGCATAATCTAACCATCCTCAAAATTTGTTCCATACTTGGATGACGGAAAGGGTTAACACCTTAGCTAGGTTTTTGGATTTAGTAGATTCTGTGGAACTTTGAAGACACATAAAGCACAGTTTTCCATACATCCAGTGTAAGAATTTACACATGTTTGGTACTCTTTTAATAAATTTATGACTCATCGGAAAAAACATATATACATGCATTTGATTCTATTTTCCCGCAATCTCTTCAATTTCAAAAAATAAATAAATAACTATCCTCTTTAGGTCTGAAACAGCCACCAAATGGAATAAAATGTGACAAGGAACTTATTAAGGAGAGAGTGATCTGAGTGAGTCTTTTATTAAGAAGAGAGTGGATTTACATTCAAAGTTTGAAGTAGCTTTTACATAAAAAATATTATGGGGTTAAAAGGCGAAAATAAAATGGTTAAAGGAGGGCGATAATAACCCCAAGTTGTTTCATTGGGTTGTAAATGGGAAAAATAAAAAGTTCACAAAAGATTGAAGATAGGGTTTGGAAGGGTTGTGGATAGAGAAGATCAACTAGTTAATGAGATTTTTTTCCCTTTTATTCATCTTTGAATTCTTCTGTTGGGATTGATAGGCCAGGGATAAATGAATTAGAGTGGTTTCCAATTTATGCAAATAGATCAACATAAGAAGAGGAAGTCACAGTGTTTGTATGTTTGAGGAATAAGTCTATACAGCCAAAGTGGCAGGGTTATTGTGGTACCAATGCTTTCCTTATTTGTTTGATTCCTAAGAAGGATAGTTCCTTGTAGATTGGTGATTTTAGACCTATTAGTTTAGTTACTTCTCTTTACAAGATTTTGGAGATAGATGGGGGAAGTGGATTTGTGGTTGTTTCTTTGCAGGGTTTTAACCATAAGCCGTTATATGTAATGGGATTTTGGACTTCCAGTATCGTTATTCACCTATATATCGGTCCATATTGTCCAATATCGACCGATATATGACCGTATCGCCAATAATGATGCATATCCCAATAATGTTATTTAAAACCATGGTTGTTTGTCACCAATAATGGAGGGTGATCCTCTATCCCCTTTTCTATTCATTTTAGTGGTTAACGTCTTGAGTATGACGATTGGCAGGGCTAGGGATAGGGGTTTAGCGGATGTTTTTGTGGTTGAGACGACTATTACATTGATACTTTCAAGAAATAAAAATACAGTGTGAGAGAGTATAACCTGTTGACGAACTGCTGCTAAAATTCCAGCATCTACGCGGCGAATCTCACTATGTATCTTTTGCATAAGTGGCTCCACACCAGACAAAGAGGCCTCTACATATTAACCATGTTTGATATTGTCAATTGTCAATTAAGTTAAAAGCACCAACCAAGAAGAAAGACAAAAAGATTATCATAAAGTTCAAGAATGCATATGCAAATCTGTAACAAGGAAAATGTACTTAAGAGTAGCACCGATATCATTATCAGTTATAACTGACCCCCAAAATGTTCTTCAAAATTCACGCTTACTTTCCATACCACCACTTCTCTTTATGCTTCATATTTTCAGCAATTCATTTAAAATTTTGTGAAAGTCGAAATAATTTTCCATTTATTCATATATAATTACTAGAGTAAATGTTGTACTTGAAAAAACCTGGAATATCTTCCATCTTTAACTATGACATATATATATATATATATATATTATCCCATCTTTCATGCTTTCTGTAACCAAAAATATGCACATTACTAAGCCCCCATGAAAGTTCTCCTTGAAACTTGAGGAAAATCACCTTTTCAAAACCCTAGCCTCTCTTTCCTTAGAATAATTTTCGAACCCTATTCCAGCCTATTTTTTGTCTTTTTATCTCTTCAAATATTTTACTCTCTGTGATTGTTTAATGCTTTCCATACATTAGTTTTCTTTGTGTTTGTGTTCAAAGTATGAGATGAGTCATGCTATGAGAGATGGGTCGTGTTGCTACCATAGTTTAAAGCAAACAACTTGTGCTACTCGGGATGATTCGTGCCTGTACGTTGAATGCAACAACTCTCTTGATCAATATTTCAAACTTGTAGTTGTGAAATATTTGATATTTCAAACCGGATTACAATTGATGGCCGATATTAAGGCCAAGTTTGGGAAGATAAGAAAAAGTTAAAAAGTTACTCAAAAAGTTAAAAAGTTAACACTATTCACCAAAAGTCAACAATCACGGCTGCACAACTCCCAATCATAATTTTCCCCTACAAACCAATTTTTACAATTTTTTAATACACATTTTTCCATAAAAAGTCAAAAAGTTAACCAAACATCCATATTTTTTTTCTCAATTTTTTAGTTCAAAAAGACAAAAAGTGCACTTATTTATGACACCCCAAACAACTCCTAAATCTCATTTATGTGGTTAGTGGTGAATTCTTTGCCCTAGGATTTTTCCCAAAAATTAATATCTCAAACTCTACGTTTAATTGTCAATTTAATTTCTTAATTTCATTTAATTCTTGTTTAGTCATAATATCCATCAATCTTTTTAATCAAAATTATTTTAGGAATTTAGCAATTAAATTAGTTTAATTTCACAATTGTCCCTATGGATCGATACCTGGACTTGCCATTATTCTAAAAGAATTTGATATAGTTAAGTGTTTATTTTTGGTGTGTGAAACGACCCACCAAATTTTGGCGCTATTGCCAGGGAATCTAACTATAAATAAATAAAAATCATTCTCTAAATGAAACCAAAGGTGAAGCAATATGAAAACCAGTGACCATTAGCTATACATGGTCCTCCTGGATGCCCATCAAGAGGCCCTTCCACTATCCCCTCCCCCTTCCCCAGCCAAAAAATAATAATTTTAAATTTTTTTTTTTAAAAAAAAAAAACATATGCATAGGACTTGGGAATGCGATACAAAAGTTTGAGTTCATTTTCTGAATTTTTTTAAATAATAAATTAATTTCACAAAAAAAAAACACCAAAAAGATATAACAAGTTTTTAAAAACTATTTTTGCCCCCAAAAATATATAAAATCATGTGAAAATGATGAGTATTTTTATTTTTCATTTTCTATACCAAATTAGTCCTTTTTTTCTTTTTTTTTTAAAGTTCAGAAAACTAGTTCTTAAAACTCAGCCAAATAGATGCGGAATTGGAAGGGGGCTCGCAAGGATCATCAACATTGATTGATGAAATAATCTAGGAAAACAATTTACAATGAAAAGCCACGAAATGTGAGGATCTATTCAGCATATACACATCGATATCATAAAGAGAGGGAAAATAGTATAGAGATGACCTGTGGGGAACATCTGGTTGATGTAGTCCAAAGCACTCGATTTGTCCATTGCTCTTCAAACAAAACAAAATTCTGCAATCTCTCTCTCGTTCCAAACTGAATCTAAAGACTCTGGTCTGAAGATGCCCTAGTAATAACAGGGTTGGCCCTGAGTTCTCTAGGTCAACTCGTAAAATGAGGCACTCTCTACATAATCACACACACAAATATATATATATATATATATATAAGTAGATAAAATGGTAAATACCTACAATTTTCTTATTTGTTATTACCCACACAAAGTCTGCTTTCATATATAATCACTAAAACTATATATTAAAACTTATTGAGAACATATTAAGATATGAAAAAATTATTACAAAACTCAAAAACATAAAAATCTGGCCTGGTTGAAAAATTATAATTAATTATTTTACTTTTTGCTTCTTTTTTCTTTTGTCATATCCAGAACTATATTCTCTAGGTTTTTTTTTTCTTTTTTCGTATCTACAACCACAATTTCTAAGAGGCGGGATTACATAAATTAGATTAGAGTGTTCTGGGTTGTGGACCTGTGGTCAGACTAACAGTAATCAGCTGTGTTACATGGACTCAGATACGGGGTGTCGGGTGCGTATCCAAAGTCTGATCTATCAAATCTCAAATTTAAGGATATGCAGACTCAACCAAAAATGATTCTATTCTATGTTTTCAATCTATCATGTTATAAAATGGCATTATATGTAACATACACCGTCAAAAAGACGTTTTACTCATTTTACAGCAATTATACCATAATATATAGTGTTCAATACAAATATATAAGTGTCCAATGGAAGGGATTGGACACATAGCCCATACCCTTGACAAAGTGCCGAGTGTCTTCACATGCATATTTGATATATTTTGAAGAGTCCATGTAACATTGTTAATCAGTAATGCAAGAATGTGCAGAGTGAAGTTGTGTTTGTGTTGTTTCCATTCAAAAATCAATATTGACCCTGCATGAATCAAAAACTAAGCAAAAAATAAAATTTAGTTCATGTCGCTATGATTTTACAAAACAAACATTATTGTTCATAGCACTCTGATTTTTCCAGCAAAAGAGTAAAAAATTATATTCAACCTATCCAATTACTTATAAAAGACAAAAAAACCAATCATCAGCATTAAATAGAATAGGGCATCCAGATTTGGTTAAACCCACTGTAATAAATCCATGTAAATACAAATACTTACAAATACTGCTAGATTAAGCAAAACCCTCAAATAAAAAAAGATCGATTGAATCAATAATACAAATTACCGCACAGAGAAAGAGAACTCACCGGACAAGGAAGATCGCAGTCGTTGTTCACTGATTACTCCAGTCTTATTCGTGGTAATGGAATTGGAGATTCAGGGAATGGGGAAACTGGGAAGACAATGGGAGATTAATAAACCAAACGATTCAAAGCCTTGTTTTTTCTCAACGATTTGAGGAACAAGGAAGAGAGATCTGGTAAAGCTATGAATTGAAGCTTTTTTTTGTTTATTTTGGTGAGAAGCTATGAATTGAAGTGACAGGCGTTTTCAGACAGTTCGATGCATAACTCGGTTCTTTTGGCGTTAAGATCCTCTGGAGCGTAAATCAGATCCATCAAGCCTCACCAAAACGACGTCGTTTTGGTGGGTAATTTGAAGAAGTTAAAAAAAAACAGATTGAAGCTCAGTCAGTCTGAAAATACATACACACACAGTGAGTGAGAGAGAGAGTCTCAGATTGAAGCCGTGGCTGAGATTGTGAAACCATATTGCATTATCACCAAGTAGAAGAATCATATACACAGATTCAAATGGATATTCCATTCCGATTCGGAAGCTTTTTAACACCTCACAATTTATGGTCTACTTTTTCAAGGATTCAAAATCCTCTCATCAAACGCTGTTGTTCTTCAAGGAGGGACTCCCAACAAAACGACGACGACGACAACACCCTCATCAATTTTTCAATCTAGTCATTTTTTATATTTTTTTGGAGTAGTTTTGATTTTTAAATCTGTATAGATTTTGAAGAAAACCCAGATGGGTTGTGGCTGAAATCCCAACAGAACCACAATGTCTTGACAAAGGAAAGCAAACATTGCATTCAAAGTGATAGAGAAAATATTCCGAGGGTAGAGATTATGAACTCACCAGCTTCACCAAGATTTTCTTGATCGATTCAGCATCTCTCTCTCTCCTTCTCTATTTCTTGATCGATTCAGATCTGCGTTTTTTATTTTTATTTTTTATTTTCAAATTACCCACCAAAGCGACGTGATTTTAGTGATTTTTAATCTTCACCGTTGGATTAATCACTCTAGGAGATCACTCTAAAGGATCTCCACTCTAAAGGATCTTAACGTGTTCTTTTGACAAAGGACGGGTTTCCTAATTCGATAAATGTCGAGTCGACTTGTTAATGCAAGCAGTTTATTTGGTTGAATTAGAAGTGAGCAGCGGATATACCGATCTATCTAAACTGATCGAACCGAATCGATCTGTTGCATTTTAAATGGATGTATGATAACGAACGGACGGTTGCGAATTGATTTTTTTTAAATCCACCTAGTTTTGGACAGATAGCAGATTTGAGATTCCTTTAGCCGCAACTGAACAGCTAAACCGCAAGCACTTCTAGTAATTTGTAAAATTTTATGTTTTCAATTTGTTTAAATATTTTATTTGTGTTTTTAATTGAAAAAAAATTTAAATATTCTATTGAAAAAAAAAAAATTCAACTTGAATATATTTTTTTGAATTGAAAAAAATAAATATATTATTTATCTATATTTTTTGATTTTTAAATCTAACTCTAAAAATAATAAATAAAAAGATGATATATGCTGGTTGGTTTTTATTTTTAAAAACAGATATAGATGTAATAATACAGAGGCATACATGCAGTGATAGCAGATTTGAGATTCCTTTAGCCGTAACTGAACAGCTAAACCGCAAGCACTTCTAGTAATTTGTAAAATTTTATGTTTTCAATTTGTTTAAATATTTTATTTGTGTTTTTAATTGAAAAAAAATTTAAATATTCTATTGAAAAAAAAAAATTCAACTTGAATATATTTTTTTGAATTGAAAAAAATAAATATATTATTTATCTATATTTTTTGATTTTTAAATCTAACTCTAAAAATAATAAATAAAAAGATGATATATGCTGGTTGGTTTTTATTTTTAAAAACAGATATAGATGTAATAATACAGAGGCATACATGCAGTGATTGTAATACTTTTTTAAGTTTTTAATTGTAATACTTTTTTTTTTTAGAAAGTACATAAGTTGAATTATGTTAAAAATTTATAAAATTTTAAATCGTCAAACCGATTTGCATCCATCCGCCAATCCGCTCAATCCACATTCGCCGGATTGGCGAACGGATGTGGATTGATTTTCTCCAATTCGCCAATCTGGCAGACGAATGCCGGATTGAAAGTTCCGTGGCCGCAACCAACCCGCGCGCCATCCCTAGATTGAATTAATACAATCGTGTTAGAGGCCCAAAAATTTTGAGGCTCGAATGCCTCGAATTATTTTTTATATTGGTTTGGTTTGCTTTTTTTTTTTTTTTGAAAGGTAATTATGTGTAGGGGTGTGCTAAAAAATTAGATATCTTGTACCAATTTAGTCCTGTGTAATTTGATAAGGTGGGTGGGTCAGTTGAGTTGGACTGATTTGGTAATAAAATTGACTGATCAGTTAAACTGGTAGTTCCTCCGAATCTTCCTGATTTGAAACAAAAATATAATATGAACATGTACAAAACTGTATGGAATTAACAAATTTTAACCAACAGCCTAACTGATCAGTTAATTTTATCACCTTATAAAAATCAAACCAACATAGCCTAAAAAAAAAACACAAAAACAAATTCGGAGCATCCAAGCCTCGAAATTTCAAGGCCTCAGTCATTTTTTGAATTTTAATAATAACCTCGTTAACCTCATTTTTTTATTTACAAATGTTTTATGCATTTTTTTTTTTTTTTTTTTTTTTTGGTTTGGTAACAAAAGGTAAACAAATTTTTTAAAAATATATATATTTTTTGTCAGTCTTTAAAATAATTTTCTAATAAAACTTTCGTAAATTAATTTTTTTTTTTAAAAGTTCACTTTTAACTTGGCCTTTTAGTAAAGTGACTATTTATTTGCTTTCTTCCCAGTAAATATGTCAACCAAACATCAGATTCTTTTTTTATACTTTTTGTGTAAAATCAATATATATATGAAAAATATTTTAGAGTGCAGAAAATTTTAAAACGAAACAAATGAAGCCTAAAAAAAAACATTTAGCTCACATGATAGGATATTAGTAGGTTAGCATAATTAAATTATTGTGACAAAAACTGACACCATTCCATTGAATCAAACTTAGGTCAAGTTTGGGAAGTCTCAAAAAAGTTCAAAAGTCAAAAAGTTACTCAAAAAATTAAAAAGTTATCACTATTCACCAAAAGTCAACAATTACGACTGCACAACTCCCAATACTAATTTTTCCCTACACATTAATTTATATAATTTTTTAATACACATTTTTTCATAAAAAGTCAAAAAGTTAATCCAAACATTCATATTTTCAACCTCAACTTTTTAGTCTAAAAAGATAAAAAGTGCACTTATTTAAGATACCCCAAACAACCCCTTAAAATCTCAAGTCAATCGCTCAAAATTTTTAGTTTAAAGTAATTTGGAGCAAGGGTGTTCAGATGAAACTTGGAACAAGTCTTCTATATTTTGGTAATTAATTTTTTCACTAACTACAATTACAGCTCCAAAAAAGTGATAGACAATGGACAGTTAAGCCTTGTGGTGCTTAATTTTATGAGAGTAGACGAAAGGGTTTTGTTTTATTTTTCTTACCTTCTATACTTTGAAATAGTGTGGATGATAGATTTATAAAATCACATCCATAGCAAAATATGAATGTTATAGAAGAATTCATAAGAGTGTGGATATTTACTTAAGTAAAAAAATAATGAATTTATAAAAACTTCATTAGTATAAAATTCCTAAATTTTATAAAAGAAACAATAAAAAGATTTGGATATTAAATTCTTAAACAATATCCAATAAATAATTACAAAATTTATAACAAAATATAAAAAATAGATCAAAAGTAGTTTATGATTATGCCCCTAGTTATTTTAATTACATCTCAAAATAAAGTGTGAAATTGAATTTTTTATCTTTATTTTTTTGGGGTAATTAACGTTGCGTATTTAGTTATTATATAAAAGAGTTTAATACATTTTCCAGTGTTTATTGTTTTTTTTCTTCTTCTTGAGTTCGGCTTGTGATAGTTGTTGGGGTTCATGATTTTTACTTCTGAGTTCTAGCTATTATTATGTAAAGAATAACATGCAAGGCATTGGCATAAATGAAGATTGTTCACACCTAGCCGGTCAAGCAGCCCTGTTCAATTGGATTTTGTTATTATTATTATTACACTAAAAGTAAAAACTATTTTAATAAAAATGATGGAGAGAGAGAGAGAGAGAGAGAGAGAGAGAGAGAATCATCATTTTCATATGATTTTATCTTTTTTCAGGGGTGAAATAATTTTGAAAATAACCTTTTTGGGAATTTATTATTGTCAAATTAGTTTCTAATTTTTCAATACAAATTTTAAAAAATAGATTTTAAAAATAACATCAAACAGAACCAGCAACTTATCCCCTGCACAAATTATAAGAAAGGCATTGAGAATGAAAAACCCAAATTAAATGACACAATTAGGTCATGGAATGTCCCAAGTTATTGCATTTGCACTCAGGATGCAATCCAATATGTATAGCAGTTCTTCCTTAATAGAAAGACAAACTACAATTTTTTTAGCACAAAAATAAACAACAGTTGTAAGCAAAAGTTGAGAATTTGTTCACCGGACACGGCGGACTTTCTCTTCTTGTCCTAATCCAAGAGATTTTTGTGCATTAGAGATGCCTTCAGGATCTGCCCAGAAGCAGAAAAAAAAAAAACACCCTTCATCAAATTGGGGGAAAGGATAGAAAGAAGAAAATGTTTACATAAACCAAAGAAATTTTCCATGGTCTAATTCACATGGATCAACAGAAAAGCAGATAATGGAACCCAGTGGACTGCCTGAATTCCATAGTTTGGCAAGCTTATTAAACTGGAAGAAAAAAAGAAAAAGAGTTCTAAACTGATTTGTCATATCTTGTGCAACACTATTTCATCAAGCTTCAAACTATCCTTATCCAATGGCCTAAAGCACCCATTGAGAATGAGATTTCCATTCCTTGTGCACAGCTATTAGAGAGAAAGAGACCTAAATATACAGTGCCCCCCATTTGTCAGATTCTAAATTATAAACATGGAACAACACCAAATGCATCCAATCTAAACTAACTCTCCTCAATGTGGGAATAGGAGAAGGGGCTCTTGATATAATTGACTTACCAAAGAACTGTGTGAAAATACGTGTGAAGAAGCTCAAGTTGCGGGACACATTGTATGCCATCACAGGAGGAAGAGGTTTCACAATGGTGTCAATGCTGAATACCCTTTGAAGAAACTGTAGTTGCATGAAAGAATTACAATTCAAATTAAAGTATCAAAATATAGCATAAGCATGACACAAATAGACGTAATAATGGCACCAGAAACTCCAAACTATAATATAATTGGAAGCATAATACAGATTTGCAAATTTGCAATATTTGATTGAATGGGAAAAAAAGAACATTGACAAATTTTACGAGGAAAGAATATTTTAGGAATCAAGGCAATAATGTATTAAATTCACGAGGCATTGAACAAATTCCAATGAACAGATGCACACCCACATAGCAAGAATCCTAAATATATTCACAGGAGTACTGGCACCTCCAGAAATTCAGTATAAATTTATACATCTCATGTTCAGTGGCAAAAGGCAAAGAAGAAGAGAAAGGTGAAGTTATTGAGGGACACTGTTCGAAACCAATTGTACTGACGATAGAGGTCAAAATTGGATAGGCAACACCACATTGCACTGAGACATAACCTGTGACCCCAATCATTGTTGCTTAAGGCTTCATTTTTTGTGGCATTTCATGTCTAAGTCTCATTCAATTTACAGGCTGTTCATCTATATGACTGAGATTTTTCCTTTTTCCTTGAATAGCTATAAGTTAGCACATTAGTACTTTAAGCATTGAGTTTGAATGAATAAATGGAAAGAAGAAGAGTGGAAACAAAAGAGAACGCTAGGGTTCTCTCCTTTCTTACATGTATGTAGTTATATCTTGCAAGTTGTTTCATAGACATCTCCCACGCTCGACTAGCAAAGAGTGGGATGAAAAACTTTACTACTAACTTACAAAGTCCTTTACTCAATACATAAGCCAATTGATCTTCTCATTTCACAAATTGCATACAAATCAAGCCATGTTCAATTTCTCATTGATAAAGTAGCAATGGGCTTGGTTTTATTATTTTGAATTGGATTATGAGCGATATTGATGGCAGCCTTATTAATCACCAAAAACTTCAAAGGTCCATCATCATACACTCCCAACAAGTCACTGGGTAAAATCAGAAGCCACATAAGCTTGCAAATACTATGAAATGTAACCCTATTATCTGTTTTTTGCACTAGATTTAACCACTTCTTACTACTTCACCAAGTAACCTGATTAGTACAACAGTTCTGTTCTAGTGGTTACCAATTTATTCTCGTTGCCCCCCTGATAAATGAATCATTCCTTTGAATTATAAGAGTAACCATATTCAATGACTTGGTTAATTTTGGATAAGATTCCTTATTTTAATAGAAAATAAAAGTTTCAGAGGCAATCAGGACATAGAGAAATTCAAAATTCAATTCCCCAAAGCAACAAAACAATAGATAAAAATTGAGCCAGCAATTCAAAAAATTAAAATCAAATGAGAGAGAGAAAGACCTGGAAGTTACGCTGAAAGCTGTAGCGGAGTTCGGCGTCGATCTCGGAGAGAGAATCGTCATCGGCGGAGGAGATCTTCTTCTTGGAAGGAACATGCATGGTGGGGGTGGACCCAGGGTTGCTGGTGACCTTAATCTTCGCGTCTTTGAACTTGTCTCCATCGCTGCTCTCTTCTCCTCCTCCTCTCCATGGCGCCGATGATAACAGCTCTTTCCTCTTCGTCTTCGCCATCACTCTCAAAACCTCTCTCTCTCTCTCTCTCTCTCTCTCTACAAGATAGATAGGCTTCGCTTCGCTAGAGAAGAGAGATAACTCAAGGAGATCGACGGTCGGGACGACGTCGTTAGCTTTCCTTTACCCAACATTTATTTTATTTATATATTTTAGGAAGAAAGAAAACCTACTAGGCCCATTGGATCAACCAAAACTGGCCCAACCCAACCAACTTTTAATAAGAGGATGTTTGGAAAATGTTATATATGGTTAGTTCCCTCAGTCAAAAATCTAAAAATAAAAAAAGTTCTAATTATCATCGATTTTGAATTTTAAAATTCAAAAAAATATGATAAGTCACCCTCACTCTTTTCAAAAATAATGTTGATCAAAACAATTCAAATAAAAACAAATAAAGACATTAATTATTTATGATTTTAAATTTCAAAATTCAAAATAATATGGTAAGCCACCTTCATCCCACTCTCACCTTTTTCAAAAATAATATAAATTTAAAATTTTAAAAACCCAATCAAATTAAAAATTCAATATAATTCTCTCTTTAAAATACTTAATATTTGATTTTTTTTCCAGCCCGGTCAACTCCTCCCCAAATGTAATGACGCAATGATTATTATCTCTCTATGCCAATAGTCCAAGCGTTTTTCAAGTTTGTTTGTTTGTATTATTTATTTATTTTTTTTGTAAATTTATATTTTCATGTGTGCATTTTTTTTTCTTCTCTATATGATTTTTTTTTTCCAATGTATTTTTCCAACTAAATTGATAATAAATATATATCTGTTAGTTATCTTTATTTTGGGAGTTGATTTGCGTTTTTTTTTCTTTTTTTTATGGGTGGATGCTTGTGTATTTTCTATATTGTTGTTATTATTTATTTTGGTATATGTGGATTGATAATATAGTTATGATTTTTTTTTTTATTATAGAATAAGGCGTCTTATTGTTCTTTATGATTTGGCCATTTTTTAAATTTCTTAAACAATATTTTCAAATTTTTTATTTGTAAAAAATTAAAAACATTTAATTGATTTGCTCCTCAATAAATAAAATTTTAAATAATGAACATTGTAGCACTTGTGTCCTTCAAAACTTTTGAAAAAGTATTTGAATCCTTTATTTTATTTTGGAAATTTTTAGTATTGTTGTATCTTAGTTTTGGAGGAGTACAAATCGATTTAAATTTGTTGGGATTGCTTCACGCTTGTTTACGTTGAAAAGTTGTTTAGGAACTTAAAAATCTTATTTGAGGGTGGCGTCGACACTTGCTTTTTGTTTTTGGCCTTAAGGGTTGACACCAGTCTAGAAGGGTTGACCCTTGTGTGTTGCTGAATCTGGAAGTTGCTTGCTGTTTTTTGGTGTCGACACCAGTCTGGGAAGGGTCGACACCTTGCCTGTTGCACTCTTTGCTTTTCTGTCTGAAGGGTAGACCCCTGTGCTCAAATGATCGACACCTGCGTATAATTTTCAGCTTTGTGGGTTGGTTTGGGCCCTATTTCTTGAGGGTTTTTGACTTGTCTTTTTTATTTGACTTTAAGGCAATTCTCTACTACTATAAATAGACCAAAACCACTTTCCTCTCATTACTTTTCTCCTCTTTTCCTCTTAAACCGTGATTTCTCTCTTCTTTCTCTAAAACTTGACTTTTCGCACCAAGATCTGTAGATCTACTCACCTAGAGTGATCTTTGCACCTTGGTCTTTTGAGATTAAGTGTAAATCTTATCAAGAGCTTCGTTTTGATTCAAGTAGAAGTTGGTTTTGACATCTTTGGAATTTCAATCTTGTTTTGCTCATCTTCTCTTCTAAGCTTGAAGTAGGGATTTTCTTTGAGTTATATATATATTTTTGCAAGATCTAGATGATTTTCAAAATCATCATTTGATTTGTTTTTTTAAAAAAAATGGATTGTTGATTCAAGAAGATGAGTGATTTTGAAAGTGAGTTTACTTTCTTGTTTCTTTTAAAATAGAAATTGAGGGTTTTGGACTATATTGGTAAAATAAAGATGTTTTTGGTGAGATCTTCTCAAATATTTGAAGATGAATGGTTTTTGGTGATAAAAGCTAGAAATTGGGGATTTTTAATAAAGATGTTGAAAATCTTTAGAATATGTTGTTATATTTACTTTGTGTGCCAAAATAAATGATGTTAGAAAATTGTTTATTTATTTACATATAAATGATGTTTTCATGGAATATGGGAATTATTGAAATTTTGGGAATTGTTGTTTAGAAGTATTAATATAGCCTTGAGATGACTAAATTGTTAAGATTGCTTGAAATGTGGGAATTATGATATCCCTTGGATGAATTGAAATAAAAGTATTTATTCATCTTGTGAAATTACATTGAAATTGGAAATGAGAATTTTGATCACAATGGGAATATTATGTGGGAATATTGAGAGTGGAAGAAATATTGCATTGTATTATTAATCATTGCATCGGCATATCAATTCATTTGATAATGAAGAGTTTTGAAATTTGATTTGAAAACTTTGCATTGAGAAAAGAATGTTGAGAAACAAGTTTTCATAAATTGGTTTTGGGATAAATACAGTGGTAAGTCTTGAAAGATAGTGCAGATGAATTTGGCTAAGTTGGCCTATGTGTCCTTGGTGAAATGCCAGAAAACCGCGCAGATAGGTGTCGAGCCTACCAGTTAATACTGGTAAAAATGACAGATTACAGGTGTCAAGCCTTCCAGTTGATACTGATAAAAATGACAAATTGGTAGCACTTACATAGTCTACTTGCAGACACAGACCAAGGGATTACCAAAGTTGTATTTACCGCTCCTTGAGTTAAATTGTTAAGCTTCGAACAATGGAAATTGCCTGGCATCATTGAGCATGCTGGTTTTCAAAAGATGAAGATGTGATTTATTTGTAAAAAAGCGTAGCATGGCATATACATTCATCCCTTGAAATTTGTATAAAATGTATATATTTTGTGAAAGATTTTCTACTGGGCTTTATGCTTACCTTACGAAATTTTTGTGCAGGAAAAGACATGGTGAATTCACCTAACTGAGGGCGTGGAAAAATGAGTGTGCTGAGAGCACAAGGTTCTCATTTACTGTGATTCTATTTGTAAGCCAAGGGCTTTGTATGTGTGGGTTTGAATAACCGTTATGTATAACCGGGCTTAAGCCTTGGAAACTTGTAAACCCTTTGGAGTATTTATTTGTCCATTTACTTGTTGGCGGATTAATATATTATCGCATGAGGAACTATTTACATTATGAAATACAAGTGTGGGATTGTATGATTGGTTTTTCTTAAAAAGGTCCATGATTATTGTACTGTCATTTGGGTATGAAAATTGGGGCGTTACAAACATTATTCCATAATTTATGGATTTAAAAAAAAAATTTAACACCCATATATGGAATTAGAAAACTTAAAATCACGCATTTTTTTATTTTTCATTTTTAACTCTTTAAAATTCTAATGGTAAATTTTTATTTTCACAACATTGTCTTTTTATATTTACAAAGATAAAAAAAACTAGACCAGAGTTGCATAATGGTTAGTAGAGGTGGTGAGCATGGCAACAATAAGAGTGATGATGAGCTCGGAACATTGTTTGGGTGAATTTTGAAAAGGTGAATATTAAAAGACCAGTAGATAGTTTGGGTGATAAATTAATTTAGAAAACTAATGTGTGGTTGAGATTAAGTGTGAATTTTACTATATAAAAATTGAATATGGATCATATATTATTTTTTATATATAATTTTGGGTACTTTTGTATAACTATCCAAAATTATTGTGATCACATGTTACTTATCATTTGATATATTATTATTGTATTATCGTAATTAATTTTATCATTACGCCTGCTATCAATGGAGTGGTGAGACGTCACATGAGAAATACTACAACAAAATTGAGTTTTTACGACTTCACATTAATGGCATACAGTAAGTGCATGCCGTGGTTTCTCATTTTTACAGCTTTCTTTTTTTGCATGTCGTAAATAATTTTCTAACCACGACATGTCTATTGCGTATGCCGTGAATGCTAATAATGATGATTTTTTTACGACTTGCAATGTATGCCGTGAATAATAAAACTTTCTACGACATGCAAATGACATGCCGTTAATACATGAACTATACACAACATACGTATGTTAGCCGTTAAACATATTTCATTTTTCACGACGCACAATTTATGTCGTGAATAGTATGACCCAAACAAATTAAGAGCCAAAATAAAATAAGATATGGCGCCAATGACCAAAAATTAAGCGCAGAAAAACTCAGTCCTTGATTTAAAGACAATATCATGAATTTTCAAAAAAAACAAATTGCAGAATTAGCAGAAAATTGGTGATTACCTTAGGAATTTTTTTTAATCATAAATTAGCAGAAAATTGGTGATTAAAAATTCTATTTTTCTTTTTTTTTTTTAAACTGAAATTAATTGCCAATCGAATTGAGTCATACCCATTTCAATTTTTTAAATTATTTTATGGTTGTTTATCACTGTATTGAGTGTTTTGTTCTGAAATGTATTTTACCCACCTTTTGGTTGCTAAGAAACTGTAGGAAAATAAAAGGGTTAGTAAAGGAAATGAGGTTGGAGTGATTGAAATATATGCGCTGTGTGTCTACTAGCTTATATTTTAGATATCTTTTTTTGGCACAATATGAAACTAGTATTTGGGTTAGGGTTGGTCATGGATTATGGCAATATCAAATTAGCAAATTTATTGATTTTTTACCTGCTGCACGAGCACGACAGATCGTGGCTAATTTCTCAATTATTTATAATCCATTTCCTAAGCCTTCATATGCATTACAAAGATAAAATGAAGTGGTTATGACTTATGAGACCAAAGACATTGGCTTTTTGATTAAAAAAAATTTCATCTTTGTTATTGTCCACACAATTTATCCACATATGCCTGTAAGTATGTATGGTGAAGTTTGGAAATCAAACATTGAGAGGCTAGTTATTACTCTGAGCTAGTTTAAATTGATATGCTACTGTTGAGATGCTATCTTTTAATTTCATATGTACTGCAGTATATGTATAGGTTTTAGGGCTCAAAGTCAGTCTAGCTAGGAATACAGGAGAACAAATTGAGGTCCTTTTATGCAGCTTTGCTTGGTGATGATGGTTCTTCTTTCCCTTGGAAATGGGTTTGGTTGGTTGGTGTTCTAACTAAGGTTGTTAATAGTTAAGACTCGTAAGTAATATTCCTTTTTGAGGCTTTCGTCTTCTTTTTTGATATTCTGTAAATGGGAACTGTCAAGCATGTTGAATTTTTAATTGGATGCATATCTTTATTCTTCTATCTTTTAATCATACAGGATACTTTCTTGAACCTGCTTCTGTTGTTTCTCTCACTCTGCTTCTACATTTTAAAATAATATATATATATATATATTCTATTATATAAAGCACACAATTCATAACATGTTTTGAATCTATGTCACACATTTTCTTATATCCAAATTAACCTTATGCAATTGCTCAGATGATGGTTACAACCATCTTTTCTATACATGCATCACACTTGTGTGTAGCCTTCTGGTATATATTTATAAATGAGGACATTGAGATGGATCCATATTGTTGATCCCAATTAATTGGGAGCAGACTTTATTGGTAGCTAGTCACCTTGAGTACTTTGTTGATCCATTCAGCTTTCTGACCTATAGAGGGATGCACAGACTGAAGCAATTTTCAGTTTAATGCTTTCCTGTGGCTTATGGATATTTGATGTCTTTTTGTTTGCTATTATCTGTTGTGGAGTCTACAAAAACCCGGGAGTCCTACTTGTTGACAATTACATGCCTACAAATTTGTACCTTTTATACCATGTAATTCGTTTGATTTCACTATTTAGTTGGTAACTGTCCTGCCTTCATCAGTCTGCAAATATCCTGTATGATTAATGTATAAATATCCATTCTTCTTGACTGTTGTTCTTCTTTTCTTGTTAGCATTTTATGTCTTTCAGAAGAAAAAAATGCCTAATAATTGACAACATGTGTACAGGAAGTTCTCTTTGGGAGATTGATACCCTCTGTCACCACTATCGCCCACCTGTTTCAAGGTGCATACTTTAACCTGATCATCTATGCTTCTTGTCTTGAATGTGCATGCTTGTTTGCATTCTTTAGAATAATGCGTTTTAATTACATTATGTGGCATCTCCTTTTCAATGACAATACCTACTTTTTTCTCCTTGATATATATATACATATATATTTAATTCACTCACTTTTTTATTTATAAAAAAAGAACATTTAAACAAATGAAATTAAGAAAATGAGTAGTGAATTATTGTTAGAAGTTAATGTTTGGGTTGAGCATCAGGGCTTTATTGCTTTGGTTCAAAGGTTTTGTGTAAATATGTTACGGGTCTCCTATGTTTGGGCTGAGCATTTGGCTGCTGCTGTGGGAGTGGACTGCTACTGCTGTGTGTGCTGCTGTAAAAGAAATCAAAAAACAAAAATAAATGAAATCAAAGTCCCATCTTATTTCACAATCAATCCCTCCCAAACTAGCAAATTAAGTCCTTTTTTCCCCCTTTTTTATTCTTCTTTTACTCAATAAATAAATAATAAATTTGCAAAAGGATAGATTGTTTGGAATGAAGTGGCATTGTGTCCAATATCAAGTTTTGCAAATTATAAAGTTATAAAAATAATCATTATATATCAGAGAGAGATATCATCATGTCTATTGCTATTATTATTTTAATTTACATTTACATTTACATGATCATTGTCATTATCATCATCCAGTAGTAACGGAATAAGTCATGAATAATAGCAGAGCTTTGCCAGTGTATTTCTCTGGGTGCATTGATCTAGTATTCTGTTTAGCTTGGGTATCAATGGCATATAATGATATCTTCCTTTAGTGAATGGAGCAGAAATTTGCTAAAATTGGCTGAAAATTATATCCCTTGTCTTAATGTAATAGTGAATTTAGTGACAGCTATTTACTAGACTGCATTCATACACAAATTACTTCAACGTTTATGTTAGAATAGCATTTCTTAATCTCTCTGCCTTTAAATGTATTTCTTTTTTACATTAGTTCATTTTTCACATCTTTAGGGCATGGGGAATGTTCTAGTAACCTATTCTTTGCAAAATACAGAGGTTTCCTTCACAAACCCACGCACACTCACTTCCTAATTATGATTCACTCCTAGTAATTTATCATGTTGGATAACCTTAATGCAAGAATTCAAGTGACAAGTAGCTGGGTTTCAACTTTAGCAAAGGCCTCTTAGCTTATAGGCTATTTGTGAGATCTTGTTGAGTTTGAAACAGTTAACTGAGTCCATACTTTACCCAGTGCTTCTCATTTATACAACTTTGGTTACCTGTCTTGAATATCTTCCTTTGCAGATTACTTGATTGATGATTGAGTCATACTTTTAGAATATTTAACTTTTGGACTAGCTTGTAATTAACATGGTATCAGAGTAAACCAACTATGGTCTTGAATTTAAACAACTATTGGACCACTCATGGAGGGGATTCTGGCCACATTTGCGGGGGTGTATTGATGATCTAAAAATGTAAATTACATTTTGGGTGTTGGTTAATGCCTACCATTGCGAATTTTGGATGTTGGTTAATGCATGTTGCTGCGAATTTTCAGTATTGGTTCCTTTATTGTGTTGTTGTCTGGTTATTGCTACTGTTAGTTGGGAGTGACCTGCTGTTGTGTGTTTGCTGCTGTGAATTTTGGGACTGCTGCTATGTGTGCTGTATGTGTAACAACCCAGATTTTTAATTACTCTGTAGAATTTATACTAATATTATTTAATATCAGTTAAGAAAATATATGATTTATTATATATTATTATGTGTAATTTTGTAAAATAATATAATTATTAGAAAATCTAGGGGCCAAAGTATAAATAAAATAAGTCGGATAAACTTGAATTAATGGGTTTAGTAGAAAGGCGACACGTGGCAGTTTGCTTGGGCATCACGAAGTGAATTTGTATATAAAGGGCGAAGTTGATTCAGTAAGAAAGAAAAGAAGACCAGGAAAGAAAGAAAAGAAAAAGAAAAAAAAGAAGAGAAATGAGAGAAAAGAAAGGAAGAGAAAGGAAAGGAAAAGTAGTGGAAGTTAAAAGGGTCTTTGGTGGTAAAAAGAAAGAGTAAGGTATTAAAGTTAAGGTGAGTTATATTATACCTTGAGTTACCAAAATGTATTTTACGTATGTTTTGACTTACCAAAATCTATTTTATACAAGTTATGTTTTTAATAAAAGTTATGTTTTATAAAGGTTTCCCTTACGTGGTTTTATTTCTGAACCCAATTTACTTAAAAGGAAACCCATGGATATGTCTGTTTTTATTTTAAAGAATATTTGGCTATGACCTTATATACAATTATGTTTTGTAAGTACCACCACGGGAGTCCCACGCCTTGGGGGACTTAAATAACCATTGGCCTCTGTTTGGTTATTTTGTGGCCCTCTGATCCATTGACCTCTGTTCTGTGCGGACCAAAGTACTGTGCGGAGCTAAGTGCTACACTATTGTGGGAGCCACCTCTAGAATCCGTACGAGCCACCTCTTGAATTCGTACCTCTGTTATGTGCGGACCAAAGTACTGTGCGGAACTAAGTGCTACACTATCGTGGGAGCCACCTCTAGAATTTGTACGAGCCACCTCTTGAATCCGTACCTCTGTTCTGACTGTCACTTTTGTGACCTCTGTTCTGTTCTGCTCTGTACCGTGGTTATGGTCATTTGCTTACATAATATCTGTATTTCAATTTCTGCTACTTAAATGATTTGTTTATGTAAATGTTTTGGCCTAACTAATTATCCATGGTTATTTCGTGTCCCTTATACTCTTGGTATAATATTTCTCACTCTGCCATGTGCTTATAGTTTTTACCAATTTTCAGGAAACATGCAATTCAGAAATAGCTTTTGGAAAGTCTTAGATGCGGGGCTGCGGAATAGACACACACACAGTATATTTATGATTTTTTTGTATGTAAATATCGGCCTTTTTGGTCAATAAGTTTTGTAATAAAAATAGAAGTTTCGATGATTATTTTGGTACCCTTATTTTAAATTTTACTTCCGCTTGCGTTTATTAATTTGTTTAAGAATTGGCCGTAGGTAACTTCAGTTACTGGCCATCACGATGCTTAACCCTTGGGTACGGGGAGCGGGTCGTGACAAATGGTATCAGAGCAATGGTTTATAAAAATAAAAAAAAATCATCATTGGAGCATAGGACACATGCACATTTTAAAAGTGGGATAGCGGGTAATTAATACCGAATTATTATATTTTGTCGATTTAATTATATTATAATTTTATATGGTTATATATATATAATAAATTTTTTTTTAGTGTGCCTAATTTGTGAAGGATATTAGATATAATTTATATTTGTTACAGAAAAAGAAATAAAATATATAGAAGGATGTCGGGCTCAAGCACCTACCAAAATTGTAATATAATTAAATCTATATAATTTTCATCAAAAAAAATAAATTTATTTTGATGTTTTAAAGGGTGAATCCAAATTATAAAGATGCTAATTTTGAAACTATTTCCCATCAATGAAAAGTTCATCTCAAAATTTTGAATTATTGCATATAATTCTGTCATTATGTTCTCATTTTTATTTATCTTACCGTAAACAAAACGAATGAAAAGTTTTTCAAGTCACCCATTATTTCTCATTTTGGCCCAAACTAATTTTTGACAACTAGACAGTAAGTCATTTTTGGTAAAAAAATTTTAAGGTCCTATTTTTCTATCAGATTAATCATCTAACATATATTGATCAGAGTGCGTAGCGGATGGCTTACACATGGCAAATTTCGAGAACGAAATTTTTAAAAGGAAGGAAGATTGTAACAACCCAGATTTTTAATTACTCTGTAGAATTTATACTAATATTATTTAATATCAGTTAAGAAAATATATGATTTATTATATATTATTATGTGTAATTTTGTAAAATAATATAATTATTAGAAAATCTAGGGGCCAAAGTATAAATAAAATAAGTCGGATAAACTTGAATTAATGGGTTTAGTAGAAAGGCGACACGTGCCAGTTTGCTTGGGCATCACAAAGTGAATTTGTATATAAAGGGCGAAGTTGACTTAGTAAGGAAGAAAAGAAGACCAGGAAAGAAAGAAAAGAAAAAGAAAAAAAAGAAGAGAAATGAGAGAAAAGAAAGGAAGAGAAAGGAAAGGAAAAGTAGTGGAAGTTAAAAGGGTCCTTGGTGGTAAAAAGAAAGAGTAAGGTATTAAAGTTAAGGTGAGTTATATTATACCTTGAGTTACCAAAATGTATTTTACGTATGTTTTGACTTACCAAAATCTGTTTTATACAAGTTATGTTTTTAATAAAAGTTATGTTTTATAAAGGTTTCCCTTATGTGGTTTTATTTTTGAACCCTATTTACTTAAAAGGAAACCCATGGATATGTCTGTTTTTATTTTAAAGAATATTTGGCTATGACCTTATATACAATTATGTTTTGTAAGTACCACCACGGGAGTCACACGCCTTGGGGGACTTAAATAACCATTGGCCTCTGTTTGGTTATTTTGTGGCCCTCTGATCCATTGACCTCTGTTTTGTGCGGACCAAAGTGCTGTGCGGAGCTAAGTGCTACACTATTGTGGGAGCCACCTCTAGAATCCGTACGAGCCACCTCTTGAATCCGTACCTCTGTTATGTGCGGACCAAAGTGCTGTGCGGAACTAAGTGCTACACTATCGTGGGAGCCACCTCTAGAATTCGTACGAGCCACCTCTTGAATCCGTACCTCTGTTCTGACTGTCACTTCTGTGACCTCTGTTCTGTTCTGCTCTGTACCGTGGTTATGGTCATTTGCTTACATAATATCTGTATTTCAGTTTCTGCTACTTAAATGATTTGTTTATGTAAATGTTTTGGCCTAACTAATTATCCATGGTTATTTCGTGTCCCTTATACTCTTGGTATAATATTTCTCACTCTGCCATGTGCTTATAGTTTTTACCAATTTTTAGGAAACATGCAATTCAGAAATAGCTTTTGGAAAGTCTTAGATGCGGGGTTGCGGAATAGACACACACACAGTATATTTATGATTTTTTTGTATGTAAATATCGGCCTTTTTGGTCAATAAGTTTTGTAATAAAAATGTAACGCCCTCAAAATAACAACATAAAACCCAACAATATAGATATGCATTGATATATAAAAGATCCACATTCTTCCATTAACAGAGTTTCATTACAAAAGTATTACATGTTAACAACAAAAGCAAATGCCCTAAGGGCTTACAGCTTTCCAAGTTAACACTTGGTTACAAAAAGTAGAGTACTAACTCATTTACACATTAAGCCATTGGCTTGAATTTACATGTAATACATCAAAAAAAGACAACAAAAAGTCTTCCCGCCCCTAGCCTCCCAAGCTATGTCCTTGGAGGTGGCATGCTACCTGTACTTGAAAATGATGTTCCCATATAGGGTGAGCCACAGCCTAGTAGAAATACACTAAACCAGTTATGAATAATGACTAAAAGATTAGCAGTTGATAGGTGGCCAACACTTTACATTTTCATCCCCCATTTCCTTACAAATTCTCAGTTTATAACCATGGCTCAGAACCTGGCCAACAACTCATGTGGGACAGTAACTCATGTCCAACAATTACCCATTTCACAAAAGACAAGCATACTAGCTATATCAATACTTCCAAAGACAAGCATAAGAGCTGTGTCAACACATCACTAGATAAGCATATGAGCTATATCTCTGGAGTCCATCCCCTATCTTCTCCCAAACAACATTCAGCTTAGAGGTCCATCCCCTATCTTCCCCTAAACTGTGGAGTACATCCCCTATCTCCTCCAACACAACACACAATGCATATAAACAATTATTATACACATCAATCAATACATAAATTTAATGTATTCCTTCAACCGTCACACTCAATGACACACTTCAATGATCAGTTTTAGTTTGCCTAATCATCATGCATTGTCTACAACAATCAAGACTATCCTCCACCGATAGCCCAAAGCAATTATTTCTATACAGAAAATAAATGCGACAAATGGATATAAAATCAACATTTCAATTCCTCATTTCTTACAATTAATTATCCCAATTAATTAATCAATGTAATTAGGACATTTTCCATAATTAACATTACAACCCTTAGGTTCCATTTTCCATCACTATTTCAACATTAATCCCATGTTTCTACACCAAACATACCTCTAGGTTCATTATAAATAAAACCCCAACTTTTGTAAAATTACACAAAGGCCCAAAGTTTTCTCAAAATTATACAACAACTTCCAACACATCAAAATGCTAAAATTAAAAGACAAAATCCATAAAGAGGAGTAGGATATCCCTACCTCAAAGTTTGAGCTCAAAGGAGATGAAGACCCAACACCCAACTTGCTCCAAAACCAAATATTTTTAGATTAAATCGAAGCCCAAGTCACCCTCTATCTTTTTAACAAAGGACTTAGGGTAGGAAATCACCCTAGGTAGATCAAACCTTAGAGAGAGAGTAAGTTTAGAGAGAGAGGGTCTCAAATTTTAGATGAAAAGTTTTGAAAAAGTGGTGTTTGAGTCGGCTGCTGCTAGCTGATATAAACAGGCTCGCTCGAGCGACCAGACACAAGAAACTGTCCTCGCTCGAGCGAAGACACGCTCGCTCGAGCCAACAGTTCAAATCTTCCGATTTGCAACACGACGCTCGCTCGAGCGAAGAATCGCTCGCTCGAGCGAAGAACGAACCAGATCGCTTGAGCGAAGAAAAGCTCGCTCGAGCCAAGAAATGCAACTTTCAGGTCTGAGCCAGACGCAATCGCTCGCTCGAGCGAAGCCACTCTGGCTCGAGCCACCAGACACAAAAACCAACTCTCGCTCGAGCGACCAAACCCTCGCTCGAGCGACCAACCAAAATTCTGGGCAGCAACACTTGGTTTCCAAACACAACCAACCTGTAACAAACCTGCCCAATACATCCTATAACTCAAATACAAAGTAGGAAAGGATGTAAACAAGACAATACTCAACTACTAACATCCACGGACACATGTCCGGATCACAGTACCACAAGGGGTAAACCCGGGATCGCTTGTAATACAGTGTAAGAGAATAGTGATTTGGCAGAGAGAAGATTTGTATATATATATCAATTTTTGCTTCTAGACTTAGTCAGATTGCCATTTTTATACTACATATTGAAAAGATGTATGTAGTTTGTAATATTTCATGTGTTTGTAGTATTTCATGTATTTTCCTTCTGGTTTTGGTGGACTTCTTGCCCTTATTGTACTTTTTTTTGGGTATTATTTTCTAATTTTCCTCTGGTTATTAACAAATTTCTCTTTGTTATCAATCCAAAAAAATGTTGATTAATTATATAAGTTTGAAGAATACTGTTATTCAAATAACAAAAACTTTCAGTGGCTTAATGTTATTATTTTGAAATTTATTTAATGCTTATTATTTATTGTCTTGTCATGTTTATTCACTTCATAATTTATGTAACCGTCTTGATGATTATCTTTTCAATTATTTGACATGCAGAGTATGTCCCCTAAGTTTTGAACTAGAGGCTACATTGAAGTTGGCAAGATTTCTCTGTAGGTAGACTTGTTAACCCATTTTCTATGGTGATGACTGCAACACACTATCGTACTTGAATGAATTTAGCCTGTAAGAGTGGGATGATATCCCGAAATCTGTTTGATGGAAATGTACAATCAATATATGTGTGTAAATTAATGACACTGTATTATTTATACGATGTTGCCTGCATCATTTTATTCTACATTTTATAAAGGTATGAACTGTACAGATTTCAATTTTCAGTTGTATTTAGAATTTTTTTTGGGATTTATTTTTTAAAAATATTTTAAAATGTTTAAGAAAAATTTATTTTTTTATTTTAAATATATAATTTTTATTTAAACATTTTTAAATTTTTTATTTTAAATATTTTAAACTCAAAACACAACTCTATACTCATTGAGAACCATTGATGGGAAATTGAACTTCTAAAATACCATCTTAGTGTATTTGCTAATCATTTTGAGCATTGATGCATGTAACTAGTTCGGACGATTTTTGTGGATGCAATTTGTTAGCAAGTGAAAAGTTCAAGATGGATAAACAATGGGTACATTTTCCAAGGTTTATTTCTAAACACAACCATAAATATGCTTTTAGATGTTAAGTTACTCAAATTTTATTTTTTATTTTTTGGATGGAATTAGTAATAATTTAAAATTTTCAGAGTATCGGATGAGTATTTGGATGGAGCAAGAAAATTTGTCTATATGGCTAAGGAAAATGCAGGGAATCTCGATATGATCATATACCCTTGTGGAAGTTGTCGACACCTATCACAACAACAATGTGATACTGTGTTCGAGCACTTGGTCATGAAAGGGATGGATCCTAAATATACGTCATGGTTTCTTCACGGGGAACGACTAAGTGAATCTATAGAAGTTCAAGAGAATGTTGAAATTCCAAAGACTTATAGGATGTTTAGAGATGTTTATGCACAAGATGATTTTTCGCAACCTACAAATGAAAGTAGAGAGAGGGAGTTCACACAAGCATTAGAAGATGCTGAAACTCCTTTATATCCAGGTTGTACAAAGTATACTAATCTCAGCAATTGTCGCTTTATATAAGCATAAAGTTGTGCATGGGGCATCTGATAAGAGTTTGGATGAACTCTTGAGAATAGTGTCTGACATGCTACCAGAAGGCAACACACTTGTGCAATCTATATATTCAACAAAGAAGTTGCTTAAAGCATTTGATGTAGGATATGACAAAATACATGTTTGTGTCAATGATTGTTGTTTATTTAAAAAAGAGTTAGAGCATATGGAGACATGCCCGAAATGCAATTGTTCAAGATGGAAAGTAGATAAGCGAACTAAGAAGATTAAAAAGGGGCTTCCAGCGAAGGTGTTACGTTATTTTCCCTTAATTCCAAGATTTAGAAGAATGTTCAGGTCACAAGTAAAAGCAGAACAATTAACTTGGCATTCTACTCACAAAAGTCCAGATGGAAAGATGCGACATCCAGTTGATTCATTGGCATGGGATTCAATTGATCAAAAGTGGCCCTCTTTTACATCCGATCCATGAAACCTTCGACTTGGTCTTGCAACAGATGGATTTAATCCTTTTGTAAATCTTAGTTCAAGGTATAGTTGTTGGTCAGTGATGTTAGTGACTTATAATCTTCCTCCATGGTTATGCATGGCAAAAGAAAATATAATGTTGACATTACTTATACTAGGACCAAAGCAACCAGGGAATGACATAGATGTGTATCTGCAACCACTTATAGAAGACCTACAAGAATTATGGAATAATGGTGCCGAGGTCTATGATGCAGCCAGCAAATCTATGTTTAATTTAAAGGCTATGTTGATGTGGACAATAAATGATTTTCCAGCTTATGGGAACTTAGCTGGATGTGCCACAAAGGGAAAGTTATTTGTCTTATATGTAGCATTAACACATGCTCGCAGTGGCTGAATCACAGTAAGAAGACAGTGTACATGGGCCATAGGCGATTTTTATCTTCAGATCATCCATTTTGAATGAAAAGAAGTTGGTTTGATGGAAAACAAGAACTTTGGGGAAATCCTAAACCATTGAGTGGATCTAATGTGTTAGATGCAACAAGGGATATTGAAACTAATTGGGGACAGACTACAAAGGAAAGGAAAAGAAAAAGGGATCAAACCAAACAAAAAAAAGACCAAAAATATTCTGATTGCATCCAACCATGGAAGAAGAAGTCCATATTTTTTAACCTACCATATTGGGATGTAAGTGCTTGGAAATTATGATTTCATATTCTTTTGTCTATTGTTAGTCTTAGTTAAATTTTTTCTTCTAATTTTTTAAATTATAAATCTTTGTTTGATGTTATAGGCATTGCTTTTACGTCATAACTTGGATGTGATGCACATCGAGAAAAATGCTTGTGAAAGCATCCTATGTACACTTTTAAATGTTAAGGGAAAATCAAAGGATGGTCTTAAGGCTCGTAAAGATTTGGCAGAAATAGGAATTAGAAGTGAATTGCATGCAGTGGATAAATGATCCCATTTTTACTTGCCACCAGCATCACATACACTTTCCAAGGATGAGAAAAAGATTTTTTGTTCTAGGCTACAAGATTTGAAGTTGCCTGATGGTTATAGCTCAAATATTGCTAATTGTGTTTCATTACAAGAATACAAGTTAATTGGACTCAAGTCACATGATTGTCACGTCTTGTTTCAACAATTGTTGTCAGTCGCATTAAGAGGACTTTTGCCAAAAGGACCAAGGAATGCAATATTCCGATTGTGCTATTTTTTCGATTAGTTATGTCAAAGGATGATTGATAGGAATATGATATAACAACTTGAAAATGATGTTGCCGAGACTATGTATATATTAGAAAAATTCTTCCCTCCATCATTTTTTGATATTATGGTACACTTGACAATCCACCTAGGGCGAGAAGCTCGCTTATGTGGACTAGTGTAGTTTCATTGGATATACCCATTTGAAAGGTTAGTCTATGTCATATTTTAAATATAAGTATTATTTTTTGTATAAAATAAAGAAACTTCTAAAAAAAATTGTTAAGCTGAATTTTATTATTGTTTAGATACATGAAGATACTCAAAGGTTATGTTAAAAATCGTGCAAGACCTGAGAGATGCATAACAAAATGCTATCTAGTTGAAGAGTGTATGCAATTTTGTAGTAGGTATATGAAGAAAGCAGCTGAAATAGGTGCTTGACATAATCACAATACAGAGTTTGAAAGTAAAACAATACTAGAAGGGCGCCCAATTACTTCGAGAAAAACAATAACGATACCAGATGATGTGTTGCAAATTGCTCATCGATGTGTTCTAATAAACAGTGCAGAAGTCCAACCTTATATAGAGTAAGTATGATGAGTTAAATATTACTTTGTAATTGTCTATTCAAATAATGTTGTGTTCTTACCATTTTACTTTTTTATTAGGATGCATGTAGAGGAGCTGAAGCGTTTGGATAAGCGTTTCTTGAGGAATGCTGCATTACTACATTCTAGACAAATGGATACGTTTTGTCAATGGTTAAAAAAGAAGATCAATTCTTGTGGTGGTGAGGTGTTAAATACATTGAAATGGCTTGCAGCTAGCCCAAGAAATAATGCAATGTCATACTTGGGTTATGTCATTAATGGGCATCACTTTCATACTACCAATGTTGAGAGGGCTACATAAAATAGCGGTGTTTCCATTGAAACAGAAACTCTTTGTCGAGCTAGTAAGAGTGATACCACACAAGTTGTGAGCAAAATCTCTTTTTATGGGGTTATTAAAGAGATTATTTTAAATTTCAGGTCCCTTTATTTAAATGTGATTGGACAGCTACTGGAAATGGTGTCAAAGTTGAAGATGGATTTACTTTGGTTAACTTACAACATGGAAGACATCAATTTGAGAGACATCCATTCATTCTAGCCTCACATGCAAAACAAGTGTTTTCTTTGAGAGATAGCGATACATCTAGTTGGGAAGTTGTACTTAAAGCACCCCTAAGAGGTTTTCATGATTTTGAAATGCATGATGATGATGCTTACATGCCATGTGCACATATCGATATAGTTAGGCTTGAAATGGCTAACAGTGATGAAGATGAGTGCTATGTAAGGACTGATTGTGAGGGTGTGGAAGTGTTGCATGATGAATGAGTTACTAAAAATGTTTTGTTGGCCTAATAATGAAGTAAAATAACATTATGAGTACTTGTGTTCTATTGTAATTGATGTTTAAGAACTTGTTTTTCTCTATGTAATATTTGTGGTATGTATGAAATTAATTAGTTCTTTTCCCTCCTTTTATAATACTATTTCACATACTTGTATCGCATATAAAGGATAGAACTTGATTTGGTTTTATTCTTTCATTTTTGCAGGTGGAATTCTTTTCTAAGGATTTAGTAATTGAAGTTGCTAACCAATAATATGTGTGCAGAGGTAACTTTATACATTATTTAATATAAAATTAAACTTGAAACAAGTGTTTTTTTCTAAATTATTTATTTTGGGTACACATTTGTAACCAATTATTAGTTGCCTTGTCTTTAGTTTTTCATGTGTGCTAAAGAGTTCTAAAAAAGCAGCAAAAAGACATAGTAAAGAGTAAGAAGCTGTAGTTGCTGCCACAATGTATGACAGAAGTAATAGGCCCATCAAAATTTCAGATGTAGGTTCTAATAATCGACAAGTTGAATCACCAAATGTAGATGGAGCAGCTGACTCTAGTCAACAACCGAAGAAGAAAACTAGGGGGCCATCAAAGTTAAAGATGCATGACAAAGGAAAACAAAAGTGTGATGAGATCGACTTCAATGAAAGAAACCAACCGATAGGACCTGAATCGGTACAATTATTAACCTTAGAAGGGATCTTAGCTCGAGAGTTGGTGTCAATTAACATAGATTATTAGGTTGATGTTCCAATTGAGATTAAGGATAAGTTATGGGATTGTGTAAAGGTAATATGTTTATGTAGTTAATTATAATTATTATACAACAATTCTTAATTTTTTTTCCCTCTTCTAATACTAAATGTTTGTTTATATGAAAATGCAGCTTAGATACAAAATACATGATATCCACAAGACACATGTGATGCAAAAGTTTGCAAAATTATGGCGCAATCACAAGTCTGAACTATCAAGAAAAATAAGAACTGTCGCTGCAACAGGTAAAGGCCATTTAGCACGTAATATTGCCCTCACCAAACCTGATAACATTGGAATGGCTGAATAGAAGGCATTTGTGAAAAATCGGCTTTCAAAAGGCTTCATTGTAAGTTTTCTTTTTCATAACAATTTTATGTAGTTGTAATTTTTAATTAGAGGCTCATTTGTTTTCATAACAATTAAGATAAAGATTATAAATCCTTAATAAATGTTGACATTTCAAATGTTTACACTCAGGAAAAGAGTAACAAATTTAGAGATATGAGGGCAAAGCAAAATGTCTTACACACCATGAGTCGAAAAGGTTATGCACGATTAGAAGAAGAAATGGTAAGTTTGACAATATAGACAACATTTATTTGTAAAGCATTTTGATTTTGTTGCTTCTTATGTTGAACTATGTTTTATTGTTTTTTTATTTTTTTTAATAGAAAAATCAGAGCCCACACCCAAATTCTATATCTAGAGTTGATGTTTGGATTAAAGGACATACAAGGAAGAAAGGAAAACATGTGAATGAAGTGCTTCAGGCAGCAGTGGTATGAATTAGCTTAATATGTATGTTTTGCATTATAACTGTGTATTAAATGATACTCAACTTGCTAACTTGGAGAAATTGTGTGAACTAATTTGTTGTTGGTTGTTTATGGAGGGTTGCTTGTTGCTCTCATAGCTGTAGAAATTATGTCATCTCTTGCCTTACTAAGTCACCAAACACCTATACAATATCTTTGTAATTACTTATTTGTTACCTTATTTGTTGCCAATGTTGATATAGCATAGCATTGCATTAGTTTTGGATATCACCATTTTTTTTAATAAAAAAATGCATATATTGCATTATAATTTAATTTTTTAATAAATGTTATATATTGTAGAAAAAGGTTGAAGAACTTCACAAGCCTTCTATAGAAGAAGGCCCAATGTCTATCAAAGATGATGCAATTGTTCATGCGTTTGGTCCAGAACACCGTGGTAGTGTACGAGGGCTTGGATTTGAAACATTGCCATCGAAAGTTGATGCACAAGTGTACCAAAATCAAAATGTGAGAAAACTAAATCAATAAATGCTGCTCTTACAACAAGAACTCCAAGAGATGAGAGCTGAAATTTTAAAAGGAAAAAGGCAAAATGAGGTAAAAATATTAAGAATGCGACAATATATGTTATATGTATTGATGTTTCATAAATTTTTTTAAAAAAATTCAATTAAAACTTGTAGGAACCAAGCGAAGATGCAATGGGTAGGAAACGTTCTCATGGAGAAACCCAGGTAAAATTGCCTTAAATCATTTGAGGGAAAGTCTTTTTATGAAAAATAGCTTTCATGTCAGTTTAGTTTAAAAATAAGATAATTTCACATTTCTCATGCTTGTACTTTTGCTTGCTTCCTTTTCTACTCAAGCTTTTGTCATTTTTGCATATAGATCCCATCATCTATTAATTTTGAGTAAACAAATATTTCTTACCATTGTATTACAATTTTTTTAGGGTAAGGAAAACAGTGCAAATGGTGAACATAGGGTGCACAGAGGTGGTGAACATAGAATGCACTCACAAGAAAATATTTGGGTAAATTTTGTATGCCATTATTACTTACCTAAATTTTTGTTATGTTTGTACTTTTGTTTGCTTGCTTCTACTCAAGAGTTTTTGGCAATTTTGCATATCTACTAAATTTTTGACTAAACAAATACTTCTTACCATTGTATTACAATTTTTTTAGGGTAAGGAAAACAGTGCAAGTGGTGAACATAGGGTGCACAAAGGTGGTGAACATAGAAAGCATTCACAAAAAAATATTTGGGGAAATTTTGTATGGCATTATTACTTACATAAATTTTTGTTATGTTTATACTTTTTTTTGCTTGCTTTTACTCAAGAGTTTTTGTCAATTTTGCATATGGATCCCACATTATCTACTAAATTTTTAAGTAAATAAATATAACTTAATATTGTATTAAAAAAATTTTAGGGTGACGAAAATAGCGAAGGCGGTGAAAATGAAGACATTTGGGTAAATTTTCTATGGCATTATTAGTTACCTTAATTTTGTCTTCAATTCATTATCTTATTTTATGTTTGCTTTCATGAAAATTGCATGATGAGAATGAAATTGGAAATGGTGGATCTAACTTGGACAATGCCAAATGCAAATTGTTAAATTGGGATGAGACAAAGGTGGTGGTTGCGGAAGGCACAATTGCATCAACAGATTCTAAACAATTGGTACATCACGTGCCTCTTGGCCCTGGGTGTTAGAAAGTGTGGGTTAATCATGTCAAAGTCAATGCACCATTGTTTCGCCCTAATCGTGAGATGTTTGTGCTTGAGGATGCTATTGCAAGCACTATTGCTTGGGCAAACCATTTCATCAGCTTTGATTTTGAGTAGAAATTCTAATATCTATGGATAGTTTTTTATATGACTTTGATGCTTTTGGATATAGTTTTGGATAGTTTAGAAACTCTAATATCTTTGGATAGTTTTGGATTTTATTTAGAAACTTGTATATGATATAGTTTTTGGATGGTTTAGAACTTTTTGGACAATTAGAAGTTAAGGATAGTTCTTTTTGGGTGGTTTTGAATTAAGATTAGTTTTTGGATGTTTGGAATGTATAGACAATTGTTGAATGTTCATAACTTATATATGGATATAGTTTCTTTTTTGTGGTTGAAACAATTTTTTGGTTGTTGATTGATGCTTGTTTGTAATATTTGTTAGATTGTACAAAATTTGTCAAATAGAACCTGCTGAATTTTAAAAAAAAATTTGCATATTCTACCGCAGACATAATAAGTCGTTGTATTACATATTTTACGGCGCACAATTAGCGTCGTTATTTGTCTCACCAATTAACGGCGTGCAAAAGTAGTCGTAGAAAAAGTAACAACGATGCACAAAATCCGCCGTTAAATAGTTTTTAACGGCGTAGTATAGCATATCGTAAAAAAAGTAACAACGACGCACAAAATTTGCCGTTAAATAATTTTTAACGGCGTACTATAGCATGTCGTAGAAAAAGTAATAATGACACACAAAATTTGTCGTTAAATAGTTTTAACGGCGTACAAAGTATGTCGTTGAAAATGAATGACTTTCCATGACTGGTCATAATATGACGCGCGCTGCACGTCGTAGAAGGATTTTACGGCATGCATTGCGCGCCGTAAAAACCCTTTTTTGTTATAAAAATATGTTTTGTTATTATTATTATTGATAATATATTTCTTTATTTACCTTTTTATAATGTTCAAAAAATTAATATATGTTTATTGTTAGTTTTTCTAGATGAGAAGTCAAAAATAAATTTTAACCAAATTCAAGTTATAACTAATTTGAGGTTAAAAAGGAAATTTCAAAAGAAATTATAATTATATATAATTTTAAAATATTTTTAAAAAAAAATACAAGGAAAAATTGGAATTATAAATTAAAATTATCACAAAAACATAATTCTATAAAAAAATTTAAATGAAAAATTGATCAAATTTGAATTTATAATTATTAAATATTTTTAATAAGCCATTAATTTTTTATTCAGGTTCTAGCTTGATCTGATCTTAAATATTTTTTCAGATATAAATATATCTTAATATTGATACAATCAATATTAGACATATTTTAAGAAAGGATAAATTATATCGATAGTCTCCACATTTTGTCTCTTATGTCAATTTGATCTCTGTAATTTCAGTTGGTTTGATTTTTACCCCTAACTTTAGATTTTATATTAATTTGGTCAAATTGATAATGCCGGTTAAGATTTTTGAAACAAAATAGTTATTGAGTTGGTTGAAATTAACTTCTTGAGTTGAAGAAGTTTATAATTTTGTTTATAAAAGTATAACAGATGCTACTCATGTGTATATTTTCAATAATAATAATAAAATAAAAGCAAATATAACAATTGGACCAAATTGAAACAAAATTATAAATTTATGGTCAAAATTAAGCAAATTAAAATTGTAAGGACAAAAAATAACACAAGAGTTAAAATATAAGGATTACAAATGTAATTTATCATTTTAAGAATAAGTACATAATTTATTAATTAATTTTGAAATTGTTAATAAATATACCAAATAAATATGTACATATTTTTTATTTTGTTATAAATTTTAAAAAAAATATATATTTACTAATTAAAAATTAAATAAATAGGTAAGTCAACTAACTCATGGATTGGATATGAACTAGACGATTCTCTAAGTACTAGGCTTAAATTAAAAATTATTGGAAAAAAAAAAATCGGCTTAAACAAAATTTTCCTGGCTACTTTTTAGCATTTAATCTAATATTAGAACCCCCAAATTAGCTCATATTAGTCACGAACTGTCACGACCCAAACCCGCCCCTATGGGTTTAGCATCGTAACCGGCCAGTAATCCGTGATTACGAAAGGCCTCCTTAACAGTAATGATAGTAATATAGAGTAAGGGGCTGGTGGAAGCCAAAATAGTAAATAAAAGATGTCCAATGAGCTGTGACAATCTGAATGTGAAAAGACTTTTTATAAACATGCCACATGGATAACCAAAACATACATACAACATGTACACAAACATATATATACAAACAACCCCGTTAGGGACCAAATCCCATTTACATAACTGTACAGTCAGGCCTAAACATTTATTACAAAACAGAGACAGTAAGGGTGAATCTGGGACACCCCAAAATAGCCTTAGCTTGATGGGCTGGAACCTCGAAGTGAGGCACAATGGTTGGCTTGACAAAACAAGAGCTAACCCGATGCTCCTAGCTCCGGTCCGGTGCCTGGACACCTACATATATATATATAAACAGTGAGCTAAAGCCCAGTGAATAACAAATGCGTAAAGAGGTTAAGAATGAATGTCCTTTCAGTAATAAATCAGTCATATCAATTATATGTGGTACATCCAATAACAAACAGTACCGTAGGTCTTAACAGACCAAACAGTCAATTGATGGCCATCATAACAGTATACAGTATTGGTTCCAAGTATTGGACCCGACAGAGATCTCTGTAACACTAGCAGTAACAGTACAGTAACAGTAAGTTGCTATGGATGCCACAAGTACAGTTCATAAATAGGACATCATTCATTCAGTAAACAGTATCACTTCAGAAGACAGTACAGTTAATTGTTCGGAAAATAATAATCATTGAACATATCTTTACAACATTGTTACTCACAGAGCACTAGGCTATAGGCAAGCTAATGAGCGTCATCGGATGCTAACCCTACACAGTTGCAGAATGAACGCACACTAAGTTACACACTTGGGATTAACATCTTAGCCCCTATCTTGACTTGGTGTGGCTTTACAACATTATCCTCATTAAGATGCCTTAAACTAGGCCTAGGAATGCCTAGGATGGAATGAGGATGCAAAGATGCACTTTAAAACACTTTTCAAAATTTTCAGAAAACAGGGGTCTCGCTCGAGCGTGGCCTTCTTCGCTCGAGCGAGCTTGTCAAAACAGTGGGGTCGCTCGAGCGTGAACTTCCTCGCTCGAGCGGTCTGTAAAAATGCAAAAAGTGCTGGATGTTGAAAATCCCCGCTCGATGCTCGCTCGAGCGTGAGACACATCCTTCGCTCGAGCGTAGGCCTCGTCGTTTGAGCGTGCGTCTGCGCGCACCAAAAATCTGAGAGCTTGTAATCTACGCTCGAGCGAGCATTCCTTCGCTTGAGCGTAGCTCTGAACAAAAGACGGTCGCTCGAGCGTGGAATCCTTCGCTCGAGCGTGGAAGCCAAAATCTGGAATTTCCAGATTGGCCTCCCAAACTCAAACCAAGCATTCAACACCTCAAAACTCAACTTTATGGGCCAATTTTCTGGAAAACACATGGAAACCAACAATATAACATGTTTTGAAGATCAATTTGTAAAATCAAAGCCCAAGGGTGAGTCAATTGAATACCATTTTCAAAGAAACTTGAAGAACAATGCAAGAACATTACATGCAAGTGTTCTAATGAATTCCAATGCTCTAAAGCAAGATCAAATGCAAGATTAAGCTCAAAACTAAGGTGAATTCATGGACTATAACATAAACATGAACATGTATGTGGAAATTCATGAAGAACAACCTCCAAATTCAAGAATATGAACATGCATGCATGGATTAAGCCTCAATTCAACACTTTAAACCAATATTTGACTCTAACCTCCAATAATCCCATGAACCATGCAAGAACAATTCAAATGTACAAATGAGAGGATGAAATTTCTACCTTAGGTCTTGAATTCAAAGTAAAGAAGCTCAATTATGCAATTTCTCTTCAATTTCTTCTAGTTCTCCAAGCCAATTCTAGATGAATCAATCTTTCTTCTACTCTTCCTCTCTCACACGATTTTGCTTTAGAAAAAGGCTGAAGGGATTATGTGTCAAGTGTATAGATCAACCCTAAACAAAGCTTCTAAAAGTGGCCCACTAGATGGCAAAAAGATAAGAACTCACGTTGATGTAATTTAACATTATACAATCTAATTTAATCATCCCAAATTGAACTTAAATTAAATCTATCATAAAATCACATAAATTCCAATTAGCATATAACACTAATCAATTTCTGATTCGGTCGCCGATAGGACCTTCAATTCGCAATTCAAAGTTAAAACATGAACATATTATTTAATGACTAACAGATAGAAATGCAATCAAACAACATACTCATGTATTCGGTTCAGAATTTTAGTCTGTTCAATTACTTATCATGCTTAATCAGAGATTAGCACTAATCAGAGGTGAGGGTTGTCACACGAACTGATAAACTAAGATATAATTTAAATATAAAATTTAAATTTATTAGAACTAGAATATGACCTACAATTAAATAATTTTTTTATACATAAATATATATAGCTAATCATTGAGAACCAAAACGATTCTCTAATTTAAAATATAATATTTAATTGTATAGAGTTGTGTTTTGAGTTTAAAATATTAAAAAAATAAAAATATTTAATTGTATAAAACAATTATACAATTGTATGAACTGAATGATTCTCTAAGGACTAGGCTTAAATAAAAAATAATTGGGAAAAAAAAAATCGGCTTGAGCCAATTTTTCTTGGCTACTTTTTAGCATTTAATTTAATATTAGAACCCCCAAATTAGCTCATATTAGTCACGAACTGATAAACCAAGATATAATTTAAATATAAAATTTAAATTTATTAGGACTAGAATATGACCTACAATTAAATAATTTTTTTATACATAAATATATATATATAGCTATTCATTTAATTGTTTTAAACATAAATATATAGTTTTTTTTTTTTTAAACTATAGTTCAAACTTTTTAATAAATATGCATAAAATAAGTCCATATTTCTTATTTTTATTATAAAAAAATGTTTACAAATATTTATTTATTAATTTAATAAATAGATAGGCCAAATGATTTATATAAGTTGGAACAGAACAAGACAATTTTTAATAATTAGGTGAAGGACAAGTTGGCGTAAATCTAATGTTAAGCCCAAATTTGGGGTTATTTGGGTTGTCCTAAATATGTGCACTTTTTGATTTTTTGAACTAAAAAGTTGAGGAAAAAAATATGGCTGTTTGGGATAATTTTTTTGTCTTTTTACAAAAAAATATGTATTAAAATATTGTATAAAATGACAAAATTACATTTTTACCACTACATTGTAGACTCATCAATGACAGGCGGCAGGAGGATAGTACGGCTTGGTTGAAATGGTGCATGAGGCTTCACGAGTATTGTTAGCCCGTGGGGGCCCACCGTGGGTCCCGTTTCGATAATCCAAACCATTCGATAATTTTTTTATATTTTTAATTTGTGAATAGTGATAACTTTTTCACTTTTTTAGTAACTTTTTGACTTTTTAAATTTTTTCTGGTATGCCAAACCAGGCTTAAATTTAATATCACAAGTGAATCCTAATTCATTTTTATGTAAATCTTATAACATAAGACACATTATAATTTTTAGATTTCACAAAACATGAAAAAATTACTATATTGACAAATGTAATTTACCACTATCATATGATAAATTAAATTTATAAAACTCATAAGATGAAATGTATTTATATTTTATCATAAATATAATTTTTGCGAGTTATTTTTTAATTTTACCAATTAAATTATGACATATATTTGTTATTAAGAACTTAAAGCACACAATTAATGACATAAGAATAAAAAAAAATTCTCTTATATGTAACTGTGATAAAAATGAATAAAATTTAATTGATTCTAAATCATTTTTGCTAAATATTGTAGATAAATTTTTTAGATTATTATTTAATTTTAAAAATTAAATTTTGATTATTTGTTTATATCCGTGCATAACACAAGTGTGGGGATATATTTTCTGAGTACCAACACGAGGCAAGGTGACGTCGACGTGTCAGCCGAGGTGCCACGTGTCGTGGTAGTTATGCCGAGGTGATCTCGGAGTTGCCGAGGTTATCTGCGAGAATACCGGAGTCCGAGATAAGCGGATAAGGTACAAGAGTCTTAGGATGAAGAAAGACTTCAGGATGGATAAGGGTAATATTCTTAGGGAGTTTATCCTTATCTCTTGAGAAATCCAAAGTAAGCACTGAATTGGAGTCCATAGAAGCCAGGCTTCTAGTGGGATTAGGATTGAGTAAACTATAAAAGAAAGGCACCCCCGTGGGTATAAGGTACGCAATTTTATGCTTTGAATAGTAAGTTTAGCACTTGATTATCTTTGAGAGATATACTGACTTGATCGTTGGAGAGCCCCCAGGTAGAAGAACCACCGCCGGAGCCTTCTCTTTCTGTGCAGGACAGCAGGGTGCCATCTATTCTGCCAGTGTTCTACAGCTGAATTACTAAACGGGCAGTGTGATTGGAAAATCACTCACACAATGTGGCGCCGTCTGTGGGAAAGAAAGACAAATAGATGGCCAGTAACGCACAGAAAGAAAAGATTGGGGACGGCACTCCCGCTGGGAGCGAAAGACCTATTGATCTCGATGTCGAAGGAAACAACCGCAACACAGAAACTCGTGACCAGAATCACGAGGCGAAAGACGTCGACCAGGAAGGCGACATTTCAAAGAAGGCGGATCAGAGCAGATACTACAACGAGGACAACCTCCAGGTATGGAGGGACAGGTGCCTACGGAGGGATGAAGAAGTAAAAGAGATGGCAGACAAGTTGGCAGACCTACAATCGGTCGTCAACTTCATGATGCAAAACAACGTCATGTAGCCGCCATACCCACTGCACGACACACCAATACCAGCAACCAATGCCCAGAAGCAAGGGCAGAAAACAATTCCTGAAGCCCCTCAACACACTAGGAGTGGGAGGCACTCTCACCGGCCTTCCAGGGAAGTCGGACGAGAGGAGCCGAGAAGAGAAGAGTCCCAAAAGACATATCACACAAAGGACGCAGAACCCAAGAAACATCGGCATGTTCAAGGATAGGCGTTATGCTTTGACACAACTCATGGGGAGAGATCGAAAAGTGCCCACCATGAGGCCGAGAGCAGTATGCCGAAGAAACTGAAGTCAGCAGATAGCCGAGCTCTTGGACAGAGCAAAGAAAACTTGAGAAACTACCTCAAGAGGAAGCAACAGAACGGAGAAGCCGAGGTGACCTCACCTGACAAGCCAAGGACACCATTCTCGGTAGAATTGGACAAGTTCCAGGCACCAAAGAGATTCAATATGCCGAGATTTCAAATATACGATGGTAAGTCAGACCCTAACTTTCATGTTGGATTATACTTGAACTCAATGGCATTGTATAGCGGAAACGAGCCGTTGCTCTGCAAAGTGTTCCCCTCATCCTTCGGGGAGATTGCATCAGATTGGTTCCACAAGCTCCCAAAGGGAAGCGTGAAGACTTGGGAAAGCCTGGCCGAGATGTTTGTGGCCAGATTCGTGACAAACAAGTTGCAGCCATTGAGGGTGGACGCATTGATGGCTCTGAAGATGAGCAAGGATGAAGGCCTTAGGGCCTATGCAAAAAGGTACTATGAGGTGTTCAACCGAATACCCGAATGTAACTAGGAGGTGGCAGTCGTGTCTTTCAAGAACGGCCTGAAAGATGATTGTCCATTACGGAAGTCCTTGGCAAAGACATTGCCGAAAAGCATGGAGGAGCTCATGGCAAGAATAGAGAAGTATGCCAGAGCCGAGGAAGATACATCGGGGAATAAAGAGATAAAACAAGAAAGAACCAACGGCTCACCGAAGCGAAGCCGAGGTAACAACGGGTTCAACAAACAAGAAACGGAATTGAGGGCCAAACAGGTAGTGACGACTGTGTTCCGAATCCCGGTCCACAAAGTCCTGGATCAAATCCGAAACCAACCCTATTTCAGAGCACCGGCAAAGGCCCCAGGAGAATACATGGGAAGGAACGTTGGTAGGCGTTATGCTTACCACAATGAAGAAGGGCACCCAATCTAGGGCTGCAGAGCCCTAAGAGCACACTTAAAGGACTTAGTGAGACAAGGCCATCTGCGAGACCTTGTCGATGAAGCCAGGACAAGAGAGGAACAGGCAAGATTGCCTCAAGCACCAGCAGCCCCGCCTCCCTCAGCACAGTAACCACAGGCAGGGGGACCACGGGTGGTTAATGTGATCCACTCAAGGGTCAACGGGAACGAAGTCAGAGGAGAGACCTAGAGGGTAAGGCATTTACGGCATGTCTACCAAGTCGGGAAAAAGAGACATCGGCCAGAGGAGTGCGAAGGACCAATGATAGCTTTTACTGAAGCCGACCTAGAGATGGTCCAACACCCGCATAATGATGCCTTGGTAGTATCCCTCCAGGTTGGGGAGTGCCAAGTGAAGCGCATCTTGATTGATCAGGGCAGCTCTTGCGACATCATGTACGTTAGATGTTACAAGGAGTTGGGCCTTCACCCAGATGACATGGAAGGATCCAATGGCCCGATGGTCGGCTTCAATGGAACGCCGACATGGCCACTAGGCGCAACAAGCTTGGAAGTACAAGCCGGCACAAAGAAAATCAAGACGGAATTCATTGTGATTGACACACCCTCACCATACAACATCATCTTGGGAAGGCCATGGTTGCATGCAATGGGGGCAGTTCCCTTAACATTGCATCAACTATTGCGGTTCCCAACAGAGCTTGGGATTGAAGAAATTAGAGGAGATCAACTGCAGGCAAAAACTTGCTCCATGGCAGCAATGAAATCAACCTGCAACATCCGAGAACCAGAGAAGGCAGAAATCGAAGACGAGGACATGGAGGTCCTAGACGATGTCAGCAAGGAGCCGGCCAAGAAAAGTGAAGAAGCACTAAAGAAAATCCTCGTCCAGGAAGGCGATGAAGAACGATTCTTTCTTCTCGGCTCAGGCTTAGCTGAAGAAGAGGAAAGAGAGCTGGAAGCTTTTTGAGAACAAACATTGAGGTGTTCGCCTGGACACCTTATGAGATGCTTGGCATTGACCCCAAGGTCACATGCCACAAACTGAACGTCGACAGGTCGACCAAGCCTGTAATACAGCGAGCCAGAAGATCGACATTGATGCACGTCGAAGCAGTAGAAGAGGAAGTAGACAGACTTCTGGAGGCCAGGGCCATCAGAGAAGTCGATTACCCGACATGGCTATCAAACACTGTGGTAGTAAAGAAAAAGAACGGTAAATGGAGGGTCTGTGTAGATTTTACAAGCCTAAACAAAGCTTGTCCCAAAGACAACTTTCCTTTACCCAAGATCGACCAGTTGGTAGACGCCACATCTGGACATTGAAGGATGAGCTTCCTAGATGCTTATAGGGGGTACCACCAGATAGCCATGTATCCCCCGGATGAAGAGAAGACAGCGTTTATCACCCCAAAAGGCCTGTACTGTTACAGAGTAATGCCTTTTGGGCTGAAAAACGTAGGAGCAACTTACCAAAGGTTGGTAACCAAGATGTTCAGACACTTAATTGGCCAAACAGTGGAAGTCTACATCGATGACATGGTCGTGAAGACCAAGGAGTCTAGGGGTCATCTTTCCGACCTAAAAGAGGTCTTTGAAATCCTCAAAACATATCGGCTCCAACTCAACGCATCAAAGTGCGTGTTTGGAGTTGGATCTGGTAAGTTCTTGGGGTACCTGGTGACAAGAAGGGGCATTGAGGCCAGCCTAGATCAGATCAAGGCCATCCTAGATTTACAGAGCCCGACATCGGCAAAACAGGTACAGATGCTTACCGGAAGGGCTGCAGCCCTAAACAGGTTCATAAGCCGAAGCTCAGACAAATGCAAACCTTTCTTCAACCTGGTAAAGAAAGCCACGGATTTCCTTTGGACAGAGGAATGTGAGGCCGCGTTGGCCGACCTAAAAAAGTATCTGACTACGGCTCCAGTCCTCTCAACACCTGAACCTGGGGAAGAGCTGTTTTTGTACTTAGCAATCTCAGAACACGCAGTAAGTGCGGTATTAATCCGAGAAAAAAAAAGGGAGCAAAAGGCTGTTTACTATGTAAGCAAAACCTTGGCCAACGCAGAAACAAGGTATCTACCACTAGAGAAATTAATGCTGGCCTTAGTAATGGCTTCAAAAAAGTTGAACCACTACTTTCAGGCGCACAAGATTGTAGTGCTAACAGAGCACCCTTTGAAACCATTGTTGCAGCAAGGAGACTTAACTGGAAGGATAGCAAGATGGGCAGTGGCTTTGGGCCAGTATGACCTGGAGTTCAGGCCAAGAATAGCAATTAAGGGCCAAGTTTTGGCCGACTTCGTGGCCGAGTTCACCCCGGAATCCAATGAACATCGGGCTCCGTTGAGCCAAGATGAACGTTGTCCCAGCAAGCAAGGAGAAGCCCAGCCAAAGGCAAAAGAACAAAGGAAGGAAAAACTCAGACCCTGCAGCATCTACATCGGCGACTCCTTCAGACTGTTTGTCAATGGAAGTTCAAACCGACAAGGAGCGGGGACAGGAGTACTACTGATATCTCCAGATGGAGAAATAATAGAACAGTCCATCCGTTTGGGGTTCAAGGCCTCAAACAATGAAGCAGAATACGAAGCATTAATTGCAGGGCTAAAACTGGCAGCAGTAGCAGAAGCAGATGATGTAATAGTTTTTTGTAATTCACAGCTTATTGTTAACCAGTCAACAGGAGAATTTGTAGCCAGAGACGAAAGGATGTCGGCATATGCAAAAGAGGTCATCAGATTGGCAGCCTTATTTCAGAACTGCCGACTACTCCAAGTAAGCCAAGACGATAACAGCCACGCCGACGCGTTGGCTAACCTGGCAAGTTCAATACAGACTGGAAAAACAAGGACAATAATGATTGACTACATGTCGGGCCCAAGCATAGAACCACGTAACACAGAGCAGGAAGCAATGTGTGTGGACATGGGTCCAAGCTGGATGGATGCAATAGTTACATTCCTGAAAGAAGGAAAGCTGCCAGAAGACCGCAAAGAGGCACACAAAGTTAGATTGAAATCGGCAAGATTCAGTCTGACAGCAGACGGACATCTCTACAGACGGTCCTTCACTGGACCCCTTTTAAGGTGCGTACACCCTTTGCAGGTTGAGGATTTTTTATATGAAATTCATGAAGGAGTTTGTGGAAGCTACGCTGGGGGCAGTTCACTAGCTCACAGGGCCATTACTCAGGGGTATTGGTGGCCCTACATGCAAAAAGATGCAGAAGCATACGTGAAGAAGTGCGAACAATGCCAAAGGTTTGTACCTTTGATACACCAGCTAGCTGCTGACCTGAATCCAGTATCCAGCCCTTGGCCGTTTGCCCAGTGGGGCATGGATCTTGTTGGCCAACTTCCCCAGGCAACTGGGCAGAGAAAATACTTGCTGGTAGCAACAGATTACTTCACGAAGTGGATAGAGACAGAACCTCTTGCCAAAATCCGAGATGTGGATGTCAAGAACTTTATATGGAGAAACATCATCACCAGATTTGGGATTCCAAGAGCAATAGTTGCCGACAACGAAACGCAGTTTGACAGCAAACTCATCAAGAACTTTTGTGCGAAATTCAAGATCAAGAATTACTTTTCAACACCAAGTTTTCCCCAAACTAATTGACAAGCTGAAGCATCCAAAAAAGTAATTTTGGATGGAATAAAGAAGAGGCTGCAGGCAGCAAAAGGAAAGTGGGTAGACGAGTTGCCCAACGTGTTTTGAGCATATCGGACTATGCCGAGAAGATCAACAGGAGAATCCCTCTTTGCCATGGCTTATGGCACAGAAGCAGTCATCCCACTAGAAGTCGGCATTCCAGGGATCCGAACCCAGGGAGTTGAGAATGGGACTAATGATATACTCTTAGCCCGAGATTTGAATCTTTTGGAAGAACGAAGAGAAAAAGCTGCAATTCAGCTCGCAGCATACCAGCAATAGCTTGCCAGAGCTTACAACAAGAAGGTCAATCCAAGGGATTTTCAAGTCGGCAACCTAGTCCTGAGAAAAGTCATCGGCAACAAAAAGGATCCCAGAGAGGGCAAGCTTGGCCCAAACTGGGAAGAACCCTATAGAATCACTTCGGTATTAGGCAATGGAGCCTATCGACTTGAAGATAATGAGGGCAAAGCATTGCTTAGATCATGGAACACTTGTAATCTGAAATTTTTCTATCATTAGATGTTCCTTGTTATTTTTTCAACGTCATCAATAAAATCATAGCAGAATTCCTATACACTGATAAAAGATGCGCAATATTTTTTCTGAATAATGAGAACCTAAGTGGAACTCAGGTTCACATTGGGGGCAAAGAGAAGAAGAATATACTTAACACTTGTTGAAATTTGTAGCAATTTACAAGTTGAAGTTAAGCTGATTCCTTATCTTCACTTGTTGAAATTTGTAGCAATTTACAAGTTGAAATTAAGCCGAGATTATTCCTTATCTTCACTTGTTGAAATTTGTAGCAATTTACAAGTTGAAGTTAAGCTGATTCCTTATCTTCACTTGTTGAAATTTGTAGCAATTTACAAGTTGAAGTTAAGCCGAGATTATTCCTTATCTTCACTTGTTGAAATTTGTAGCAATTTATAAGTTGAAGTTAAGCCGAGATTATTCCTTATTTTCACTTGTTGAAATTTGTAGCAATTTACAAGTTGAAGTTAAGCCGAGATTATTCCTTATCTTCACTTGTTGAAATTTGTAGCAATTTACAAGTTGAAGTTAAGCTGATTTCTTATCTTCACTTGTTGAAATTTGTAGCAATTTACAAGTTAAAGTTAAGCCGAGATTATTCCTTATCTTCACTTGTTGAAATTTGTAGCAATTTACAAGTTGAAGTTAAGCTGATTCCTTATCTTCACTTGTTGAAATTCGTAACAATTTACAAGTTGAAGTTAAGCCGATATTACTGTTTCTCTTCGCTTGTTGAAATTTATAGCAATTTACAAGTCAAAATAAAGCCGAGGCTATTGCTTAAACACTTGTAGAAATTTACAAGTTGGTTAACTCGAAGAAGATGCTTAACACTTGTTGAAATTTGTAGTAATTTACAAGATGACGTTAAGCCGATATATGATCATCTGTTGAAATTTGCAGCAATTTACAAGTTGAAGTAAAAGCTAAATATATTGCTTAAACACTTGTTGAAATTTGTAACAATTTACAAGTAGATTATTGTTTAGCACTTGTTATAACTTGAGAAAAGTTTATAGGTTGAAATTAAAACAGTATGTGTTTTACACTTGTTGAAATTTATGAAAAGTTTGCAGGACAGTATCTTACTGAAATAAAGCTTGTAGTTATTATACCTGAGGTATGTAACCCCGAGAAGATTGCACAAAGGAGGCAAAGTATGAAAAGCATGTAAAATATTCTAAGTATAGAATCATACAGAAGTAATCAAGAGAAAATAAAGATTGAGGCATTCAGACAATACAGTTGTAGTTTTTTATTAAAGAGGGAACAATCAAAGCGTAACTGCTCAAAAGAAGGCACATCGGCCACGCAAAAGCTCACAAAGTACAAAAGAAACGAAAGAAAAGACATTTAAACTAAGATTCCTCAACAGTGGCAGTTGGTTGAGTTTGAGGTTCAGATGATTGCTGGGTCGATGCCTCGGCTGCCTTTTCTACCACAATCTCGGCATCAATTTCAGCAAGTGTTTGATCAAGACTTTTATCGGTAGAAGGAACGTCAGATGATGCGCGCTCAGGAGTAGCCTCCTTGACAACCTCTTCATCCTCCTCCTCATGAGTCAAGTCTAGGACTTGATCATCCTGAAGAGGAGACTTGGTCTCATTGGCGTCTTTAGGCTTCCTTACTAAAGCCTCATCATCATCCTTATCCTCATCCTCAGATTCGGACTCAGATTCGTCTTCAGCTTGACTTGGAGGTGGAGGTGGAGGTGGAGGGAATGGAAGAGGAATAGCATCGGCTTTACGCAGTGGTGAATCATCAAGGATATTGAGCTTTTTTGCCAAGGACATCCAACCAAGGGAGAAGCCCCTGTTGCATGCCTGCCTGACTTGTAATTTTTAATCCTCTGTAACGTCGGCCATTCCCTGAGCATAGGCCTTTTCATCGGTCGCTTTGATTTCAGCATCTTTAGTGATCAAGGCCTCCTGAAGTTCCTTTTCGGCTTGGGCCTTTTTGTCCTCGGCCTCTCTCTTCTCGGCCTCGGCGACCTTCCTTATGGCCTCGGCAGATTCAGTTTTTTCCTCAGCTATCTGTTGGACCTTAGTGGCAGCCTCGGCCTGGTCTTCCAGCTTCTTCATTTTTAATTGAAGGCTTTTATTGGTCTTCTGAAGGGAAGAAAACTCCCTCTTCATCTCGGCCAACTTCTCTCGATTCTTAAACGATTGCATTGAAAAAGAATGGGCATGCTGGATGGCCTGAAAAAAAACAGAAGTATTAGAAAATATTTTAAGTATGAAATAGAAAGAAAGAAAAAGTATCAAACAGGAACACTTACTTGAACTGAGTGCTGTAGCATTAGAGCATAATTCTCGTACTCACTGTACCTGGCATTTCACTCCAGATCGCCAGGAAGAAGCAGCGCCGTACTAAGGGCAACGCCGACATTAATGTCATCGGCGCTTTCACTGGTCATGATTGGCCTGTCTTCCAAAGTAATTTGGGGGGCCCAAGGGACATCAGGTTTTTTGGACTCCGAGGTAGTTGCTAAGGACGACCTCGGCTTCTTTGACTTTGTGGACTTAGAGGGTTGGGCTTCAGCAGACCTTTTGGCAGAAACAGAAGAAGTCTTCTTACTCTCAGCCAGTTTGGAAATAGGCAAAGTGTCCTCAGATTGAACCTGAGTTACTTTGGCCTTTGACTGAGCTTTCTTGGTTCTTTTCGGCTTCAGTGGGGGCATGGTTTGCGATGGTTGATCGTCGACATCGGTAGGGAGGTCGGCTAGGAGATCTTCTGCAACAGGTTTTGGGCGACCCATCTCAGCAGTTCGGACAAGTCTTCGCCGACGTTTCCGTTCAGGTACAGGGATCAAGTATGGAGCCGAAGTTGATGGCTGATCAGCTGGATCCGATGTTGATCCTTGATTTGTTCGGGATACAGACACAGTTTGGGTTGTGGCAGAATGTGGAGAAAGGCTTGTCTTCTTCCTTTTAGGGACGTCGGGCAAAATCGACTTGTATGTTGGAATGAAGTTAAGGAGCAAAGGTGCTTTCCTTTTCTGGACTGGTAAATCCAAAAGCTTCTTCAAATCCTTGCTGGGGACGTAGGATTGGCGAAAGCTTTTCGGTGGCTTACGTACATCTGCAAGAGGAACAGACATTAGAAACAGACAGAGTATTAAGGACTTGAAAAGAAACAACTAAGTATTGACACTGGGCTCTTACCCTTGTCCTCTTTAACTGACCAAGGAAGAGGGTAGAGATGGGCATCCTCGTCTGGGGCAAACTCCCAATTTCCCGAGGTAATGAGGTAGTCATCTCCAGCCCCCTTGTTGGAGTTTGGGAGGTCGGCTACAATTTTGAACTCTGTAGACCTCGGCTTAAGATAATAGACGTAGCCTTTTTCTTTCAGATTGAGGGCACACATGGTGTAACAGTACTGAATATCAGCTAAAGTTATCCTAACATTTTCCTGTTTGGCTAAGGCTATAATACCATTAATCACTCGATAAGAGTTAATGGTAAGTTGCATGGGGTTTAACTTATAGTAATGGAGAACTTCACGAAAAAGGGGATTAAGTGGAAGCCGAAGTCCACATTCAGTAAAAGCAACAATGGGAAAATGCATCGTATCATCTGTGGGCATGATAGAGTCGTCATCCCCAGTCAATCTCAGATGGACGTCGGCAGGAATGACGAACTCTTCCCTAAAGTATTCAAGTTTGGTTGGGGTATCTACCCTATGTTTCCACATGCCCATAATGTCAGCGTAAAGGTATTCGACTTCAGAAATGGGATGTTCTTAAAGGGTTTTTAAGACCTTGGCAAAGCCTAGGTAAATACTGGTAAGGGTTGTTTCAGTTTTTCCTAAGAGTTGGTAGGTTCTATAAACAAATCCCAAAACTGAATCTATGAAAGCAAAGATTGGGGGCACAGATCTGGAAGGAAACACAGAAAACAAGAAACAAAGAATAAAATTTCAGAATCAAGAACAGAGGTAGGGTTCTCAAAAGTATAAAGAATACAGGAGATATAGGGTCAAGAACAGTGACAAAAAAGTGGTGAAACAGTGCAAGTGTTCAAGACATGGACAAAAGCAAAATTAAAGCATTCAGATATGTGGTTCGCAAGATAGATGTTTGAACAAGACAGTAATGGCAAACTAATAATGAAGAAATATCAAAGGCATTAAGAACGAAAGGAACGGTGGCTTACCAGGAAAAATAAAGCCGGTATAAAGATTGCCGAAGTCAGGCGACAGTTGCAGACACAACGGAATGACGAAAGCTTCACTGGAATGGAAGAATGATAGCAGTTGCAAAGCTTGAGGTTTGAGCAATGGCAGATTCAAGGGAAAGAGTTTAGAGAGAGAGAAAGTAAGTAAAATCGATTGCAAAAGTGAAGGGACAAAAGCAAGAGGCAAAAGTTTTGTCAAAAAACTTGAAACGGCGGCAAAAATAGAAGCATTTATTACGCTTGGAATATCGCACGCAAGACGGCCTACAAGCGCGTCACAGGCACTAGCCAATGAAGATGAAACACGTAAGTAGAACGGTTGAAAAGTGATGCATGACAGCTCATGCGCGTAAAAAAGTTCATTAGAATTCTTATTCTTGAAAGAAGACATGTCGGCCTGAAATGAACGATCTCGGCTGAAGAGTTCTTATGCCGATGTACTAGAAAGAGGAACGATATAGGTTCCATCACCTTAGAATACCGAGGTAATAGAACCTAGGGGGCAGTTGTGGGGATATATTTTCTGAGTACCAACACGAGGCAAGGTGACGCCGACGTGTCAGCCGAGGTGCCACGTGTCGTGGTAGTTATGCCGAGGTGATCTCGGAGTTGCCGAGGTTATCTGCGAGAATACCGGAGTCCGAGATAAGCGGATAAATGACAAGAGTCCTAGGATGAAGAAAGACTTCAGGATGGATAAGGGTAATACTCTTAGGGAGTTTATCCTTATCTCTTGAAAAATCCAAAGTAAGCACTGAATTGGAGTCCATAGAAGCCAGGCTTCTAATGGGACTAGGATTGAGTAAACTATAAAAGAAAGGCACCCCTGTGGGTATAAAGTACGCAATTTTATGCTTTGAATAATAAGTTTAGCACTTGATTATCTTTGAGAGATATACTGACTTGATCGTCGGAGAGCCCCCAGGTGGAAGAACCACTGCCGGAGCCTTCTCTTTCTGTGCAGGACAGCAGGGTGCCATCTATTCTGCCAGTGTTCTACAACTGAATTACTAAACGGGCAGTGTGATTGGAAAATCACTCACACAACAAGTAATTATACTAATATAATATAAAGGTAATGTGACTCAAACAAAATAATTATAACACAAATGACATAACATGCTAAATAGCAAACAAACCTTAAATAGAAGATGGAAAATCAAATCACACAAACTGTGGAAGGAGTTTTAGGCTCCATTTGGGGACTGAGGTTTGTAATAAAAAAAATTAAAAAATTAAGTTATTACAACACTTTCTTTACTTTTTATATATTTTTTATAAAAAAAAAAAAATAAAGTAATTAATTCTCAAACAACACGTTAGTAATTTGAAGTTCTAGTGGTTTGTGATTGTTGTGGGATTGTTGTCTAGGATGGTAAATTTTGTGAGTTTAAGGAGTAATTTGATAAATTCATTATTTTTGTTAAAGCAAACTGAAGACGACCACTAACAAGAAATGGAGTGCAATTTCTCAAACACGGAGAGAAAATTTGTATTGGGACCTTGTTTGGCATTTCTTAAAAAAGTTAAAAAATTATTATTTTATTTAAGTCATATCATTTTATTTGAGTCATATTACCTTTCTATTGTATCACTTCAAATTCAACTCATACCTAACTCATATTTTATAAAAAGTCAAAAAATACACTTATTTAAAACATGCCAAACAATCCTAAATCTAAATATCATTGGGTGCTAGGATAATTTAACCAAAATTCTAACATCGGACGAAAACTTCGCTCTGACAAAAAAAAAATGTTCTTATTTGAAGATGTGACATGAAAAAGAATATCATGTGGTGGTGTCTTGTTCCAACACTATTCTCGTCCTTCATGTACACTTTTATGCTCCCCTAATTAATATGATAAAAAAAAGTAGGTTAAAATAAGCCACGTATAATAAAAATCACTTGGTTAACCCAAGGTGATTGATAACTGGGTAAAGAATTGGGGATGAAGCCCACGTCTCAGGTTTAAAAAATTTTTGGCCAATTTTTTAGACGTAGTACAGTAGTTTTATGAAGTTAGTTTTAAACAATTTTATCGTATTTGGTATGGGGGTTCAATATTCTTTCGATGTGCAAGTCACAGGAGATTAGTCTTAAGTAGTTTCATTGTACTTAATGTGGGTTCAATACTCCATCGCAGTACAAGTCCTGGCTTAAGCGGAACTTATCTTGGAAAATCAAGATATGTTCTCAGGTTATAGTCTTCTAACTCAGAACGGACAACAGAACACCCTAGTAATTTATACAAATTAAAAATAATTTTTTATAATGATTTTTATAAATTGTCATTAAAAATTAGTGAAGTTTTTCTTTGACGAATTTTTCAAACCGTCTTCGAAAATTAAAAATTAGTAATTTTTTGTGATGATTTTTTTAAACCGCCGCTAAAACTTATAATTAGTAACATTTTTTGTGGCAAAATTTTTAAACTGTCATTGAAAATTAACAATTAGTAATATTTTTAATACTTTATGATGAAAAATGCCATTAATTATCATAAAATTTATTGAATAATAAGTCTGCTTAATATGACTTATACGTAAGTCTCATTTTTTATTTTTTAAAATAGTTGAAGTCAATTGTATTGTTTTTGAATTAATTTTTATATTTTAAAATAATAAAACTCAATTATTTTGTATTCATTTTAGAAAAACATGACACTTACTCGCCCCGTTTGAGAAGTTGGCTATTTTAATAAGTTAAAATATTTGTATTTGAAAAGATGGTTGAATTTTTTTTATAGTTTGATGTTATGTTTGTGGAAAAAAAAAAGTAAAATAATTTTAAATTTGATGTGACATTTTATTTTATTAATTATCTTAACTTATTTTGTCTTTATATATATATATATATATATTTTAAAAAAAAAACCCAATTTTTTTTTTTTTTTTGTTATGGGAAAATCCTCCTCATTTTCTTGCAGGTCCAAGGCAGCGCTCCTTACAGAGATCACTAGGGTGTCCTATTAGTTGTTCCGAGCGAGGAGATTATAACCTGAGAACTTGTCTCGATCTTCAAAGACAAGCTCCGCTTAACTTAGGACTTGTACAACAGGATTAAACTTACAACTGATTAAACAACTTAAAATCTAATTTTTTTTTATCTAACTATGCTGCGTCCAAAAAATTAATCGAGACGGACTTAAATCCGTGACCTGGGAGCTTAATCTCCTGATTTGAACCACGATGCCACCCACCGCTGGGTTAGCCCAATTTTTAACTTCTCAAACATGCCTGTTACGACAAATAACTTGTCCTAGACCAACCTAGTCAATGACATATTGCATGTGTTTATCCCTCACATCATTTGCAAGACTTTTTGACAGTATCTCTCAAAGAAGAGTAGATACACACCGTATGAATAAATGCAGATAATGTAAAAATATAAAAAGAAATAAACAAATATATATATATATATATATATTTTTTAATATAAAAATAAAAGGTCATACTAATAAATATTTCAAGATCACAAGAAAAAAAAAATCTTTAATCTGTTTGGTTTTAATTTTTTAAAAATTGAGTTTTTTTATTTTTCATTTTTTTTTATTTTTAGTGAATATTTTTTTAAAATTTTAAATATTTTTTTATTTTTTAAATACATCTTCCTTAGATATATCTAAAAAATATTGTAAAAAATTAATAAATACATAAGAATACAAAAAATGTATTAATTTTTTTAATTTTTTATATTTAATGATTTTTTTTTAATAAAAAAATTACAAATATTTTACTTTTTAAGTATATTTATGTTAAGTGTATCTAAAAATTTTAAAAATTACTTCAAATATTAAAAAAAATTAGTAAAAAAAACACGAAAACTAAAAAAAAATTCAATTTTCTGAAAGTGAATCCTAAGTTTAAAAACCAAACAAGCTGGTTAAGTCTTCGTTTGGTAAGTGGGCTGACTTTTTGATTTTTTAACTATTTTAGTCTGGGCTAAAAAATCCCTTTTGGGATGATTTTTTGATTTTTTTTTAATTTTTGTCAGAAAAAAAATGAAATGATTATGATTCGTAATATTTTGTCTTATTGATTTTTTAACCTATTTTTCTATGTCTAAAATAGCCCCAACCTCACATGCCAATTATAGCCTAAGGTCTCATTTGAAAACATGCTATTTTAGAAAAATTTTATTTTTTTACAAAAAATATATATATATAAAAAAATAAAGAAAATAATATGATAACTTATAATAACTTTTTAATTAAAATACATACGACCTAAGACATTTAACTTTTTTACCATTTTCAATACTTTCTACACTAATCTCAATATTAAACAATGCATAAAAAATACTTATCAACATTTGTCTAAAACAAATAACTATCAGTGTGTTTAGTTTGTATTTTTTAGATTAAATTTTTTGAGAATTGAATTTTTTGGTTTTCATGTGTTTTTTGTTTTTAGTGAATATTTTTAAAATTTTAAATTTTTTTTTTTTACTTTTTTAGATACACCTTATTTAGATGCATCTAAAAAGTAAAAAAATTATGAAAAAATATTTTAAAAAATTAATAAATACATAAAAATACAAGAAATGTACTGAATTCTCGTTTTTTTTTTAATTTTATATTTTTGGTATTTAGTGAATTTTTAAAATGTTTTTTTTCACAATTTTTTTAATTTGCTTAAAATATTAAAAAAATTCAGTAAAAACAAAAAAAATACGAAAAATAAGAAAGCAGAATTTTCTAAAAAATGTTTTTTTGAAAAACCTAACTAAAAACTTACTCATAGAACTGGTCCAAGTATTCTTTAAAATAAACTTACTGATAGAAATGGTCAAAGTAAGGGTGTGCACAGCGCGGTTTGGACTGTTTGAGAGTAAAATTATAAATTGAATGGTGGGTTAGCGAATTAGCGAATTGATAAATTGCAGTTTGTACGATTTTTGGCAGATTGGCGGATTAAAGAATATTCTAACTAATTATCATACATTTGCATAATATATAACACTAATTTGTATAATATTTTTTAGATATATAATACAAAGTAATTTTACATAATATGTTTCATATATATAACCACTAATTTGTAATTAAATTCATATATTAATTCTCTCTTACGCTCATTTTTACATTGATATTTCATTGAAAATTAAAAAAATATATATATGTATTAATTATAGCGGAGCGGAGCGATTCGGTTGGTGGATTATAAATTTTAAAATTTAAACTGCAGTTAGCAATTAGCGCAGTGCGGATTCATACGAATCAGCACAGTTTTAACCAATTTGGCTGTATTTTGCACAGCCCTAAATCCAAGTATTCTTTAAAATAGTACCTTATGATATCCCAATATCATATATATTGTTAAAGTAATGTTTTTTTCTTGCTAAGGTGACAAAATCTAAAACCTTTCTTTTTTCTAAAAAATTCATATCAGTATGCCTTTTCCATTTATATACAAAATTCTACACAAACTCAATTTCAATTATAATAACCGATTTTATGCGAATCCTATTTGAGAAATACTTATTTTCCATATATATAGGTTTCGTTTGGAATGTGGGTTGACTTTTTCGCTATTTTAGTCTGGAGTTAAAAAATCTCGTTTAGGATAGGTTTTTTAGTTTTTTTGACTTTTGTGAGAGAAAAAATGAGATGATTATGGCTTGAATGTGACATTTTGTCGTATTTTGCTAAAAAGCCTATTTTGTCTTTTTGTAACAATTTTAGCCAAAAAACTCAAAAACCTTCTATGCCAAATGAAGGCATAATTATAATTTAATTGTTATGATATTTGAAAAAAATTATCCCGATATCCCACATGGAAAAAGTAAAAAAAGTGAGTTGTTTCACTAATATAAAATAAACTTTATACTCCTATTTAATATTGTAATGTTATGTATATTTCAGTTGAAGATAGTTCAAATTTTAAAATTAAAATAGCATTTAAAAAAATTTAATTAATTAATTTTTGTATAAGTTGGTTGTTCTTTTGACCTAATTGATTTGTTGGTTTAACCACCATCTTAACAATTTTATTAAAATATATTGGTTGTATTTGTTTGTTTTGAAATAAATTAAAAATTGACCTAATTAAAGATTAAATGACTAATATTGTTTGATTCGAAATAAACTTTCCACCTGAACAGTTGTTAAATTTTATTTTACACAATCCCACGTCGGGAAAATAAAGAAAAAGAGAGTTGTTTCATTTATATAAAATAAATCTATGCTCCTATTTAATATGATAGCATTGTGCATGTTTCAGTTGAACATGTTTTAAATTTTAAAATAAAATAAAATTTAAAGGTTTTAATTAATTAATTTTTGTGTAAGTTGATTGGTCTTTTGACTGATTTTATCAAAATATATATATTGTGTTATTTCTAAATGTTATGTTTAAATTTTATGAACATAGAAAAAACTAAAACTAAAAAAATTATAAAACAAAATTTATTTGTATTTTATCATAAATATATATTGTTACGACCCAAACCCGCCCCTATAGGTTTAGTATCGTAACCGACCAGTAATCCACGATTACCGAAGGCCTAACTGAACAAAGCAAATAAACGGGGCTAGTGGAAGCTTTTATGTAAGAAAACAAAACGTCCAATGAGATGTGAATTCACATAAGACAAAAGACATTGCTATATATATATACATGCATAAGTACATCGTGCTATCACAAGTTTGTCTAAAAAGACAATCAAAAAAGAAAAGTTACTCTCATCGACAACAATTATAATGCCAATGACAACCTGTAACAACCCTGACCTATGATTAACGCTAATTCATGTTTAAGTATGCCAAATAAGTAATTAAGAAGAAATCCCGAGTCGATTATATGTGCATTGCATCATTTTGTGTTTATATCTATTTGACGTAGAAAGATCTGTTTACGTCTTAGTTTTGATTTACGAATTGAAGGTCTTATCGGCACCCGATTCAGAAATTGACTTGATTTATGTGTTAATTAGGATTTATGAGATTTTATGGTAAGTTTAATTAAAAGTCGATTTAGGACGATTAAATTAGAATAACAAATGTTAATTAGTTTAGCTTAAGTTATTTACATGTATGCCATTGAGTGGGCTTTTACAAGATTATTTCACACCATATACATGTTTTGACTCTATCATCTTCCATCTTCAAACACTAACCGTGAGAGTGAAAGAGAGTATGGAGAATTGGTCCAAGACTTGAGAATTTGAGCTCAAACCAAAGAGGTGCTAGGAATGGTTGTCAATTGAAGAAGATTAGAGGGTTTCAACTTCAACTCTTGTAGATTCAAGCCTCTAGGTAAGGGACTGTCACGACCCAAACCCGCCCCTGTAGGTTTAGCACCGTAATCGGCTAGTAATCCGTGGATTACCAAAGGCCTCTGAACAGATTAGCAAATAATAAGGGGCTACGGAAGCAATAATACGAAATAGATAAGGTCCAATGAGCTGTGATAACGTACATGGGAAAAAATATTTTAAAACTTAATTATATATATATAAGCATGCTAGTCAAGGACACCAATATATACAAAAGTGGACTTCCCAAGATCTGATTTTACAAGATTTGACTTTACAACAGTTACAGAGACTAGCATGGAAACAAAAACAGCCATGGCATTAGACTTCGATCGGAACCTCCTCGGGAGGCACAACGGTTGGCAGACAAAAACAATACAGAAAGCCGTCAACTCTGGCCATGGTCATGTGCCGGCTCACCTATATACATAATATAAACTGTGAGCGAAAGCCCACTGAATAATAACAGAGTCAAGGGGTTATATGAATGATGTCCATCACAAGTTAGAATCCAGTATTTAAATCAGAACACAATCAGATTTCAAAACAGAATAGCTTCAGATATATACTCATGTTCATATTCAGATTTTGCATAAGTTCATACGTGGTACACCCATTAGCTATCAGATCAGATTGGTCCAGAGACCCACATACATAGTTGGTACCAACGACCATAAAGGTCCATATCTTGCGCGCAAGTAGCCATGGTATTGTTACCCCCAGGCAGGGCCACGTGCAGATTGGCCGCGGTATTGTTACCCCTGGTCGAGGGCCACATGTAGATTGGCCGCGGTATTGTTACCCCCGGGCGAGGGCCACGTGAACTAAGAGTGCCACAAATACTTTTCAGAAAATTGGACATTCATTCATCATTCGTAAGATAGCATTTCAAAAAACAGATTATACCGTACCAGTAAGAAAATATATAGGTTAAACATAACTTTACAAAGTTATTACTCACAGTGGGCTTGGAGACAGACAGACAGAGCAGATCGATCAGACAGGACGTGGCACGTGACCTACACGACACATAACAGATGCACACTTGAAACACATGTTCTAATTGTACAAAATTTATTTCGTTGGCTCTTAGCGTGTTTCTAATCTCTTATCCTCATTAGAGAGTCTTAAACATGGCCTAGGAATGCTTAGGATGGAATGAGAATACAAAAATGCACTTAGAAACACTTTTCAAAGTTTTGCTGAAACAGAGGTTCCGCTCGAGCGTGGCTTTATCTGCTCGAGCGGACATGTAGACAAAAGGGATCCGCTCGAGCATGTACACCTCCGCTTGAGCGGACTGTAAACTACAGTAAAAGTACCGGATGCATGAAATTCACGCTCGATGGGTGCTCGATATCCGCTCGAGCGTGAGACACAAGTCCTCGCTCGAACGTGCATTACCCCGCTCGAGTGGACTGTAAACATGTGAAAAGTACTGGATACAAGAAATTCCCGCTCGAGCGTCACTTTCCCCCGCTCGAGCGGACTTCATGAACTCAGCATCTACGCTCGAGCGTGGAGTTCCCCGCTCGAGCGTGAGTCCAAAATCTAGAATTTCAATATTTGAACCTCAAGCTCAAAACTCAACTTCAAAGCATCAAATTTGATCCTTTTGGGCTAATTTTCTGGCAAACTCTTGTAAACTCATAGTATGACATGTTTTGAAGATCAATTTTGTAAAATCAAGCCCAAAGGTAGGTCAATTGAACACAATTTGAAATAAAATTTCAAGTACGAAACTTAAATGTATCATGCAAGAATCTCCTTGAAACCAAACCCTCCAAAACATGATCAAACTTGACAATTTGATGGACAATAAGATGCATGACCACAATGAGAGTGAAATTAACACATGCATGGAAGAAATCTTAGAATTTAAACTCAACACATGGAAATTTATGCATGCATGCATGAATTACTACTCAATTCAACACCTTAACCCAATTCCTAGCTTTAGACACTAATTAACCATGAACCATGCAAGAATTAGTCTTAAGTTTACAATCGAAAGGGAAATCTCCTACCTTAAACCTTGAATTCCAAGTCTAGGGGCTCAAATTATGCAATTCTTCTACAATTCTTCAAGTTCCAAGCCAAAACTTTTGTTAAACTCAAATTTTTCTCCTCTCTCACTCTCCTACGTTTTGTCTTGGTCCCAAAAATGGCTGAGGAAATGAATCAAAAGCTCCTAATCAAGATTGAACAAAGTGGCCCACTAAGGGGCAAAAATGTAATTACCAGCATTCACTAAATTTATGTTTAATCTAGCATTATTTAATCGAGTTTAATTGCTCCGAACCGAATTTTAATTAAACCTACCCAAAAATTCTATAAATCCTAACTAACACGTAACACAAATCAATTTTGGAATCGGGCGCCGATAAGGCTTTCAATTCGCAGTTTAAAGTCAAAGATATGAACAGATCATTATGTCGCAAACAGATAGAAACACATAAATAATGCAATTCAAATGCAAATTAATTCTAGATTTCTTCTAAATTACTGTTAGGCATAATTAATCATGATTTAGCATTAATCGGAGGTCTGGGTTATTACAGTCTTCCCCCCTTAAAAGAGTTTGGTCCTCCAAACTCGAATTACCTTCGTTCGGAACCAACATTGGGTCCAACGGGAACAAATCTGGATATCTCTTCATCATGTCTTCCTCGGTTTCCCAAGTTGCATAGGTTCCTCCGTGGTTTTGCCAATCAACTTTTACCAACGGTATCTCTTTATTTCTCAACCTTTTGATCCGGCGGTTCACAATCTGAATAGGTCTTTCCTCATAAGTGTAGTCATCTTTCAGCAGTACATGTGTCTGTTTGATGACGTCGAGTGGATCCCTCAAATATTCCCGAAGCATCGATACATGAAAGACGTTATGCATGTGCTCCATTACTGGAGGTAAGGCTACCTGATACGATACCGGGTTGATCTTTTCGAGAACTTCATAAGGTCCAACATATCTTGGCGCCAATTTTCCCTTAACACCAAACCGAGTTTGACCCTTCATCAAGGTCACCTTTATGAACACGTAGTCCCCAACTTCATATTCCCTATCTTTTCTTCGGACATCAGCATAGCTTTTCTACCGACTTTGTGCAGTTTTCAGGCGTTGCTGGATCAGTTTCACTTTCTCGGTTGTTTCTTGCATGTTTCTTGCACAAGTTCCGGTCCCAACAAAGGTCTATCACCTACTTCAGCCCAGCATATCGGAGAACGACATTTTCTTCAATACAAAACTTCGTAAGGAGCCATCCCAATGCTTGAATGGTAATTGTTGTTGTACACAAATTCAGCTAATGGCAAGTAGGTCTTCCAATTCCCTTGGAAGTCTAACACACACATTCTGAGCATATCCTCCAGAGTTTGGTTCGTTCGTTCGGTTTGGCTATCTGTCTGTGGGTGATAGGCACTGCTCAGTCTCAATTCAGTCCCCAAGGCCTGTTGCAAACTCTGCCAAAATCTCGATACAAACTTTGAGTCCCTGTCAGACACAATAGATACTGGCACTCCATGCAATCTCACAATTTCAGTCATATAGATATTGGCCAATTTATCAGCGTTATAAATAGTTTTGACAGGCAGAAAATGGGCAGACTTGGTTAAACGGTCAACTATAACCCAGATAGAGTCCATTCCTCGAGAAGAACGAGGCAATCCCACAATGAAGTCCATGGTAATGTGCTCCCATTTCCATTCCGGTATTGGGAGTGGTTGTAGCAAACCAGCGGGTCGTTGATGTTCAGCTTCAACCTGTTGGCAATGTAGACATCTAGCCACAAAGTCTGCAATACTCTTTTTCATTCCAGGCCACCAAAAATTCTATTTCAAATTATGATACATCTTCGTGTTCCCCGGATGCATAGCAAATTTACTACTGTGGGCTTCGGTCATAACACGTTTCCTCAAATCATAACAGTCGGGCACATAAAGACGGTTCTGAAATTTCAGCACACCATTCTCAAACACAAATCCTGGCCTTGGCTTCGAATCAAATTCCTCTATGATCTTTTTCAAGTATTCATCTGCACATTGTTTTTGTTTGATCTTATCAAGAATAGCAGGTTGAGCAGAAATAGCAGTCAACAGCCCAACTTGTTCTAGGTCAGTCAACAATTCTTTTCGGTTGGATAACAAACACGACAAATTCGCACTGGATTTTTGGCTCCAGGCATCTGCTACGGTATTAGCCTTTCCTGGATGATACAAGATTTGCAAATCATAATCCTTCATTAACTCTAACCATCTCCTCTGCCTCATGTTCAATTCCTTTTGGGTGAAGAAGTATTTCAAGCTCTTATGGTCGGTGTATACCTCACAAGTTACCCCATACAAGTAGTGACGCCAGATTTTCAAAGCATCACCACAGCTGCTAACTCAAGATCATGCATTGGGTAATTCTTTTCATGTGGTCGGAGTTGTCTAGAAGCATAGGTAATCACCATTCCATTTTGCATTAGTACACACCCCAAGCCTTTATAGGAAGCATCACTGTATACTTGAAACCCATCAGTACCATTAGGCAAGGTTAAGATTGGTGCAGTCACTAACCTAGTTTTCAACGCTTGGAAAGCTGCCTCTCTTTGTTCATTCCAGTCAAATGGCACATTTTTCTGAGTTAACTGAGTCAATGGCAGGGCAAGCTTAGAAAAGTCTTTCACAAACCTCCTGTAGTAACCCACAAGTCCCAGAAAACTTTGGACTTCTGTCACATTTGTTGGTCTAGGCCAATCCACGACAGCTTCGATTTTTTGAGGGTCAACAGAAACTCCATCCTTGTTGATTACATGTCCCAAAAATGCCACACTGTCAAGCCAGAATTCACACTTGGACAATTTAGCATACAATTTCTTTTCTCTCAGAATCTGCAAGGTGGTTCTCAGATGGTTCTCATGTTCTCCCCTGTCTTTAGAATAAATCAAAATGTCATCAATAAATACAACAATGAAATCATCCAGATATGATTTAAACACCCTGTTCATAAGATCCATGAAGGCTGCAGGTGCGTTGGTCATCCCAAACGGCATTACTAAAAATTCATAATGTCCATATCTAGTTTGGAATGTAGTTTTCTCTATGTCCCTAGCTCTAACTTTTAATTGATGATACCCGGACCTGAGGTCAATTTTGGAAAACACTTGGGCACCCTGAAGTTGATCAAACAAGTCGTCTATTCGGGGTAGAGGGTATTTATTCTTGATAGTCACTTTATTCAGTTCTCGGTAGTCTATACACAATCTCAAAGATCCATCATTCTTTTTGACAAACAAAACTGGAGCACCCTAAGGTGATGTGCTCGAATGGATAAATTTCTTATCTAACAGTTCCTGAAGTTGGGTTTTCAATTCTTTCAATTCAGAGGTAGACATTCTATATGGAGTCTTGGAAATAGGTTGTGTCCCTGGAAATACTTCAATAGTGAATTCAACTTCTCTATCAACTAAATCCCCAGGTAAATCAGTCGGAAACACATCGGAAAAGTCACAAACAACAGGGATTGTTTCTACAGTAGTACTGTCAGATGGTGTAGTCAGTATACAACATAGATAGCCCCTACATCCCTTTCTAAGGAGTTTTACGGCTTTCATAGCTGAAATCAAATATGGGGGAGAAACTACCCCATTCCCAATAAAAGTAAATTCAGGCATTCCCGGTGGTCTAAACACAATAGTTTTATTTGCACAATCAATGGTAGCACAGTATTTAGTCAACCAATCCATCCCCAAAATACAATCAAAATGACTAATGTCCAAGGGTAATAAGTCCACATATAACATCATATCGCCAATCATAATATCACATGCCGGATAAACATGAGCACACATCATAGAACCCCCAGACGGTGTGGATACAGATAACACATATGTCATATGTTCTAGTGGTCTAGTCAATTTTCGAGAGAAAGTATGCGATACAAAGGAATGTGTAGAACCAGAATCTATCAATACACATGCATTTTGAGAACATACAGAGAGTGTACCTGACACCACAGTATAGGTGTTTGGTACGTCACCAGGCACTAAGGCGAACACTCTCCCTTGCCTTAATGTTTCATTGGTTGCATTCCCTCTAACATCGGCTCTTGCATTTGGTCTTGCTGCGGAAATAGACCCGGTGGAACTTGTCATAGGACGGTTAACCTCGTTGGATCTCATCAGGTAATCCCTCACCATGTGGCCAGTCTCGAAAACACGCACCTAATGCTCGATAACAAGCACCTCTGTGCTTCTTCCCGCAGTCAGGGCAGTTTGGAGTAGATCCACTACTTTGACTAGAGCTGCTGGAGGATCCTGTATATTGCCTCTTCGAAACTGACCGGCCTTTCTTGAAACTGAATCTGGTCCTCTTTCCTCTCCATTCTGTTGTTGGTGTTGTATTTTGTTTCTTAGTTGCTATTGTGGCTTCTGCCATCAATGCCCTGTCGAGTACCTCCACATAAGTAGGTAATTTTAGGACACCCACTCAGTCAAATATTTCCAGATCCAGCCCTCCCTCAAACTCCCGTGCTTTCTTGTAATCAGTAGCCACCATATGTGAAGCAAACCGTGCCAGTTCGGTGAATTTGGCTTCATATTCTGCTACAGCCATTCTTCCCTGTTTGAGTTCCTGAAATTTAGACACTTTCCGATCCCTGAAACATTGGGGAAAGTACTTGTCATAGAAGATAGCATTAAACTATGCCCACGTCATATTTCCATTGCCATTTCAGATCAGTAACCACCACCTGCGGGCTTCATCTTTCAGAGTGTAGGTGGCTAGGAGGACTTTCTGAGTTTCAGTACAAGGGAACACTTCATATAACTTCTCCATTTCAAGTAGCCACGTCTCTACTTTCAATGGTTCAATTCCACCATAGAACGTTGGCGGTTTCATTTTCATGAATTTCTGTGTCAGATTGATGATGTCATTATTATCTGCCTCGGTTTGTGCTGGTGGAGGTGGAGGGGGCAAAGGTTGTTGTCTCTGTTGTTGTACCAAGGTTTCAGTCAATGCCACTAACATCTGTTCCATTCGGCCCATGCGAGCCTCTGAAGATTCACTTTCACCACTTCCCCTTGCATTTTCCATTTTACTATACAGACATCAAATGATAATAAACACAGGCATAATCTTATTCGTTTCCTTAAATTCAATTGATTCAAATGTACATTCAGTTTTCATATTCAGTTGCATTACCACACACCCACACATGCAGATGGAATGCCCCTAACTCTTACTAGGACACCCTAAGCTCACATGGACCTGTGTGTGTGGTAGAACACGTGCTTTGATACCACTCTGTCACGACCCAAACCCGCCCCTGTAGGTTTAGCACCGTAACCGGCTAGTAATCCATGGATTAACAAAGGCCTCTGAACAGATTAGCAAATAATAAGGGGCTGCGGAAGCAATAATACGAAATAGACAAGGTCCAATGAGCTGTGATAACATACATGAGACAGAATATTTTAAAACTTAATTATATAATATAAGCATGCTAGTCAAGGACACCAATATTTACAAAAGTGGACTTCCCAAGATTTGACTTTACAACAGTTACAGAGACTAGCATGGAAACAAAAACAGCCATGGCATTAGACTTCGATCGAAACCTCCTCGGGAGGCACAACGGTTGGCTGACAAAAACAGTACAGAAGGCCGTCAACTCTGGCCCTGGTCATGTGCCGGCTCACCTACATACATAATATAAACTGTGAGCGAAAGCCCACTGAATAATAACAGAGTAAAAGGGTTATATGAATGATGTCCATCACAAGTTAGAATCCAGTATTTAAATCAGAACACAATCAGATTTCAAAACAGAATAGCTTCAGATATATACTCATGTTCATATTCAGATTTTGCATAAGTTCATACGTGGTACACCCATTAGCTATCAGATCAGATTGGTCCAGAGACCCACATACATAGTTGGTACCAACGACCATAAAGGTCTATATCTTGCGCGCAAGTAGCCATGGTATTGTTACCCCCAGGCAGGGCCACGTGCAGATTGGCCGCGGTATTGTTACCCCCGATCGAGGGCCACATGCAGATTGGCTGCGGTATTGTTACCCCCGGGCGAGGGCCACGTGAACTAAGGGTGCCACAAATACTTTTCAGAAAATTGGACATTCATTCATCATTCGTAAGATAGCATTTCAGAAAACAGATTATACCGTACCAGTTAGAAAATATATAGGTTAAACATAACTTTACAAAGTTATTACTCACAGTGGGCTTGGAGACAGACAGACACAGCAGATCGATCAGACAAGACGTGGCACGTGACCTACACAACACATAACAGATGCACACTTGAAACACATGTTCTAATTGTACAAAATTTATTTCGTTGGCTCTTAGCGTGTTTCTAATCTCTTATCCTCATTAGAGTCTTAAACGTGGCCTAGGAATGCCTAGGATGGAATGAGAATACAAAGATGCACTTAGAAACACTTTTCAAAGTTTTGCTGAAATAGGGGTCCCGCTCGAGCGTGGCTTTATCCGCTCGAGCGGACATGCAGACAAAAGGGATCCGCTCGAACGTGTATACCTCCGCTCGAGCGGACTGTAAACTACAGTAAAAGTACTGGATGCATGAAATTCACGCTCGATGGGCGCTCGATACCCGCTCGAGCGTAAGACACAAGTCCTCGCTCGAGCATGCATTACCCCGCTAGAGCAGACTGTAAACATGTGAAAAGTACTGGATACACGAAATTCCCGCTCGAGCGTTACTTTCCCCCGCTCAAGCGGACTTCATGAACTCAGCGTCTACGCTCGAGCGTGGAGTTCCCCGCTCGAGCATGAGTCCAAAATCTAGAATTTCCAGATTTGAACCTCAAGCTCAAAACTCAACTTCAAAGCATCAAATTCGATCCTTTTGGGCTAATTTTCTGGCAGACTCTTGTAAACTCATAATATGACATGTTTTGGAGATCAATTTTGTAAAATCAAGCCCAAAGGTAGGTCAATTGAACACAATTTGAAATAAAATTTCAAGTACGAAACTTAAATGTATCATGCAAGAATCTCCTTGAAACCAAACCCTCCAAAACATGATCAAACTTGACAATTTGATGGACAATAAGATGCATGACCACAATGAGAGTGAAATTAACACATGCATGGAAGAAATCTTAGAATTTAAACTCAACACATGGAAATTTATGCATGCATGCATGAATTACTACTCAATTCAACACCTTAACCCAATTCCTAGCTTTAGACACTAATTAACCATGAACCATGCAAGAATTAGTCTTAAGTTTACAATCGAAAGGGAAATCTCCTACCTTAAACCTTGAATTCCAAGTCTAGGGGCTCAAATTATGCAATTCTTCTACAATTCTTCAAGTTCCAAGCCAAAACTTTTGTTAAACTCAAATTTTTCTCCTCTCTCACTCTCCTACGTTTTGTCTTGGTCCCAAAAATGGCTGAGGAAATGAATCAAAAGCTCCTAATCAAGATTGAACAAAGTGGCCCACTAAGGGGCAAAAATGTAATTACCAGCATTCACTAAATTTATGTTTAATCTAGCATTATTTAATCGAGTTTAATTGCTCCGAACCGAATTTTAATTAAACCTACCCAAAAATTCTATAAATCCTAACTAACACGTAACACAAATCAATTTTGGAATCGGGCGCCGATAAGGCTTTCAATTCGCAGTTTAAAGTCAAAGATATGAACAGATCATTATGTCGCAAACAGATAGAAACACATAAATAATGCAATTCAAATGCAAATTAATTCTAGATTTCTTCTAAATTACTGTTAGGCATAATTAATCATGATTTAGCATTAATCGGAGGTCGGAGTTATTACAAGGACTAAACTCTTAATTGAGTAATTGAATTAGATTCCACAAAATTATTGGTGAATTAAGTGAATTCATGTAGGAATTGCACTAGGATTGGGAAGATTTGGGCCATACCATGCATGCATGTGCATTTCTTCACAAATTGAGCATGAATTCAAAGAATTCTTTCATGCATGTGTTCATCTCACTCATAGTTTGGTTATTCATCATGTTTTCTATCCAATTGTCAAGTTTAATCATGTTTTGAAGAGGTTGAATTCAAGAAAAGTCATGCATGTTGTGTTCTTGAGGCATTCATAAAGTTTGTGTTGGAATTTTGTACAATTGGCATACTTTTGGGCTTTGATTTCATGAAATGATCTTTAAACCATGATATTTTGTGAGTTTCTAAATGTTTTCCAGAATTTTGGCCCAAGAGAATGGGTTTTGGGGTGTTGAATTCATGTTTTGAAGCTTTGGAGCAAATCTGGAAAACCCAGAATTTTGCTTCCACGCTCAAGCGAAGGACTCTACGCTCGAGCGATTGTCCTTATTTTCATATTCCCGCTCGAGCGAAAAAAAGGCTAGCTCGAGCATAAATTGCAAGCTCTCAGGAATTCGCATGTTTAGACGCATGTTCGAGCGACAAGACTTGCGCTCGAGCGAGGAACTATGTCTCACGCTCGAGCGAGCATCGAGCAGAGATTTCATGCAACTAGAACTTTTTCACTTTTTACAGACCGCTCGAGCGAAGGAGTCCACGCTCGAGCGACCACTCACATTTGGCATATCCGCTCGAGCGAAGAAAGTTACGCTCGAGCGAGACCCCTATTTCAGTAAAGATTTAGCTAAGTGTTTCAAGTACATTTTTGCATCCTCATTCCATCCTAGGCATTCCTAGGCCATGTTTAAGACTCCATAATGAGGTTAAAAGCTAGAGACACACTAAAAACAATGAAATAAGTTATGTTCAACCCAAGCGTGTGTATTCAACATATGTATCTATCATGTTATGTAGGTCACGCGCCCCAAGATAAGTGAATTGCCCACTTCGCTGTCTATTCGGAGCTACCAGTTATTTGTGAGTAATAATTTTGTAAAGTTATGTTCAATGTTAAATATTTTCTGAACATTATGATATGAAATGATTAGTTTCTGAAATGCTATGTTATGTTTGAAAAGAATGAATGATTGTCCAAAAATTCTAAAAGTAATTCATGGCATCATTAACATCATATGATATGCGTCCCTTTATGGGTCATCAGGTCCTTTATGTGTCATCGGAACGTCTCTGTGCACATGAGTCATCAGAAAGCTTTCATGGCAGTCCCTTGTGGGTCATCGGATTTGTTAATATTAATGGGTATGCCACGTACCATGATATGATATATGTTTAAGATCTGAATACAAATGTAACCATGCCAATAAATCTACTCTATTATGACATCCGATCATGTACAAGACTTTGTTTCTGTATAGACATCATTCAATAAAATCTTTACTCGGTTATTATTCACTAGGCGACCGCTCACTATTTATATTATGTATGTAGGTGAGCAGGCACGTGACCAAGCCCAGAGTTGACGGCCTAAGTTTCAGTTTTGTCAGCCAACCGTTGTGCCTCCCAAGGAGGTTCCGATTGAAGTCAAGTTTCATGACTGTTTTTGTAATCATGTTAGACTATGTTATGCTATGTTATGTTTGGGCAAGATGTCTGATAACGTGTACTTGGAGTGATGTGTAAATATTGCATCTATGTTTATAAAAGTTTCAAGTTATTTGCTCCATGTATGTCAGCACAGCTCTATGGACTATGTATGTCTTGATTATTTGCTTCTGCATCCCCTGCTATACGTTATTATGCCAATGAGGCCTTTGGTAATTCAAGGATTACTGGCCGGTTACGATGCTAAACCCACATGGGCAGGTTTGGGTTGTGACACAACCGACTAAGATACATGAGCGAGTTGCAAAAGGGTGAACACTGGCCACTTCAAAACTTTGATAGATGGGAACCTCGCGGTGAGGCACGGTAGTTAGCTTGACAAAACCAAAGCAAGACCGACGCCACTATGTTCTTTCCTGAGCTGGATCACCTACATGATATACCAAAATATGAGCTAAAACCCAGTGAATAACAACTGAGTAAAGAGATTTTGAATGATCATTATAATGTAAAATAAAGCACATATTGAACAGGTTGGTATTACATAAGAGAAACATAATATAACATGTAGTATATCTAAAAGCCATAAATACAGGCGATCTAGAAGACTGAACAGACGGTCATGAGGACCAGACAGGCGGTCATGAAGATCGAAGATCAGATATGACAGCCATCGCCATAATAAACAGGAGTTCCATGAAATGGAACTGACAGAGATCTCTGTAATCATATAAAGAGATACTAAGAATGCCACAATATATAGTTTAAGTAGAAGTAGAATCATCCTTCCATGTAGAAAAACATATTAGGGCAAAGCATAATTATAGAGCTAAAAATAAGTACTTTTAAATTAAATATATCTTTGTATCTGTGTTACTCATAGTTGGTTCCGCGATGTAGGTGGCTGGAACGTGGTGTTTGACCTACACAGACAGATACAAGCGTAGTACACTTAATTTTCCATACAACTAATTAATTAGTTCCATTTCTTAGGCATTGGTTGTTTTGAACGTCGTTTACCCCTGTTAAATGCTTATGCAATACAAATGGACATTAATTACGGATGTAAATTATGCTAACAGAGGCCCAGGAGTGGAGTAAACGAAACAGAAAAGTGAAACCGAGACTACCAAACAGCCACACGTGCGGGACCCTCTCCGCACGTGCGCCCCCAAGTGTTTTTTTATGCAGAATGCCAACAAACTCTCCCCTATTTTCCGCACGTGCGGGCTTACCCACTGCACATGTGCCAGTGCTCTCCCGCACGTGCGGTTCTGGGTGTTCCAGAACCGAGTTTTTGCCCTGTTTTTTGGAACTTCAAACCACCAAAAATCAAACCCAAATTCACTCAAATCAAAAACCAAAAATTTAGAAACATGGTATATAAGCAATTAGCAAGAATAGGGCTTAAAATTCAAACATCAAATCCCTTATTCTCATAAACAACTTAGAGATTAAAGAGGGAATGCACATGGTAATTCTATGTCTTAACAAAACCATAGAAATATGACTTAAATTCATACAAAACCATATAAATGAGCAAGGTTATGGGAAAATCCCTCCTATTAGGGTTTATAACACAACTTATATCACCCAAATCCCTTACTCTCTCCTAAAATTCCATGAGGTTAAAATAACAATACTCTTATGCAAGAAATTAGGAAGAATTCTTACCTCAATAAGTTAAGTTAATGAAGTTGTTTCAAGCTCTCTTCTTCTCTCTTTCTTTCTCTCTTTCTCTTCTTGCTCTCTCACTCAAACTCTAGAACACCCACCCTTGACTCTCTCAGATTTTTCTCTCCCCCTTATATTGAGCTTATATATATATATATATATATCTATGTGTAAATTTCTTAACTTGAATTAACTAAATGAGAGTCTCTTTATTTTAATTAATTACATTACTTCCTAACTTAATTTAAGGTGAATCAACTCTACTCGCTTAGTTCAGTAACCAATTTTATAACTCTACGATTTAACGAATCAGACAAGTCTTTTCATACGGAACATATCTGTTAACAAACGTAATGCACATAAATAAGCACTTAAGGCGCAGGTAAATGCATAATTCAGATTAATCATAAAAGTAACAGCTAAGTAAAAGGCGGGTGTTACATATATATATATATATTTAAATTTATTCTATTTTTTTTCATCTTTACCAATTAAATTATGACATTTATTTCTTATTATGAACTTAGAATATACAATTAATAGCATAACAACCTCAATATCTATTATAATAAAATGGTTAAAATTTAATTCATTCTAAATTATTTTTATATACTTTTTAAATAAATTTTATAGTATTATTTAATTTTAAAATTATTTTTAATTATTTATTTAGCTCGTGCATTGCACGGATTCATATTATATATATATTATTAAAAATAGTGTTTTTCTATTGCTTTGGTGGCAAAATCTAAAAGCTTACTTTTATCTAAAAAATCCACATCAGCATCCCTTTTCCATTTACATATTCTACATAAACTCAATTTCAATTATAATAACCAATTTTATATGGACTCTATTTCAGAAATACCTATTTTTCATATATATATATAATTATAATTTAATTATTATAATATTTGAAAAAAATTATCTCGATATCCCACATCAGAAAAATAAGAAAAAAATAAGTTGCTAAAGTGGCACATTCTAAAGGTTTCATATTTTTTAAAAATTCACGTCAGCATATCTTTTTTATTAACGTATAAAATTCTACACAAATTAAATTTCAATTATAATAACTAATTTTGTATGAATTATTTTTCTTTTATGTTTTTTATTTTTTGCCTATTTCATTGATGTCTTAATATTAATTTATATTTAATTTTATTATTATATATATAAAAGTAGTGTTTACCCTCAAAATTTTCTCTCCCATGTGACATATTTCTCTTTTGTTTTTTTTTGTTTTTTTTAAAGTGCTACGTAACATACCCTCATACTTAATTTCTAGAATCTAATATTAGTTTTTTTTTTACTTAATCTAAACTATTCATAAATAAAATTCAAAATAATTATATGTACTAAAAAACACTTTAGAAATTAATTTTCTTCTACTATTTTCACTTTTATTCAAGTATTCAATTTTTATATTAAAATTAAATATATTTTTTATTTTTTTATCTATCCTATTTATATTTCATTATTAATTTACATTGAATTTCCTATTTAACATGAAGTTGTTTATTAAGAAAAATTTATATTTAATTTAAAATTTATATATATATATATAATTATATATAATATGTATAAACAGTTTTAAAATAGATATTAAAAAAAAAAATCAATACTCAATGTAATTTATTTATTTATTTTCTTAATCTAACCACAATATACTTATATTTAATTTTTTAAAATAATTTTTCTTATAACTTCCATTCCAACTTTTTTTTTAATTATTTATTTCCAACTAAAAATAAATAATTAAAATCACTTTTAATTGTATGTTACTATTTTTCTTTTCAATTATTTTTCTTTTCAATTCAACTATTATTATTAATATCAAATTGAGTGTTTATTTTACTATATTATAAATTAATATCATATAAAAACATTATATATTTATTTCAGTTACACTTTTATAACACGATAAGGTTAAGATTATTAAAATACACATAAATAATTGAAATAAAATTATTATATATATTTGTTTAAATAACACTTTTATAGAAGGATTAGGTTAAGATTATCAAATTAATAATTAAAATTATTATTTAATTTTAAATGACTTTTTTTCTACAATTTAATAATTATTTTTAATATTAAAGTAAATATTCATTTTATTATATTGAAATTAAGTACAAAAGTATCATATATGTCGGAAAAAATGATTTTTTGTGACTTTTATTTAATATTAAAGTGTGGTAACTTTAATTAAATATTAAAGTGGGTCACAACCTTTTGTTGTGTTGGGTCCAAGTGAGCCAAAAACCATTGGATTTTGAATAAGAAATTGCCAAAAAATTACTTCATGATGTTAGATTCATGAATAGGATTTTAAAGAGTATTTAAATCCTTTTTCTTGGCTAAAAGGTGTGAATCCTTTGGGCATCCATACTTTCATATTTTTGAAAAGGGGCTATGGATGCTTGGTGTTTTAATGACCAGCCTTAAAGGCTGAAGGCTCTTCTTCTCTCCCCTTTACATGTATAAATTGAGACACTCCTATCAAGTTTCTATATAGAAATTTTTTGCTTCCATTTTACAAGTCAGTTTGCTAGAAAGTTCCGACATTGAGAGAGTGCTGCCACTGTTTTGTTCGCTAAGCTAGACAGAAAGTGCTTCTGCCGTAGCTGGTTTTGACCGTCGTATCCTGGGAGACAGACGCCGGGATTCCTCAAGCACTCGACCCGTGAGGCGGCGAAATCTGTTTTAAGGAAACTGCTTCCGTGCAGGCTTCGGTTTCGTCTCTTTACCCTTTTATTGTTTTGTGTATTTCTGTTGAAATTTAATTGTAATTATTAGCATATGTTCTTGGTATATAATTTGATTTCTTCATAAATCTATTTATTTAATTTCACAATTTGAACAACAAGCTTAAAACATATTTCATATATATTTTCTATGAAATTAATCGAATAGATTTATATAGACTATTAGGTTAGCTTTGTATAATGTTACTAGGAATTGTTGCGGAATTGCTCACTATTTCAATTATTGCAAATTATGCTATGGTACTCTCTAATTGCTTAGTTTAGTTAGAATTCTCTATCATAATTTGCATAAATTTTAAGGTTATAAAATATAATTTATGGATGTTGCAATTTTGACATGCTAATTCTATTCTAGTTTTAATTTGTTACATGCTTATTATTTTCTAGACTAGATTACATAATTTAATGTATTTTGGAGTTATAGAGTTTTTTATGAATTGTGTACATGATTAATGTGAATTATTTAATTAGGTGCATTAATCTAAATTATCTAATTGGGTGCATTAATGTGAATTATTTAATTAGGTGTATTAATCTAAATTATCTAATTGGGTGCATTAATGTGAATTATTTAATTAGGTGTATTAATCTAAATTATCTAATTGGGAGCATTAATCTGAATTATTTAATTAGGTGCATTAATCTAAATTATCTAATTGGGAGCATTAATCTGAATTATTTAATTGGGTGTATTAACTTTGAATTTAATTTATTTATTTGGAGTTAATAATTTAAATATTTATTATGAATTAATTTCATTCATAACCCATGAGTATAGAACTTTATTTTAAAGTTTTAATTTAATTGGAATTTTAATGCATTGGTTACTTATATAATTAAAAGTTGGCTAGATGGTTTCATTTAATTTACTAAATTTTTTATATTATTTGTTTGTATTTTGTTGAGGTTTGCTACTAATTTTCTTTGTAGGGATACCAATGCGAAAAACAAATATAAAACCAAATGAATAGTATTTGGGTTGTAAAAACAAAAATGTTTAGACTACTAACTTTTGTGTTGAATAGGAATACCTAAGCGTGGAAAGGCTTTTGGACTAAATAGAATCCTTATGGATTGGCTATTTTATTTAAATGTTTGAAGCATGTTTACTTGAGATGTAGTTGGTTTGTTTACCAGTTTGTAATAGCAAGTTTTATTTGCTTATATTGTTGTAGCAATTGTTTTACATTGCTTGTAAAAGTTTTGGACCCTGGTTTGCTTTAACCTAGTTCATCACTAAGAAAATTTAAATCTTAAATTGTTTATCACGGACTGGGAGTCAACATGCTCTTAAAAGTTTTGTCAAAAGGTTAACTGGGTTTTAAGTGGGACCGATGTGACCCCTCCAGTCTTCTTGGGAACTTTCTTGACTATGTTCGATTCTAGGTTTTGTGATGAGACTAATTTTTGAATTAATTTTTCTTCTAAGGGATTTTCTAAGGGTTAAGTTTAATTTCTGGAAACACAGAAGTGATATTCTGGTGTAATTTTTTCAAAAATGGCAACTATCACTGATGCTGCTGCTGCTGCTACTGCTAATGTTGGTGGGGATTTGAACCCCGGGGCAACTGGATTACCAACCCCTACTGCTGTGACCTCTGTGGTCAACGTTGGTGTTACTCCGGCTGTTCCGGGAGGACCGCTTAGTCACCATGAGCGCCCAGAAAAATTTGCTGGGGAAAACTTTAAGAGATGGCAGCAAAAGATGCTGTTTTACTTGACCACGCTTCACCTTGCCAAGGTTCTAAGCGAGGACCCTCCAGCTGTGGCAGAGAATGAGCCTGACAGGCAGAAAATCATGGCGCTTGACACATGGAAGCAGACAGACTATCTTTGCCGGAACTATGTGTTCAACAGCTTGGCAGATTCACTCTATAGTGTGTTTTGTTCCAAGAGCTCAGCAAAAGAATTATAGGAATCTCTGGACAAAAAGTACAGGACTGAGGATGCCGGGGCAAAGAAATTTGTGGTTGGCCGGTTCCTTGATTTTAAAATGGTATATTCTAAAACTGTGATAAGCCAAGTCCAGGAGTTCCAAGTGATCTTGCATGATATTCATGCTGAGGGGATGCTTTGAACGAGTCATTTCAAGTTGCTGTGATCATTGAGAAACTTCCCAATGGTTGGAAGAATTTCAAGAATTACTTGAAGCATAAGCGCAAGGAAATGTCAGTTGAAGAGCTGGTTGTCCGACTCCGAATTGAGGAGGATAATAGAAAAAAAGGAGGGAGTACCTCATCAGTAAAGGCCAATGTCGTTGAGCATGGAAAATCTTCTGGGATAAGGAAGAAGCCCCCTATGAACAAGAGCTCTAAGCTGGGGCCAAGGGGTGGTGTTGCAAAGAAGTCGGCTTACAAGCCGCAGGAACCAGGTTATCGATTCTTTGGGAAGTGTTATAACTGTGGTAACGAGGGGCATCGGGCTAGTGACTGCCGCAAGCAGAAGAAGCCATACAAAACCAAACCCCGTGCTCATATGGCAGACTTACAAGAGCACTCCCATGAGGAGGATGATATGCATTTGTCTGCCGTTGTCTTTGAGGTGAATCTGGTGGGTTCAAACCCAAGAGAATGGTAGATTGATACTGGGGCTACACGCCACATCTGCTCCGAGCAGAAGCTGTTTATAACTTTCGAACCGGTTACAACCGGTGAGAAGTTGTTTATGGGAAACTCTGCTACCTCGATTGTTGAGAGGAAAGGAAAGGTGGTCCTGAAGTTGATGTCAGGAAAGGAGCTGACCTTGAACGAAGTCCTGTATGTTCCGGACATTCGTAAGAATCTTGTCTCAGGGTCTCTTCTCAGTAAACATGGTTTTCGCATGGTTTTTGAGTCCGGCAAGGTCGTTCTTACCAAAAGCGGAATGTATGTGGGTAAGGGTTATATGTTGGGGGGTATGTTTAAACTCAATGTTATGACTGTTATCCCAAAGATGAATAAAGGTGCATCTTCTTCTGTTTACATGCTTGAGTCTTCCAATTTGTGGCATGGTAGACTAGAACATGTAAACTTTGAATCTTTACGTAGATTAATCAAGTTAGATCACATACCATCTTTTAAGATTAATCCGAAACACAAGTGTGATGTGTTGAAACAAAGTTGACAAGATCTTCGTTTCATTCTATTGAAAGAAGTTCAGGACCGTTGGATTTAGTGCATAGTGATGTGTGTGACTTAAAATTTATACAATCACGTGGTGGCAATAAGTACTTCATCACTTTTGTTAATGATTGCACTAAATATTGTTATGTCTTTTTGCTCAAAAGCAAAGATGAGGTGATTGACAAGTTTGTTCTTTATAAGAATGAAGTTGAGAATCAAGTAGGCCGCAAGATTAAGGCTTTAAGAAGTGATCGTGGTGGTGAGTATGAATCTCCGTTTACTGAGATTTGTGCTCAATCTGGGATTATCCACCAAACCACGGCGCCTTATTCTCCTCAGTCTAATGGGATTGTTGAGCGGAAGAATAGAACGCTAAAGGAAATGATGAATGCAATGTTGATAAGTTCTGGATTGCCACAGAACTTGTGGGGGGAAACAATTCTCTCTGCAAATTATATTCTGAATAAAGTACCCCGGAAGAAGGTGGACAAGACGCCGTATGAATTATGGAAAGGCGTTAAGCCTTCGTATAAATTCTTACGAATGTGGGGGTGTCTTGCAAAAGTGGTGATTCCTACACCCAAACGGGTTAGGATAGGCCCGAAATCCGTGGATTGTATATTCATTGGTTATGCACATAATAGTAGTGCATATCGACTTCTTGTACATAAGTCTGAAATTCCAGACATACACAGGAATACCATCATGGAGTCAAGGAATGCATGTTTCTTTGAAGACATTTTTCCTTGCCGAACCCATGAAGGGGTTCTAAGGTCTTTGGAGCAATTTGATGAGCTTGCTAGTGAGGATGATCATGTTGATGTTTCAGGTGATGATCAAATTGAGGTTTTAGATGAGCCCAGAAGGAGTATAAGGGCTAGGATATCCAAATCTTTTGGTCCAGACTTCTTAACTTATATGGTTGAGAACGAACCTCAAACTTTCCATGACGCTGTGACTTCTCCTGAGAGTCCTTTATGGAAAGAAGTGATCAAAAGTGAGATTGACTCCATCTTACAGAACCACACTTGGGAGTTGGTAGATTTACCTCCAGGTTGCAAGCCTTTAGGCTGCAAAAGGATTTTTAAAAGAAAGATGAAGGCCGATGGGTCCATTGACAAGTATAAGGCAAGGCTCGTTATCAAAGGGTACAGGCAACGAGAAGGCTTGGATTACTTTGATACGTACTTACCTGTAACTAGGATAACATCCATTCGTATAGTGATTGCGTTAGCAGCTTTGCACAATCTAGAAATACACCAGATGGATGTAAAGACAGCTTTCTTAAATGGGGATTTGAATGAAGAAATCTACATGGAGCAACCTGAGGGGTTTTCAGCTCCAGGACAAAGCAAGAAAGTCTGTAAACTTGTCAAATCTTTGTATGGTTTGAAGCAAGCGCCTAAACAATGGCATGAGAAGTTTGACAATGTAATGTTGTCAAATGGGTTTAGAATCAACGAATGTGACAAGTGTATTTATGTCAAAGACACTGACATAGGTTATGTCATTTTGTGTCTATATGTTGATGATATGCTCATTATAGGTAGTTACGATGAAATGATCAAAACTACCAAGAAATTGTTAAACTCTAAGTTTGACATGAAGGATATGGGCATTGCAGATGTTATTCTGGGAATTAAGATTACCAGAATCTCTGGCGGAATTGTACTATCTCAGTCTCATTATGTTGATAAGATACTTGAGAAGTTTAGTGGATCAGATACGAGTGTGTCATCGACACCTGTAGACTTAAGTCTACATTTTACCAAGAACAATAATGAAAGTGTCTCACAGTTAGAATATTCTCGGGTAATTGGAAGTTTAATGTATCTGATGAGTTGTACTAGGCCGGATATAGCTTACTCGATTAGCAGGCTTAGTAGATACACAAGTAATCCCGATACTTCTCATTGGAAGGGCATCGTGCGGGTGTTAAGGTATTTATGCTACACTCGGGATTATGGGCTGCATTATACTCGATATCCAGCGGTGCTTGAAGGATATAGTGACGCGAATTGGATATCAGATATAAAGGACTCAAAGTCCACTAGTGGATATGTGTTCACTCTTGGTGGGGTAGCCGTGTCTTGGAAATCTTCCAAGCAAACGTGTATATCTAGATCAATGATGGAATCAGAATTTATTGCTTTGGATAAAGCAACGGAAGAAGCAGAATGGCTTTGCCATTTCATTGAAGATATTCCACATTGGTCTAAACCTGTGCCAGCTATTTGTATTCATTGTGATTGTCAATCTGCAATTGATAGGGCACAGAGTAATATGTATAATAGAAATTCTAGACATATCCGTCGTAGACATAATTCCATACGACAACTACTCTCGAATGGAGTTGTCTCTTTAGACTGTGTAAAGTTTAAGGACAACATTGCGGATCCGCTAACCAAAGGGTTAAGTTGAGTGTTAGTCGAAACGTCGTCAAAAGGAATGGGGTTGAGGCCTTTGGAAGTTACCGGAATGGAAACCCAACCTAGTTGATTGGAGATCCCAAGATCTAGGTTCAATGGGACAACCTAATTGCGTGTAACGGTGGTATGTCACTGAGGAGGTTAAACCTCCAGCCATTCCTTCTATCAGTGATACCTGCAAGTGTAGAGGATAAGCTGAGCTTTTAATGACTCTTGTGTGTTAAGCTGTTGAACTAAGTATTGCAGGATACTAAAGTAGAGTCACCTATGTGAGTTTGAAGTGGGGCCGCTTCTAGAAGAATTGAATAGGCCAAGATTCTTTGAAACCACTCGCTAAACCAGGCTAGTGTCCAGCGCCACACAGGGCACACCAATGAGAACAGAATGGTGGTAGGAGTAATTCCTGTGTGAGATCTATTGTTTCACTTTACATAAACGGCAGAGCAGTTCAAGATGTCTTATTCACTGATCAGCTAGTAAACTCGATAGGTTTTCACTGGGAGAGGTTCAAAGCCAAAAGCTACCTTCTCTGATGTCGGGGTTAGTTCGTTGTACTCTCTCTTCGAGTCATTATTGTTGAACGATGTCCGTTTGTTGAGTCTTTCGGTCAATTTTTATTCATGTAGGGGATTGTTGGAAAAAATGATTTTTGGTGACTTTAATTTAATATTAAAGTGTGGTGACTTTAATTAAATATTAAAGTGGGTCCCAACCTTTTATTGTGTTGGGTTCAAGTGAGCCAAAAATCATTGGGTTTTGAATAAGAAATTGCCAAAAAATTGCTTTATGATGTTAGATTCATGAATAAGATTTTAAAGAGTATTTAAATCATTTTTCTTGGCTAAAGAGTGTGAATCCTTTGGGCATCCATACTTTCATATTTTTGGAAAGGGGCTATGGATGCTTGGTGTTTTAATGACCAGCCTTAAAGGCTGGAGGCTCTTCTTCTCTCCCCTTTACATGTATAAATTGAGACCCTCCTATCAAGTTTCTCTATAGAAATTTTTTACTTCCATTTTACAAGTCAGTTTGCCAGAAAGTTCCGACATTGAGAGAGTGCTGCCACTATTTTGTTCGCTAAGCTAGACAGAAAGTGCTTCTGCCGTAGCTGGTTTTGACCGTCGTATCCTGGGAGACAGACGCCGGGATTTCTCAAGCACTCGACCCATGAGGCGGCGAAATTTGTTTTAAGGAAACTGCTTCCGTGCAGGCTTCAGTTTCGTCTCTTTACCCTTTTATTGTTTTTTGTATTTCTGTTGAAATTTAATTGTAATTATTAGCATATGTTCTTGGTATATAATTTGATTTCTTCATAAATCTATTTATTTAATTTCACAATTTGAACAACAATATATATATATATTTAAAGGGAGCTTTTTCCATAAATCCATCTTTAATTACTTATGTTCCATTCAACCCATATTCTTTTTGACTATTCCATTAGATCCTATTTGAGATAAGAAGACCAAAATATCCTTTTCATCTACTTATGTTCTATTCAGTTCATATTATTTTCTTATGTTTCAATAAGTCCTATAGGTGACATAATTACCAAAATACCCCTAATGTATCTACTTATGTTCTATTTAGTTCATATTATTTTCTTATGTTTCAATAAGTCCTATGGGTGACATAATTACTAAAATACCTCTAATGTGAATGTTCACACCGTCAATGTGAATGTTCATATCGTCAATGTGTAGGGGCCCGGCCCATGTACAATGTGAATATTCACATTGACATGTTAACATTCACATTGATAGGAGTGTAAAATTAGCCCGCGGCCCGGGACGAGTCCGGTCCGGCCCGTGACAATGTGAATACTCACATTGACATATTAACATTCACATTGATAAGACTGTAAAATTGGCCCACGGCCCGGGGCGAGCCCGACCCGGCCCGTGACAATGTGAATATTCACATTGACATATTAACATTCACATTGATAAGACTGTAAAATTGGCCCGCGGCCCATGGGCGGCCTGAAGCCCGTGGGCGGCCCGGGGCGAGCCCGGCCCGTGACAATGTGAATATTTACATTGACATATTAACATTCACATTGATAGGAGTGTAAAATTAGCCCGCGACCCGTGGGAGGCCCGAAGCCCGCCCGCTGCCCGGGGCGGGCCCGGTCCGGCCCGTGACAATGTGAATATTCACATTGACATGTTAACATTCACATTGATAAGAGTGTAAAATTAACTCGCGTCCCATGGGCGGCCCGAAGCCCGTGGCGGCCCGGGGCGAGCCCAGCCCGGCCCGTGACAATGTGAATATTCACATTGACATATTAACATTCACATTGATAGGAGTGTAAAATTAGCCCGCGGCCCATGGGAGGCCCGAAACCCGCTCGCTGCCTGGGGCCGGCCCGGCCCGGCCCGTGACAATGTGAATATTCACATTGACATATTAATATTCGCATTGATAGGAGTGTAAAATTGGCCCGCGACCCGAAGATGATAGCCTCGGGTCGGGCCGGTGGGCCTGGGCCTAGGCTCGAGCTTAGGCCGGGCGTTGGCAGGCCTGACCATTTTTTTTTAATTCTTTTTAATTTTTTCTACCAAAATTTTATTATTTTCTACAAAAAAAGACATTATGCCTCAGGTGGGCTGGTGGGCTGGGCTTCGGACCGAGCCTTGAATGAGCCTTAAGCTGGCTGATGGGCCGGGCCGGGCTTCAAAGTGATGGCCTAGGCCCTAGCCTAGGGTCTCGGACATGCTCGGGCCCGGACCCAAACGAGCCTGCCCCGAGCCGTGGGCGGGCTTCGAGTAGCCCACGGGCCGCGGGCCAATTCTATATTCCTATCAATGTGCATGTTAACATGTCAATGTGAATATTCACATTGTCAACGGGCCGAGCCGGGCCTACCCCGGGCCGAGGGCGAGCTTCGGGCAGCGGACAAATTTTACACTCCTATTAATGTTAATGTTAACATGTCAATGTGAATATTCACATTGTCACGGGTCGAGCCAAGCCCGCCTCGGGCTGCGGTCGGGCTTCGAGCCGCCCACGGGCTGCGGGCCAATTTTACACTCTTATCAATGTGAATGTTAACATGTTAATGTGAATATTCACATTGTCAACGGGCCGGGCCGGGCCCGCCCCGGGCCGCAGGCGGGCTTTTGGCTGCCCATGGGCCGCGAGCCAATTTTATACTCTTATCAATGTGAATGTTAACATGTCAATGTGAATATTCACATTGTCAACAGGCCGGGTCGGGCCCGCCCCGGGCCGCCCACGGGCCGTGGGAGGGTTTCGGGCAGCCACGGGGCGCGGGCTAATTTTATACTCTTATCAATGTGAATGTTAACATGTCAATGTGAATATTTATATTGTCAACAGGCCGGGCCAGGCCCGCCCCGGGTTGCCCACGGGCCGTGGGCGGGTTTTGGGTAGCCACGGGGCGCGGACCAATTTTATACTCTTATCAATGTGAATATTAACATGTCAATGTGAATATTCACATTGTCAACGGGCCGGGCCCGCCCACGGGCCGTGGGCGGGTTTCGGGCAGCCACAAGACGCGGGCTAATTTTATACTCCTATCAATGTGAATGTTAACATGTCAATGTGAATATTCACATTGTCAACGAGCCGGGTCGGGCCCGCCCCGGGCCACGGGCAAGCTTTTGGCCGCCCACAGGACGCTGGCCAATTTTATACTCTTATCAATGTGAATATTCACATTATCAACGTGCCGGGCCGGGCCTGCCCCGGGCCGCAGGCGGGCTTTTGGCCGCCCATGGGCCGCGGACCAATTTTTATACTCTTATCAATGTGAATGTTAACATGTCAACGTGAATATTCACATTGTCAACGGCCCGGACCGGGCCCGCCCCGGGCCGCCCATGGACTGCGGGCGAGTTTCGCGCCTCCACGGGACGCGAGCCAATTTTACACTCCCATTAATGTGAATGTTAACATGTCAATGTGAATATTCACATTGTCAACGGGCCGGGCCCGCCCCGGCTCGCTAACGGGTTTCGGGCTGTCCATGGGCCAATTTTACATTCCTACCAATGTCAATTTTAAAATATGAATGTTCACATCATAAATTGCTAACCGTTCAAAAAATATTTATAAGGGTATCAAAATTAAATATAAGGGCATAAGTGTCCAAGAAAATAGTGTAAATCAAGAAAAAGGACTTTATGGAATAAAACTATACATACATGGGACTAAATGGGTTAAAAAATTCCTTCATGGACTTCTTGGGCTAAAACACTTCTAAATAGGATTTATCAATAATTTTCCCATATTTAAATTACACTTTCATAATTTAACAGAACAAAAATTGTACTACATATTCTGTAATATATTTTTTTAAAATAATTCTATATATGCACATAGATATATATTATTCTTTTATAATATATATATTGTAACATATTTTTAAAAGGAAAATGATTTTGTCCCCGAATTTTGTCCCCCCGAATGCCCAAAACAACGTCGTTTTGGGCATTTTTTTTATTTTTTATTTTTTCTTCTTCTTCATGCAGGTGCAGGTCTGAGACAGAGGAAGAGGGAGAGGGAGAGGGAGAGGGACAGAAGAGAGGCCGATCGTCGCAACACTCCAGTCCAGTCCGATCGGCGGCCGATCGTTGCAGCTCGTAGATCATCACAGTTCGTCGGCCGATCGTCTCCGCCTCGCCTCTGCCTCCGCCTCCACCCCATGCCTAGCCCGGTTGATGTTGGCCCCTCCAGTCCAGTCCTTCTTCTTCTTCTTCTTCCTTTTCTTCTTCTTCTTCTTCCTTTTTCGAATTCGGGAGATTCGGGGGGACTTTCGAACTCCCTAGCACGATTCTTTTTAAAATTAATAAGAGAAATTACTCATAAATCCCATTTTGATAAATGTTACTCTAGTTAGTCCTAAATGTTTTTTATTAAACCATTTAGTCCTGTTTATGATTTCCCTCACCAACATCACTAAAAAAACATCATCAAAAATTAGCAACATCATGAAAATATCATCAAACATCGTCAACTACATTACCAATATCACTAAAAAAACATCATAAAAAAATCAGCAACATCAGATTCATTTAAAAAAATTTACCCTCATCAAAACATCATCGAAAATCGGCAACATCATCAAATTATCATCAAACATCATCGTGAACAACAGCAACATCAGAACATCATGAACAACAACAACATCATAACATTAGATTCATTTAAAAAAAAATTCTCATCATCAAAAATCGGCAACATCATCAAATCATCATCAAAACATCAGATTCATTTAAACATCATATTCAAACATCATATTCATTAATCTACACAGATTGTTGGGTTTTCTCTCTTTCTCTCTGCAATGGCTAAACCCGAAGAAGAGGAGACGAACCACTGACTCCAGCAGGCCGACTCTCCTTACGTCCTAAAATGAACCAAATCATCCATTGCCTGAACGGCGTCAAAAACCCTATCAACATCGATTCAATCAGATCCGAAATCAGCAACTCCATCATTATCAAACACCCCCGATTCTCAAGCCTCATGGTCCGAGACCGCCACGGCCGCGAACACTGGAGAAAAACCCATGTCGACATTGACCGCCACATCATCATCATCAACGAACCCATCGGAGACTCCTCAGCCCACGACGAAGGCCAGTCGAGGAGGGTTGTTTGGGTGGTGGGTCGAGAGAAGATGAGGAGACATCGATTTGGGAAGTGGGTTTTGGAGGTTCTGTGGACGAGTTGTGATGTTCAATTTTATGAATTGGGATTGTAACATCTCGACCGGCGATCTGCGAATAATCGAGGCCCTCTCTCTCCTACTACTCTGTTTCTTCTTGGTACTAACTAGATTCGCCTTCGATTTCTTGGAAGACGAAGATGAAGAGCCAAACCCTAGGCCAGTCGATGAGGGTTTTTTGGGTGGTGGGTCGAGAGAAGATGAGGAGACATCGATTTGGGAAGTGGCTTTTGGAGGTTTTGTGGACGAGTTTTGGGATTTGACGATTAAACATCAAAAATTGTTACGATGATGTTTGATTAAAAAAAAAAATTTGTTATGATGATGATATTTGATCAGGAAAAATTATTTAGTCGTTATTTTTTATGTTTGATGTTATGTTAATCGTTATTTAAATAAATTTGATATTTGATGTTTGACGAATAATGTTTGATATTTGATGAATAATTCTAATGTTTAATGGTTGTGTTTGATGTTTGATGAATAATGTTTGTTGTTTGATGAATTATCTTAATGTTTAATGGTTGATGTTTGATGAATAATCTTGACGTTGATAATGTTTCATATTGGATGAATAATTCTATCGTTGCTAATGTTTAATGTTTGATAAATAATTCTGACGTTTCTATGTTTGATGTTTGATGAATAATGTTTGACATAAAAAAGCCTATAGTAAACTTTTAGAAAAATAGGACTTATTAGTTCAACAAAAAACATTCGGGACTAAATGGACTAACATTCTTAAATTTGGGATTTATTGGTGCTTTTCCCAAATTAATATATAGGCATATATAAATAATATAATTTAATATTATAAAATATTATTTAAAAAGAAAAAAAATTAATTCGTGCATCGCGCAAGTCATCTCCTATTTATTAGTAAAAAGTAAATCACATCAGAGCATCTCCAACCCATCCTTCATATCTTCAAATATGAAGGATGGTCTCCTCCAACCCACCCTTCAAATTCATCTTCATTTGGGAGGATAATGAATTCATCCTTCATATTTGAAGGGAGGATGAAAAAATGAAGGCTCCCTCCAAAACACTATTCATTTTGTATTTCTTATTATATTGTAAATAACTTTTAATTTGTAAATTTAATTTTTATAAAATTGACATCATTAAAAAGTATAAAATCATACCTTTAAAATGAGTATAATATTAAATATATTTTATAAAAATTTTAAAATTAAATATTTATTAATGAATAAAAATTACTTTTTGAATAGGGTTTGAATGAAGAAAATGAAAGATTGTGGTTGGAGTTTGAATGAATAGTGACTTCTTCTATATTTACTTTTTTAAATAAAAAATATTATTTTCATCCTCTCAACGAGAATATTGCATTGGAGATGCTCTCACGTCACCTCATTTACTGTAAGTTAGACCCCTTCTAAACTGCTCTCATTTGCTAGAGTTAGACCCCTTCTAAACGTCACCTCATTTACTGTAAGTTAGACCCCTTCTAAACTGCTCTCATTTGCTAGAGTTAGACCCCTTCTAAACCATAATTTTCTTCTTTCACTCGGCTGCGCAACTACTCCTCTCACCCTCACTCTCGTAATCATATTACTGGGTCGTTTGGAAATGATATTTTTAGTTGATTTTTTAATTTTTTTTTAATTTTTTTAATTTGAGACTTTTTTATTTGTTTAGTTTTTTATTTAATTTTTTGGTATTAGAATGACAAAATTATCCTCCATTTGAAAGTGATGCTTTTTTAACTTTTTATTTAGGCAGTGACTTTAGTCCAGTCCAAGATCGGACTGGACCGTACTGTTAGGCCCGTAAGGACCCACCACGGGTTCTATTTTCATAATCCGAACCGTTCAATGTGTAGAACTCGTCGAGTATTATATGCCTGTAAAAAATCATGTTGCTCGGATATCGATAGCTATGTGAACAAAATAGTTTTTTATCAACCGTTAATTTTTTTACCGTCTATTTTTTTTTATACAACACTGATTTGATCACATAGCTATTGATATCCGATCAACGAAATTTTTTGAATGGTTCGAATTGTCAAAACGGATCCCAAAAATAGACCCCATGGGCCAAACTGGACGGATCCAGTCTTAATCTCAACTTGAGACAAGCTGGATCCTTTTATTTATATGTGGATCAATTTGATAATTTTGTAACTTTTGTCTTTTTGTGAATTTTTTTTTTTTTTTTTTGTCTTTTTATAATTATTTAGTCCAAATAATTTGTCAAGCCAGGGCTAAATTTATGTAATTTTTCCAAAATTTAGATGATTTGTATAATTTATCCAATAAAAATATGAAAGATATATGGTTAATATATAATAAGGATAGTACTATATAATTTTTTAAAAAAAATTAAAAAAAGTAACGTATGAGTTGAAATTGGGGTAACACTTTATAAATCGGTGGAAACTTTTTAAAAATACGAGCAACAATGAAAAAACATATAAAATCATGTAATCTTCACCTAGAACAATGAAATATATATATTTTATTTTTTGAACTAGATGCAAATGTCTTTTATCCCCTGCATTTTGTTCGACAAAGAACCTTAGGCCTCCATAAAATAAAACTCTTATTTTATTTTATTTTGTCAAGAGTCGCACCACTTTCGCACCGCACCGCACCGACTCTTGACACACGTCTTTACCCCTTCCCACTTATTCCTCATCCATTCCTATCATCTCCACCTAATCCAACCAACCCAACCTAACATCCTAATCAACCTGAACCTTGGCAATTAGAACTCAATAAGATCCAATTTGGCAACTCTATAAAAAATTAAAAAGTTAAAGAATTACTTAAAAAATTAAAAAATTAACATTATTCACCAAAAGTCAACAATTACGGCTACACAACTCTCCATCTTAATTTTCTCTTACATACTAATTTATACAATTTTTTAATACATATTTTTTCATAAAAAGCTAAAAATTAAACCCAAACATCCATATTTTTTCTCTCAATTTTTTAATCCAAAAAGATAAAAAGGACACTTATTTAAAATATCCCAAAGAATCCCTTAACCTATATTCACATAAATCATACATAAAACAGGACAAATATCTTATAAAAGATAGACTCGCATAATATCAGACCTATCCTTATGAGACATCAATAACATTATTGATTAGAACCACCCAAACTAGTTCACTCTCCCGTTACCCTTATAATTTTCATAATTTCAGAAATATCAGTCACGTCATTTTAATTGAATTTTATGGGTAAAATTTGTATCTATCAACTATTTTCATATACACTAATAACCAATTTTGACATCACCATATTTTGATTCATTAGTAAAAAAATAAAAAAATTAAAGAAAGAAAATGCAACAACAATTCAAGAAGTAACCCTCTTTTCAATCCCCCTAAGTTGGTAAAATCCATCAGAGAATAAAAGGCATTTCAGACTTAAAAAAGAAAAAAATATTACAAGAAGAAGAGATTAGAGAGAGAAAGGGGTCTATGGGCAAAAGGGTGGCGAGGTACCAAGACGACTCCGATGAGTAGGAATGGTGAAGTGTCTGATCCTCCCTTCTTGCTCTGTCAAGTAACCTTGACACAGAAAAGCCTTTGAAAATTTATCTTCCACAACTCTATCCACATCATGAACAAACACATGAGTAGTAGTAGTAGTAGTAGTAGTAGTAGTAGTAGTAACACTAGTATTACTACTACCCTCTTCTTCTGGTTGTGCTTCTTCTCTGTTCCTAGCCATCAACCCAGCCGTATAAATAGCAGTCATCCTCCCTGGAGCCCCATCATGATACCCAGTGGGCGCATCCACCATAATCAAATCCCACTCTACATCGTACACCTCGCTCGGCAACCCTTTCAGCGCCAGCTGACACTTGGACAACCTCGGATCGCTCACTACTTTACAATCCTCCGATCCCAACCCATATTCCATCAATTGATCTGCTTCGGTTACTTTGGTGTCGTAGACTACGTGGTACGATTCTAAAGTGGGCAATTGCTTGGTGATTTGGTCGATCCAGGACTTGTCTTCTTCGAGGAAGACGGTGCGGCCGCCGTGGTTGAGGGATGTCCACATGAGGCTGTCGTGGCCGAGGCCGAAGACGAGGAAGTTGCAGGGTGACTTCTTTTCGAGGACTTTGAGGGAGACTGAGATCTCCTTCTTGGTTTGTTGTGGGGTTATGTTTGAGGTTGCGTAGTGGACCATGGCTTGGGCTAGAGATGGTGAGATTTTGTTGCATGTTGGGGTTGATTTAGTGTTGGGTTCTTGTTCTGGACAAGATGTTGAATCTGATTGGGTTTGATCTTGTTGGGAATTTGATGATGAGGAGTTTGATGAGGATGAGGAAAGGAGGGATGGGATTTGTTGGGAATATAGGAGAGAATTTGATGATGATGATGATCTTAGGACTAAGAAGAGAAGGAAAAGGAAGGCAAGGCAGATGAGGATGAGCTTAAAGTTGATGGTGGATTGGGTTTTGGATCTCATCTTTCTTTCTTTCTTTTTTTGTGTGATGAGAGAGAGAGAGAGAGAGAGAGAGAGATGGGTTTGTGGGGTGTGAATGTGAGCTTATAAAGTCTGGGATAGAGAAAGAAGTGGTGGGTGAGTTGTGAGGGGGGAAGAGGATTTCAGGATTTTGAGATACAAACAGTAAATGATGTTGTGAGAATCTTTCAGTTGGAAAAGAAACATCATACTAGAGAGAGAAAAATATGAAATATATCTAAATTGCCATAATAAACACCGACACAATTGATGACTATCGCTTGGTTCCGCTTAGCGGGTTGGGTTGGGGTGGGTTGGGTTTGGATTTAATTAGTTATTCAAAAGATAAAATATATTAAAAAATTAATAAAATATTATATTATATTTAAATTAAAATTATTTTATTTTTTTATAAAAGTAAAAAAATTAAAAAAATTAATTCAAACAAATTTTTTATGAGAGTTTTTTTGATAAATCCACTTTCTAAGAACTTTATTGAGAAAATTATTGATAAATCCCATTTAGAAGTGTTTTAACCCAAAAAATCCATGAAAGAATTTTTTCACCCATTTAGTCCCATGTATGTATAGTTTTATTTCATAAAATCCTTTTTCTTGATTTACAATATTTTCTTGGACATTTATGCCCCTTATATTTAATTTTGATACCCTTATAAATATTTTTTGAACGGTTAGCAATTTTATGATGTGAACATTCATATTTTAAAATTTACATTAGTAAGAATGTAAAATTGGCCCGTGGGCGGCCCGAAACCCGCCCGCGAGCCGGGGTGGGCCCGGCCCATTGACAATGTGAATATTCACATTGACATGTTTAATAGGAGTGTAAAATTGGCCCGCGTCCCGTGGCGGCGTGAAACCCGACCGCGACCCATGGGCGGCCCGGGGCGAGCCCAGTCCGGCCTGTTGACAATGTGAATATTCACATTGACATGTTAACATTCACATTGATAAGAGTATAAAATTGGCCCGCGGCCCCGGGCAGGCCCGGCCCGGCCCGTTGACAATGTGAATATTCACATTGACATGTTAACATTCACATTGATAGGAGTGTAAAATTAGCCTGCGCCCCGTGGCTGCCTGAAACCCGCCCACGGCCCGTGGGCGGCCCGGCGTGGGCCAGGCCTGTTAACAATGTCAATATTCACATTGACATGTTAACATTCACATTGATATGAGTGTAAAATTAGCCCGCGCCTCGTGGCTGCCCGAAACCCGCCTGTGGGCAGCCTGAGGCAGGCCCGGCCCGGCCTGTTGACAATGTGAATATTCACATTGACATATTAACATTCACATTGATAATAGTATAAAATTGGCTAGCAGCCCAAGGCGGACCCGACCCGGCCCGTTGACAATGTGAATATTCACATTGACATGTTAATATTCACATTGATAAGAATATAAAATTGGCCCGCAACCTGTGGGCGGCCCGAAGCCCGACCGCAACCCGAAGCGGGCTTGGCCCGACCAATGACAATGTGAATATTCACATTGACATGTTAACATTAACATTGATAGGAGTGTAAAATTTGCCCGCTGCCCGAAGTTTGCCCACGGCCCGGGGTAGGCCCGGCCCGGCCCGTTGACAATGTGAATATTTACATTGACATGTTAAAATGCACATTGATAGGAATGTAGAATTGGCCCGCGGCCCGTGGGCTGCCCGCAGCCGGCCCACGTCCCGGGGCAGGCTCGTTTAGATCTAGACCCGAGCATGTCCGAGACCCTAGGTTAGAGCCTAGGTCATCACTTTGAAGCCCGGCCTGGCCCATCGGCCCGTTTAAGGCCTATTCAAGGCTCAATCCGAGGCCTAGCCCGCCCGAGGCGCAATGTATTTTTTTGTGGAAAATAATAAAATTTTGGTAGAAAAATTAAAAAGAATTTAAAAAAATGGCCAGGCCCGCCCAGGCCCGACCTAAGCTTGAGGCTAGGCCCAGGCCCACCGGCCCGACCCGAGGCTCGATCCATCGGCCCATCCAAAGCCCGAATACCCTTGTGCCAAGGCTAGGCCTGGGCCTAATTTTTTGGCCCGTGGGCCGGCTCGACCCGGCCCGAGAAAGGCTCGTTTAGGCCTAGGCTTGAGCTTAATCCGAGACCCTAGGCTACGGCCTGGGCCATCACTTTGAAGCCCGGCCTGGTCCATCGGCCCTGTTAAGGCCCATTCAAGGCCCTGCCCGCGCCGAGGCTTAATGTCTTTTTTTGTGGAAAATAATAAAATTTTGGTAGAAAAAATTAAAAAAATTTTAAAAAAAATGGCCAGGCTCGCCCCGGGCCGCCCACGGGCCGTGGGCGGGTTTCGGATAGTCACGAGACACGGGCTAATTTTACACTTCTATCAATGTGAATGTGAATGTTAATATGTCAATGTGAATATTCACATTGTCAATGGGCCGGGCCGGGCCGGGCCAGCCCTGGACCGCTGGCCAATTTTATATTCTTATCAATGTGAATGTGTTAATGTGAATATTCACATTGTCAACAGGCCGGGTTGGGCCCGCCCTGGGCCGCCCACAGGTCGTGGGCGGGTTTCGGGCAGTCACGAGGCGCGGGCTAATTTTACACTCCTATCAATGTGAATGTTAACATGTCAATGTGAATATTCACATTGTCAATGGGCCGGACCAAGCCCGCCCCGGGCCGCCCATAGGCAGCGGGCGGGTTTCGCCTCGCCACGGGACGTGGGCCAATTTTACACTCCTATTAATGTGAATGTTAACATGTCAATGTGAATATTTACATTGTCAATGGGCCGGGCCCGCCCCCGCCTGACTCGAATTTTTCCGGGCACCCACGTGGATCGACATGGGCCGGGCCCCTACACATTGACGATATGAACATTCACATTGACGGTGTGAACAATCACATTAGGGGTATTTTGGTAATTATGTCACCTATAGGACTTATTCAAACATAAGAAAATAATATGAACTAAATGGAACATAAGTAGATGAAAAGAGTATTTTGGTCTTCTTATCTCAAATAGGACCTAATGGAATAGTCAAAAAAATATAGATTGGATGGAATAAAACTCTTAGAAAGTGGATTTCTCAAAAAAGCTCCCCAAAAAAAATATGGTGAATTAAACTAACAGTCCTTATAGTTTGGACCTTGTATCAGTTTGGTTCTTAACTTTTCAATTGTTACATATTTGACTTTGAATTTTGAATCTTATTCTAAATAAAGATAATTGAAGATACCATTACTAAATTTTAAGGGTAAAGTCGTCAATTTGATAAAATATAAACTAATTTGACAAAAATAAATGTCAAAATTTTTTTTTTGAATTTTTAAAAATTATTTCTACCCACTAAAGATAAAATTATGTAAAATTGATAAATCTTTTAGACATTTATTTATTTATTTATTTATTTAAAGACTAACAACTACCGATTACATGATCATACTCCAAATACATAATAAAAATTAGAGTTAATTACCTAAAAGTCCTATTTACAAATGTTATGGCAGCTTAGGTCCTATTTAAAATTATTTGAACCAATAAGCTCTACTTAGTCAAGCTGAGAATATCAGCCTTTTCAAATTTTTAAAACTAAGAACATTGTCAATTTTGCATAATAATGCTTCAGATAATTATTTCACTAACTGATGGAAAAAAACAGAGTATGAGATTAAATGTTTTTACCCTTCTACTTATTGGTTTGATTCAATTATCCAATAAAATCTAGAACATTAACAATTTTTTCCAGTTTTAAAACTGAGAATATTATTATTTTTTTCATTTTTAAAGTTTTTTCCCCCTCTAGTTTTGCACGTCAATGTTCCATCATCATACTTCTTTATAGTCACAAAAATTTTAATTTTGAACAAAAAAATAATTAAGTTTTTTCAATTTTTTCAAAAAAAAAAAAAATTAGTTTTTTGTTTAATTTTTTTTTTTTTTTACACAATTTTTTTTTTAAAGTTTTCAAAATCAAAATAAATGTCAAATCATTATGTTCTTTTATAGATAATCATAAATGATGAACAATCATTATTTGAAAGGCAATTTGGACTATTAAAAATTTAATGGGATTTGAAGGTTCAAAAAATCTTAGTTAGGACTTAATGGAATATAAGTTCATAAATTAGGACTTGTGTGTAAATGCTCTTAAAAATTAATTTGATAAAATAAATAAATAAATAAATGTCTAAATGATTTATCAATTTTACATAATTTTATCTTTGGTAGGTAGAAATTATTTTTTAAAATTCAAAAAAAATTTATTCACATTTATTTTTGTCAAATTAGTTTATATCTTATAAAATTGACAACTTTGCCCTTGAAATTGAGCAATTATTTGTCCTTATTTGAAACAAGATTTAAAATTCAGGGTCAAATGTGTCACAATTGAAAAGTCAGGAATCAAAGTGACATGAGCCCCAAACTATGGGGACTGTTAGTATAATTCGCCCAAGAAAATAGTATAACTCTATACTTTCTGAATCATAACTAAAAAAAAAAAAAAAAAAGTCATAACTAAATATAAAAAAATTATAACCAAATATCTCAAAATAATATCATAATTAAAGATAAAAACTAATAATAATTAAAGAAGAAAATGACGTAACTAAATGTGCATATAGTATGGAGATGTGTATAATAGAATTCTCCATAATTCTATTAGTTTAAAATTTATAATTTAATAAGAAAACATAAAAAGCATCATTCCTCTAGTTTTTTTGATAATTAATATTTATAACTTATTAAAAAAAATTGTCTGATAATCTATATTAAAAAATTGTACCACAACCCATTCACACAATTTCTTTAAAAAGAAAAAATCAATTATTTTGTGAAGAGCAATTACCAAATATTGTGACTTGTTACCACAGACACAGTTGCAAACAGAGGGAGAAAGGGTGACTTGAAAGGGAAGAGAGAAGAGAAGGCATTTATTGTGAAATTTCTTAATCCTCACACTTCATTTGAAATTAATAATTTATTTTTACTTTGGTGTCAAGAATTAAAATGTGTAGCAAAAATTGAAAGTTTATATTGTAAACTCTATACATAAAATGAATTTAAATCACATATTAATATTTTAAAATAATTTTATAAATAAAATTTATAAATTTATAATATTTTCAATTCATTTAAATCTTATAAATGAAGCAAAAGGAAAGATTGGTATGACGGGGACAAGAAACCTACCAAACATCTGTTTGGTGGAGAAATAAAGAGAGATGTGGATTATTGTGATCATTTTTTTTCCTTTTGTTTAATGTAAAGTCGCCATGTAGTTGGAAGGGTTGGTGTACTGAGATATTTTATTGTAATAAATTAGCGAAACGTGTGTGCTGGCTTTGTTTCGGATTAGTTGAAATATTATACATCATATTCTTAATCCTTAAAAGAGGATATATTTGAAATTTTAGATGGCGAAATGTTGGAAGTCCAATGACAATTTCATCATTGAAAGTCTAAAATATTAAATATATTTAAATAATTTATATATTTATATCTTTATATTTTAATTAAAATTTTATTTTAATCCTTACTGTTTTAAATTTAAAATAATAAAAATCACAGTAAAATTTCGATCAAATTATAAGAATTAAAAACATAATTTACCCAATATATTTTAGGAGGAATTACAAGGCAAAAAAAAATAAAAAAACACAAATTTATGAAAAAATTTACAAATTTAATTATTAATATTTACAAAAATTTTGTTAATTTGTAATTATTTTTTATTGTTCAAAATCACTCAATCAATATCTCAGCCACTCTTAGTCTTACACCTAACTGACAGGGTAATAATGCGCATCGAACTTAAAAAATAATAATAATAATAATAATAATTGAATTTTTTTTTTTTTTTATAAAAAAAATGGCAAGGTTAAACTGAGGAGTTATGCTATTATAATACTCATTGGATTAGTTGACAAGTGTTTCTATTTGTTTTTTTTAATCCTCACTTCTTTGGACTATTATCATCAAAATTGATCCCACTGATTTATTTTTTTTTTTGATACTTTTATTCGCATAATATAAAAAAATTTCAATACACATCATGTGTTGTTTGGATATCAATTTCTAAATAAAAAATGAATTATTCATAAATAAATCTTGCTTAATAGTTAATATCCATACAACTGATTTTTGTTTAAAAATTGATGTCCAAATTCGAATGTCAATATCCGAACAATATAAATGGTGTATTGAAATAAAAAATGATGGGCGAATAGAATGATCCTAATTTATTTTTTTTTCCTTTTGAACACCCACCACAAACAAAAATTGAAGAGAATGGAGGTCCAAAGAAAAAAAAGGTTGGGGGGAACAAAATAACAGCACTCTTAATCAAATCACATTGGATACTAATTTCTCCCTGAATTTTTGTCACTGAACACATTATTTGATCTGTGCTATTGAACCCATCTAGTAAGCAACCAATCTATTAACGCATTCAAAAAGAGATCATATTGAAAGAACATATTGGAGCCTAATGAGGATCAAAAGACACAAAATATTTATGCTATGTTTGAATCATAAATTTGTGTATGGATTTAAAAATAGGAAGGGAAAGGGAAATAAATTTTAAAAAAAAAAAAAAAAAATTCATTCACATTTCTATCACTTTTTCCCTTTATATTTTTTTAAATCTCTACCCAAATCTACAATACAAACAATATTAAAAGATGGATGATGTTGCACCTATGCACTGACCATGGAATAGGTCTGAACCAAATATGATAAAATCTTCTTGTAGTCACCAATTTGAGTGCCAGTGTTGGGATCAATAATGTAAGGCACCTGCAAAAATGAAAAGGCAACCAACTTTTCTAATCAATGCTCCAGTTTGATGCATTCAACTACTATTTCACAACCCTTGTCAATGAACACATAAAATTAAATTAAGCAGAATATTCTTAAGCTACCATGCATTGAACAACTATTTTACATGTTTTTCACCTTTCTTTTCCGTTTTTCAGAAGCCTCTGTTAAGATAGTCCCAAGGAACTTTCTTAACATCATTATTATATTTGCTTGAAATGAAAATTAAGTCATAATGATTTGGCAAGAACCTTATGGATTTCAGAAATATCATCAAAGACTAACCTCTTTTGATCCAGATGCCTCAAGTAGTAAATTCGTTCGTCGAGATCCCTCTCCCACGGTTTGAAGGATGTAAGGAAGCTCCAATTCACAAAGTGCTTCACGCACAATTCGAGCATACTGAAAAGGAAATAGCATGAAAAAATATTTTTAGATATATGACACAACGTTGCACTAACATTATATTTTTCTGGTGCACAACAAGAAGACTGTACAGGTATTCCGAATCCTTTTAACTTTCGTTTCATTGTGCACCAATTTAGTTTTCTTAACGAAGACTTTTTTTTTCCCCCCTCTTTGGGATATGACTAAACTAGGATTTCATCGACCAACAATTCAAATCAACAAAGCCTTGTCCCAACTATTTGAAGAAAAAAAAAACAAAGCCTTGTCCCAACTATTTGAAGTTGTCTACATGAATTTTGTTTCGTAATTTCTTTCGAGCAAGAATGGAAATAATCTATCCAGAAATAGGCTGTCAAACTACCACAGCCCTCCTTTCTCTGGGCTTAAGCGTGACACAAGTGGAGTTACAAAATTTTTAATCTAGAAAAAAAGAAAGAAAAGAAAGATGAATGATTGACTCACATAAATAATCCAAACTCATTGTCTTACAGGATTATTTTCATAGGAGAAAAGTTCCAACTTCTTGGATGGTGACTCTGTTCTGGCCTTTTCCCATAATGTCATTCCTCTACCTGCTCGAAGAATAGTTGGCACCCATCCTGTGAGTAGTGTGCTGTGTGATGAAAGAGGACTAATTAGAGAAAAATGAATTTGCAAGAAAACAGCAAAGCCACAAACAAAATCTAAAACATATATCATTCAAAGGCAAGGACACTTGCGACATTCCATCAATTGTTAATGCCTTTGATATGCTTTTCAGCAGCCATTTTGACAATTATGAAACCATCATCATCGTCATTACTTTTGAAACAGGTAAAAAGAATGACGGGAACTATTAAAAACTTGTAACACCAAGACCCCGATATTGCTTGCTTCAATATAGTTTTCATCTAATCCTATCAGTCAAAATTTCTTAATAAACAATTTTGGTCCTAAACTATCAAAAGAAGTGTTTTCTAAGAATCTCCTAAAGAATTTTAGTTTTCTTCCTTGAACACTTGATAACTTGCAACCTAATAATTCATAGAATGAACTTCAAATATAATAAGACCAGGCACTGATACAATAAAGGGGCTCATATTTGTTACTTTATTGTTTTCAAGGGAATTCTCTACAAAAAGATCATTTATACTCAAGAAAAAGCATTGCCTGGAATATGAAGTACCCCAAACCCAAGCATTTACATTTTGAGTCTAGTCCTCGATTTGTATTTGATTCTAACTGCATGATAGTTTATCAGAATGTCATATAAATTCGGAAGAGACCACTATAGTAATGTGTTTTTTATGTTTGAAAATAGAAAGCAGAGAATATATTATTGATTCTTCTATAGTGAGCAACAAATGAACATCGGCATGATGCCTGAAGTGAACACGAGCTCTCAAAAAGAAACTATTGAGAAATATTACTATGGTTTAACGTGCAACTTCTCTAGAAAAGTGAACGTTGTGGAAAATTAGTGTTAGCACAAGCTGTAAAATATACATGCAAATAAATATTAAAGAGATTTCAATTTGCCAATGAGAAAAGAAAAATATAGGTGAACATAAAAGGTATCCCAGGCAGTGGCAGAGCCAGAAAACTAAATCAGAAGGGGCACTTCTTGATTACAACTTTAGTTTTTTTTTCCATAACCAACAATAAGAAGTTAATAATAATTTTTGAATTAATATTAAGTACAAAAACTTAAATAAATTATTACAAAAGTATTTCACATAAAATTTTACAATTAACTTCAAGTAAAATAAAAAAAAAAATATTATATGTAACTAGTATATCATGGACAATGTAAAAACAGTTATATATTTAAGTCTTAAAATTAATTATATAATGGTAAGATAAATCAAATTTTTACAAAATTTGAGTAAAAATTTCATATAATAGTGATATCACGTCATTATTGACATAAGATATAACCAACCAATAAAGCAACATATGAAGAGTGAACTCCACATGCAAATATAATTAACACTCTAGTAGTTTTTACATATATATAGTGAGATTAATTATATTTGTATATCAATAATGATGAATATTACCTTTATATTGAGATTTTTTCATAAAATTTTTCTACATAAAAATATTATTTGTAGTAGTCACTTCATTTTCAATAAAACAATCACAATTGTTTTCATAAATTTAAAAATGCCCTTGACATTTTATTCTAAATATTATTTTTGTTTAAAATTTTATTTATATACATATGCAAAAAAAAAAATCAAAAATCCAGGGGGGCACATGACCCCCCTAGGCCCCATGTGGCTCCGCCACCGATCCCAAGTAATTTAAATTGATTTTTTTTTAATAATGCAAAAAAAACAAAATGATGTTGAAGTAAAGGTGAACTTTTTATGGATTTATAAAATCAAAATAAAGAAGCAATCACGGTATCGGCTAGCAAGAAATAAATTCATCATAATCATTGAATTTATAGTCCAAATATATAAATATACATATATATTGTAGTCCAAACTTTGTCCATGACAAACAAGAAATTTGCATGGTATAATACCTTTCCAGAAGACCCATTGAAGGACTTCTTCCTTTACCATACTGCTGGAATAAGTACTTTACGATCTCACCTAGCAGACAAAGGTGCATGATATACAACTCAGAGATAAAAAACAACCATGAAGCATGCAAAGAATAAAGTCTGAACATAAGAAGAAATCTCAAAAGTTACAGAGAAGTTTGAATGCTCAAAACAATGTGTAAAGGGAAGAGCTAAATAACCATGCATAATGACGCTCATAAAAATGGACCATCCCATCAATAAATGCAACTAGGATCTTCAAAACTGAAAAACAGAACCATATCAAAAGTGTCTGATCAGCAGGGGCAGCTACACTAGTATCTTACGGTATTCAATTGTTTGTACATTTTTATAATATAAATCAACCCATTCCTCAAATTGGAACACTCAAGTTCACATAATTTGAATACCCATCCTACAAATCTTGAAAACCCAACTTACTCACTTCAAACTTTGCACACCCAACCCATAACTCACTCACAATCTCTTTTAATTTTGATTGTGATATACTCATCAAAAGCATTAGTACCCAGAAAATGACTATATATTGAGGCCTCAATCAGCCCACTTTAATCCAAGAACAATAGAAGATCATATATGGTGCAACAAATAGTTGAAAACAAGAATATATGCATCTATGCACATTGGAGTCAAATTACTTACTGCTTTCATACATTGATTTTCCAGTATTCGGGTCAATAAGGAAAGGAAACCTGCATGAGAACCTCTATTTCAAATACTAGAGATGATAACAATGATAATCATAAGAGAAACAGTGTATGATTTAAATGGAAGTTTCCACTTATAGAATTTACAGCAGATAATGCAGATGTATTGAAAGACATTAGCAAAGATAAGCAAAATGTTAATGAGTTCATTTTGTATTATGTTATGTGATCATCCACGTTTGAAATAGAAATCTGATTGGCCGTCACCTCTAGAATCATGAACAATGATAATGACATCTAAATGGGATGACATGAAACTATGTCTCTCAAATAAGAGGCGATAAAAAAGCAGAAAAATAAATTATCTACAAAAGAAACCCCATGAAAACATTACATACTGTTCTTTGCCACCCAGTCTTCTAACCATTTCCCTGTGTCTTATAGAACCTTTTGGGCAAGGATAGATCTGCACATATATCAAATTTATACTGATTAATTTATCTATATACGTAATATCAAACAAAAATGAAGAATTTTCAAGAAATTCAGTTTTGGAGCAATTTAGTTGTATAATAGGCTGTCAAGAGAGGCATATAAAGAGGCCTGCACCAGAAACTCCCTGCTTTTTACAGTTGTTTTTCCTTTTTAATCTTCCTGGATTTTCTTTCTCTCCATCCATTATACTAGGTTAAACAGCTAATAGAGATTGTATTTGAAAACTTAGGTACATTTAAATATAACTTGATAATACCAGAGTAACTATTTTTGTGAAGAGTATATAATTAGAAAACTCAAGAACGAATAATTGGGCAAAGAATAACGCGGGGGGGGGGGGGGGGGGGGGGGGGTGAATTTAAATGAAAATCTTTGAATGCAACTCATGGAAACTAGTCAAAAGTATGTAGATTAGGCACAACAGATCTGCTGTTAAAATAATTATGAAACGAAGCAAGGCAAGTGACGAAAATTTTCTGTATAAATTCACATTTCTCTATCAATTTTTTTATGCAGCGATGGTGTCCACAGCTTTTAGCCTACCTATAGTATCCAACTCAAGTGCTCATGTTTAATTTTTGAATTTGAAGATGAATTCTTAGACAGCCTTTCAAAAATGACCAATATCCAGTAAAATCATAGAAAACAAACTAGCCACTCTGAAAATCAGAAAGCTGCCTCTAGCACATACTTTTCTGCTTGTTTTATTTATTTCTTTTTCCTCTTGGGGTGGTGAAAATAGTGTTTAAAAATAGGTATTGTACAAACAACCATATCGTGATCAAGACTTTGATCCCTACCCTCCCACACAGGGTTTGAAAAGAAATGCCACTCAAGCTAGATGGAAACTTGCAGAACATGGTTAATGAAAGACAAGAATTGACACCTAATTGTATCGATAGAACACATTGCTCACCTCTACAGAAAGATCAAGCTCAGTTATGGCCTCTCGAACCCTCCTGCAAAAGGGGCATGCCTCTGTTGGCAACCACTTATAATAAGTTATTCCCAAAATTAAATGTACAATAATCATTATCTATACTGTGTGGTGCTAAAACTTAGTTGGAAGTATTCTTAAATGGTTAGATCCACTGCGTGAGCTGAAATTTATTTGGTTTTCACGTCACCGTAGATCTAACTAATAGTTACAGTTACAATGTGCCGCCTCAGGAAATTCTCAGTCATTGTGTCCAAAAGGAAGATTGAAAATAAATCTTTTCCATCTGTCAGGAGAAGCACTTAGGGGTAGCTCTCTTTATGATTAGGAAGAAGCTTACCAAATTCAAAAAGCTGCAAACGCTTTAGAGGATCTACTGTGCTGATCTCTTGGCTGTCTGAACTGTCTGATAGTGATCTTGATCCCCATGGCAACCTTGCCAAGGTAGACAAGGAAGATGTTGCTACCTATGATCCGCCAAGATGTACATAGGCATCAAGGAGAGCTAGAAAGTTTAGATATTGAAGCCTCCCATAGCAAAGTAAATGTAATTATTAATACACATTATGTTCACATAAAATATTCCAAAATAAATAAATTTTTGTGTTCATGTAGTTTTCCCTACCCAACTGAGCTATTCAGATATTGAAGAGGAGGTGTTCTTATCAATATTGTCTCCATACTCTACAAAATAATTAAACCAATCATTTATGTTTATGCCAACTAAGGACTTCATTTTCAAATTGTCAAATGGTTCTCTCATACTTGCGTGACAATCCTTACATTCATTTCCTCTAATAATTTACACAAGAGTGGGTAGATTCTTGACTTCCTCATCCTGGGAGCAGTTTTGAATGCTTCTCAGTATATTCTCCCTAACGCTGTGTTTGGTTGGAAGATTTGAGAAGGGATTTGGAAAAGAAAAGAGAAAAGGTAGTGAAATGAGAATAAAATATACTTACATTTCACCTAGTTTCGCACACTTTTTCCCTTTCTATTTCCAAATCCCTCACCAAATCTCCCAACCAAACACAACACTAGCTGTCCCCTAATTATACCCGAACTTTATTGGTTTGTAAATGTTTTTTATAGGAAAAATTCCTTCCAGGTGCAAGAATGTGTAACGACCCCAAAATCCGTATTAGAAATTACCTTTATGCACTTGTGGGTTAATGTACTTTAATTTAATGATATCTATTCGAATTGAGGAATTATCTGTTGAGTTACGACTTTAAAATTGGAATTGACGACCTTTATGGGTTTAAAAATTAAAATTGAGTACACGGATATGCAAATGGGAATTTTTAGAGCTGTTTAGGAAAATTAATTGGAAATTTATTTTGTCTGATCCGTTAAGGTGTGTTTGGCTGGTTAATTTTGCACTGCAAATTGAAGGCCTTAAAGGCTTCAGAAACCAGAACGGAGTACATAGTTATGATCAGTATAATTTTTAGAGTCATCTGAGAAGTTTAATTGAAATCTGATTTTGTACGATTCGTAAGGGTGTGTTTGGCTCTCCCAAATTGTGATAAGCTTATATATAGTTAGATGTATAGATATATGAATGAGATATATGAGTTGAACTCAAGATATTTGAGCCAAAATATCTAAGGGAGAGAGAGAGAGAATCGTGAAAGAGAGAGAGAGAGAGAGAGAGAGAGAGAAAAGGAGAGACAAAATTCTCTAAGAGAAGCTCGACATTCATGGTGGCTTTGAAGATGATTGAAGAGAATTGAAGAGAATTGAAGAAGATCAACCATGAAGTTTGGGAAAATTGAAGAGATTAAGGGAAAAGCAAGGAATTGAGTTAAGGTATATGGCTTTAACTATTGTCTTTGTAGATAATTCATCTACTACATAAAATCAAGGAATGACTTGGAAGATTAACCTGTAAATGAACAAGTGCGGTGGGTTATGAATGAAATTGGTTTAACTCAAGGGATTGAACCTTGATTGCCTTAAGTTTGCTTGAATTGGGTTCACTCTTAAGAATGATTCGTGGAATAACAAGATTGGGTGTGAGAACCAACCATGTGTAAGATCTATTTACATAATTTTGGGCACATATTGTGAGAGTTTGATTATATAGAAAGATGAGACTTGAATTTCTAACTTGAGGCAAAGATTGATTTGTTTGAGATGAATGATACTTGAATGATGTTGGTTTATTATGTTGTTGGGTAATTTTACATGTTTTTGAGTGATTAGAGTTGAAACCAAGCTTAGAAATGGAAAGAACAAGTGTTAGAGCAAACAACATTTTCGGACAACAGTTTTTGCCCAGAGCCGCACATGCAGCGGGTCTTCCCACACGTGCGGCAGTCCATTTCCCACACCAAAGTTTGATTCTGCTAAAAAAGCACGTGGTCCCGCACGTGTGGCCAATTCCCGCACGTGCGGCCCAATTCCCGCACGTGCAGCCCTGTTTCCCGCACGTGCGGGACAGCTCTCTTTCAACCAACTTCAAATAAGCATATCTCTTGTATCCGGACTCCGTTTTGAGTGATTCTTGAGCCTAAATTCAAGCACCGGAAGTCTAATTTCCAATGGTGGTGGCCTCACTCTCAAATTCTTAGTACACAAATAGATATGCCCAAATTAGTGAAAGTTGTTCACCTTTTGTCTACTGGTTTTGTACCATTTCTTCGTCTAAACCATTTTCCTATCGATTCCTCCTATTTTCTAAGACATTGATTATAACCTACTGAGAACTAACGAGTTTAGAACCAATGTGACTAATTGATTAAAGAGCAAAGAAAGGGATCGGGTAAGTGCTTCTATTATGCTATGTGCATTGTGTTTGTAGGTCAAGACGAGGACATCGTCCCATTACTATTAGAAACCTATCACTGTGAGTAATAGTAGTGTAACAATATGCTTTACTTACTTCCTATGATTATGATTTATATATCGTTGCTTGTGAATGGCATATATTATGGACATAGTGCTTTGATTGAATTAATTGACATGATTGAACAATGGCACTGATATGGACCTAAGGTCGTTTTGTTCCTATTAATAAAAGTGGGCCTGAGGCCGTTATGATATGAATTGTTTATGTCTCATAGCCCTAAGGCCAAGGGAGATCGAGATATGCCGATGTTCCGCCTACCCTATAATGATATGAACTAAATATGACTAATGGCTCTACGCCAAGGGAGATGGAGACATGCCGATGGTCCACCTTCCCTATGTTGCTCTGGACAGCTGTCGTTATGTGGGCCTAAGGCCGTTTCGTATCATATATGGGCCCAAGGCCGTTCTGTATTACATGTGGGCCTAAAGCTGTTTCGTATCAAATATGGGTCCGAGGCCGTTTTGTTTTACATGTGGGCCTAAGGCCGTTTCGTATCATACATGGGTCCGAGGCCGTTCTGTATTACAAATGGGCCTGAGGCCATTTTGAAATATGATTATGAATAAGATCTGTGTATGGTTGGATATGCATATTTACATTCTCTAAGGCTATGCTCGTTTAACTAACCTCCTTACATTGCTGTTATTCACTGAGCCTTGCTCAATCCGTTTCATGTATATTTATAGAAGTGAGCTATCGGGAACCGACACTAGAGTTGTTTTGAGATCCACCTGTTTGTCAAGTCGCCCGGGTTACGCCTCCGCGTTGAGGCCTTAATTCTGTATTGGGACCTATTTAATTTAATTATATAATTTATTGAGTCTTATGTAAATGTGTGTGTGAGATCAATATAATTCTGTGGTTATATATGTGCATATGAAACCGTATTTAAATGCTTAAGTTACTCTAAACCTTCATGTATGCACGAGCTCAATGGGCATTTTATCTATGTTGGCATTTGCTTCCACTTAAGGCCCCGTATTTGAGTACAAATTATTATGAAATTTCATTTTGAGGCCTAATCACAGGCTGGTCATGGACCAAATTTTTAGGGGCGGTTTTGGGTCGTGACAGAATGTGTGGCTAAAAGTGGAAGGCTTTTGGGGAGATGGTTAAGGGGTTATGGGATTGGTACAAAATTGTTGGGCTAAGCCAGTTCATGTTGGTATGCATCAATATATACCAAGAAAAGCTAAAGAAAAGAATTACATGACTCTTGAAAAATAGTACCTCCAAAAAATAGTTCCGTTTTTTAGATGGATCTCCTCCCTGCAAGAAGCAAACAAGCACTCATACAAACAAAGGAAAAAAAACAAGAACAGTGTCAAAGAGATCCAAAAGCCCTCCAACACAACATGATTGTAAATAATTAAGAACAAGCACGCGATATTCTATAGCAATCTTCTTCCTTTTTCTTCTCTTAAAAAATAAAAATAAAAGTAAAAATCCTGGCAGCGTAAGCACAAAACGTGAAGAGAATAGAATTGGGGATGAAGAAGAGACACTGACAGAGAAAATCTTGAGCAAGGGACAGAGTACAGACAAGAGGCTAGTTGATGGGTTGCTGCTACTACTATCTTGGGAAATTTCATCATTTTCCTGAGAAATTTGGGTAGGAGGGTTTTGGAAATCCCTTTCTGGGTCAGAAGAATTTGCACGAAATCTGTTTCTGCGAGAATCCCAATTCCCATTTATCGAGAATCTTTGAGAAAAAGACGAGGGTTTGAGAGTGGGAAGTGGAATTAGAATGGTGGAGAAGGATAAGCAGCCATAGATTTTGGGAGAAGAGTGAGGTGGTGGTGGTGGTGAGAGAAAGAGGGAGGAGTGAGAGTGAGTGAGAGTCACGGATAACACCGCCATGGTTCAGGTGGTGGTTGTCTTATGACCTGTTTGGATGATTTTATCAATTGTTTGGATAATTAGAGAGACGAAAAATGACGAGAAAATAATGGAGCATAAAGTAAAAGATATCAACTTAAAAAAAAAAAAAAATTATAATATTTAAATTATTTCTAAATACAAAAGTAAATAAAATAACAAAAACATGTCCTTGTTTATTCGTTATTTGTCCAAATTAGATGGTAAAAAATCACATCTTCTTTTTCTTACCTTGCAATTCAAATAGAACCTTAATCTTTTCTTACAATTACATTGTATATTTTGATATGCTGTACATGAAATAAAAATCTCTATTTTATTTGACAAAATTATAATATATCATTAAAATTTAAAATTAACGATTTGTAATTACACCCGTCCCTCGCCCTCGCCCTCCCCCTCTTCTCTCTCTCTCTCTAACACAATCAATGCCGCTCCCCTCCTCCTCCTCAACACCAACTCAACTCCATTGCCAGCAGCACTTTGCCAAAACTTGGGACTCAAAACAAAAGCTTTTCTCCTCCATCCAAGGACTACGGACCTACCTCCGGGCTTTCAAATGCTTGTACAATAAGGCCCATCAGTGTCTATCTGTACCTTTACTAGATTAATTGAATGAGCTCCATGAATTGGACTTCAAGCTAGAATAAAAATATACATATATGTTTGGCATGCATGATTCAATTTGAATGCAATATCTTCCACATGTCAACTAGAATATAGCAAAGGTTTTCCCACTTCAGAGCCTGGGCTGGCCAAGAACAGAAGATTTGTGTAATCATCCATGCAAAGAAAACTCTGATATTTGGATTCACATGTTTACATTTTCATGGAGTTCCCAGAACAAACCTGTTATTAGCCCACTGGTTCATGCACAGAGAATATAACAGGCCAACTTCAATTCAAAACTCGCAATGCTTACCTTATTTCCTTGTCAGATCCAAAAAGCCGGTAATGGTATACAAGGCATCATCAGTCAATTGATTCATGCAACATGCATAAAGTTCTAGAAACAATCATTATACACCAAAAACTACTTTCATTACCAATTTACTGCAGGCAGTCGAGAGGATTCAAAATTCCATATAATATTGGAAACAATCAAGTTTCCAAATAAAAAGGATTCATAAAGCTCACGTGAGTCTGTAGTAATACAAACAAAGAACTATGATAATTTTACTAACAAGAAATGTAGTAGTTCACAACATTCACTTCAAAGCCTTACTCACTCAAAAATATTGCAGTCGGATTTCCTGGAGATGGTGGGTTCTGATTTAAAAGTGAGACATGTGAGCCCGCTTTTTTAACAGCATCAGGATCTGCAGCGGACAAAATCTCCAACCGCTCGAGACCTAGCTGTCGCTTGACCAACTCCGAGTTCTCCTCTAGGACATCTTTTTCACCAAAGGGCAGTTTCAAATCCAAAGCCTGAACACCAACAGCAATGACCTCGTCTTTCTTGAACCTCAAGAATGGCATACAAAGCTTTTGGATCTGCTTAAAATTTGCTTCCTGCCCAATTGCACTCTTCTGCAATGCCTCGATAATCTCTTGGTCAGGTGCAAAACTGCACGTGGCACTGTTGAATTTGCTTCCAAGTATGTTTAAGCATTCCTTTTTCCATCCGTCGTATTGCTCATTCACAAATATTAGTCCAACCATTGGTTTGTTTTGATGACTCGATACATTGACTACCTTAGCTTTCTTCGAACCAGACACTTGCTTCTGAAGCAGCTTCCTCATTGAGACAATTGAGTCTTGCAAATATTTATTGGCTTTTTTAAGGGTAAGATCAGGTAAATCAGCTTCAGGCCACCCTGCTTTGATGACTAAGCCATCCTTCTTCAAAAGCTCCTTCCAAACATATTCGGCATAATGTGGGCAAATCGGAGTTATAAGCCTTGTTTGAACATCCATAAACCGCCACAGTAGGTCACGGTTCATGCCCCCCGTGCCACAAGAAAACCTGTACTCATCCCGAGCAGCCTGCAGATCATAGAACCCAGTTTTAAGAGCTTCCCGGAACAGGTACTCACTGTAGTTCTTCTCCGTTATTTTCACAGCAATATTTATCTCATTAGCAAATACACGATCAGCATAAGTAGTAGTAGGGGGCCCACTTCGTAAAGATGTCTCAGCCGCAAGAACCTCTTGCATCCATGCTATCTCTTTTGTGAGCCTTAAGATCGCAGCATTAGCTGTTTCAAATACAAAGTTTGCATCATCCATTCCATCCCCTGCATCAGCAAGAGAGAATCTAGTGGCATCAGCTGAAAACTCCTCAATAGCTTGCCGTAAAGTCCTGAAATTCCCCGTGGACTTGGACATTTTCTCTGAATTTAGCATAATGTGCCCATTGCATCTAAACCCTTGAGGCCAATGATGCTTCGGAAAAATTGCCACGTGGTTATAGATGCTGAAACTGAGATGATTCTGAATCAGGTCTTTACCTAAAAGGGCAAATTCATAAAGTCAGTATGATGACATCAAGAATGGGGAAACAAAAGTAAGAAAGAAACATAGGATGTATGTAATACCAGTGTTGTCTATCAATCAACAGGAAAAAAGAAAAAAGGAAGATAAAATTTTACCCAGAAGGCGGTGGTCATGGAGCTGGAGTGTGTATTTGTGTTGGCGGGGGGGGGGGGGGGGGGGGGGTTGTTTGTTTTTCTTTTTTGGCTGACGGTGTACATGGTGTTAGCAAGCATCAATCAATAAGAAAGGGAAAAATGCATTTTTAAAAAACAAACAAACACACACAGAAAACAAAAATTAAATATACACCTGAAACCCGAAGATCAAACGGATACCAATATTCAAACTCCTGTTTCATCTTATTGAGGAGAGAAGAAGGTATATCTGATGAATTAGGGTAAGGGCCACTGCAGAACAAGAAATCCCAGACCTCATCTGTCAACTGCTGTGGTTTCACTGATGAAGTATCAGAGCCATACATATCTCCTTTCTGTAACATATGACAGACAGTATAATATGCCATGTAAATGGTCGAATCAGACAAAGACTCCACAAGAAACTCCTCATCCCAAGGAATACGAGTCCCAAGCCCAAAATGGCGCGAACATGCCCATTGATTTAGCCAGCTCAATGTATGCTCAAAACCATGCCGAGTCTCTTCACTAAAGAGATTCATACTAGCCAAGCACTTCTCTGCCTCCTCCTTCCAATTTGACTCCCCATAAGTGATGTACCACTGATCAGTCAGAGCCACAACGCACTCATCCCCCGATCTTGAAATGACCTTCTTCTCAGGTTCACTGTACATCACAGCTTCTCCAAGCTCTAGAAGCCTGTTCTTGATCAAATTCTTTGCATCCTGGACTCTCATCCCTGCATATTCTCCAGCAAGCATAGTTCCCTCATAGAACCCTCCTTTGTAGATTTTTTTCTTGGCCTCTTCAAGTTTCTGCCTCTCATTCTGGCTCTTGATCTTCATGTCTATGCAAACTTTCTCAGCAGATTTATCTCCAAATTCAGGCATGCTAATGATGGGAATGACTTCAAATGGTACGACCCACTCGTCCTTCACACCAAACTTGGCCCTGAAAGCTGGTTTTGATTTCAAGTCATGAAGAGCCATAAAATCATCAGGTGAGTCACTGGGAACGCTAGTCACAATCCCAGTACCCTTGTCAGTGAGAATTGACAGCATGGGTAGAGAATAAATAGCCTCGTTGAATGCTAAAGGAGATCTCAAAGGCAAACCAATTAAATCTTTACCACTCAGCTCAACCAAACAAGTAGGCTTTTCTGGAACTCGTGACACTTTCTGATATGCAAGATTAAGAGCTGCCCTTTCTGTCAAGATAAAAACATCAGTTTCATTGATCTCAAAGGCTCCATATTTCCCCTCTGGTAATACCCATGCATTTGTTTGCCCATACATAGTCTCAGGTCTCAATGTTGCAGCTGCAAGATACACTTTCCTGCCCTCCAGAGCTCTCAACTTTGAAGGAAGAGGTGGGATAACCTCCATTTTTATCAGAGTGTATTCTTGGGGAATTACACCTTCCCCTGAAGCCCGATCATGATCAGCGCATGGCTGACCATCTAAGGGGGAATAGATAGTGTATCTCACGTCCTTGACAATTTTCCCCAACTTTTTCAATTTCCTCATCTGCCACCGAACAAACGAGTCAAAAAATGGGTTTATATCAGTCGTGATAAAACTGCGTCTCCAATCACAACTGAGGCCAAAAGCCTTCAGGTCTTCTACAGCTAGAGGGGGGAAATAAGTCAGCCAGAAATATGGGTCTTGAAACTTGGTAATCTCGTCATCAGAGAGACCATAACTCTGCATTATCTCCCACTGGTACATGTTGCCGCCTGACTTTGCTGCTGCCTTGGACTTCTTGCCCTTAAATATATCCGGTGCAACCTGGTTAGCTTCCTCTGGTTGTGGTTCTGGATCAATGCTTTTCTCCTCTTCTACAGTAGGAAACACAGGTGGGTTACCAAATTTCTGAATCTCGCGGCAAAGTTTGTCAGCCGAGGCCTTAATGGGCATCCCAGTACAGTGAAAAGCAAAAGGTAAGAGCACGTTGGCACCCCTCAGACGGTGATAGGCTGCAGCAAACTCAAGCTTGGAGAGAGAGAATGCATGGCCCAAGTGAAGATAACCATTCATGTAAGGGAAAGGGAAGTTCCCAAAGAACTTCTCACCTAATTTGGGAGGCATTTCTAGAGAATCAGCCCTGAAAACTTCTCTCTCTTCCCACCACTTCTGAACCTGAGCCTCAATTTCCAGAAGCCGGTCTCTCCGTGCAAAGCTCTTCCCACTATCAGCGTTTGACGCCATCTCCTCACCAGCTGTTGCCATCTGCTGACCAGAAAATTGACAGAAACTGCACAAAAACAAACAAGGAAACATAATGTTTGTACCGAAAATGACCGCCCTATTTGACAATGCCACATGGTGTTGGTCATTCAAATAAATAGATGCGCATGCTAGTTCTAGTAAGCAAATAGATCTAGGCACAAATGGAAAAAAAAAAAATAGGCGAATTACATTAACAGTCCCTATAGTTTGAGACTTATATCACTTTGGTTCCTAACCTTTCAATTGTGGTACACTTGATATTGAATTTTGAATCTCGCTCCAAATAAGAATAATTGAAGATCTTGTTGTTCCATTTCAGGGGTAAAGTCGTCTATTTGATAAAATATAGACTAGTTTGACAAAAATAAAAGTCAAAAAATTATTTTTAAATTTTTAAAAATTATTTCTACCCACCGAAGATAAAATTATATAAAAATGATAAATCTTTTACATTTTTATTTTTTATTTTTTTACCAAATTATTTTTTAATTTGTGTTTGGATAATGATCATGTAAATAGGTGGTTATTTTTGTTGATATTTCTGGATGATTATAATATAATAGATCATTGTATTTGTTGTTAACAGATATTTTTGAATGACTATCGTGCAATGGATGGTTATTATCCTTTTAATGGATTGGTTTAATAATAACATAAAAGTTATTGCCATATTTGACTTTTGAAAAAATAGAAACTAATTTAATGAAAATAAATATCCTAAAAATTTTATTTCTTCCCTCTCAAAAGATAAAAATATATAAAAATGACGTATTTTTAATTTTTTTCACCAATTTAATTTTTAATTTCTTAGAAGAAAAAAAAATTGAAAATAGATTTTGAAAACCAAACCAAACATAACTTTATAACTATGAAGCACGGGTAGCTAAAAAATGTTACCGTACTCGTACCGGGTACTGATACTCGTACCGATAGGGCTACATGCGTACTGGATACTTGAAATACGTACCGGGTATTTCTTATACATTCTTTGGCAGTTGGTTACTCCATGGATACTTCATGGGTATAGGATGGGTAAATCGAGGGTCCACCAAGTTATGGGACATTGGTGGAGATACGTTTAATTTACTAGAGAGTTTTAATTTACTTGAAATTGCAAATCCTTGACTTAATGTGTTAGAGATGAAAGATATATTATTCAATGATGAAATTGATGAAAGTGAAAATTGAAATTTTAGGTTTTCAAATTTTGCTTAGCTCGCTTTTAGAATGAAACTTTGTTTTATAATTTCTCATATTTAATGGCATTAAAACAATTTATAGACTTTACTTTGGTATTGGTATTGGTATTGTTGAACTATAATTTCTCTTTTGGTTTTATAATTTTTTCTTTTAGTTTTGGAATTGAACTTTGATTTGTAAATTGAATCTCAAATTATAAATTAAAAAATAATAATAATAATAATAATAATTTATTAACGTACCCCAGCCGTACTCGTGTCCTATTTGTTTTAGGTCTTTTCGTATCGGCATACCTGTAATGTATTCGTACCAGTATCCGTACCCACACTCATACTTTATAACTTTATAACCAAGAAAGTTCCAATATTATTCATTAAAAAAAATGCCACTACATTTCAAACAACATCCAAATTAACCAACACAAAATAAATTGTATGACGACCCTGCCCTTGAAGTGGACTGTTTACAAAGGAAATACCTTTAATTGTCCTTGTTTGAAATAAGATCAAAAATTCAATGTCAAATGCATCACAATTGAAAAGCCAGGGATTAAAATGACATAAACCTCAAACTACAGGAACGGTTAGTAATTTGCCCAAAAAACAAAAAACAAAAAACAAATATATACTAAGAAAACTAGAAGCAAAGAAGAATTCAATAGATATTGCTTCATTCAATTATTCATGAGATTCAATATAACACATCTAGACACCAGTTAATAATTACATGACCCATGAGACTGCCATGTCTACAAAAACCAGGAGACATACTGTGATAAGGCCCATAACATTACCCTGTTATGGCAAAACTAAGATAATTTACAAGCCTTTTAACAAAACATCACAATAACAATCAGATGAGCAACAAAAGAGGTAAAACACACCAACTACATAAATTTGTATAAGGAACAGCTTAGAGGAAACAAACAACATACAACCCCTTTTTCAGCAGCACAAAAATCACAGTCCACCAAACCACAGTGACTTATTCAGCCAATATATAAATGTAACAATAATCATCCAACCCATATCAACTTAACTTCATGCAGACAATCAGAACAGAAAATCATATGGCAACACACAGCAACAGTGAATTCCAGCAAGCACCTGTTGCTTATTCATCAGATAGAAAAGGGAATTGACTAGTGAACAAATACCCACTTCCCAGTTCTTGTGAAATCCAAATTCCAGAGCCCAAAAACAAATCTTTATAAGCCAAACAATAAATTCTTGATAATATTGATTACAAAGCACAATATTCACATAATTCCAATTTTCATGCGATTGCTGAGAGAATGAATTCAGGGTTTTTCTTGGGGTTTAGTGATTTGTTTGTGGGTTTATCCCATAAAGTTATGAAAAGTGATCAAATGGAAACAATTTCAAACTCAAAAAGAAAACTCGTATTCGATTTCTGACCTTAGTGTCGACTGTAATTTGTAAAGAGCATCAGTCGAAAGCTTTGGCGGCAGAAGACGTCTTAGGTTCTGAGACGCCACAATGTGTTTGTGTGCGTGTGAGAGAGAAAGAGAGGAGAGATAACGGAGAGAACGAGGTAGGAATCCTATGCCAATGTGATTAGAAAATAGAATCGATTCCAATCTTTTATGAGCTGACACGTGTACTCTCTCTGTTTCTATTGGTTTATTCCTCAGACATCGCGTTTAACCTCGGCAACTAGAACCCTAATTTTATTTTTTAGTCAAATATTTTAATTACAAATAAATTAGGGGACATTGCAATTATATGGTAAGAAGTAAAGATAATTACAATTAGATGAAAGACAAAAAAAATAAATAAATAACCATAGATATAAAGTTAAGATAATAATGAAAAAAATTCAGATTAGTGGTAATTTTTAAAAATAATTATATATACATGATAAATTAAATTTTATAAATATTAATAATTTTATAAAATTACCACTTAGTAGCAAATTTTTCAACAATAATTGTGACTCTTTACCAAATTACAAAAGCTAATATTCGTTTCTTCTCACTTTTATTAACTTTTGTAAATATTAACTTGATAAATAATTAATTTGAATTTGAAGACGACTTTGTTATTATTATAAGTAGACAAAATACTTATTTTACCTCAAATCATATGAATTAGATTTGCACCACCACCTCCGCATACCATTGCTAATCCCATATGACCATTTATCCCATAAAATATGATTTTTGTGGAGCTCACAAAAAGGAATCTAATTCTATGAAATACATTTTAAAAAATAATAATAAGAATGACTAAGATAATTGTGAGAGTAATAAAAGTTAATTTTAATATTATTATTATTTGGGATTAGTTCATATATGACTCTTACTCTTGCTTTAAATGGAACTTCCGTAATTAGGCGACGACGTTGATCACCGAAATTATTTGAGGTGTGTATAAATTGACATAAATACTTAGTTATAAAAGATTAATAATAATATAGAATTTTATTTATTTTAAAATATTGGTAAAAACGTATTGGAAAAACTACCCTCCCGTGATTTAAATAAATAAAAAAAACATTTACTAATAATAAAGAGATAATTTTATTTATTTTTAAATATAGAAAAAATTACTCTTCATTGTTTTTTTAAGGGGTATTTAGTTTAACATCACTGTCCAACTTTTAATAATAGGAGAGGTCCATGTAGCCTAAGGTCCCTTACCTGTTTAGAGTTTGTATTTCACCCACTCTCTCTCTATACACCTTTTCTCTTCTTTTGACTTCGTCATCGCCAAGCATCAAACAATCACGGTTTCAATTGCCTCGCCTCTGCCACACGGACCAACAAAGCTCTAATCTTCGTCTCAATTGCCTCATTTTCGGAATACCATTGTTGCTAATCGCTTGAGTTTTGAATTGTTGCCTTGAATTTGACTATGATTTTGGAGAAAGAAAGAGATTTAGGAGAGAAAGAGTTTGAGTTTTGAAGGTTTTTGATGGGGGTTGTGCTTTTCAACGCCGCACTGGAGCAACGGTGTAGCACGGCCTCAAGACATGATGGAGTACCTCATTAGTGAAAAACCGTTTCCTCTTACCTTCGATTATTGGTTGGAACGATTATTGGTTGGAATTGCTCAAGCTTCCTCTGAACCTCGACTAGCCTGCTTATCGTGTTCATAAATTCTTGTTAATTAATTTTATCTGATTGAGTCAAAACACAATTTTCTTTGAATTTTTCAAAAACAAAGAAAATCATGAGTAAATCAGATAAATTTGTGAGCAAATCAAAAAAAATTTAAAACATTGAGAAAATTTGAAAAAAATAGAGAAACTAAATAAATTAGAGAAATTTCAAAACACGTATAATTTTATATGAAACTTCTTTATGTTTTTATATTTCTCTAGATTAAAATTTATCTAGATAAATGTTGAGAGAGTCAAACTACTATAAAAATATTGTATATTTTTTATCTTATAAAATTTTAATACCAAAATCCTTAAACAGAATTTTCCATATTTTAAAAGTTATTTATTAATTAATGAAAAATTGTATGACTTCAAAAATCTTGCCAAATGTATTTTATGGGTGCCAGTATTCTCGTGTACCAAATAATTCACCCCCAACCGCGATTGAGAGCTCGAATTGGGCTCCCCCGAATGCCCCGAAACGACGTCGTTTCGTCATTTTTTTTTTTTCCCAATCAGAATTTCAGAGAAGAAGACGGAAGAAGACGAAGAGAAGAAGAAAGAGAGGGGAGGCAGAGGCGGGGGAGGAGGCGGGGACGGGGGGACGGAGGCCATGCAGGGGGCAAAATGCAGGGGGAAGAGGCAAGGGGCGGGCGGAGGCGGCGAAGCAGAGGCGGAGGCGGCGATGGAGGCGGGCCTGCGACGATCGGACAGAGGCGACGGCCGGCGGAGACGATCGGACGATCGGCGGAGGCGACAGCCGGCGATGGGGCGGACAGAGACGATCGGACAGATCCCGACGACGACCTGCTCCTCTCTCTCTCTCTCTCGGGGCATTCGGGGGGGAATTCGAGCTACAAATCTTTTTTCTTACACAAATTAGTCGTCTAAAATTATAACAACAATGATTCATCCCACTAAAAACACCATCACTAATAGCACTAATGCATTAAAAAAGTAAAAAAAAAAAAATACAACTTCAAAATCAAAACATCACATCATTACTGGTGGGACCCACTGCCACCTAATTAGTGGGAAGTGCTCCCACTCATTTTCCAAATTATAAATAGAAGCTCCCATCCCAACTATTCATCGCAAGTATGAGAATAGTGGTCGGCGGCCCAATGTTGTTGTTGTTGTTGCGTAGGAAGAGGAGTTCACTGCCATGGCTATGGAGAGCAACGACAACAAGAAGTACAATCAGATCATTCTCCACTACGGACAACAATGGTGGCGATGAGTTTGTTCAGAGCTCCAAGGTCAAAATCTTCGATCGCCGTCTCAAAAGCAAACAAGTTTAGTCCTCCCTAACTCTCAAATTCTCCATTTTTCCCCCCTTTCATTTCTGTTGGCTTTCAATTTCACAAACAACATAAGTAGGCCAACTGTTCAAATGTGACCCTTTATACATAATTACCCAAAATTACAAAATAAAACAGAACAGAACACAGCTTGTGGGTATAATGTTAAAAGTTTCTATATCAGAATCAGATAGGTTTCACATTCTTCTGTGTAACAATTGCCTTTCTTCATTTGCAGCGTGACAGAGCAGCATGGTTGATGCGTCCAAATGATTCTCTTGTTGACGCTGTGGCTGACAATCTACTAGATCGCTTAGAGGTATTAAATAAGTTTTTTTCTTACTCAAGTTATTTTCTGTCTTTTAAATAAGCTTCCTTGGAATTCGACTTATGTACGATTCTGAAAACTAAGCAACTGTTGGTTTTAAAAAATTTTAAGGTTTGGTAGAGTTTTCTAAATATGATTTGAGAGTAGGAGTTGTATTTTGAGTTTGTGAGTTTTGGAATTATGATTTGAGTCTAGAAAATTTGTTTGAGGAAAGAAGTTTGAATTGAGTGGGGAATTTTTGATGTGACATGATATTTGATACAAAAACTTATAACTCATAACCAAGCAAACAACTCAAAATTATATTAAAGTACATAAATTTTTTTTTAAAAATTTGGAAAATATTTTTTTCAAATATATAAAAATTAACATATGTCAAATGCAAAAAAAAAAAAAAAAATTGCACTGTTCAGGTTAACCGGTCGCCGGATGACCGGGTTAGCTCAAATTTTCCCGCCTTCGACCGAGTTTTCAAAAGTGAGCGTGGAATTTCATTTTGAAAGTTGCAAACAAACGTCATAAGCAAATTAAAAGGTGGAACTAAAGTTTCAAAACCCTTCCAAACACAGCCTTAGATTCTTCTTGTCATTTTTGTATTCTTTATATCGTTTTGATGCTTTCTCAATAAATATTGTTTATTTATCTCCTCTCCCCCCCCTCCCCCACCCCACACACACACACACACACACACACACACACAAAAGAATCATAGATTCTTGCAGTGCCTTACAAACTCCTGCCATATGGGAGCATGGACCCACCAGTTGGGATACTTGAGGTGTATTCTCTTGTGTTTTGACGCTTTTTTGGGATTGAAGATGATGAACCTTGGAAAATTGACTTTGATTCCAGTTGGTCAAGTACATAATATTGATGGTCTTCCCTCCATTTTGGGTTATAGAGTGGAAACTTTGCCTATTACATACTTGGGGCTTCCTTTGGGATCAACTTTTAGGTTGTGTTTGGATCTTGGTTTTGTGGTTGGAAAAGTGAATAAAGTACAAATTATTAGGTAGCGTTTGGTAGAGTTTTGTAAATGTGATTTGAGAGTATGAGTTGTATTTTGAGTTTGTGTGTTGTGGAATTATGATTTGAGTGTAGAAAATTTGTTTGGTAAAGAGTTTTGAAAAGAGTTTTGATTTGAGTGAGGAATTGTTGATGTGACATTTGAAATTTGATACAAAAATTTACAACTCATACAACTCAAAATTATTTTAAAGCATATAAAAAATTTTAAAAATTTCAGAAAATATTTTTTTCGATTATATATCAATTGCAAAAAAAAAAAAGAAAAGAAAAAAAAAAGTCACTATTTCGGTCAACCGGCCGGACGTCCCGTTTTGAAAAAAAAAAATTGAAACACGCGTTCAGTTTTGACAGAACAGACTGAGCGTTCTGCAGAGCTGTGGAAAATTAATTCCACAGCTCCATCCAAACACCATACTCAAACTACCACGTTGAATCACATTTTGAAATCACAACCAAACACAGCCTTATTTTTTTCAGTTTTCTGTCATTTTTTCCTTCTTCTTTCTTTCCCTCCACAAATTCAAGATCTAAACACAACATTAAGGTCAAGCATGCATGGGATTCGATTATAGAGAGATTTTAGAAGTGGTTAGCTTGGTGGAAGAGAAAACAGTATTGAACCTTTTTAATGGGGTTACGTTTAATTTCTTAAGAGAATATTTCCCAGCTTGCCCACCTATTTTATGTCTTTGTTCACCATTACTGCCTCAGTGGTTAAGAGGCAGGACAAGTAGCAAAGAAATTTCATTTGGTAGATTGGGATACAGTTTGTACCTATATGCGAGAGTGAGGGCTGGCTGGGTATTTGATTACTAGTATTTTCAATCAAGCTCTTTTAAGGTATGCGTGTGAGCCAGATAGATTTTGGAGAAGGATGGCAAAGGCAAAATATGGGTACATGTGGCTGATTGGATATGTTTGGAGGTTTCATTGTCATATGATGTGGGCCTTTGGAAGGGTATCAGAGGGGATGGATATGACTTCTAGTCGCATACGAGGTTTGTGTTGGGAAATGGATGAAAGGTTAGTTTTGGCGGCATCTTTGGAGTGGAGAGAAATGAGTATATTTGTGAATGGGTAAGAGTAGTACTGATGGAAGATAAGTTAAAAGAGAATAGATTAAGATGGTTTGGTCATATATAACAGAGATCAACAGAGGCAGTAGTGAAGAGATGCGATACCGTGATGATAGATGAAATTGTGGGGAAGGAGCAGACCTAGATTGAAATGAGCTAGTGTAATAAATGGAGATATGAATCTCCTTAATTTGACTAACCAAATGGCCGTTGATAGAGTTAAGTGGAGAAGAAGGATTTATATAGCCGACCCCATTTGATGGGACTTAAGATTTGGCTTGGCTTGGTTTGGTTTGGTTTACCCTCTTAACCTACAATGACTAATATTATATGGAAATTCTCTTGACAATCTTTTATTGAAATTCCCACACTAACTTATGATAATTACCTTACATGAAATTTGAGAGATATAGGCTGTATAAGGCATTTTAGGACAGCTTTACTGGTCAAAAGGTTGTTAACATGTTTAGGTTCAATATGATTAAATAATTCCCAAAGAACATATTTTAGAGAATTCTGTGGTGTCACATTACTCGTCTTATACAAGAGGTGCTTAAATGCTAGAACCTATTTTGGAACTCTAATATGAGAGGTTTTCCATGCCTTGAAATGCAATTACCTAATTGAATTCTCTTTTTTGGAATTTCAGCCAACAATTTTTTTATTTAATATGGGAGTTTGAGATGTTTTTCTTTTTCTTTTTTTCAACCTCTCCCCACCCCCTTTGGTGCTCTTCCCTACTCCTACACTTTTTATGTTTTTTCACGACTTCTGATGTGCTTGTAGCATCTAAATCAACTTTTCATACAAGTAAAATGCACCTCCTCATAGAAAACTCTTCTGCCCAGTTTGAGGTATTATATCTGGAATTAAGCATGCATACTTGTTAATAACAAATGATGACAATAACTTTTATAGTTTCAATTTCTTGTACACGATGGTTATAAGAAAATTTTCACTGTGAAAGTCCCTAGAGTATCTTCTGTTGCATCTTTTGTGCTAAATTTATATGTCTTCTGTTTTTGTAGGATTGCAAAAAGACATTTCCCACTGCACTATGTTTGGGTGGTTCCTTGGAAGCTATTAGGCGTTTGTTATGCGGGCGCGGTGAGAGTTCAATTTAATTTCTGTGAGTACTGACCATGTCCATTTTGTGGATGTATTTGCCATGTACATATGAATACTGTATGAAAAATCATCCTTAAATAATGGGGGTCTTTCATCCATGAGAAATCAGACAATGATAGATAACCAAGACAGAATTAGTTTTTACATCCCTGTATGAAAAGCAATAATTTCTGTATGAAAATCATCGTTAAATATACTTGTTCTTTAGTCCTAGACTGTATGTTCATCTGACCAATTAGTTTTTACGTCTGGCATTTGGAAAAACTATTCTTTCACACATGGAAATTTGGCCGAAGCACAATTAATGGAAACATGGTTTACTGCCATTGATTGGACAAAAGAGCTTGTATCTAAGCTTGGGAATTCTTGCAAAATATACTGACATAAAACACTGTCTTTTATGTCAGGTGCCATCGAAAAGCTAATTATGATGGATACATCATATGATATGGTGAAATTGTGTAAGGATGCTGAGGAAGATGCTTCCAACAAAAACATTGAAACATCATTTGTGGTCGGTGATGAAGAGTTTTTGCCTGTAAAAGAAAGGTATGCATGGACAGCAGTCTTTGTGAATTTTAATATCATGGGCTAAGATGATATATAGAGGGAATATATTCTCCCTGTGATGGTTTGTACTTGTGGAATTGAAGTTCTGTAGATCTGGTGATTAGTTGCTTGGGACTCCATTGGACAAATGATTTGCCTGGAGCCATGATACAGGTGTGTGCTTCTTCTAGTGCTAGTATTGTTTGGATTACTATCTTACCAAAAACAAAACAAAAAAGTATTTGGACTACTAAAACTGAGCTACCAATATTTTACCTGTTCTTGTTGCATTTACAGTTCTCTCTCTCTCTCTCTCTCTCTCTCTCTCTCTCAGAGCAGATTGAATTAGAAATAGGTATTCTTTACTGGGCACTTGACGCTGACATCATGTTTGTTTTATTTTTGACAGAGTAGACTTGCATTGAAGCCTGATGGCCTATTTTTGGCAGCTATTCTTGGTGGAGAAACGTTAAAGTTGTTTATTCTACTTTTTTTTTTTAATCTAAAACTAATGCATATTTTGATACACAAAATGTCTAATTGTTTTCCATTTTCCTTGAATTGTGACCAGGGAGCTGAGAATAGCGTGCACTGTAGCACAAATGGAGCGTGAAGGGGGCATCAGTCCACGGTTATCACCCTTGGCACAAGTATGTATTTTGCTGCACACTTCCCCTCCTTTTTGCATGTGCGCACATAATATTTTTTCTGTGCTCACACGGATTTAATTTCCATAGTTTAATTTATGAGGGACAAAAATCTTCAGAATTTCCAATGTTAGAACTAAAGAAGTTATATAATCATGATTAGCCACAAAATGTCTGTAGTTTCAATCATCCTAAACTTTCTAGTAAACTTTTACACATTTGTTTGGTTTTCAATTTCTATAGTTTCAATCATCCTTTTATCTTTTATCTTTCATTGAACTAAAGTTTATGGTTCTTTTATTTAGGTGCGGGATGCAGGCAATCTTTTGACTAGAGCAGGCTTCAATCTTCCAGGTGTTGATGTTGATGAATACACTGTCAAATATCCAAGTGGTGAGCTTTTTTGTCCTGTAGTTTGATGAATACAGTGGTAGAACGAACAAGCAAAAGTTGCATTTTAATTAGATGATGTTGGGCCCGTTTGTTGCAGCTTCTTGCAAGATGAAAGCTGATGATATAAGCTAAAAGCAACTCTCCCTCAGCTTCCTAATAATCAGTTTTTTTAGCTTATTTAAGATATTTTTGCCCCATAAACTGTAAGTAGAAGCTATACCAAACACTCTAGCACAAACTCTCAAAATATAAAAGCTAAGAGTAACTCTATAAGTTGCACAGGACAGGGCCATTATCCATGTGATCATATCAATATTTTTGAATAGATAATCTAAAATGCATGGATGTGGACATGGAATATAGTCGTAATGCGATATAGACACGCCAACATGGAAATCAAATAACAAAAGTTCATTTCATTTCCATCGAAACAGACAAAATGTTTCTATTTCTATCAAAGCATAACGAAACACACCAAAACTCATCGAAAGACAACAAAGCAAATTGAAATGGTGCATTGTTTCGATACAAATCAGGATCCTCAAAGAAAATTGTGTATGTTTTCCTCTTTTTGTCACTAAAAATAAAAATATCTGAGAACAAAGAAAAAATATAAAATTTGATTGAGAATATGAGAACGTAGAATTGAGAAAAGGAGAGATAAAGAGAGAGAAAGGGTACATGATTGAGTCATTTAATCTCTTTCATTGTTATCACAGGTACCTTTTTGTTTCTTCTTCTTCTTCCTCTTTTTTTTTTTTTTTTCCTGGTCAACATTACTTTTTAAAAGTAATAATTTTCTTACTTCTCTTACAATGGCACCTCAACCCAACCCTTTATTCTTAATCATTTTCCTGGTCCACATTATTCTTAATCTTATTAAAATATTAATTTAATCTTGTTTGCAAAAAGAGGTCCCTACCTCTTGGCATACAATCCTCCTGTAAAAATGTATCCCCAATGTTTCTAATATAAATAATGAATGTAGTATAGAATACTGTTTTTTTTCTTTTTTCTTTTTTTGTCATGTAAACTCTCTTTCCCTCTGGACCTTGTGGAAATAAAATAGTCTCATCTCAAATTCACCCTTTCATTTTTTGTTTTTTCGATGTAGCTCTTGAGCTGATCGAGCATCTACGTGCAATGGGTGAAACCAATGCTCTTTTACAAAGGAACCATGTAAGCTCTACTGGAAGATTATGTACTTTTTTATTTAAAAAAAAAAAGGATTCTCTCCTATATTTAATAGTTAAGATCAGGGCAGAGATTATGTACTTTTTTATTGAAAAAAAAAAAACCAAATGGATTCTCTCCTATATTAATAATTAAGATCAGGGCATGTTATAAAAATGTTGAATTGATATTTTTTTTTTTCCTTCTTCCAAACAATGTCAGATGTTGAAGAGAGAAACAGCGCTAGCAACTGCAGCTGTTTACGAGTCAATGTTTGCTGCAGAAGATGGCACCATCCCTGCAACATTCCAGGTGAAACAGTAAAACACTTCTTGGAGAACAATAGGTCTATTTAAATTTATTTATTTTTGATCAGTTGTATATTGTTAATTATTTTCATTTTATATCACCGATGAAACACACGACAAGAATATTACAAAAATAAATGTAATATGTGAGGCCATGATGCAGGACCTCTATTGTTTTTCTTTTAATAAATAATAAATTAATGTTATAACATGCCATTTATTACCTTTAAATACAATTTCTTGTGTAAATGCTAAATTCAAATTAACAATTTTTTCTGTGCTTGTATGGCCCTAATGTCTCGGAACTGCTACTCTATATCTATTGTTTCTTATTCTTTGTATATATAATGTAGCATTGTACTGGAATAATCAAATTGTTTTGCTCTTGCATTCAGAGAATATTCATTGACCAGCTTGATGACACATTGGCACTGATATTGTCTTGCTTATAACAATCTAGTAGGTAGAGTTTCAGGGATAACCTATTGAATGAAACTGGGGACTATTATCTTGGCTACATTAGACAAAATGATTGATCACGATCTAAATGTCCTTTTCCTTTTCCCTTGTATTGCTGATTTTTAGCTTTAGGTGTAAATAGCCATTTACAAGTTGGTCAACTACTGGCTTCCATGGGTATTCTGATTCAGAATCTTTACCATGCCTTTTGATTATATGCCTGACACATTTGCTAGAGTTTCTTCATTGAGAAGTTTGTATTAACAAATCGTTTTATATCTAATCCAATGAGTTTTTCATTCTAATGAAAAAGCTGAAAAACCTTGAATTTGTATGGCTTTGTTTTCCTGTCCTCTTGGCAACCAAGTGGAGTACCAATTTCGGTTCTTTTTCTGCTTTTAGACTACTTAATCTATGTAATCTTATTATTGATTAGAACACTAATCACAAGATAGTGAGAGAATTATTATTTATTATTTTGGGTTTTTCTTTTTTTTTTAAGTTCTGAAAAAGTGTTTTAATTTTCTTGTGCAACCCTGGATTTGTAGGTTATCTATATGACAGGGTGGAAGGAACACCATTCGCAGCAGAAGGCTAAAAGTAGGGGATCTGCAACAATATCATTTAAGGACATCAAGAAGCAATTTAGTGATGGTGGTAGTAGCAGCTGATTCTCTCCCCCTCTCATTTTGTTTCATCAGTGCCTCATTTTTTCTTTTACTTGTCAGTGCATTTGTTTACACAAATGTTTCGTCCTTATCAAAGTAATGAAATTGGAAAAAAGGAAAGCCTTGAGAACTTAGTGACGGATTGGTCAACAATAATTCCAAACGAAAACTTATGTACTATGCATTCTAGTTGTTGATAAATTAGTGTCTTTGGATCTAAGATTTGAAGAGAGATTTGTGAATGAAAAATAGAAGCAGAGGAAAATGTGTAAAAATTTAACTTCTATTTCATTCACTTTTTCCGACCTATTTCATTAATCTGCAAAATTTTCCTGAATTTCTTCATCTAAGTACAATCTCGGGAAATTGCAAAATTTCGTGTCAAATGATTGCAAATATGAAAACATTGTGGAGATGTTCTTGTGATTCGCCATGGCATTTGGAAACAACATAAATACATTTGTGATAAAGAGTTTGCGTCCGTGCCGCGTGGTGATTTAACTCTCATCATCAAAACCATTGATGAATCACACTGGATTTATAAAATTTTAGAAGAAAATTTTAGTGAACATCCATTAAAACTATGGCAACGTAGTCCACGTTATTGTAGTTTAAAATTGAAAGACCCTAATGTTATCATTAGAGTAAGACCAATGATCTATACTAGACAAGATATAGATGAATTTGATATTCAACTCCAAGAACTTTTAGACAAAAAGTTAATTGAAGAAACCAAAAGCCCTCACTCTAGTCCAGCTGTTATGGTAAGAAACCATGCTGAAATTAAAAGAGGAAAAGCCCGAATGGTAGTCAACTATAAACGGCTAAATGAAAATTTAGAATTTGATGGATATTTTATTCCACGAAAAGATGTTTTGATTAACTTAACCAAAGGATCAAAAATCTTTAGCAAATTTGATTGTAAAAGTGGATTTTGGCAAATCCAATTGACTGAAGAGTCAAAAAAATTGACAGCTTTCAGTACACCTAGGGGACATTACCACTGGAATGTTATGCCTTTTGGATTAAATATTGCACCACAGGTATTTCAACGGTGGATGGATACAATTTTTAAAGATCTTAAAGATTGTTGTGTAGTTTATATTGATGATATACTTATCTTCTCTAAAACCAAGGAGGAGCATAAGAAACATTTAAAATTAATTTGTGAAAAATTCCAAAAACATGGAATTATTTTGTCTCCAAAAAAGATTGAATTAGAAAAAGAATCAATTGAATTTTTGGGAATAATTTTAGACCAGAAAGGTTTAAAATTACAAGAACATATTTTGTCCAAAGTACGAGATTTTCCTGATACTCTTGAAAATATAACACAATTACAGAGTTTATTAGGCATTTTAAATTATGGACGAAATTTTATAAAAAATCTTTCAAAAATAGAAATTCCTTGGTTAACCAAATTAAGGAAAAATGTTATTTTTGAATGGACAACAGAAGATGTTGCTTTAATTAAACAAATTAAAGAACATGTTAAAACTTTACCAGATGTTTATCTTCCTAAAACAGGTGATAAATTAATTTTAGAAACAGATGCCTCAGAAGCATGTTGGGGATGTGTTCTTAAAGCTATACCCTGTAATTTATGGCATGATAAAGAGATACCTTTATCAGAAAATGGGATTAGACCAAGAAAAAATCCAATACCCATAAAATTACAAAAAGAAGAATTAATTTGCGGATATAATTCTGGAACATTTAAACCAAATGAACAGAAATATATTATTTTTGAAAAAGAATTACTTGCAATAAAATTAGCAATAAAGAGTTTTCATATTTATTTAGCCCCAGAAAATTTTATTGTACGCACTGATAATAAGGCAGTAAGAGATTTCTTGATCAATAAAAAACCTATTGAGCAAGGAAGACGATTAGCCTGGTATAATAAAATTTCTGAATATACTTTTGAAGTAGAACATCTTAAAGGCACTAACAATTTTCTTGCAGATTTTCTTAGCAGAAACTGTTTCAGAAAATTAAATTGCTAAACAAGTAAATTTAATTTTTGCAGAAGACCTCTAGACCAAGAGGAAAACAAATGGATAAGGGTAAACAACCCGCTCAAGGAGATTGGGTGACAATTGCTAAAAAAGCAATACCCCGAGAAGAAAAAGTTTATGTTGTGTTTTCAGGAAGACAACCTGGAATTTACACAGACTGGAACGAAGCCAATCTTCAAGTTTGTGGATACTCCGGAGCAAGCTTTAAAGCATATGATAGCATGACCAAAGCTAAAAAAGCTTTTTACAGTGCACCAGCCATGCCTATTTTTCAAAGGAATCAAATGAGAACTAACCCAGTTCCAACTAATATTCAGACATCTAGACCAGATGAATCTGAAATAAAAGATTTTTTCAACCCTGGTATATCCAGAGAAATTTATACAGAACTCAATGGAGTTTGGAAAACTCACATTGTAGACAACAAAGTGAAATTTCGAAAACATATGGGAGTTTTGGCCAACAAATTAGCTGAGCAAACAGCTAAATTAAAAGATTTGCAAAATCTTTGTTTTAACATTCTTAAACAAATGAATTGGAATGAAGATTTTAATTTTGAAAAAATAAACAATTTTCTTCAACTATCAGACCTCATATCAGATGAGTTTTCTGATCCAGTTTTTGAACAAATAAAAAGAATTTGTCTTTTTGAAAAAGCAAGAACTTTGCTTCCAAAAGAAATTTTTATGTTAATCAAAAATCGAGTTGAAGATCATCATGATAAGATTAGACAAATCTTAGAACGATCTTATGATAAATTAAATTTGAAAGATGGAATTCCCAAAATAACCATCATGGCAAACCATGACATGTGGTTTTTTGAGGATATAGATTGGGGAATAACTAATCAAGTTATTTTTCAAATTCTAGATCCAATCCAATGGATAGATTTTCCAATGATCATCAAAACAATGCTCTCATGGATAGTAAAAGGCTTTCGATGGAGCAAATATTTTACTTTCTGGATTTCCAGCACTGTTGGTTGGCGAGAACGAGAACATTTTTTCCAACCATATCAGATTTGGTATCTTAAAGAAACTGAAGATTTTGAATTTGAAGATGATTATTTAGATGAAGATCACCGGAGAGAGCGATTGGAAAATATCCAAAAACTTTCTTTGACAGAATATTGGATAGACAGTCTAATATCTGTTTCACAATCAGCGTCCAACATCCATGGCTCAGCAAAATTGCCATTCATGGTTACAGATGGAAGAATATTATTTGTAACTCATTTTCCCATAACATATCAAAGGTCTCCAATGCAAATTAATGAGGCTCTTGACATGTTAATAAATCTCAAAAAGAGAAATAATTTGGATCTTCCGTTGGAACTAGCCATGACTGCGGATGACGTAGAACATTTCCGGAACGAGCAATACAGCCAAGATCCGGATTCCCCTCCATCAGAGACTGATGAAGAATATCACAATCTCATCAACAGGATGGAAGCATAGTGGACCCCACTATCAAATGCAGCTATCTCCTGATCGACTCCAACCATATCCAGGACACGTGGAGCAGCCTGTATCATTTGGCGGAAAGTGATTAGCCAAATCTTTTCAGCCGACGCTACACGACAAATAAGCTTAGCCAAAGCTTATCTCCAACAGTCTATCTCTTTGAAAATCGGGGAGGGTAGACAGTGTATATAATTGTAAAAACTGTAGCAAAGAGCAAATAATTGTAGTATTTCTTTTATTGAGCAAATAATTGTAGTATTTCATTTTGTCTCTTTGTATTTATTTTTAGGTAAACTTGTCAAAAAGCCTATAACTAGGCTTGCCTAAAGAGTTAAGACTTTTGCAAACTTTATACGAAAAGTCTTGCAAAGTTAGATACAAGTTAGATATGTTAGATATGCATTAAGTTGTATTGTTTTTGTTTGTATTCATTTTGTAAGTCTATATATTGGCCTTTATGCCAACATAATAAGACATGTAAATTCTCCCAACTTCTCTCCATCTTTTTGTTTGCTCTCGTTGTCTCTAAACTTCTCTATCTTACTTCCTTATTCCATAACTCCACCATATTTCCATAATAAAAATAGAAAAAGCTCCTTTCCTTTTTAACTTTGTAATTGGTATCAGAGCTTGGTGAAGAGCTTTTTAAAGCAAGATCAAGCTATGTAAGTATTTCTATCTATGTATAAATTTTAAGTTTGTATGGTGTGTTTTATGTTATAAAAAAAAAAAAAAAAAAAATTTATTTTTCATCTAAGTTTTTTTTTGTGAATCCTTCTTATTTCATATCTTCATAATTATTTGTTTCATTTTTAGTTGTTGTGAAACCTATATGCTTAGTGTATATCAAAGCCCATATACTCATTAAGATCTTTTGACTATTGGCCATAATTAAGTCCTTAAGATCATAAAGAGAGGTTTTAGGCACCAGAAAATACACTAGGAGGGTCTTAGGTACCAACAACAATCTAAAATGGCAATTAATTCTGATGATATAATATGTTTTGGAAATACAAAAAATAATGTTAATAATAAATATGATCATAGTTTGCATATTACTAAAGAGTCTGCAAATATAAATAGTGTGTGTTCTAGTTTAAATAATATTACTGATATTATGTGTTCTTGGTTTTCTAAATTAGATAAAAATCAAAAAATAAATCAAAATTATCTAGAGACTAAAGTTGAGTCTATAGAATCTAAAATAGATAATTTGGGTTCTATAATAAATGTTGACTTAAATAAAGAAGCAAAAAACCAAATAAACAATTTGGTGACAAAATTGGAAACTATATCCTTCATAAACAATGATGGAATGAATAGTCCAGGAGATAGTGACATCCCTAGGCTATTTTATGGTACAGAAGATATTATGGTACTTCAAACCAATACCTATAACAGAAATGAATATGAAAATATTGTTGAAATATTGGATTATTGGAGAAAATTATATAAAGACCCAGATTTAGGTATTGATGAAAGAAATAGGCTACTAGATCAGATAAGAGAAACTTATCTAGAAAATGAAGTCCTTTTACAACATTTTAATTATGATATTAATATGTCAACTAATGATGATGACAGCCAATCATCCTCATCCGAAGAATCAATAGATCAAGATATTTCATCAGAAATAAATAAAGGGAAAAGAAAGGCAGAAGAGCCAATTGATCCCGAATTATTTTGCACATGGGGAGATGGAGAAAATTTTGACTTTATTCAAACAAATGAAGTTAAAAATGATATTGGAAGCACCTCCAATCCTACACCTGAACCAGTAATATCTAGAAAAGATAATAATCATAAGTATCCAATAGCTCAAAATGGTACTTATTTAGACTTGTCTTATGTTCCATTTAAGGATCAACCACAAGCTATAGATGATTGGGCACAATCCTTGTCTATCATTATTACCAATTATAAAAATAGTTGGTCAAAGGAAAAATTCCTTGATTATATTGCAGCAACTCTCCAGGGAGATGTGTTGCAATGGTTAAGACAGTGGGAAAAATCTGAACTTGGAAAAAGTCAAAAAACGGCTTTATTAACAAATTTTCTCACACTTGACACAATTTTAGCTGAATTTGCAAAACTCATAAAAGAAAATTTATGTGGTTTTTATGGAGATACTAATTTGCAAGAAGATGCAAATTATATTTTGACTAAATTAGAATTATGTAATATTTGTCTTTTTGAAGACTATGTTAAAACTTTTAAAAAATACTATTATCTTATTGATCCACCAGCAAATCAACCTTGGTTAGATCAATTTTTTCATAAACTCCCTAGTCCATGGGATGAGTTATGTATTAAAAACTATCCTGTTTTTCTCAAAAAAATGGGGGCCCTCCCCTAGTTGATGCTTCAGTTTATTTGAACCCTTGGCTTTTCCCGCCGTCCATTTTTTGAAATTACTTAATTGCTATTTTCTTTATGACTATGGCTAATGGGCATCTTTTTCATTTTACTTTCTCCATCACTCCTTAAGGCTACGATTGGATCATAAATTTGAGTGAAAATTTAAAAAAGAGAAAGGGCCTAATGGTTCGCATTGTGGTTTCTGTGCCATTTTCCAAGGTCTTTCATGTATATTCTCCATTTGAATTCTTAACAAAACTCGTTCAGCTACAAAAGATTTTCTTGCTTTGTTCTAGTCATAATATTAACATCACATCTTTTTTTTTTCCCTTCATGATTCAATTGAATATGTAACTTTTGACAAAGCGGAATGATAAAAGAGAACTGATTGGTAGCTCGAAAATTTTCGAGCCAAACGTGGCTCGAATTTCTGCAGACGAAGGCGAGGGGGAGGGGGAGGGGAGGAGGGGGAGGGGGAGGGGGAGGGGGAGGGACTGGAGGGGGCCCTAAAAAATGGGGGAGGAGGGGGCGGAGGCGGAGGGGGCTGCGACGGCACCGGACTTGCGACGACGAGCTGCTGCCTTCGACGACGAGCTGCCTGCGACGACGACCTGCTACCTGCGACGACGAGGAGCTGCCTGCGACGACGGCGAAGGCGGAGGCGCGGCGATCGGCGGCGGCGACGGCCTCTCCCTCTCCCTCTCTTTCTCTTTCTCTCCCTCTCGTTCTCTCTCTCTCTCCTCTGTAATCGACGAAGAAGACGAAAGAAAAGGAAGAAAAGAAAAAAAAAAAAAAAAAAATAGCCAGCCCAAAACGACGTCGTTTTGGGCGGTCGAGCCAAAACGACGTCGTTTTGTAAAATCGAGCCACATTCGAGCCAGGGAATTCGAGCTACCAGGAATTATTCATGATAAAATAAGGAAAATGAGTGAGAACACTAATTAGTGTTACCACTAATGATGTGGCAATGGGCCCCACCATGAATGATTTGATGTTTTGGCCTTGGTGTTGTATTTTTTTTCTTTTTTTATTGAGTGCCATGTCATTAGTGATCTTTTTAAAGTTCCAAAATTAGTGGTCTCTATCATTGTTGATAAAATAAATATTAGACCATCCAATCAATGACAGAAGTGAACAAAAAATAAGAAAGGAAAGAGAGGAGAGAGAGAAACAAGTTATTTATTTATTTTTTACTTTTAAATATGCACATTCTTTTAGCCCTCGAAATCGTAGTGAGCAAAATTGAACCACTTGATTTGGTTTAATTTCACAACTTACACGGTTTAATTCAATTCCTAAATTTTGAGAACCATCGAATTTCAAATTTATTTTATAACCAAACCAAACTCAGTTGTGTACACTCATAATTGTAGGTAATCCTACATCCCAATTGAAATACAATAAACTTTATTTTTTCCTGGTGTGAATTAGTGTTTTTGTATTAATCCCAAGTTGCGTGTGTGAACTCTCGGAAGGAATAAAAGATCGCAAAATTAATTGAAAAGAAAATCAAGAAAACTCGATTATGAAGGACCATTCTTTTCCATTCTTTATTATTGACATTATGTGATAGTGCATATAAATTTGCTTTTAACACAACATTCACATTCAATCTCCATTGATATATGTACTAATTGGTATACCAATTAATATACTAACAGATAATGTGACATAATTTTAGAGATTTTAGGTATTTGTAATTTGTATAATAGGTGGGGTCAGTAATAGTGTTATAACTTATGTTGGTATACTAACTGGTGCATGTAGCACCACCGCAATCTACACAGCAAAACCATTGCAAGTAATGACTGTTCAAAAGAAATTAACTACAAATATTCACAGGAGATTAGCATGCCACAAATTCAAAGTCTCAAATCAGGAAAAAGAAACATCTTTAATTTCCAAGCACACCACATGGATCGAGTACTATATAAACAGGTAGTTTTGGTTCTGTACCCATTCTAAATACAGCATTGCCATCAAGAGCTAATTTCCCAACGTTAAAAATAGCTTTGCTTTAACACAAATTCCAAACTGCACTTACTATCCTATAAAAATGAAGTATATGGTAAAGGTAACAGGTGGAAACTCCTAAAAGTGAGCCTCCAACAGTGATCAATGGATGTCTGAAGTTTTCATTGCCGCCAAACCCCTTGTTGATCTGATAATTGCATACAGTTCATGTATCAAAATAGTTTAATCTAGCCAGAGAGGTTGGCATTACATTATAGTTAGTAGGACTTTGTTGTATTCATTTCATTTGTAAACATGGCCTCAACATTTTGATGAAAACCCAAGTTGTGAAAATGAGAGCATAAAGTAGAAAAACAAAATAAACATGTGAGGTAAACTGGATCAAGGCTTACATCTTTTAATTAAAAGGGAACCGAGCTACGCAGGACACATTTAGCTTCATATCTTCTGCACTGGTGGTCTATGTGGCTTTGGAGCTGAAATGCACAACATAGATGATTTAGCGTAAAGAAAATAATATTACTAACTCCTGAAAAGTATAAAATACAGCAGAAAAGTAAAATGTTTTACTAAAAAAATTCCACTGGGTTTGTGTGTAACCAATGTTGTAAACTACCAAACATGGCAGGAGCAAAGGGCTACAGAAATTTGGCATAACGAGATGGGCTATGCCAATTGCAGTAGCTGAGCATGCTTTCCAATAAACAAAGTGGCAATCTTTGTGAACAACAGGATCTTTATACGAGAATAAAGCTTATAAAAAATTCAACTCCAATCTGTCAGAGAAATTGAAGAGAGGTTTGAGCTACATAGGTTTGTAACTCCTCCTTGAAGGAAGGTTACCAAAGAATATATGTGATGAAGATTATGGAAAGAAGAAAAAGAGTAAATCTAGAATTTCACATGAAGCACATTTAAGGCATCAAAAATTAAAGATTTAGAATAATTTTGAGTCTTCATGTCATTATAGTAGGTTTTAGTCATTATAATGGTAATTCTAATAATTGTTGGACATGGGTTGTAGGGTCAAGTTATTATATGAGTCATTATATATGGGTTTTATTATATCTAAAATAATCTTACTGGCCAAAAGTCTAAATTTCCTATGTTAATATTGAAGTAGAATTAGAAGTCATTAAAGTTTCCTATTATGATTGAAGTAGATTGGAAGTCATAATTGGTATAGAATATTAGTAGTCGTTAAATATTTTTGGATCATACTTTTGCTGATCCAAAAATATATATATATATATATATATTTTTAGTTTCTAAATTTAAGTTATAGTCCTTATAGAATGAGGAGAGTCTTTAGCCTATAAATATATGTGTAATCTCAATGACTGAGGAGAAGAGCGAATATTATGAAAATTTGAGATTGTGTTGTGTGATTGGCCTATCCCTTGTAAGCGTGAAGCATCTCTTTCTCTCGCTCTCTCTTTTTTTTTTTCCTTCTTCTTCTTCTTCTTCTATCCAACAAGATTACCGTTCACGTCACTGTTCACCGTATTTAGAACAACCACCCAATTGCCCCTAAACACTTGTGTTTTTATTCCCAAAACCCTACCCTTTTACAAATCCTTAAACTCCTATTTTTTAAATACTTCACAAAATCCCACCAAATCCAGCTCTACAAGTCTACTGTTGCTGCTGCCAGTATACTTAACCCGGGCTCACTACTTGTAGGAAAGTAATCCCTACTCGTCCTATATCAATATTTATTAATGTGAACTTTATGTTTCTCAGCTAGAGTAGGTAACAATTTCCTTCAATTAATTATTTGCCCAATTAGTCTAGTATTTCTTTTGTGTAGCATCCTATGATAGGGGGTGTAGGTAGTTTCACTGCTAAATCTTGTTAAACGAAATTGATGTCCTCGAGCTTTGGTGAGATGTGTGACTCCTTTATTGTTTGTTAGAGGCTTATTCCTAGTGAACCCGTAGGTGCTAATTCTCTGGTTTTTCCAATTGTAGATCAAGGATTTTGACTCATGCTCATTTTAGAAGATTTCATACCTCTACAGTGAGACACCACTAGTCTCCTCACACTGTGATACCAAAATCCTAGGTCAAGAGTTGTGTGATACTTTTCAAGGAAGGTAAGACACCTCAACTATCTTTACTTTCTTTATACAAATCCATCACCCCAAGTCCATGGGTAATTGAACACCATATCTTTTCTCAGTACACACCATCTCTGCCATTCGAATATCAACTTCCGAACAAAGATCAAATGTTCGGATATTAACTATTGAGTGGGATTCTTATCCGAACAATACATTTTTTTTTTTCAGAAGTTGGTTTTTGAACATTTGATTTTTTTTTGGAAGTTAATATATGAACGGCATAAATGGTGTCTACTGACAATTTTTGTGGTGTCCCAATAGAATTACCCCAAGTCCATTCATACATCACAGCAAATTCTGCTGCATCAAGGTAGTAAAGGTGATCAAAGACAGAGACATGGACTGGTGTGTGCAACAGCACCTTCAATGGCTACCATAGTTGTGAAAAAAGGTAAAAAAGTAAAAAAAAATATAAAAAAAAAATTTCCAAAGATTAAGAACCTGTTATTTTCCTATAGAAAGATTTCCTTTTTAGTTGCTTTCCTTTATGCTACCATGATGCACTCGAAAAAATCCACTGAAACCACTTTTTGCCATTAAAGAAAGATTAGCACTACCAAAATGTGACAATTGGAACCATCAGAAATTAAGATGAAAAAACACACCATTGGGGTTCCCTTGCTCATAGAAGCTTCGTAACAGAGCCACTGCTTCTGATGCCATTATTCCTCCTGTGCATTTAAAACCATTTTGTCGTGGTACCCCACCGCTACGGCAAAAATAAAAAATAATAAGCAACAAAAAATAACAAAGAGAGGGAGAACCATTAAGTTGAATTTCATGCTACACTAATAGGACAGAAAAGATATAAGTCAATGTAGAGAAGACAATAATTTCCAAGGATAATTTCAAGTAGTGGTGGTCACAGATGTTTTGAGAGTATGAAATTAGTGAATTCCTATTCAAAGCCTGGTGTGAGCTTGGCTCTGCCATGTATGCTGAGAGCCACGTCAGGCTATTCATACTTTGACTCATTCACTTTAGAGCTCTTGCTAGCCGCACTAGCAAGCTGAGTTTCCATACTTGATGGTGTGTATGCCCCCATTTAGGTTAGGCCTACAGCCCCAATTAGTCCTGTGAGGATGTTGTGGTGACTCAGAGATTTGCCACATGAAGATATGGACAGGATGACATGGTGCCCGTAGGGCTCACCACGTGCTGGGCATGGTATAAGTACCCACACACCGACCTAGTTTACAAATTCGACCAAGTAAATCTAGCATTAGACAAATGTGAATCAATCAACTCGGACTCTCTAATAAATGCATCAAAATCTTTCATATTTCTTGTAATCCTAGTCCCATTGAGCCTTCCCGATACTCTTAACCTTATGACATTAAAATCATCCCCCCACCCCCAGCGGCCCCGCAACACACACACACACACTAATTAGGAGAGCATAATCCATGAAACTAAATTTCCACCAACAAAGGTGTAGTAACCTGACGTTAATCATATGTCTGTAACAAATCCCACCCAATCTACATCAGTGTAAGCTTCTACTTGCAGGCCATGCCTAGAGATAATATTCCCCTACCTTCTTAATTCAAATGTTGTAATATCTTACACATAGCCTCCATATGATTCTCACAAGGTGAGTGAATAAACCGACTAACCACACTAATCACATATTGTCCCACCAATCTTTGATACCCCTATCACTTAGTATCGCTGTCACTTTTTCCCAACCTATTATTTCGGAGGACTTTGTTATCTTTCATTTTCTTCCTTTTACTAATAAAATTTCCTTTGTTTATGAATTTTTTTTTTTATATGAACAATGGGCAGTTATCTCGATAAGCACCAAGTGTTTGCTTAATCACCTTAGCATCAGTTTTCAGCAGATTTGAGAAGTTAGATAATGATTTGAACAACTTTTTAACTATCTGCTAGTTGGAAGTTTAAGGCACAGAAGGGTGAAACGTCTACCCCAGAAAATATTCTCATTTCAGTACTGTAAGTGTGCAGAAGAAGAGGATCCACAAATCCTCGAAGTCAAGATTTTGTTTTATTTTTTTCGTCAACAAGAAAGAGAATTGAAATAGAGAAAAAGAGGAGAAAATACAAAGGATTGTAGGAAAGACAAGAAATCCACTGAGTGAACACAACAATAAACTACAAATAACATACAACTCTCCAATCTCTACTAATTAGATAAAAAGAAATTCCTCTAAAACTAGGTAACACTGAAGCCCAAAAGGATGTCAAATGACAAATTTTATCTCATAATCTCTCTACATTTTCTGCTTTTCTTAAAAAATTCTAGAATTCCTTTCCAATCAAATCACCCAAAGCACCACGGAAACTACACATCTCCAAAGAACCCATGCTTTCCTATTAGAACCAAATCCTCTAAATCAATGCAAAACAACTGAACACAAGAAAATGCTAACACCCAAGGCACCTCCACCAAATTAAACACCCTCAATCATAAAGCCAAAGCCACAGAACAATGCAAAAATAAGTGATCAATGCTTTCTTCCTCCCTCCTACACACCTAGTTGTGAGAAATATTCTCAGAACTATGTTCTCTTGGTGTTCAATTGGGAGCAATATTTTGAGGATTAGTCATATTTTGCCAAATATTGAGCTGAAGAAATCTTCAGCCAATTTCTTTCAAGTTTACTATGTCCACGCAACCCTTAAGATGATATTTTACCACTTTCAAGATAATTCTTCCTTTATTTACATTATTCATTTAAAGGAAGAAGCAGTTAAGGAATGATGTGGATATTTGCTAAAGCTTGCTAAATAAACAAATAAAATGACTTGAGCATGAGCATGTTATATTGAGCATGGAGTTAAACCTAATGAGTGGCTCAGAGCTGCTTAAATGCAATGACAATATTGATCCACACCCTCCAAATTTATCATTTGCACAGCCATAGTATACTTCCTTTATACCTAAAAGGGAGAAAATATGTTACCCACTGCCACAAATACAATTAAAAAAAATATGCAAAAGAAAGAATAAACCTTCATTACGTGCACACCAGAATGAGCATACCCAGAATTGATAAGGCTGCTGCACACATAATACATGGTTCACATGTAACATAAAGGGTGCATTTTGAAAATTTATTGGCAACTTCTGCCTCTGAAAGTCCATTTTGCTTCCACTTCCCAAGAAGAACATCAATAGCTTCCATCTCTGCATGTCTTGTAGCCTGCATTTAAATTACCAGTAAACTAAAACTTTGCAAACCAGGCTGCCTGACCAGCTAAAAGTATTGTATATTTGTATCTTTAATATATGGATCTATTGAATTCCAATAATACAATGTGCATAAACTCAATACTACAATATTAAAAACAATGAAATGGATGTACAATGACATCTTTGAAACTTTAATGAGCTTATTCAAAGCTGCATGTTTGGTATTCCTTTATGCCTCTGTAGGAAGTTGTTTTGAGTTGAGTAAGTTGTTTGTTATGATGCTCGTTTGCCGATTTGTATCCAAGGGAAAGGAAGGAAGGAGTGCAATTCAAGATTCCAGCTCATGATCAGCTTTTCTCAAGTTGCGCTTGTTTATTGGATGCATAGTCACTCTGTTCATGTCGTCACATTCCTCAACCTTGCTTTGGAAGATATCATTTGCTAGCCTATTGATCTCATCCTGACAAGATCAGTACTCTTCTGCAAGTATGCATCTGTCCAAGGTTTAGCAAGAGGATATGGGTACATGATAGGTGTTGTCAGCTTTGCACCTGTGGTTGTTTGGCCAAGGTTGCAGCTTCAATGTATTCAAGGAGCGATGAGTTGTGAGAATCATTTATAAACAAGGAAATGGAGCGCTTGTTTCTCGTTGAAGGCTACATGTTGGAGTTGCCTTTCCATCCCAAGTGGTGTTAAATTGAGTTACCTAGCTGCTAATGAAACTTGCGAACAAGTACCTTTTAGTGGGGGAGTTTAGCAGAATAAAAATCTCAAGTGTCTGTTAAGTGTCCTATTCATTGTAATCTATAAATTGGTGATGTGATCTCCATTATACTTAAGTTTAATTGAAGAATATAGAGTATTGATTAGAACTAATTGCTCTGGTTCTCTCTCTAACCTTAGGGATTACCCTTAGGTTGGGGGTTTTCTTCTCCCTCTCTTGATTTGATCTTTGATTTGCATTTTGATTGCATTAGCACAAGCCTAGACATCATCTAAAAAATCATCAAAATAGAGAAATGTATGATGTCAAAGAAAATGCATTTGAAGGTTAAAGGAGATTAATAATTGCTTGAATTACAACTTACATGTAGGGTTAAGTATAGATGTTGGGATTCATCCTCAAACTAGACTTGAGAACATAGTGCACCCTCAAAACCAATTTAGCAGTTTGCCCTCAAAAGAGGCAAAACAAAATAAAATAATACAAAAAAATTTATTGCCAGAATCAAGCAAATCTGTTAACTTCATATCTAAAAGACCAGTCGTTAACTTCATATCTAAAAAGCCAATTTTAGATATGGAAGTACACAAAACATGTTCAATCAATCCTTCAATTTGGAATTTCACTTTTATTTTTATTTTTTTATTATCGGGGACCAAAATGAGAGACATAGAGGCAATAAATGGGAGCTGAAAAAAGACACTAAATGGAGTGTATAATAAGGAAAGATTGAAAACAAGAAAGAAAAATGATGAAGAGTACATTTCGTGTCTCTGTGGTTCGATTTCTTCCCGATGCAATGACCTCCCCATCCTCGACAATCACACAGCTGGTTAATTAAAAAAAGAGAGAGAGAGAGATAGAGAGAGAGACTATATAATAATCACATGACAGTGTCAAGCTATGTTACATGGTCTTCAAAATTAATCAAATACCCATGTCAGACACCCAATATTTGGATAAGGGTATGAAAAATGAGTAAAACGCCTTTTTTTTTTTTGGGATAAATAATGAGTAAAATGCATTTTTGACACTATATGTTACATATAACACCATTTTATCTCACATAATAGTTAAAAATATAAAAATATGACCTTTTTTTTATTGAGTTTGTGTACCCTTAAATTTGAGATTTGATTGGTTTGACATCTAGATATGCATCCGCACCCAACACCCACACCCGAGTCCATGAAACATAGGTGTCAAGTAATAATAACTAATTCTCAAAGACAATCTATATAAACTGGGTGTATTAAACCTATATAAATCATACTTTGCTTGAAAACAAAAAGCTTACCCAACAGGAACTTCAAGGCTATCCATGGCAAGCGTTGCCTGCCAAAAGAGAAAGTAGCAATTACTGCATGAAAAGCAAAACAACCACCAAAGTGTATGACCACAATCACAAATTTTAACAATTCACACAGGGAAAATGCAAGTGATAATACAATAAGCATGATGTTATAAACACAAGTCTACAGCCGCGGCCTGCATAAGAGTCCACCTCCACCATACAGCTGAAGATGGCTTCCCCAACAGCCATACGGCTATGGCTCACACTAAGACCTGTGTTTTACAATTGCTACTCAGTTCATGATCATTTACTCATTACGAAAGCTAAGCAATTGCCTGAGTATGAAATCAAAAGCTCATAAAAAGTAACAACTAATTTGGTTTCCTAATATAAGAAACAAATCATAGATGGTATTTCACAAAGTACAACTGCTCAAATATTATATCAAAACCATAGACAAGAATGTTGAGCTGGATGCATGGCAATGGCAAGACAATAAGAATATATCAGAAATGAACACAAATCTGTCACAAATTAGTAAATCAAAACAAACACACCCAAAAGGTGTGATAGCACCTTAAAGAGAACGCAATTATATAGGTTAGCCATCTGCAACGAAAATTAATTAATACACTATCGGAGAAAGAGCAACATGGCCTAGATCGAGAAACTTACAAGCAAGACCACAAAAAAAGACACAAATTGAGGTCATAAAGCGAGACAGTGGCACTTGGTACAACCAAACTACATGCCTATGTGAAGTGGCAGGGTGATAACTGTTTCATGCAAACACCTTGGAAGATGGCTCTTAAATTTAAGCTAAGCAAGGATCTATTTTACCAAAAAAAAAAAAAGAAGTTTGAATGATATATCTCCACAGTTAAGATGATATGTATATATCAAGCTGCTAAACAATGTCTTCTCTTGAATAAAGTATGTATCTTTCTCCTTATTATGATCACTTAAAAAACTTTAATATCTTACTTGAAAATTTTAAGTAGCATTTTTAGTGATATTTTATAAAACAGAAGCAATCAATATTACATTTACTCTTCTATTTCCCCTAAACTACTCGTGTCCTTGTAGTACCCATACCCAACTTTTAGATAGATATCTCAATATCCTTATATTTAGGTTTGAAAAAGTCTAATGTTTGGACACACACCCACACTCGATACTTGTATCCCAGTACATGTGACACAAATTTGTTTCAAAAAATTAAATCTTCCCATTTTATGAAAAGGTCCATGCATTACCTGATGCACTGCAAGCTCCATAAATGCAACAGTTTCCAATGATACTTGTTCCACACACGAGGCCATCTAATAAAATAGAAAGAGGAGTCAATTCAGAGCAAACATAAAAACGCATGTGCAAAGTGCCAGCACAAATAAACCACAAACACACATTTCCCATTTTGTTTGAATAAATATGCCTAGTGATTTTTTTAAAGTGTCGTTAGAAGCTATAACAATATAAAATCACCTCAATGATTTTATCAAATGATGCTATCAGATCTTCTTCAACTATATATTCACTCATTCATGAAATTAATATCCACATCTATACCCCAGTAAGGCCGCCTCCCTAATAAGGGACTCAGGTTATAGTCCTCTCCTATATGAAGTTCTTATAACAACGAGTTATTATGGATTAGTGTTGGAGTGAGATAGGAGTAGGGATGTGCAAGGGTCAGTGCAGAGCAAATTTGCAAATTTTTCCAACTGAACTGCCATGGTCGGGTTGAGATTTCAAATCATACTCTGCCGAGCAGTGAAACACCAAAGTCAGCGGATTGGTTGACATTACAAGACTGTTTCAAACTAGCAGGTTGGCAAATGCATTTATAAATTGGACCTTTCACATTTGTGCTACAACATTTTACACTAAAATTAAGCCATTTCTATTTGGGCGTGCAACATTTTACACTATATAATTAACACTAAAATTTGGCCTGCAAGTTGCAACATCACATCAAATTCTATTCAATCACAAAAAACACAAAATCGACAAAGCATAAACCAGATATTGCATAAATAATTAACCTGAAATAAAAAAAAACAAAAAAAAAAAACAGAAAACTATTAAAGAGTAACTTGAATAAATTAGAACTGCTAAATGGTAGCTTGAACTTTTAAACATGTAGCCAAAAAAAAAAAGAAAAAAAGCTCAGAAATGTCAAAAAAAAAAGAAAAAGAATGGTTCGAAACACTTTTTAAAAAATTCGACTTTCTTATTTTTCGTATTTTTTTTTTTTTTTTTATTAAAATTTTTTAATATTTTAATTAATTTTAAAATTTTTTAGACAGACCTAATATAAATAGGCTTAAAACATATAATTTTTGTGAAAAAAATCTTTAAAATTTTTATTAAATACCAAAAATACAAAAAAAATAAAAATTTAGTACATTTTTCTTATTTTTGTGTATTTATTAATTTTTAAAAATATTTTTTCACAAATATGCATCTAAAAAGAGTAAAAAAAAATCTTAAAATTTTAAAAATATTCACTAAAAACAAAAAAAAACTCAATTTTTAAAAAATTTAATTAAAAAAACTCAAACCAAACACCCACATATTACCCTAAAATTACATCACTCAGAATGAAACCAATTTTTAATTGTATGTAATCCATAGATGTATGGTCTAAATTTATGCATTGATATATTCGATTATGAACGACACCATTGTTGGTCTTTATTTCAGTGAACAGAACAGTTGGAGGAGAAGAGGTTACAGGGTTGAGAGAGAGAGAGAGAGAGAGAGAGAGAGAGATTGATTACCTGAGAGAGAGAGAAAGAGAGCAGAGGCTGAGGAGTGAGAAAAGGGCGGGGGGTGGCGGTGGCGGTGGCGGTGGCGAGAGGAGAAGGGGGAGGCGATGGCGGAATTGTAAACCTGTGATATTTTGGACCGGGCTACGTGAATTCTAAACCCAACTCAATTGATAATGGCCCAAAAATATTGACCCAACCCAACCCTATTAGTCAAAGCATCGTTATCAAGCCCTAAAGTAATAAGACTGGGCTGGGCCGGCCGACCTTTATCCCATATGGTCGTCTCGCACCAACCACCCAACACAACACCATTACTTTACTCGGTTACTAAAAGCATATTCTCTCTCTCTCTCTCTCTCTCTTCTCCCCCATTCTCTCTTTACTCATATCCGTTAACAGATTTTCTCAATACTGCTTCCTTCTTCTTCACAATTCTCATCGTTCACATCGTCACCACTATATATATATACTAGCGGCACTATATATATATATATTCCAGAGAATTGTTTTTATTTGTTTTTTGGTTTTGTCGTAATGGATCTATGGACCGTGCATGTCAAGAGCACACATCGGAGTCCCCTTTTGCTCAGAAATTCGATTCCCGACAAACCCATTTCCTGGAATTCGAGAAAGATGGCTTCTTTGCAATTTGTAGAGGGAAGGACTCTCGAGATCAGGGTTTCCAGGCGGAATGTTTCTTCTGGGTATCAATCGCTTGTTGTCAGAGCTATGGGAAAGAAAAATCATGATAATACTAATTCCTCTTCTTCTTCTTCGTCTTCTTCTTCGGGTACGATCCCCTCTTGCTCTCTGTTGTTCAATTGTATTCAAGTTTTTGTTTTGTAGATTTTGGTATATATCCCTATTTGATCATGGGTGTTTTTCAATTTCATGTTTTTGGTTCATCACTGTTAGCTTTGGCACTGTTAGGGCTCTGTTTTTGGTTTCTAAGAGAACTGACCCTCAGAATATTTGATTTTGATTCTTAATAATGTGAAGAAAGCAACTAGATTTGTTAATTAACTTGGGTTTGGGAGAGACAAAATTGAGTTGACTTTTTTCTGTGAAAGGAAAGTAAGGTATTGGTACTACAAAAACAGCATAATGATTATATTCCTTGTTTAGTTGCAACTTGCAAATTGTAGTTCATGGGTTTCTCAGGTTCTAATATATATATATATATATATTTGTATTGGGCAAATCAAAGATTTATCTTGATCTCCAGTTAAATAATGCTCATGGATGATCTGCTTTGCGTAAGATCTTGAAAAAGTGAACAGTGTTTCTCAAAATGATATTTTTTATTTTGAAACAAAGGACATAGTGAATAAATAAACCAAACCAATCCAAGCATTAAGTCTCATCAAATGGGGTCGGCTACATGAATTCTTTTTCTCCACGCTGCTCTATCAAAGGCTATTTTATTAGTCAAACTAAGTAGATTCATATGCCTATTTACTATACTAGCCAAAGTCAATTTAGGTCTATCCCGTTGTCCCCCTAACACTTCCATGTACTGTTTTTGCATCGCATCTCTTCACTACTACATCTGTTAGTCTCCGTTGAATATGACCAAATCATCTTAATATATTCTTTCTTAATTTATCTTCTATCTGTACTACTCCTACCCTCTATTATCAGAATCTTACGATTCGCGATTTGATTCACAATTTTTGCAAAATCGATACGAATTTATGGGTGAATCTATTTTGGAAGTGAATTTCTAGTGAATCGCACGATTCACAATCAATTCATGATTCGATTCACTTTTTACAATTTATGCAATTTTTAAAATTATCGCGTCTGACATATTTTTGACTCTTTTTTTCTCTATCTTTTTAGTAAAAATGATATAATACAACTTCTAATAACGTTTGATACTAAAATAACCAACATATATACATGATTTGTTGTTATTTTAGTTATCTTGGAGTTTTTAATAGGATCTAATCAGATTCAGTCAGACTCAGCATGTTTTTAACATTTCTTCTCATTTTTTCTCTTTAAAAAAGTATAATATATCTTCTAAAGATGTTTAAGATTAAAGTTACACTATGAATTATCTATTGCTATTTTATTAAATTGAATATTACATGTGTAAGGTTAGTTATACCTTTTAAATGTTTTAGGCTTTAAAATAAAAGATTTGAAATAATTCTTTTTTATTATTTGCTCACTGTTACTTAGAAAAGTATATATGCTTATTTTTTTTTGATCAACAACAAAAGCTTTATTGATAAAACTGAAAAAGGAGGGAAGAGGATGAGGCATCCTCTAAATACAAAACAATGAAAAGACAACAGAAAAAAGTCCCTAACCGACTAAAAACAAGTAAAAGCTTACAAAACACACACCGCCAACCAATCTCTAGCTAACAAAAAGAGTGGAACTCCCTTAAATAAAGAGTTCCCCGATGCTCAAAAAGAAGATAAGTGACAAACATGATCCCATAAACAGTCCACCTCCCGAAACTTATCTTCAAACAACCTCTTATTTCGCTCCCACCATAGCACCCAAAAAGTTGCAAAGACAGCACAAGTCCATAAAATTTTGGCTCTCTTCGATCCTCCAAATGTATGAAAATCAATTAAGAGCATATGCACACTCCTTTCTGAGGCCACCCACATACCATTTCCAACACAAAACAATCTATGCCATAAATTCAACGCTATTAGACAATGCAAGAATACATGATCCACGGATTCCCCGCTCTTACAACACAGAATGCATCACTGAGGATTTAAAAAACGATTGGGTCTCCTTTTCTGCAGTGTATCATTTGTCAAAATTCCCCCATGAACCAAGGTCCACATGAACACCTTTACCTTTAAGGGAGCACAAGCTTTCCAAACTTTTTTACAAAAAGGAAATTGAGGGATTTGAGGATTATCGATGATGTAATAAAAAAAAGACTTACAAGAAAATATTCCGGACGAATGAAGTGCCCAAACCCTCCTGTCCTCCAAAAGAGGAGATAAAGAAAAGTGATCAATTCTAGATAATAAAGAAACTAACTGTGAAGCCTCCCTATCATTAAGATTTCTAGAAAAATCAAAATTCCAAGCAATTGGAGCTAAGAGAGAGCAAGCCATGGAAGCAATTGAAGAATTATGAGAACGAGCCACGCGATAAAGATGCGGAAAATCCGCAGCAAAAGAAGATTGATTCATCCAAACATCCTCCCAAAACCGAACAATTTCCCCATTACCCACCCTTACAGAAAGATGTCGAGACCAACACGTGAAAATTTGAGAAATTGACTTCCAAGGAGCACGGCAACTACCCCTTAAAACCACTCGTGAATCCCTACCATTGTCCTGAATCCCGTACTTGCTTCTTATAACCGAATGCCATAGTGAATCAATCTCCAGTGGAAATCTCCATAACCACTTGCCAAAAAGGGCCAAGTTCCTAGCTACAATGTTACTGATAGCCAAACCCCCTTTCTCCTTAGGTAACGACACCACCTCCCAATTCACCAAATGATCCTTTTTCCCCTCATCCTTACCTTCCCAAAGAAAATCCCGCATCAACTTTTCTATTGACCTTGCCACCTTAACCGGAATTTTGAACAAATATAAATAATAGGTAGGAATTCCGCTCAAAACAGTCTTAACCAAAGTGTATCTTCCCCCTTGAGATAATAAAGCCTTACTCCAACCTTCCAACCTTTTGCCAATCTTTTCCATTACTGGAGTTCAAAAAGTTTCACTTCTAGGATTACCCCTCAATAGGAGACCCAAATACTTAATCGGAAGGGACTCTATACCACAACCTAAAAGAGACGCCCTACTCTGAAGTTGATCTTGCTGCATATTAATTCCCACCACACTACTTTTTCCCAAATTAACCTTGAGCCCCGAAATAAGCCCAAAAATTCTCAAGATCGAATAAAGGTTAAGTATTTGATTTTCATCCCCCGTGGAAAAAAATATAGTATCATCCGCATATTGTAAATGAGTCACACTAACTCTATCCCTCCCCACCTCCAACCCCTCAACAAGACCTGTTTCTTTAGCTCTATCAACCATCCTGCCCAAAATATCCGCCACCAAAATAAAAAGAAAGGGAGAAAGTGGGTCCCCTTGTCGAAGCCCTCGCGAAGCCCTAAAACACTCCCCTAGTTTACCATTAACTATGACTGACATATTGCAAGTTGACAAACAACCCCTAATCCAAGATCTCCACCGCCCACCGTATCCTTTCTTATCCATTACAAAATTTAAAAATTGCCAATCCACATTGTCATATGCCTTTTCAAAGTCAACCTTAAAAATAAGCCCCTCCCTCCCTGAACTCCTATATTCCTCCACTACTTCATTTGCCACTAAGGCAACATCTAAAATTTGTCTTCCTTTCACAAAAGCCCCCTACACCCTAGACAGCGTATCCCCTAAAGACATCCTTAGTTTTTTTGATAAAACCTTTCCCAAAATCTTATACAATGACGTTACCAAACTGATAGGCCTAAAATCTTCAATTCTAACAGCATTGACTTTCTTAGGAATTAAACAGATGAATGTGGCATTTGAGCTCAAATTAACAATCCCCGACTCATAAAATTCCAAAAACACTCTCAACAAATCCCCTTTCACCACCTCCCAACAATCTTGAAAAACAGCCATAGAAAAACCATCCGGGCTTGGAGCTTTATCTCTCTCACAATCAAAAACCGCCTCTCGAATTTCTGTTTCATCAAAAGGCCTTTCAAGCCATGTTGCAACCTCCGGATCAATGGTTCCCCATTCTAGTCCTTCAATCCCCGGTCTACTCATCTCTTCCTTCGAATAAAGTTGAGAATAAAACTCATAAATGCCACTGACAATCTGATTCTCCCTGTCCTTCACAACCCTTGGACTTATTTCTAATCTCTTGATGAACTTCTTTTTTCTTTTTCCATCTGCAACCTTGTGAAATTTTTTTGAACTAACGTCCCCTTCCTTCAACCATTTGATCTTTTCTTTTTGAGCCCAAAGAATTTGCTCCCCTAAAGTCAACTCCTCCAGCTTCAATCTACACTCGGATCTTTCCCTTCTCAATGACTCAACTAAACCCCCATGCGCCTCCAAATCATCTAACTCTACTATTCTACTCGTCACCTCCTTTTTTGAAGATTCCAAAATCCCAAACACCTTCCTATTCCAACACTTTACCTTCTCCTTGACCATCTTCAACTTTCTCATAAATTTAAAACCTTCCCAGCCGTGACAACTAGCATTGGACCACCATTCCTTAAAATTTCGCTTAAAACATGCATGCTCCAACCACATGTTTTCAAATCTAAAAGGCGTCGGACCCCATTTTAATGGACAACTTTCGAGCACAATAGGACAATGATCTGAAACTACTCTAGGCAGCGATTCTTGTCTTGAATTGGGAAAAACCCCATCCCACCCTAAAGAATATAAAAATCTATCCAGTCTGCAGCACACCAAATTCTCTTGGAGATTAGACCAAGTAAATATGGTATTACACAAAGGAGGATCCACCAGCTCGCACTCTCGTATAAACGAGTCAAAATCTCTCATCCCCCTAGTCGTTCTAATCCCATTAAGTTTTTCTGAGACCGTCCTAACCACGTTAAAATCCCCCCCTACACACTAATTTGGTGAACACAACCCAAATAATCAAGCTAGCTCCTCCCAAAAATCCTTTCTCCTAGAAGGCCTATTAGGGCCATAAACCCCTGTCAACCACCACTTTGAATTATCTAAGTTCCTAAACCTAATTGATAGCGAAAACTCCTCCACTATTGTTTCACACTCAGAAACAACTCTCTCATCCCACAATATCAAAACTCCCCCTGATCGACCACTTGTAGGCAAACACACCCATCTCTTATGTCTAACCCCCCAAAGGCTTTGCATAAACCTTCTCTTGCATACTTCTACTTTAGTCTCCTGTAAAACAACAATGTCCGGTTGATGATGTCTAAGAAAATCCTTGATAACACCCCTCTTTTTCCGAGAGCCCAGACCCCTAACATTCCAACTAAAAATCTTCATAAGGAAACTTTATCTCCCCTAACCACCCCACTTCTCCTCTCGTAATTCACTGAACTTGCTAAATTCCTTAATTCCCTTACCCTTTTTTTACTACTATCACCTTCCTTTCTAACAGCTGACCCCCTCGTGGACCTATTACTCACCCTACCCGACCCAAACATGTCCTTATTTCTAACTAATGACAACCCCATGACCTGCAATAATTGCAAAAAATGAGGAATCTCACTCTCCTCAATTGGGCAGGTTGCATACTTGCTCAACTCATTCAGCCATCTTTCTGTTTCTTCCTTCTCTCCACTAAAGACCTGGCCTCCCTTGTCAAAATGATTTTTGGAAATCCTACACTGATTATCACTCACCTGACCTTGAGATATAGTTGCATGTAAGGACTCAGACACTAAGGTAGACTCAATCACCGTGGCTCTCGGGATATCAGCTGTAACCCCTTGTACAGCAGTGTCAACTAATGAGACATCATGAATAGGGCAGAAGGAATTGGACTGAAGAGGCAAAGACAACCCATCCCGAACCCCATCCCCAGAAGAGGAAGAATCTGGAATAGCATGTAACCCCTCATGAAAAGATGAAACTGTTAAACCTTGGGTAACGGAAGAACTGACCTGATTCAGAGCTTCAGGAGCCTTACCAAAATCCTCATCCAAAGTGGTACATTCTACATTAAAAAAACGGTTGAGATCCCAGTCACTATCTACTTGCTCATCCTCACTAATTTCCCCTTCAGACTTCGATTCCGAGCTTGCAGATGATCCATACTCCTCCAAATTTTGCAATACCTCGTGTATCTCAAAATGGCCCTCATCCACCTCATTAATCTGCTTTTCCGAGGTCCTTATCACCTCCATCAATTCCTGAATCCCAGTCTCTGACCTCCCATTGAATCCCTGTAAATCCCCCACGGATCTATCGACAACATCTGCCAGCCCGAAATGGATCTCCTCTGTATACATATCTCTGCGGATGGGTGACAAGAGTTGTATAGCACGATAGACTTGATCTGAGCCTTCGCATGATGGAAATTGACCAAAAGTATATATGCTTATTGTCCAAATATCAATATCGTTGTTAATTATTGTTACTTTGGAAATTGATAGTTTATATACTTGGTTATTATCTTTATTAAGAATGGTTAATAAGAAATATCTAAAAGAAAAAAATGTAAGATGGTGATCTTACATAGGATTTTTTGTTAACTTTTTACCTATTAAGCTATGTAATTATCACTCAAAATAATATTTTTATTAATTTAAGTCTAAATATTTCATATTCATAAGATATATTTAACATTTAAATGTGGAGATATATGTTTTTAAATAATTTAGAAAAAGTGACCGAATCTTTACGATTCACGATTCGATTCGTGATTTGGTACAAGGCCATTTTGATTCACGATACGAATCCTGATTTGACAACTATACTCTTACTCATTCTCGAATATATTCATTCCTAATTATGTCTTTTCTAGTCTTGTCACCCATTCATCTTAGCATTCTCATTTCGGCAACACTCATCTTATCTACATGTTGTTTCTTGGTTGTCCAACACTCTGTCCCATACAACATTGAAGGCCTAATAGCCGTTCTATAAAACTTTCCTTTTAATTTAGTGGGTGCAATCTTCACTTCGAAGTTCCTAATCCTGCGATAAAACTTATAGTCTTGATTTTCCTTATTACCGGCTATTTCCTCCTCTAGTAACATACCTCCATGTTCCTCATTTAACAGTTTCTCAAAATGGTTTTTCCTCCTCTCCTTAATCTCCTTATCCTTCACCAATATTTTAGAATTCTCATTCTTGATGCACTTAACTTGATTAAAATCTCTTGTTTTTCTCTTCCTTATTTTAGCAAGTTTGTATATCCTTTTTTCTCCCTTCTTACTATCTAGTCTAGTGTATATGTCATCATAAGCTTTCAACTTAGCCTCTCTCACTACTTTCTTGACCTCCTTATTAACCAATCTATAACTCTTCAAGTTTTCCTCAGTTATATCCTTTTGCTATTTTTTAAAGCACTCTTTTTTTGCCTTTACTGCTTGAACCTCCTTCCTCCATCACCAAGTTTCCGTAGAGTTGGGTCCCTTTCCTTTCAACTCTGCAAGAACTTCCCTTGAAATTCTCCTCTTACAATTGTCCATCGAGTTCCACATAGTATTAGCATCATCTTCCAAGTTTCAAGTACCTTCTCTATCCATTCTATTCTTAAATATTTCTAATTTGTCCCCTTTTAGGTCCCACCATCTCATCCTACGACGCCCACTATCCTTCTTAGCTTGGTATTGCCCTTTAAAACATAAATCTAGTACCAAAATCCTATATTGAGACGTCAGGCTCTCTCCAGGATTCACCTTACAGTCATTGCATTTTAGACAGTTCACTTTCCTCACTAAAAAGTAATTTATTTGGCTCTTAACTGACCCACTCTTAAAGGTTATCAAATGCTCCTCTCTCTTCTTATACATATTATTGGCCACCACCAGGTCAGAAGCCAACGCAAAATCTAAAATACTCTCTCCAGTTTCATTTCTATCACCAAAATCATATCCACCATGCACCCTCTCAAAGCCTAATTTATCTATTCCTACATGGCCGTTGAAATCTCCACCTATAACTAGGTTATCTCCTACAGGTATCTCCCGTAAGATCTCATCCATTTGCTCTAAAAAATCCCTCTTAGTCTGATCATCTAATTCTACTTGGGGGGCGTATGCACTAATAACTTTATGGAAATTTTTCACAAAAATTGAAATCCAAGTCTGATAGACTATCACAAGCTCAAAAACACATCCAAGATACCAATTAATGCAAATTGGGCACAAAACCAGGCACTAACAATGGCCAAGCATCCCAAAGCAATATACCACCAAGATGAAAATTGGTAGAAACTGAGTATATGGAACATCAAAATAGACTTGACTGCATAACACAAATTGAGGCCAAAAGCTACCTACTAAACATAGCACGGCAAACACCTTCTTGTGATGGACTTCAGCAACAAATGTGTAATTCTTTAAATGGTATAGTTGGCATCAAAAGAAGTAATGATATAAGGTTTTTTTAAAATGTTATTTTGTTTTGAATAATAACTACATCACAGGTCATCCAATGATTCCTCACTGCCATGAATCATTGCTCTGATATAGCAAGTTTGATTTATGGGAATGAAGAACAAGAAGGCAGAAAAGAGAGGAAAACAATATACGGAAAAAAGAGGAGAGAGTCAAAAGATTAGGGTTCTTTCCTTCATCTACTTATAAATATTAACTTGGTTCAAAATACAAAAAACCCCTTACTTATCATAACACGTGGAATAACAATTTCTATATATATATATATTTAAACTTTTCAATATTGAGCTTGGTGCACATAAGTTTAAATTTTTAACTTCCACCACCTGCTAGATACCACTTAGCAACTCTGTACCAACCAACTATTGATCATGTGAAATAATAAAGGTCTATTAATAGCTCTGTGTTTAGAAAATGTTCAAATTTGTGTGTATATAGATAATATAATACCATTGTGAATAAAACTTGACTGAAATTATTACGCTGTGTTTGGTTATGTTTTTGAAACGTAATTTCACACCTTAGTTTGAGTGCTGTGTTTGGTTAGAATTTTCAAAAATTGATTCCACACCCACTTGTGAAAACATGTCATGTCTCCCTTGCTCATCCACCCGAATGTCCCCCTGGACTCCCGGCCAGTTGACCGGAACAGTGTTTGTTTGCTTGTTTTTTTTTTTTTTTTGACACGTTATTTTTATATTTTAAATAAAAATATTTTCAGAATTTTTTTTTAAAATTTTTATGAGCTTTGAATAGAATTTTGGGTTATGTGTTTGTTTATGAGTTGTAAATTTTTAAATCAAATATCATATGTCACATCAAAAATTCCATACTCAATTCAAAACTATTTTCAAAACTCATAACCAAACAAATTTTCCACACTCAAATCATAATTCCAGAACTCACAAACTCAAAATCATCTTTATTCTCAAATTATAATTCTAAAACTCTACCAAACACTACTTTAACTTCTCCATGGTGTACTAAATACTCATTCTCTTTCTGAGCTTGGAAAAGGATCTCAACTATTGTCTAGAACCAGTAGTTATTTTATTAGCCTCCTCAAAATGAAACGTAAGTAGTGTATATCTTGTATTGGGTGTTCTACAATTACAGGGAATGGTGATCAGTCAATTCCGGGAGGAGATGGTACAAAAGGAAATGATTCTTCCTCAGAGTGCAACAAATCTAATAATGACGCTGCCTCCCAGAATTCCCATCGTAAAACCTTGGACTGGAGAGAATTTAGAGCAGCTCTCTATGAGAAGGAACAGGTACCATTAGTGTTATCATTATTATTATTATTATTATTTTATTTTAAATTTTTTTCGTAGATTTGTTTTTCCCAAAAATAAGCCTAGAATTATGAAGTTCCAGAGCTAATTCATAAAATCTGATAGCCTTTGCATTTTTATTGGTATGCTGAAATTTGACCTGGTGTAAAGTTTTGAAGTTGATAGGAGGTTTTTCCATTGGCCGATGTAATACGGATTCTATTCTGCGGGCTCTCAAATGGTATTTTCTTGTAATTTATTGATCAGTACTGTAACAGGTAACGCTGGTATAAAATTTTACAATGGGAATAATATTACAAAATACCCCACTATAGTTGGCATTTGCCATTGCTTTGGGTCAAACCCTCAAGCCTGTTTACGATCTCATTAAAGAACCGTTCGGTCTTTTTTAGAGATTTACAGTGTCTCAAAATTTAATTGGCTGACGTTGGAGAAAAGGCCAATTTGAAATAATAGAGCATCACTGTTGATGGTGATTATGAAATTTAACATACTTGCTCTTTAAATAGTAAAATTTACTGATTTTTTCCAGGTTGAAACTGTGGGTGGTATTGGTTCTCACAACCAGGATGGGGCTCAGCTCAAGTCCAAACCTCTCGGTCCGAAGTGGGCCCACCCAATTTCGTCACCTGAGAATGGCTGCGTTCTTGTTGCCACAGAAAAGCTTGATGGGGTCCGCACTTTTGAAAGAACGGTTGTTCTCCTTCTCAGATCCGGAACTAGGCACCCACAAGAGGGGCCATTCGGAGTTGTCATAAATCGTCCACTTCACAAAAGGATTAGACACATGAAGCCCACAAATCTCGATTTGCAAACTACATTCGCTGATTGTTCTTTGCATTTTGGTGGACCCCTTGAGGCAAGTATGTTCTTGTTGAAAACAGGGGGGGAAAAATCTCAACTTCCTGGTTTCGAAGAGGTGGTTCCTGGCCTGTGTTTTGGTGCTCGAAACAGTTTGGATGAAGCTGCTGGGTTGGTAAAGAAAGGAATGCTTAAGCCTCAAGATTTCAAATTCTTTGTTGGATATGCTGGGTGGCAGCTCGATCAGTTGAGAGAGGAGATTGAATCTGATTATTGGTACATAGCTGCATGTAGTGCGAATCTGATTTTTGGGGAGTCAACAAATTCTTCATCGGAGGGGTTGTGGGAAGAGATTTTGCAGCTAATGGGCGGTCACTACTCAGAACTGAGCCGGAAGCCGAAACAAGACATGTAACTGTTTCTGAGAATTAAGAAATTGACCTGGTAATCAATGCGAGGAATGTGACAAGGGTGTTCATGTGAATCCAAATGTACATAATGGTGGCGGCGGAGGAGATTTGAAGTCGGGTAGTTTGTTTTTACTTTCCTAGAAAACTTGGTAATTATGGTTATGTAATTACTTACTCTTTTTTCTAATATTTATTGGAAGAAAGGCTATGTGGTTCTAATAAGACCCATTTTTTTGTTAGGGTAATTATTTAGTAATCTCGGAGTATAGATACGTGGTATTTTATAATATTATAATTGGTGGAGAAAGTGGGTAGGTGGGGGATTGTGTTGGGTAATTGAGAAACATGAGGGACATATTGAATGATAATTGGTTAGGGAGTATTGGCACGTGGTACTCCGGGAATATTGAATAATTTCCTTTTTTTGTTATGTCTAATTTGAGATGGACTTGCTCCTGTGTGTTGAAATAATTACTTGGCTAATTGAAGAAATGATGAGTTTCTACACAGCTTTTGCTAACATCCTTCAATGAATGGGTATTAAGCCTGAACTATGTTGCTTTTTGAAATGTTTATCTCACAACTCTTTTAACTTGACAGGTTTATCTCCGGTAGGGCAGTCTTATCCATAATAGGAGACAATATACCTATCCTTTTCACTCATCATTCTCAGAAATTTCTATAAAGGGTAGGCAATACGTGTTGAATTTATAACAAAATCCAAATTAACAAGATGTGCCCAGAACAAGTCAGTGGCAATCTGCATATCATTGTACCTATGCTACTCAAATGAATTCAAAATTGTTGCATCTGTGATCTCCCATGCTAAGCACCTACAGGGTTGGATTTTACCCATGTATTGTAATCCTATTATTAGTTTCCATTAATTTTGTTTAATTTTGATGACATTAAAAAAAAAGGCTTTGTTCAGTCTGTTCCATCGATTTTCTATCAAGATTCTTGCATTTTCCCAGATTTTTTTTTTCAACTTGTCTACAATTCAATCAGAGGCTTTTCTCATATTAAGCCAATTTACTATCTTAATTCTCAAACTAGGCCTAGTTTGGACGAAATTTCCAAATTAGGTTAAAGCGCTATTACAAATCACGCTTTCACTATTTGGAGCAGAAAATTTGGTGAATAGTGAAAGCGCTATTACAAACCACGCTTTTAATTAAGAAAGCGTGGTTATAAATCACGCTTTTAACATAAATTTCTTTTTTGAAGAAAACGTGGTTACAAACCATTCTTTCACTGTGCATATTGTTTAAATTTATTTTCCTGAAGAAAACATGGTTCTAAACCACGCTTTCACTGTGCATTTTGTTTTCTGAAGAAAACATGATTCACAATCACGCTTTCACTGTTCACTACAATAAGCGTAGATTGAAACCACGCTTTTATTGTTCAATTAAATTTTATTTTATTAATTTTTTTTAATTTTTAAAATTTTTTTTATTGTCATTGTTTTGGTGATAATGTAATTCATAAAAAAATTTTGGTTTTTCTAAAGCCGTTCTCATTTAATTTTTTTTTTCTTTTGTCTTTATTTTGGGTTAGAAGGTGTAATTCAGGATTTTTTTTTGGCTTTACTAAAGCCGTTTTCATGTAAATTTTATTTTATTTTTTCTTTTGTCTTTGCTTTGCGTTAGAAGGTGATGATGTAATTCAGAAATTTTTTTTGGCTTACTAAAGCCGTTTTCATGTAAAATTTTCTTTTTTTTCTTGTCTTTGTTTTGGGTCAGAAGGTGTAATTCAGGATTTTTTTTTGGCTTTACTAAAGTTGTTTTCATGTAAAATTTTTTTTTTTCTTTTGTCTTTGTTTTGCGTTAGAAGGTGATAATGTAATTCTGATTTTTTTTTTTTTGGCTTTACTAAAGCCGTTTTCATGTAAAATTTTCTTTTTTTTCTTGTCTTTATTTTGGGTTAGAAGGTGTAATTCAGGATTTTTTTTTGGCTTTACTAAAGCTGTTTTCATGTAATTTTTTTTTTCTTTTGTCTTTGTTTTGCGTTAGAAGGTGATAATGTAATTCAAAATTTTTTTTTGGTTTTACTAAAGCCGTTTTCATGTAAAATTTTCTTTTTTTTCTTTTATCTTTGTTTTGGGTTAGAAGGTGTTATTCAGAAATTTATTTTGGCTTTACTAAAGCCGTTTTCATTTAAATATATATATTTTTTCTTTTGTCTTTATTTTGGGTCAGAAGGTGATAACGTAATTTAAAAAACCGGTTTAGTAAAACCGTTTTCTAGCCGTTTTCATTAAAATTTTTTTTTTCTTTCGTCTTTGTTTTGGGTTAGAAGGTGATATACATGGTCTACAGTCCGAAGCACACCCAGACACTGTGCAGTTCGACGAATTCCGATTAATGGTACTTTTTTCGTTTTTTGCTATGTAATGTAACTTGTATGTAATTTGAATTCCGATTACGAACATGACCTTATGTAATGTAAATATTGGGTTGGAGTTGATATTATTGTGATTCAATTGGTTTTACTTATTTCATAAGACTGATGTTGTGCAATGAATGAATGAATGGAAAGATTATTTGTTTTATTCAATTGGTAGTGTATTTTTTGTAAGAATGAGAACGTTATTTGTTATATTCAATGAATAATAGTTACATTTTTGGGTTGTCACAATTGAGAAGATGAACAAGTTAAGAGAATGTGTATTTCTCCTAAAATAAATTTTGTCAACATTTTTGTAATAAAACTTAATACATAATATACGAAATCACTAATTTACTAAATACTCATACAGGCATGAAAATAACATAATTGAAGTTGCAAATGTAACAGTTTCCAGTTACATAGGTAGTACAGACATAAGTCTCCCACAAAAATACATTCTGGACACCATGAACTGAACACACAATACATACATCCTGAACACCCTGAACTGAACACACAATACATAAACATAACAGTTAGACAGACAACTATTAGACAGACAATCTGACAAACTCATTACGGAAACACTTAGTCTAACATAGACATTACATATTAATGCATGACCTAATATTGCCGAAGTGTTGACATTAACACCTAATTCGCGCTTAAATCGGCAATCTCAGAGTCTGAATAATCCGAAAGCTCAGCGTCAGAGACAAGTTCAAGATCTTCCATGATACCATTGATAGCCGCAACATTTGGTTCTGTTATGTTCTGTTGGGCATCCTTCTTAACTATGTATAGTTGCATATCGTGGGGCTAACCCACGACGCATTTGAGAAATCTCACGTTGTAGTCTTTCACATAGTCGATCAACATTATCAGGATCTTCCTTTTGGATCTCAACAGAACGTGCTTTTGGCACCTTAAGTTGATTTTCCCGACTTAAGGTTTCCAGCTGTACCCGCTCTATAAATAGTGCGGGCCACTTGAGACGAGCAGCGTCAGATAAACCATATCCTGTTTGATTGTCAGATGGGTCTATACATGAACCTCCTTGAACTCGATAATACTTGGGCATCAAAAAATGTCGCTTCCCAAACCTATAACGATAACCACAAGCATAATCTAAAACAGGTATGTCAGCATCGCCACGTCCCCTTCCCCCTCATTGTCGTGAACTGTCACCCCTTTGCAAGTTCCTACCACCTCTGCGATTCCCACTCCCTCCCATGAATCGTGTAGCCATGCTAATTTTTTTAAACAAATGAATGATAATTTCGTAAGGCGAAATGAGTTGTAAGGTTGTGCCTTCACCTTTAGTCGTTTAAATAGTTGATCATGAACGGCTTTAGAAAGATGCCTCTGCATCACAATCCCACATATACGAACAAGGTATGAGTTGTCATTAGAATGACAAAACAGAGAAAAACAAATACTATGTACTAAGTCACGTGACTTGACAATCCATCTGCATATACCGAAAAAATAAGGGCATGCTCACTATAAGGTAAATCAGTGAATTCACTGTTGCCATGTGACTTTCTGAATTGACAATCTCACATATATTAATAAGAGATGAGTTGTCACTGTAATCAGAAAACAGAGAAAAGCAATGCTTGTGCACCAAGTCACATGACTTGACAATCAATCTGCATATACTAACAACATAAGGGCATGCTCACTGTAAGATAAATCAGTGAATTCACTGTTGTCATGTGACTTTCTGAATTGAGAATCCCACATATATCAATAAGAGATGAGTTGTCACTGTAATAAAAAAAATCAAGAAAACCAAAGTCTGTGCACCAAGTCAAATAGTGATCCTCTAGGTAAAGAATTTTTACAGTTGATAAATTACATATTCAATTGCATATCAGAATTTTTCCATAATTTTTGGGAGTCAAAATCTATATTAACTGGTGCATTCAAATATGTCCAGAAAATTGGTGTTAAACAGTAATTTCGGAAGTGTTGTTCTCTTTGGGTATAAATCCGAAAAATCTCAAATCAGCATCATTAGAACTGCTTAGAAGTCTGGTTTCTTACATTTTTGGCCTTGCGTTGATTGCTATTCTATACTAAGAGAATCGTCAATTTCTTTAAAGAGGTGCATAACACAATCTGTTTCAGTATAATTAATTGTAAATAGATATTTTGACAAGCAAATCAAGTAAAACCAATTGGGTTTTAAACTTAGTCCCCCAACTGGACCAACCACTTGGCTTTGAGCTTGTTTGTTCAGCCCCCAAGTTTAGTTTTCTGTCAACCCCCCATTCTTTACCAGGGTCATCATGTTGACTGGACTTCCAGGAATTGGAAGGCGACTCTTTCTTCTTTCCTGATGGAGATTGAAATTCTTTACCTAGAGGATCACTATTTGACAAGCCCCAGTTAAGGGAAGCTTTTCACCGAGCTACCTGTTCTGTTTTATGTGTTGTTGAAGGCGGTAGTTCATTTGTCTGAACTTTATTAGTCCCTCAACTGGACCAACCACTTGGCTTTGAGCTTGTTTGTCCAGCCCCCAAGTTTAGTTTTCTGTCAACCCCCCATTTCTTACCAGAGTCATCATTTTGACTGGACTTTCAAGAATTGGAAGGCGACTCTTTCTTCTTTTCTGATGGAGATTGAAATTCTTTACCTAGAGGATCACTATTTGACGAGCCCCAGTTAAAGGAAGCGTTTCACCGAGCTACTCCCATTCTGTTTTATCTGTTGTTGAAGGTGGTAGTTCGTTTGTCTGAACTTTATTAGTCCCCCAACTGGACCAACCACTTGGCTTTGAGATTGTTTGTCCAGCCTCCAAGTTTAGTTTTCTGTCAACCCCCCATTCCTTACCAGAGTCATCATTTTGACTGGACTTCCAACAATTGGAAGGCGAGTCTTTCTTCTTTCCTGATGGAGATTGAAATTCTTTACCTAGAGGATCACTATTTGACGAGCCCCAGTTAAGGGAAGCTTTTCACCGAGCTACTCCCAATATGTTTTATGTGTTGTTGAAGGCGATAGTTCGTTTGTCTGAATTTTATTAGTCCCCCAACTGGACCAACCACTTGGCTTTGAGCTTGTTTGTCCAACCCCCAATTTTAGTTTTCTGTCAACCCCCCATTCCTTACCAGAGTCATCATTTTGACTGGACTTCCAACAATTGGAAGGCGACTCTTTCTTTTTTCCTGATGAAGATTGAAATTCTTTACCTAGAGGATCACTATTTGACGGGCCCCAGTTAAGGGAAGCTTTTGACTGAGCTACCTGTTCTATTTTCTATGCTATTGAATGCGGCAGTTCGTCTGTCGTAACTTTATTAGTCCCCTAATTAGACCAACCACTTGGCTTTCAGATTGCTTCTCCAACTAACAAATTCTGTCTCTCTCTCTCCCGGGTTAGGTTTCATAAAATACTCTCATAAAAATCATAAAAAAAATTATTACCACTTATTTTTAAAAAAAGTTTAAGTTTTTTTAAATGTCTTCATAAACATCTAACATGTAAGTATTTGTTTGAAATACTTCAAAATTTTATAAATATGTCAAGAAGATGATTGGTTGATAATTAAATATTATCTGATTATCAACCAATCATCTTCTTCACACATTACTGAATCTATAAAGTGGGTACAAAAAATGGAGTTGTATATCATGTTTGAAAAAAATAAAAAAATAAAAAAAACCTTAACTATTCACATAATTCAACATACATTAATCCATTCATTAATCCAAAACATTCATTAACTCATTGCAATTCAATAAAGAAAGTCATGAACTAATAAAAAAAATACTTATAAATCTAGTTATTTCATAAACTTCAGGTTCATATAACAAATACTTGAAATACATCCGTAAGTTAGATGAACAACAACATTATCTTATACTCCAGTAACGAAGATACGACACAACATACAAACATATATGAAAGATAAAGGTGTTTGATTTCTCATTCCTCATCTGACATGTAGTAGTCAGAGAGATATTTTTCATTGTTTAAGACATTATTTCGCTCAATCACTGTCAAATCTCTATTGCTTGCTTCTGCCATTTCGGTGGCTAGCTGAAGCATGAAATGTTGACATCTCCGTATCAACATCCTATTGTTCTCCTTCTTAATTCTGCTAACTGCTTTTTCATAGTCACTCACATTTCGTCTAGCCATGGTCAATGAACGACGATGAGGTACCGGTGCCCCAAAGTTACGTAGATCATTAAACAATCCTCTTGCTTCGTTATCCTGAACGCCCATTCTGCTCGGATACCAGCATAATAATCCTTCGGACTCGAGTACTTTTCGCTCTTGTAGTCATAAGTAAATGGAGGTAGCAGCCACACTTTCGGATTTCTTTGCCGGCGTGAACTTCCTGCACCTCTTGAAGACATTGTTCATAAAATAAAAAAATTAATAATAATAGTAATTGTAGATATATTACTATTGTTATGACTTGAACAAATATCATACTGGGGGTAGCGCTATTTATAGACATAATACTGGGGGTTAACTACAGATGATCTAGTGACGACAATTGAGTTGGGGCACCATGGAAGAAGTGATACCCGTGATATTATTTGATCTTATTCATTTCATGCAATCCTGAGTACCCGTGACTTTGCATACCTGAATTGATGTAGTCACGGACGTGGTTGTTAGATAAAACCATAATTGTAGGCCGTCCTTTTCACAATGCAATCCCTTCATATTCGAGCAGTGAGTTGTCAAATTAATCAGTAATGCAGTGAGTTGTCATATCGCCACATGAAACTATTTTTTCGTGCTTACGTTTTTTAATATAGTAAGTAGTCACTTCGAATTGACGATTTCAGTACAAATTGGGGTTTTCAAAAATTTATAAATGAAATCATAAAATGAAACAAAGGCTTTAATTTTCTTTGTTTTAAAGTAATATTGTTCATAAACAACTATGAAACAGAGTGCAAGTAAATACACAACTGTCCAACTCACTTCGACCTACAAAACTATCGTTGATTTTTTCAGCAAAATAATAAAATGGTCACCTGATAAAAAGTAACAAGATTGGCACTACAACCTATATTTTATTTTATTTTCACTTAATGAACTTCACAGTCATCCCCTTTTCTCCTCTTTGCATTTTCTGCTTCTTTTTATATTCGGTGAATTACACTTAACTCCTTCAGTCCTTTATATAATTGTTTATCAATATTATTGCCATGTGGTCGTATTAATGTGACTTACATGAATTCAGAAATGTGAGGAAAAAACAAAGCATCTAAGTTGCGCTGCATAAAGTCACATGCATCACGTAATGTGAGAAAAAATTCACAAAGTATACAAGCATGCCAAAGTCAGAAAGTCACATGCATCACTGCATCACTGCACAACGTCACATGCATCACTGTATCACTGCATCACTGCACAAAGTCACATGCATCATTGTATCACTGCACAAAGTCACATGTATCACTGCATCGCTGCACAAAGTCACATAGCATCTGAGGAAAAAACAAAGCATACAAATTATTACGTTTGTTCAAGTCATTGGCGAGCATTACTGAGAAATGTTGGATGTATCACTGCGCCGAGCTACAATTTATTATCGTACCATACCTATTGTGAATTATGCAATTCATAAAATTTTTGAGGGGGTGTCAGAACAAAATAACAAAACAAATAGACCATTTGTGTTTAAAAAGCCACCCTATGCAGCCCCAAATAGATTCATAAACGTTGAAGATAAAATATTATACAATTAGAATGTATTGAAGATTAATTTGTAGTAGAGTTAGAATGAATGGGTTTTTCGTCATTTCGTAACTTGAAAGTGTTACAGATGAAACCTAGCCTAGTATGCAGACAAGAACAACACTGATTTAAATCAACACATAATTAACAAAGTATTAAATTGGTCAAATTTCTCCAATTAAATTAAATGAAATATGTAAGGTAAAAAATGAAATTAAATATGTTGTGAATGCAAAATAAATTAAATTATATTTGTAAGCGGAAAAATTAAATTAAATTTCCAAGCGGATTTGAACTTTGCTTAAAACTTTCAGATATGCACTGACTAGTAAATAAAAGTCGAAGTGACAACTCCTATCAAGTTGATGCATAGTTGTTCAAGTTATAAAAGTTGACGTGACAACTCTGATGCATAGTTGTTTACTATAATTTCATACATACAGCTACCATGTGTATATATGGTATAAATATCGCATCATACTACAACAAAAGTTTTATAACTATTTCAAGCAATATCATCATGAGATATATGGTGGTTGATTTATATTCAGCAATGGGTTGCTATTGGGTTGCAGATGGAGATGAATTTCAATACCCATTAAATCCAAATTTGCGTTACTCACATGCCACTGTCAATATCATGAGAGCTGAGTGAGAATTTCGCATAATTCGAGCAAACGTTCTCGTTGAGTTATGTCGTGAAGTTAATATTAAATTTTCTTGCCGGTTAGCCATACGTATGCCAGCTAACATTTCACAGTTGTTGCAAAGGGTATTGCATCGTATCCGCGACGAAATTAATCGCATGACCCAACGTTTGCAAAGGTCCTCACTAATGAAGACCGCAAATGAGCGTGCCGAAGATGGGTTAATGGATGATGCACACCAGTACTTCGCTTGGAGCATGGATGTTATGTATGAATCTGATATTGAGATGTCAGATGATGATGATAATGAATGAAATTATTTGGATGAATGACCAAACCATTTATCTTGTAATAGATTTGTAATGCTTATCCACGACTTATCAATGAATGGAGATATTTCAATTGTTTTTGAAGAGTTCTTGTAATTCTACAAATAACAAATACTTTTGCTTTTTCTCCGTTATTGTTATTTTGAAGAACACTTTCAATACCAACCACTCTATGCATTCACTCTACGCACTCACTCTTCTCTTCTCTCTCTCACTCTCTCTCTCTCTCTCTGTGACACACAAACACTCATCCAACACACACACACCAAACCAATATAATTTTTAATATATATAAATTTTATTTTATAAAATTAAGACCAATATTAAATATATATATATATATAATAAAATTTTTAATAGCAAATAATAATCAACTATATGAAATTAAGACCAATATTTTCAAATAATTTTTTTTTCAAATAATTTTTTTTCAATTAATCTTTTATTTCAATTAAATTTTTTTCAATTATAATATGTGTGATCCCATTGTTATAAATAATAAAAATAAATATAAATATTTTAGGCATGGACAAACATATTTTTTATTTTATGTTTTTAAATTTTTTTAAACATTTTGTTTAAACCAAACGCGTTTGTAATTTATGTTTTTCTAAAAATAAACAAAAACCAGTTTAAAAAATTTGTGTAAACATAAACCAAAAACGTAAACGTTACCAAACGCTACCTTAGTATTTAGGGATAAAATATATATATTTTTTTATTTTAGGGTTTAGGGTTTAATTCTTAAAATTTATTTATTTTTATTTTAGGGTTTAGGATTTATAGTTTAATTCTTAAAATTTATTTTAACTTCAATTTTATAAAAAAATAATTTATAATAGCAAATAATAATCAATTATATAATTTTTATAATTTTTGTAAATCAAAATAATTTTTATATAATTTTTTTTTCGAGTGGTTAGAAATAATTTTTTACAAATTAAATTGAAACAACTATACGTATATATATAACCTGCCCAAAAGTTAAAATGATAATTATTTTTTACCCTTAAATTATAGTGATTTTTTATTTTTTATTTCTTAACCAAATTAATTTTTAATTTTTTGAAAAAATTCTAAAAATTAAACCATACATAGCCTAAAAATCTTTTGATAAGTCATTTTTTACGTTGGTAACTTATTTAATTATTTGTTAATTTGAAAACATTTTTACCAAATTTTAAAAACTATCATGAAAACTTGTTTGATAATTTTTTTGGTTCAATTTGTAAATTTGAGGAAAAAAACGTAAATTACTATAAATAATGCAAAGACTACGGAGAATGAGAGAGAGATAGAGATGTGAAAGAAATTTGTGTGATTCATCAAAATAAGTAAGAATAAAAAATTGTGAAATTATATTTTCGAATAAATAAGTATGACACATTTACATCATTTGTACAAGTTTGATTTACAAAAACTATAACAATTACTACAACTAAAAAAAACTATACACTCCATATCACACCCGCTAATGCCCTAACTTGCCCCCAATCCCACAACCCCGACCGTGGACCTCCTTCCTTGGTTTCCTGCGGTAGACTATCTGAATATCTGGCACTCCCTCCCCTGCATGTGGCCCTCCATTGACTGCTTGTGGAACCTGTGAGTGTGACCCCCCCTCTCCTGCATGTGCTGCCCCTGATCCTGTCTCTGGTTGAAGATCGGATACTGCTGTGACCTGTGAAACTCCCTCATCTGGTGCAACTGTATCACGATCTGCAGTTGGACCTCGACCTCTGCCTCTGCCCACACCCCGACCTCGGCCGCGACGTCCGCCACGACCATAACCTCGGCCTCTCCCTCGCACTCTAGGTGGGGGCTCAATATGGGCCTCATCCTCAACGTGGGAGATGTTAGTGAGAACTGCATCATGTGTACTCATGGTCGCGGTCGAGCTAGTCCCCAGAAAAGCAGGTGGTAACTGGGTGGGTGGGGTAACAACGTCATGCATGTATCGGGGCGATGTCCAATCAGGGTCAGCATGCTGAGTAGGATGTACTTGTGGGGAATCTGGAGAAATATATGAGGTACCATGCGGTGGGGTGACTGAAGTCCAAGGACCTGCTGTGGCTGGCGCTGAAGTGGAAGGCACTGACGTGGATGGGACTGATGTGTCTGGAGCAGCTGCTGCACTGTGTACACTGTAGTGGCCAAAATGCAGACGATCTACCCGATGGGCATACTAGATCCCCTCGTACAATAACTCTCGGATCTCTGCAAGGGCTTGCATCGCATGCTGTGCATCACGTCTGAAAAGGGCGTCCTCAGCCAAGTGATATGACCTCCCAGCTCGAACCACCTGAACAAAAATTCAGACGTATTAGGCTATAGTTGACTGAAAGTAAATCAATTATGATCTTAACAATTATCTGACACATACTATGATACTCACCAATGTCTCGAGAGAAGGCCCAAGTCCCTGATATCCAGACTTAGACAAGTGGCTTGGATTATCGACTAGTAGGTGTGTATGTTGCCGATATCACAACATGTAAGGGTCGGAAGAGGGGAGGACTGTGACACCCTGAACGTTTAATTAAATACCACATAAATATTTATAGTTATATAATTGTGGGTGTATGTGATAACATATTATTAAATAATTAATAATAAATACAAAATCTAATTTAGCACTAGGTTATATGGGATTAATTAGGGATTTTTATTTAGTGCCAAATTAACAGAAATATGAAATTCTAATATTAGTTGAGTCAAATTAAAGTTAAAGATAGTAAATAAATAAATAAATAATAATAGCAATAATGATAAAATAATATAAGGAATAAGAATAATAATAATGACAATAATAAAATAAATAAGTTATATGTGCGATGTAATTAATTTGTCATTATTAAGGTAAATTAAATACCAATTTTATTTAAGGGAAATTAGTTGCTCAGATTTATAAAATAAAACGAATCAAGGACCATCAATTACAAATCTTGCCCAGATTTATCCAATGAAAACAAATCAAGGAGCATTAAGTATTTAGATTACAAAATCTGCCGAAATGAAAAACGGAAGGGCCATCTGGACCACCTAGGCTTAGGTAGAGGGCGTGACTCATCAGCTTGGGGTTGAGTCATCACCTGAAGCGTGTATAAATAGGGGAGGAAGTGCTGTATGTAAAGGGAAAAATAAAGAAAGGAAAAAAACCGAGAGAGAGATACGTAAGGTGAGGGTAAGGAACGGATAGTGAGAAAGTTGTAATAATAAAGTAAGGCTAAGGGTTATAATTAAGGTGAGTTATATTATACCTTACTTTACCATTATATGTTTTACGAATGTTCTGAATTACCATAACTTATTTTATACAAGTTATATTTATTAAGTTATATAAATAAAAGTTATGTTTATAAATATTTCAGTTACGTGGGTTACTTTCTAAACTCTATTTACTTAAAAGGAAACTCATGGATATGTTTGTTTAAATGTTAGTATATATTTGACTATAACCTTATAAACAATTATGTTTTGTAAGTATCATCACGGGAGTCCCACGCCTTGGGGGATTTAAATAACCACTGGCCTCTGTTTGACCACTTTGTGGTCCTCTGTTTGTCATGGATCCATTGACCTCTGTTCTGACTGTCACTTCTGTGACCTCTGTTCTGTTCTGTTTTATACTGTGGTTATGATTATTTATTTACATGATTTCTGTATTCTGCCACTTTAAATAAATTGTCATTTTAAATTAAAATATGCAAATATTTTAGCCTAACTAATTATCCATGATTGTTTTACACTCTTGGCATAATATTTCTTACTCTGCTGTGTGCTTATAGTTGTTACCCTTTCACGTGACGAGATGTAAGGGAAAACCATAATCCCATAAAATGGAACCTGCACATGGACTGATGTTGAATCACTATTTTATCTTTCTTTCTTTTTTTTATATTTTTGCTCCCTTTTGTTTTTATTCGGGGCTGGTCACTGAATAATAAAATAATGAAAGCCCTAGAAATGTATTTCTTTTTTCTTAAATAGTAAAATGAAGTAAAATTTCTGTTTACTTATTTTTATTTCCGCTTGCGCAGCTTAATTTGCTACGAATAAGAATAAGTTAGTAAGTTGCGATTCCAACCCTAAGCCCCTGGGGTTGGGTCGTAACAAGGACCTCATCGCTCCAGTCAGCCTGTACAATACTGTCGCGACGGGCATCCCACAGCTGTATATATCGCATATGAAATAGACTCCAGTCAGTGCCGGCTCGGCCACGTCTATCAGTCGCATGCAACCGCCACTCAGTGTCGCACTGATCCGGCACGGACTGGACCCGACCAAACTGTCGAAGGACACGATCACGGAGATGCCACTCAACCACGTCAAAACAAATGAGTGGCACTCTCGCCATCCATATCTCCTCACCTAGTCGGCAATAGTCTGGGAGCGTACTGAGGACCCTAGCATAAGGCTACCAGATAAACTACAATAACGACAAGTCTAATAAAAATCGCTCATGAACATATACACTCCATATGACAATTAAAATTTAGGTATTTAAATTTCATACCTCGTCCTCTATCATCCGGTCAAGCTGGTCTCTATACACGACGACTACGTGGGTTGATACGACCTCGTGGCCCATGTCAACCGTCCACCGGCTACCTCGAGGTCCGGCTGGCAACTGCATGTCTCCTTGGCCGATGGGAACCTCACCAGGAGCAACCACTTGCCGCCTAAACGGGGCAATGCGAATCAATCTCTCCCACGCCCAAATCTACAATAGTTTGAACGCAATTACAATATTGATATATGCCATACAATATGAATTGACATGTAATAAAATTCTTACTAACCTGTAACAAGACAAGGGATCCTCCGATCTCCTTCGCACCCACCTGAGATGCTCGACATAGCATTTTATACAAGCATGCCAAAGCCGTGGCGCCCTAGCTGTACTGGCCGATTGCGTCAATGTCTCTCAACAGTGGCAAGTACATCAGCTTGAGCAAGTTCTGTGACTTATCAGGGAGAAGTACGTCCCCAATAAGCCACAGAATATATGCTCGAGCATGCTGTTGTACTAACTCATTTGGAGCCTGATCTGGAAGATGGCCCTGAAACTGCTCGGACAGCCACCTCACCCTCAGTCTACCTGACTATAAGTCTGCAGGTGTAGGTGCTACTCCTAATAGCTCAACACATAGGGCTGTCCACTGGTACCTCGTCAATGATGGGTCAGCTTCAGTAACTGCTCGCCCATCAATCCGTAGACCATATAGGACAGATACATCTTGTAATGTGACGGTGGCCTCCCCGATCGGGAAGTGAAATGTATGAGTCTCTGTGCGCCACCTCTCGATGAGAGCAGTGATGAGTGGGTGGTCCAGTCTAATATGGCCTATACAATAGACACCATAGAATCCCACGCGTAGTAGACACTGCAAGACTCTATGGTCCAATGGACGCTCCCACAGGCCGGAATCTCCCCGCCGGCATGTCACCACGGTGCGTGCCTCGTCCTGCATAACAGAAGGACTAGTTTAAATTATAGCATTATCACGTAATATAAAACAAAATGCAGGGTATTTTCATTGTAAGCGTAAAGTCCAACAAACGTTATTGCATACTGGATCCTTCCATATACTGTTAGCCTGATGTGGATGACTGAAAAGTGGTCCTCATCAGGTAGATGTACCATGACGCCTATACAAGTAAAATACTAGATCATAACAATAAAAGTCTCATTTAATCATAACATGAAAACTGTAATTATTCCATAAATTACGATTTGTAAAAGAAAAATATGCTCAACTATTTACAAATTTATATTTGTGTGACACCATATATGGAAGCAATTCACTAAAATGTAATTAATTTTTATTTAAAAAAACCGTATTGGTGAGCATGTAATTTAACTATAACTATTAAACTCTAATTATTCCGTACATGACGACTTGAAAAACAAATGTGGTGGATTATTTTAAAATTATCAATTTGTGTCACTAACATGGAAACAATTCACTAAAATCTAAATTTATCAATTTATTTGTCATTAAATATGATAACCAATTCAGTAGAACCTATCGTTATCTATGCTGTAACTAATATAGAAATCTTTTACAAAATAATTTTAGAGTCTCAGTTACATAAGCTTAATAATGACCAGTAACATGTAGATAGTTTTCCTACATAAATATTTGCGAAAAAATTGAATGAGAATTTTTTTGCCAATAAGAGGTTGCTAATTACATTTATGGTATATTTGACAAAACTTCATCATTGATTTTGTAATGGTAAAAGTTTCAATAAAGTATAAAATTTGTAAATTACGTAAATCTGATTCATAAATTGTAAATGTAAAAAATGCTTGCAGCATTCGAAAATATTAAATTTATTCATAAATAATAAATTTTAAAATGGTAGAAGAACTATGTGATTTTCACTAAAATTTTGTAATAGACATTTTCAATCAAGTAGAGAATAAAAAATATAAGCCTATGTGGTATAGTTAAATGTTTTTGCATACATATTTAGTTTAATTTATTTGTTTAGTATGTTAGTTGTAAATTTATTTAAGGAAATCAAACAATTACAATATATAAAGAATTAAAAATTAGAAATGATCTATTACAAATAAAAAATGATCTATTTAAATGTACGACCCCGTTTACAAATAAAGAATTAAATGATCTATTACAAATAAAGAATTAAAAAATGATCTATTACAATATGTAAGTATTACATAGTCTTCATCGACCAAGTCATGCCAGACATGTTCGCCTGTCATGACCTGTCTGCTGGCACTCACTGCAACGAGCGGTCAAACGCCTATCTGATATATCAATTTCATTCGGAATACGAGACATAGATGTATGACCCCGTTTTACTTCTCGCAGATGAAATACATTAGGCATTAAGGTCCACTGCGGATCATTCAAATAATCTTAATGCGGTATTGGATTGAATTTAGTTTCCCAAACCCTTATGTATACAGGAAGCCTATATACTAGATCAACGTACTCGAATGGATTGTCACCGCATTCAGACATTACAACGAGCATATGGGAACATGGATAGTGTCTTATCTCATATTTCCCACAACTGCACATGGGTTGATTCATCCGCACAATTTGTGTATTGCGACCTCGTCCATGGCGAAAAGATGTTTGCACCTCAAATATGCGGTGGGGCCTATCAGAAAATTGTAATATAAACTAATCAAGTTCATGTTTGTTAGGTGTACTTAACTTCACAACATAATAAGAACAAATATAATTCATATATTACAAACTAACCTGTCATACGATATCAACTTGAAAGTATTTGCCCTTGGGATGCCATCCTCAATAGTTTTTTGCATCTCTCTAGGGTATTGGAACTCATTTCGTACATCTATTTCAGCTTGGGCTTCCATCTCGTCAAAATATTTTACGAGCCGCTGAAATATAAATTCAACTATAGCTGAGATAGGTAAGTTCCTTGCACATTTCAAGACGCTATTAAAGCACTCTGCATCATTGCTGGTCAATACCCCCCACCGATATCCACCGTCATACGCAAGGGCCCACTCTACAGGATTCATCTTGTGAACCCAATTGATGGCATCCTGGTCAATAGCCTGTATCTGTTCTAAGTAATCATTACACTTTCGTCGTTGATGAGCACTCCCTGCTTTCCATAGAAGTTGTTTCAACTCCTTATTTTTGAACCTAGTGTTAAAGTTACTAAAAACATGTCGAAGGCAGTGCCGATGATATCCAACAAATTAGAGCGAGGGATTCAGCCAATGCCACCTCACAGCAGCTAAAATACTCTCAGCTCGATCAGATATCAAAGTCACTCCCTGTCGGTCCATGACAATATGTTCCTTGATATTTGAAATGAAGAACGACCAAGACTCCAAACTTTCCCTGTCGACAACAGCGAATGCAAACGGTAATACTTTGCCATTGGCAGTGACAATCGTTGCTACAAGCAACACACCAGTGTATTTCCCGTATAAGAATGTACCATCTATGGTTATAACAGGCCTACAATATCTGAATCCATCGATGACGGGCTTGAAAGACCAGAAAACAATGTGGAAGACAGGCATAATGGTTGTACCTCCGGTATATCTATGCTTCCATTGCACGATGGTGCCAGGATTAGATGTTTGTAATGCATGCATGAATTTAGGCAACAGCCTATACGATTCATCCCAATCCCCAAATACCATTCTAATTGTCTTTGCCCTTGCATGCCACGCCTTCTTGTATGATATACTATAGTTCATGATTTTTTGTATCTTCGATGACATTCTTAATTGGCATATCAGGTTCATTCTGCATACGATAATACCTATGAGTCAGATTATTTTGGTGTGAACACTATAAACAAACAAATATGTATATATATGTAAACATTTATTTTGTATACTCACCGCAACTTATCCCAACAGATGAGAAGCAATGTAACTGGAGCTAATATTAGTGTTGTCCCTGTTCATTCGTGGGTATAAACAATGGTGAGGACCCCTATACTGCTTGATTTCAAAAAGACCATGTTTCCTACTAAGGGATGCACGCAACCACCAGCTGCAATCGTGCTTACAAGCACACACCCAAACGTCTCGCTTGGAGGTTATGACTTTATACTCTCGATTATTTGTTGCATGGTACAATTTCACAGCATGTACGAGTTACTTCTTATCAACGAAAACCATCTCTTTGCCCAACTCTGGATTTTCAGCGTTCCAGATTCGGTTATGGAGAACAACATCGCGGTTACTAACGTCAAAATCACCACCCATGTAGATGTTTTCATAGAAAAGGATTTCAGGTCTAGGTGGAATGGGGGCATTGTCAAGCTCAACAGGAGTGTCGGCATCATCGTCATCATTATCATCATCATCTGATCCGCCCAATAAATTTTCTTCATCACACATTTCATTCTCATCATTGTCTAGGACGACATCAGGACCGTACATGTCACTGTCAGCAAACTGCACATAATTCACCGTTTCAGCCATATTACCAGCAACTTCAACTGGAGTGGTATGATGGCTGTAGGTGGGCACATCTTCTGTGTTATTGTGAAATTCAGTCTCGTATCCACCACGTGAACTAGATTCTACACCATGGCCCTGAAATGTCTGTTGTGTGTAACCTACTGCATAACATTATTTGATTCATACATAGGAGACTGAAACGCAGTCGTGTCAATCCAATGTGTCAGCAATGTAGTGAACGGATTTGAACTTCCATCTGTGTCATATTCGGGACATTGTGTACAACCTCTTTATCAATGTACACTTTCAAACAATTTGGTGGTTGGAAACTTCCACCGATACTTAATACGGTGTTCAACGCCTCATCGTCATTGATCGATAATATTTTGTATTTGCTGGTTGCTTGTCACTGGCGATAAGGATATCTACATTTGAAGATCAATCGGACAGTTTTCCCGTACCTTGCCATCTTGGACATAAACATCTCCTCCAAATTGCTAAGTGTGGTGCCAAGTTGCACCCCATATATCCCTTTCAGCTCAGCATCATATGACACACCTTCATCGGGATCCCGAATTATGTTTCCCCCCTAGTAGAAGATAATTGAAACAGTTGCCATATACTTGCTTCAATGAAACAATAAACATTAAAATATCAACAATATACATATATCGAATTTTACTTCTAAAATAATTATATGAATTTTAAATCATTCAATTACAATTACTTGGGAGGCAATAACTTTATTTAAGAAAGCAATAATTGTAATCCAACAGTAGTTATTCATTTTTTAATTAAAATATGAGTTATAATAAACCTTATGTTTTGGATTTTTTAGTTTTTTAAGAAAAAAGCTTACAACACATAAGGAATGTTGGTTTGTTTGGACATAACTGTCTATGGAACTCCTGTGTTTTGCTTTTTTCATTATTTATTACGATTAACATCATGTTCTTGTACACGGTAAATGTAAATTTTTCTTTTTCCATGTTTCTTCTTCTTTGTTTTGATAACATTTCAGTGTTGATTTGATTTTTGTAAATGAACCTGCTTTTATTTTTGTGTTCGTTATTTGAATTTGTTTAGGCGGACACTTGGTGAAAGGAAGTTGTGAGAGTCAAAAAACAATTTATATTTTCCTATAAGTGATATTTATATCATAAGTGACATTTTCCTATAAAAATCAGCCCGCTCATTTTTGTCAATTTATATTTTCCAGGGTAGAAAGAACTGTAGAGGTGAAACATTATTTCAACACAACTAAACATTACTTCAATTTATATTTTCTCGCATTTTTATTTTTGTCTGTATTTGTTTATTATTGTTTATTTTCTCATTTTTTTTCACTTATTTTTATTCATATAAAACAACAGCTGAGATTTCGTCTGTACGTGGAGTTCTTTTTACTTCGTATGTGGAGAGACTTGTATCTTTTCTGCGTGAAGGTTCTTTTTCTCCATTTAGGATTTATTTTATATTTTGTACTCAGATTTATTTTATTAGATGAGTTATTATTAGATGTATAATATATTAAATCTTGTGTTTTGTCATACAAAAAATAAATATAAAAATAAACAATTCAGACTTGTATTAAAATTTAAATTTCATATTATAATTTTGACACAAATAGACATGCAATGTATTCTATTGTATAAATGATGTCACATTTAAAAATAAAAGCAAAAAAAAAAGAAGAACACGCCCTGCATAAAATCACTATCACATTTAATATTTGCTTCAAGATTCATCAGAAACTATCTACAAATTTAAATATAAAATTATAAATTCATAACATTTACACCTACTTATGAGTTACATGAATTAGGTATATTTTACATTTGTTAGAAAACTGGTATACTACCCAAAAAAGAACTCTTTTTTTGTCCACTTGAAGAACTTTTATGGTAAGAGCTCATAACTTAATTGAGTTTTCAATAGAGATTGTAATTTTCCCCAATATCACTTCAACGAGAAAATAGGGTGGGGATGGGAAAATTATATTTTCACACACTTAATAACTAAACAACTCTTACATCGTAATCAAAATAATGTCATAATTGACCTCACAATATGTTATAACTAATCACATTATGTCATAATTCAGCTAAATTTTTGTTCTGAAGATCTTTTATTAATTTTGGATTAATTTTACAAGAGATTTCTAATTTTTTATGATAAAAATTAGAATTATTAAAAAATATATTATGCTATTCTATGATAAAAATACAATGACGAATCTATGGTGTGATAAAAACAAACATAATTTTTTCCGGCAACTTTGTTAACATCGTCAACAATTTTCACTTTGTCCTTATTACCAAACAAGATTTTACCTTGAATGTAATACTTTATACCCCTTTGAAATAAACTTTTCAGCAATTGTCTCTACTATTTAAGGATGAAATTAGACATTTGGTAATGAATTACTATCATGTCAACACCAAAATTTTATTTTGAAAAAGGTATACCATTTTAAAAATAAATTATTTGGTTCTTAAAATTACATTTATTAGTGGCATGAAATTTTTACATTACAGTGTATACTAAATATATTTTTATTTTGATTTTTGCCAACAAATGAACACAAACATGTTTAAAATATTGGACAAATTACAAAAAAAAATCCACACTTTTCCGTATTTTTTAATTTAAACTCTAAAGTTTTAATTTCATCAATTTAAATTTTAAACTTCATTCTGTGTAAATTATATAAAAATGATTATAAATTATAAATTATAAAGTAACAAGATTTCTAATCATTATATAAATTTAATTGATGTAGGTTGATTTAGGTAATTGATAAATTAGAAATCTAGGTAATTTACATAAAATTATGAGTGTAGGTTGTTAATCTTGTTACTTTGAGTGTAGGTAAACTTATGAGTGTAGGTAAATCTAAATTTACATCAAAGTAACAACCTACATCAAAGTAACAAGATTTCTAATTTACCTAAATTTCTAATCATTACATAAATTATAAGTGTAGGTTGTGACTTTACATAAATTATAAAGTGTAGGTAAGCTTGATTTATACATAAAGAAATTTGATTTATACATATTCGTGACCATGCTTTTAAGTAAATTATGTAAAAATGTGTTTTCAAAACACGTTTTGAACAAAAAATCAAAACCAGCACTCACTCTTCTTTTTGACACACACACACACACACTCTCTCTCTCTCTCTCTCTCTCTCTCTGTGACACACAAACCCACAACACTCACACACTCACATCAAATTTATATAAATTTTATTTTATAAAATTCAGACCAATATTAAATATATATAATAATAATTTATAAAAGCAAATAATAATCAACTATATAAAATGATTACTTTTTTACTTTAATTCTTAAATTTTTTTTTTATTTAGGTAAATTACACTGACACCCCCTTAGGTTTATGTTTATGACACTTCTCCCCTCACATTTGAAAAAAAAAAGTTCATTGAAAAAAAAATAAAATTAATTGGAAAAAAATTTATTTGAAAAAAAAAGTTATTTGAAAAAAAAATTTGTTAGTAAAATTTTTAAATTTTTGTTTAAAAACCAGCGTAAACTCATTTTTTGAATTTACGTTTTTTCCTCAAATTTACAAATTGAGACAACCATTTATAAACCAAAAAAATTATCAAACAAGTTTTTATGATAGTTTTTAAATTTTTGTAAATATAAATTGAAAACTAAAAACGAAATGGTTACTAAACATGCCTTAGATAGTAAAAATGTCATAAATTAACAAATAATTAAATAAGTTACCAGCGTAAGAAATGATTTATCAAAAAAAATTTAGACTATGTATGGTTTGATTTTTAGAATTTTTTTTTTAAAATTAAAAATTAATTTGGTTAAGAAATAAAAAATAAAAAATAATTATCATTTAAGGATAAAAAATAATTATCATTTTAACTTTTGGGTATGTTATATAGATACGTATGATTGTTTCAATTTAATTTGTAAAAAATTATTTCTAATCACTCGAAAGATAAATAATATATAAAAATGATTTATATTTACAAAAATTATATAAAAATTATGTTTGATATGAGTGTGTGAGTGTTGTGGGTGTGTGTGTCAGAGAGAGAGAGAGAGAGAGAGAGAGAGAGAGAGTAAGTGAGTGTGTGTGTGTGAGAAACAAGAGTGAGTGCTGGTTTTGATTTTTTTGTTGAATTTTTACATTTTGGTTAAAAGCGTGGTTATCATCCACGGGTCAACAGTAAAAGCGTGGTTTGCAACAACGTTTTCTGAAGAAAAAAAAAAATTTACTTAAAAGCGTGGTTTCTAACCACGCTTTATGTATAAATCAAATTTCCTTAAAAGCGTAGTTTGTATCACACTTTTTAGATTTTACAAATTTTTCGCGAGAGGGCCACAAAAACGGTGAAAACGTGGTTTGTATCCGCGTTTTAGCTTAGTTTGGGAATTCTGTCCAAACTAGGCCTATTTTGGGAAATAAGTTACTATTTTGCCTTAATTTGGAAAAAGCCCCTTATTTAGGCAATGATTTAACCGTACGCATGTAAGTGGGAGCAATTTAAAAAACACTTATTTTATTTATTTTGATAAATCTTGATATATTTTTTAAGTATTTCGATAAAGTAGACAGATATATCACTAATTTTGAATCTGAAGACATTATGAAGATTCTTGTTTTATTTTTCTCTTCATATAATTTGATAGTATAATTTCTATCAAGTATTGTATTTATTCAGTGAGATTGGACAAAATTGGACAAGTCATACAAAAATCTTAAATCATAGTGTAAGTTTTGTATGAAATTATCAATTTTTTCATTGAGTTGAAATAACTCGACTGATTTTGTATGACTTGTTCATAATTTTTATTTCAAACATTGTTCTTAATTTTTTAAAACTGGTAATCCAATTCTTGAGATTTATGGACAATTAAAAATAAGTTAATTTGATTTGCTCAAACTTGTGTCATTAGGGACCTTAATGACAAAGTTATTTCCTATGTAAAATAGTAACTCTCGTTCACTTTTTAGAGGTTATAGAGGCTTTGTTATGAAATTCAAACAAAAAACTCATTTTGGCTCGTTCAATACCCATTTCAAAAACTGTTTCAAATTTTCTTAAGTTTTGTGACGAAATTTTAATTTATACTATAATGCTATTATATGTATTACAAATTCAGCTCATTAAATTTTTTAAAATTTCTATTACAAGATTATAAAATTAAATGTTAATATTTTGTGATGAAATGTCTTCAAATTATTCTAATATCAAAGTTAATATTTTTTATAAAAATTATTAATTTTATTGAATGTATATTAAAAATAATACATGATATAGCGGTTTGGTTTGATTTTTTAAATTATTGTTTGATTTTTTTGAAAAAATATAAATAAATTTGACAAAAAAAATTTGTTTGCTTTGATTTTCCAAATGGTTGTGGAAGAATGTGGCACCTCCCAAAATGCAGTTTTTTTTGTTGGTTAGCTTGGAGAGGCAGAGTGCCATCCGGTCTAATATACAATTTACAATTGCTTATGTGCTTATATGCAGACACCTGCAATAAGCTATGTCCTAAAGTATGGATTTAGGTAGTTAACAATTAAGTGGAAACATTTAGCAAAACCCAAATGAAAATAAATCCTAAGAATTTTTTATAATATTTTGGGTGCCTGACCCCAAATATAGTGAAATAAACCAAATGAAACTAAACCAAACAAAGCTTTATGTTCCAATCAAGTGGGCTACGATACGTGAATCCTTTTTTCGTCATTTCGTACTATTAAAAGCTATATGCTCGGTTAAATTAAATTCGTTTAATTTTTTTACTATCACATCCCAAGTCAATTTACGTTTTCCCCTAACATTTCCTTTTACGGTGATCCTATTACATTCTTCTCTACCATTTCATCTGCTAGTCTACATTGTACATACCAAACCATCTTAGTTTGTTCTCTTTCAACATATTTTCAATTGGTGCTACTCGTAACCATTTAATGTATATTCATTTCTATTTCTCTCTGTCCAAAACTTACCAAGCACCCACCTAAGCATCCTTATCTTAACTACACTCATTACATGAGCTTGTTGTTTCTTAATTGTCCAATATTATGTGAACTGCAAAGTATCACTGGTCTTACAATTGTTTTATAAATTAACAACGTCAATTTTGTTAGCATCATTAATCACATAATATGCCAAAGGCATTCCACTTGAACCTACTTTGATTCTATTATAGGTTAGAATTTCTAACACAACATGAATCGAACACGAAATTAGGGGTTAGGGTTGAACATTTTCAACACAAACACAAATATGACACTATATAATAACATGATAAATAAATAGGGTTATGTCAAACCTGCATAATATGAAATTGACACAGATAACCCATTTAATAGATAATTAGTTACAAATTGTAATGTTATTTTTATTAAAGGATGCCAGAAATATTTAAATCTCTTATGTAACCTACACAATTAATAAAGAAAATACGTAAAATAGTATTTTCAGGTTAATATAGTCATTTTGTCTTTTTATTTGAGAGAACATGATTTTTTCATTTATTATTTTGAAGTCAATAAAAAAATATATTTTTTAATAAAATAGAGTCAAAATTAATTTTATTTTATTTTTTTGAATAATTTCATTTAGTAGAGATTAGTTTTATGAAATTTAACTTAGGAAAAAACGTTAATCTTTCCATACGCTTAGTATTTTTAATTGAAATTCATATTATGAAATTCATAGTTGTCATTTTTTTGAAAGATAAAATTGACTTTAACCCCCCCTTTGCTTTACTCCATGTGTGATTTACCTCTGATATTTGAAAATAAGAACACAACCCCCTTATGACCTAGCACATGTTTCACACTTGATATTAACTTGGATTGAACGCTTGACGGTATACTTCATTTAGTCCACAAACCACAATAACATTATAGTTATTTCCAAATTATATGGGTAGTTTGCACATGCACATTGAAGTGAAATTTGCCCTTTATTAAATATGCACAATGTCTACACCTAGAGGGTAAAATAGTATAGTGAAATAAATCAGGTGACAAATACCATTTCTCATGTAGTATAATAGACGGCAGATTCAAGTATACAAACCCCACCTTGATATTACCAAGTGAAATACTGAATAAAGGTGTATATATATCTAGTACTATTATAAAGAGAAGTCTTCTCTGGGTGTTTATGTCTCATATTTTGGGTTTTTGAAAAATACCCCTATATCAGTTATATGGGCAGTTATGCACTAAATTCATATATTTTTTAAATTTTTTTTTTCAAATCTCTCAACTTTTGAATTTTTCAGATTCATTTCAATTTTCAGATTTTGAATTCAATCATACAGTTTACAGTCTTATTTTCTAAAACAAAATGATCATATATATGTAAGCATGTGGACCTCGAATTGAAATTGCCAGTCCACCTTAATTCTCAATTCATGAATTTCATAATATGAATTTCAATTCTCAATTCTCAATTAACAAGCAAAAAATAAGAAGCAAAATATGAATTTCATAATATGAATTTGAATTCTCAATTCTCAATTATCATAATATGAATTAGGGTTTTGAATTCATAATATGAATTTCATAATATGAATTTCAATTCTCAATTCTCAATTCCTTTTATTAACAAGCAAAAAATATAATTTCCAATTCAAAATTCACAATTCAAAATTCCAAACCCTAATTTCAAAAAATATAGACAGGATTCACAATTCAAAATGCAAAAAATATAGACACGAATCAAAATTCAAAACCCTAATTTCTGAAACCACAAGCATAATTTCTGATTTCACAATTCAAAACCTTAATATTTTATGATTTCATAATTTCATAACCACACATTTAAAACCCTAATACATTTCATAATTCAAAACCCTAACACACACAATTTATGATTTCATAATTTCAAAACCCTAACACATACAATTCAAAACCCTAACACAAGCATAATTTATGATTTCATAATTTCATAACCACACATTTCATAATTGAAAACCCTAACACATTTATGATTTCATAACCCTAATTTCTAATTTCATAATTTATGATTTCACATTCAATTGAAAACCCTACAAAATTTTCACAATTCAAAACCACACATTCACATTTTAACAATTACAATAAAAACATAAGATTCAAATGAGAGAGAGATAGATGCCATACCACGGGCAGAGAGAGAGAGAGAGCAGAGAGAGAGTCTGAGAGCAGAGGGAGACCAAGAGTGAGAGTCTGAGCGCAGAGGGAGAGCGAGAACGAGAGTGAGAGCTGGGCAGAGGGGAGAGCGAGAGCGAGAGTTTGAGAAAAACGTAAGTGTAAAAAACGTGATTGCAAATGAGGGGGCTTGGGGGTTTTTATATAAGTTGTAAAAGCGTGGTTTCAATCCACACTTTCATTTATCAACAGTGAAAGCATGATTGTGAATCACGTTTTCTTAACAAAACAAATATGCACAGTGCAAGCGTGATTGTGAATCACGTTTTCTTCAGAAAACAAAATGCACAGTGAAAGCGTGCTTTAGAACCATGTTTTCTTCAGAAAAAAAAAAAAATTTAAACAATATGCACAGTGAAAATGTGGTTTAGAACCACGTTTTTTTCAGAAAAGAAATTTATGTTAAAAACGTGATTTGTAATCACGCTTTCTTAATTAAAAGCGTGGTTTGTAATAGCGCTTTCACTATTCATCAAATTTTTTGCTCCAAATAGTGAAAGCGTGATTTGTAATAGCGTTTTAGCTTAGTTTGAGAATTCCATCCAAAATAAGCCTAATTTGAGAATTAAGATAGTAAATTGGCTTAATATGAAAAAAGCCTCATTCAATCATCTTCAAGTACTTCATGAATCTGAAAATTACTGCTGGACCCTAAGTAAACAAATCAAAAAGCCAATCTATCATAACAATTCAACGGCAACCATGTCCAAAGGACTTGAACTACTGACACAGCAAACAAATATCAATATTCAAAAAAAAGGTGGCCATTAAGATGCCCATAAGAATAAGGGGAACATCAACCACAAACAAAAAAAATTCTTGACAGCCAGGAAAAATAAAAAAAAATAAAAAAATCCATTGCATCCATCATAAATCATGTAGAACTATCACTATGCGGATTTTTTGAGAACTATCAAAATATTTTTTTGAGTAAATACCAAGGCAGATAAATAAATGACTAACAAATAAACAAACGGATTTTCATTGTATGCATGCATATCTGCAATGACTGACTGACTAGGAATGAGCAACCCTTCAGAGCTCTATACAATGCGGATTTCCTGCCCACAAAAGTGACCCCACCAGCTAATCAAAATCACATACAAAATTTTAAATATCGGCTGTTACGTTACAGAATTTTGGACCCCTTGATACTGTTATTTGCTAATATATCAGTTGATACTATCCGATATTGACTTTTGTATAACCGCATTGCCGATACCGATATATATCCCAATATCATTATTCAAAACCATGACTCCTCCCATGATGGCAAATGAATATCTCGCAGCACCATCATTACATGTCATGCATGACCGTATTAAACCATATCATCAACTGCTTCGTGCTCTCGGGCAAAAATGCAAGTTCCTTTTGCTAGTAAGAACCGCCAAATCCAATGTAATTCCATTCCTAAAAAAGGCATCATAATATCAGCTCTACTACTGTCCATGATAACAGTAGTTTTTCTTGGGCCTCGTCTTATCAATGCGTGCTTTGCGGACTGCCTCTTGAATTTGTCTCTCATGCTCCTTAAGCATGTCTTCCATGTTTCCACCGGGAGGAACCAATGGTCCAGAGCAATGAATCCTACTTTTATTGGGTACATAATGCTGAATCACAAGAAAAACAAAAGCGCAAAGTCTAATATAGTGAAAAAGTAGAACACAAAATGACGAAGAAAGAAACCTGTGGTACAAAAGAGAATTAATATCAAGATCAACAAATATGTATCTGGGTATTTATTGTGATTCTATCATCAAACTACCTTTATCCAGCTGATGTCAATTTTTGTTACTAGCAGACTTGCATCTTTCTAGTATCGAAAACAAGGAGACAATATTACAATTCCACATTCTGAGCACTCTAATTTTTTTTTTTTATAAATTTTTTTTTTTCAAAAAGAAGCAGCACCAATTTCAGCTTCTTTCTTAAGGGAATATATATATATATATAACTAATGAATAAAGAAGAAAAAAATGTTGGAAATTCCTAATTTTAAAAAAGGCCACTGACCATTGTTAGTCCTACTAATGCCACTTCATGGGTAAATGGGCACATTTTCATATAATTTCTATTACGACAAAAATAAATATATATATATATATATTTTGAAATAGAGAATGTAACATGTTTTAGACAGAGAAAACAAAAATAATGTGAATATATATAATTCAAGCCATTAAGGCAAATGATTCAAGTTGATGTTCTAATTAATAAAGGAGAGTCGAAAGAAAATAGACAAATCATTTGAGATAAAAACATTTACCGTGGATTCTTTTCCAGACATTCTTTCACCCTTCTTAAAATAAGCATTGGACCCAGCAAACTGAGGCTTGTGAGATGTCTGTCTCATCAGTTCTGACCCATTTACTGAGGAGCAGCCAATTGTCCTCACTGGACCAAAATGTCCTACGGCACTGGGGTGAACCATTGAGCTAGAATGGGTGAATCCACTCTTTCCGAGTCCTGTGGGTGGGTCAATTGGGAAGCCCAACGCACCATCCTCTTGGGGATTGTATTTTACATTGATACTTTTAGGATTTGAATGTCCCTGTAGTCTCTAAGTTAGCCATAATTGAACTCACTGAAGAAAATTATGAAATAATAAAGGAACAAATAGATATTTCAAACAAATACCTGTGGTGAAGCTACTTTCTTACTGTCCCTTGGACCCCTTCTTACAGATTCAGTTCCACGTCTTTTCACAGCCTCGGCTTTTTTCCTGGGATAAAAAAGGGGAAAGATTTTGAATATCTAACAACCTACGAAAATAACATAGCACCATTATGCAGGAACAGGAGCGAGTAAGTAATAAACTTTTCTGTCTACTTTTAGGATTGACAATGTTTTCTTCGAGGCTTCTACCCAAACTAATGTCTTCAAACCAAAGTAGCGGTCTAGGGTGCCAAACACTCAGCCTTTTCTTGATATCAAATAGAAGAGTAATTCCAAGTACTGACAGTGAAATCAAGCAGCACCAAACATCAACAGAGGTTTTTTAAGAAGGAATGGACACACATACACAGAGGGATAGTAATCACACCAACACTAAGAGTTAGACAGTCCAAATTAAAACTGTTCAGAACATGAGAAAATAAAATTTAAAAAATGGTCAGGACTAAGGTAATGATTTATATAAAATAAAACAAACAAACTAATGTATGCTTTGACCAAAATTATGGCTGTATGGCCCTATAGAGAGCAGAATGGCAAAATATGATTTACAATGACAAGAAAACGTCAAGACAAAGCTTTATTATGTATCCATTTATATATAAAATGAGTACCATATTTTTTTGACACATGGATTTGTTGGATACCTTGATATTCATTGCTGGACCCAATTCCTAATAGCTAAAACTCTTGGGCGATTGGTGACTTAACATGGTATCAGAGTTCAAATTGAGGAAGGTCTTGGTTTCTAGTCCCTCCATTTGCGTTTGTTTCCCTTTTGCATTTTTCTATATTTGTCTGTTTGCATCTCCAAGTGCAAGAAGGGTTTGCACATGAGGAAGCGTGTTGAACAACTTGATATACATTGTTGGCTCCATTTCCTAACAAATTAAGCTGTTGTGACAATTGGTGACTTAACAGGATATGATTATTACATCCATCAATCATTATATAGGATGAGTAGTTTGAAAAACGAAAGGGAAGCCCTCAAATCAGTAGTAAATATATAAAACACTTTACTCAATCACATTGATGTTGGTAAATATGGTACTGAATAGTGTGATGAATTGGCCATCTTGAACTCATAGTGGGTGTTTGGGAAGTGAGTTTTTATGTAGATTTTATTAGATGTAGGTTTTTATGAGATAAAAAATTTTTAGTGTTTGGGAAGATAGTTGGGTTTTTATGTGGTTGGATGTGATGTTTGTGAGAGAAAAAGTGAAATGATTATGGGGTTGGATGTGATATTTTGTTTGGATGTGTTTTTTTTGGTTTTGTAAAACTTTTGTCTTTTAGTGGAAAAAATGAGAAAAAGATTTGGGAACTTACTTCCCAAACACCACCATAATTGCACAGAGATAATTTACTATCAATGATATTGACTTCAAATAAGAGGGCTCATCCTTCACACAAATTCAGGTGGGTGAGTTAAGACATGCTGTTCAATGAAATTTTACAAATGCATTAGATTTACCTTCTTGCTTCCTCCTCTTGAAGCTTTGCATCAAACTCCTTGCTCGGAGGATATTTGGGTAAACTAGATGGATCACAAGGGAAAGGCTTTGTCATGAAGAACTGAAAAGGTAAATTCAAAATGATCTAATTACAGATTTGCTACATGTAAGTATATAATATCCCAAGGATGTGTAATCAAATGTGCATCAAAATATTTTGAAACTTTAACCAGAGCAGCCACGTCAGGATTGAAGAACTACGTAGTGTTTGGGGAAAAAAATCAAATTCAAGAACCCATGTAAGCGGAAAAGTGGCAGACACAACAAATAGTGGGAAAAGAATATATATATATATAGAGAGAGAGAGAGAGAGAGAGAGAATTCGGCATCAAACCATTGCTAATAGCTAAGGAATTAATTGCTTTGCCCATTGTACAAGTAAATGATTAAACCATTATTCAAATGTGAGCAAAAGGAGTCAAAATCCTCTAGAGTGATTTTTTGTATGGTTGAGATTTTTTTTTTAAGTGATTATCAATACTATTGTACCCTCAACTTTTGTAGAATTAAATCTCAGCCATTCAAAAAATCACTCTATGAAAAATCACTCTAGAGGATCTAGATTCATAATAAAGGGCTTTATTGCAATTTATGCACTCAATGCAAACTGAGAGAAGATAAATCCTAGTTCTCTTAGGAAGTGTAGTATAAAAAATAAAGGCCACCATGTAAGTGAAAATTCTAACAATAAGTTTTTTATTTTTTTATTTTTTTTCTAATTTTTTTATTTGGTAGCGTGTCAAAGTTTGATACAAAAAGCTAAATTCCAATACCTCTAGAAAAGCATTCTAAAAATTACCTCACTTTTAAGTGCAGAAGCAGCAGTACCCCTCTGCTCTGGTTCGGTTGCGAGGAGGACATCAATAAGAGCCAAAGCTGAAGAAGGGAAATCCTTGAACGTCTCAGCAACACGGCGTCTGTAAGGTCGCTGAGGTTTAAAACTAGTAGCGTGTGGCAATTTTGATTTCATCCAGTACTCCTCAGAAGGTGAACCACAAAGCTTGAATATTTTGTGCATCTGCTCAACCTAGGAATGTTTTTTTGGATTATCTCTGTTAGCAAGAAAAGTATTCAACACTGAAGACAGATGTAAAAACATTTACAAAACTATCAGACTAGCAAATGTTGAACAACTATGAATTAAATAATGTTTTGCTTCACTAGCATTCAGACACAACCAAAAGTGCTTAGAGAACAACCTAAATGATCATTGAGAATAGATTTGTAAACACCTCATAGAATAAGTATAGAAACATATAAGTAACCATAGTTAGCCAAACCTATTAAACACAACCAATATAGGGTTGAAACAATTTGGAATTCAAGAATGATCTAGATAAATAAACATGAAATTATGGAAGTTAGTAGGCAAAATTAGATGAGCACTTCAGGAACATATTTTATGGAAACAATAACAATTTAGGTAGGAAAAATCCATGTTTGTGCACACACAAAAAAAAAAAACAAAAACAAAAACAAAAACAAAAAAAAAGACTGAAGAAAAACAAGGTTACCAATCTATAATCATTCAGTCAAAATTTAGGAATCAATATCATTACCAGCGGAACAAGGGAATACATTGCAACCCACTAGAACTGTTTTGATTAAGGCATCAATCCAAATAGCAGAGAAAAAGATAGGACTGAATTGAAGAACCAGTAAAAGTAAAATTATAAAATCAAATTAAATTGCACAATCTTGATGAATGATATCAGCTACTACTCCAGATGTCTTCAAATTGAACATTCTCTATGGTTAAATACAATAAACATTACAACTTTGACAGAAATCTTGATATCCACCAAAACCTCCAAATGAATGAGGTTCTAAGCACTTGCCATTTGCCAACACAACATGACCTGGGTAACAGTATGTGAACCAACGACTTCAAAATATTGGAAGATTGTCAAAATCTAAACAAGTCCAAAACTTTGATATGCACCAACAACCAATACCCATATCCAGAGCCATGTAATAAGGGATATAAGCCATAGAAAGGGTAAAAATTTGGAAAACTATGCAAGTCAGAGTCAGCTAAGCATGCAATTGTTCATACCATTCCATTCTTTTCACATCTTAGGCAGTGTTTGGTTCATTGGAATGAAAGCAGATTAGAATATTCCTTAGCCTCCTTATGGAATGACCATTCCCCTATAATGATGATGATGATTCCATTTACATGCATTTTTCATAACTTTTTTAGTGAACCAAACATGAGAATGGACATTCTGATGGAATGATCATTCCGTTCTAGCTATTCCAATGAAACAAACATAGCGTTAGTGAATGATTCTATTCTAGCAAATGTACATGTCCTAGGAAGAAGACGATGGTGACAAGAAAGTTGTCAACATCAAAAGAGCAAAACAATAACCAAATAACACGAGGAAAATACCTCAGTTCTTCCAGGCATGATTGGCTTCCCTGCAAACAATTCTGCAAGGATACAACCAGCACTCCAGAGATCAATGGTGACTCCATACTCTGTTGCACCAAGCAAAAGCTCAGGAGCCCTATACCATAGAGTTACAACACGGCTGGTTAATGGCTGATTTTGATCAGGCTGGAATAAGGTTGCCAGACCAAAGTCTCCAACCTTGAGAACTCCATTATTGTCAATTAGCAGATTTGAGCCCTTAATGTCTCGATGCAAAATCCCACGACTATGGCAGTGTTCAAGTCCACAAAATAGTTGTTGCATATAACATTTAATCTGCAAGCCCAGAACAGAAAATCCCAAAACAGGAGTATAAAAGAAATGCAGGATAGGTGAAGCAAAATCTATTCAAATACATGACAAATAAGAAATGGATCACGTAAGACTATCTCCAATGGTTACTCAAACCTTTCATCAAATCAAATTTGATGAAAAATGAGTTCTTTTCCTACTCCAACGGTTGCATAAAATAGTACCAAATTGAGAATTTCACTTTTCTTTCATCAAACTAAGGACAAATGTGCCTTTCATCAAATTATTATTCATTGCCATCGCCGGATGTCCCCTAGGATGTCCTCCCGGATGACCACCTCAAGGCAAAAATTTGTGAAAAAATTGCAATGGCCGAAATTTGTGAAAAAATTGCAATGGCCGGTCGACTGCCTGGTCGACCACCTCAAGGCCAAAAAAAAAAAATTTACACTGGCCGGTCGACTAGCCGGACATCCTCCTGGTCAACCGGTGTTCTGATGAAACTCCAAAATCTTCCGTTGGAGCACTTGATATCAAAGGAAGCTTTTACTCAAATTTTTACTGAAATTTGATGAGAAAATTGATGCACCGTTCTAAAGTATCAGATCTATGCCTATCTTTATCTCTCACTGGCTATGAGACATCTGTCACGGTCAAACCAAATTTCATATTATTGTGGCATTGCCTTAAGTGATTGGATTCATTATCTAATTGAATTCATCACATGAGAACTAGACAATATCCTTGTCCATCGTAAGAAATACCCCAACCAAATATAATCCAATCCAATTATCAGTTATATCTTTTTTATTCTTCTCTATTTTCAATTTCAATTGGCTACATTACATTCTTATTTTCATAACAAAGTCTCAGAAATTCACATGCTTTTTAACTTAAGTCCATCACTATGCCTTCACAATGAAAGCTTAAAAATTTATAGAATGTATGTGATTCATGTTAAAATTTAGGATCGCCATTGCATTACAATTTGGTTTCATAGTCTTAGTGACAAACATCTCATAATCAAAAAAGATGAGAGCAGATACCTGTGGTTCAGTGAAGTTGATTTTAGAGGATGCTGAAAGCCCAGCAAGATCGTGCTCCATATATTCAAATACAAGGTACAAGCTGCCCAACATCCTCGAAGTGGCTAGACCCTCAAGCTTCATTACATTTGGGTGGTCCAGTTTACGCAAGATATGTATTTCCCTTGCCATAAAACGAACACTTTCTGGATCCATATTTACAAACCGCACTTTCTTCATCGCCACAATTTTCCCATTTTTTAAGTCACGCGCCTTATATACACTACTATAAGTTCCCTGTCCAATCTGCATAAAAATCAAATTGTTTGAAATTCAATTATCCTCTCCTCTATTAGGTCACAAACATGCTATCAATGGAGAAACTAAAGGCTAGTTAGACCTCACTTTACTACAAAGATATACATGCTAATGAAGTGCTTACAATACAAACAACTAACAGAATTTCTATAAATTAATCAATAAGAAATAAAAACTGACTTTTTTTAACCTCTCGAATGAATCTGCACTTCGAGGAACCCACCCTTGGATGGCCTCTCCAGCAACTGAAGTTAGCCACGATGGCCATCCCGCAACAATCTGTTCTCCTTCGGTAGCACGTGGCATGCTAATTATCCGAGACATTGTTGTTGCTTGTCCTCCATTGACTGCAACTCCATCCATTGTAGCTCGCCTCTGATGGTTACCGCTTGTTGGCCTTTCAACAATTCTATTTTTCTTCTTGTCTTCATCGTTTTTACCCAGTACGGAGCCCATACTGGGTTGTAAAACTGGCTTAGATATTGTGTGACCAACAGACTCGGCATAACTACCATTACCCACTACAATCTTCTCTGTCTTTGAGGGAGCAAACACTTGAACCGAAGGTTTGTTTAGCTCTTTCTCTTTCTCCTTCTCATTCTCATTTTCAACTTCATTTGATCCTTTAGAGCAAATGCAGCCCATCCTTACCAATGTAAGTTCTCCGAAATCACACAATCACCCTTTGCAATCGCTTTTCCAATACTTAAACACGCCCAAACTCTTCTCCAATTCAAACCAGTTATCAACATAACTACATTAATCTCCAATCAACTCTAAATCCTCACAGGATTCAATGGCATTAGTTTTATGAACAAAATATAAACCAGAATCTTCTGACAATGCAAGCCCAAAACTTCAATGAATGGTCACAAACTCCAATTCCTCTCAAAAACCCAAAACTTCAAAAGACAACAGAAGATCTTTTGAGAGGAAGAGGGGGAGAGAGAAAGAGGCCCAAAATGCAAGAATTCAAAATCTTTTGTTACAATCAAGAACAGGGGAAAATTGGAATTCTCTCTAAAAACTAACAATCAATTTACAAGAAAGGAAGTGTCAAATAGCACAATGACATAACAAACTATGAACAAGATGAAATTTGAAGAAAAATAAAACCAAAAAAAAGAAAGAATTATATCAAAACCCGGACCAGAAATCCAGCATTGATGTGTGGATATGTGCAGGAGTTCTGGTCGAGGATTCTGGGTTCCAAAAAACAAAAAAATAAAAATTTGTGGGGGTATTATAACTGGGTATTATTCACAGAAAACCAAAAAAGAAAAAAAGAAAAAAAAATGAAGAATTTTAAATTCAGAAAAAAAAAAGTAAGAAATAAATCAGAAATTGAATGAAATAGACGAAATAAAAAAAAGGAGAAAAGAGTAGGTTAGGGAAAAAATCGAGGGTTTTGAAGATTGTTCATTGATTTGGGCGAGAGAGAATTGCGGGTGAGTTGGGGAAATCCTAGAAATGCGCAAGGCCGAGGATTTTGAGGCAATGTATTTTTGAGTTGGTCGCAATCGTGAAGTGCTTGAAAAGTTGAAATCTTTTTTCTTTTTAAGTACAGCTCCGATAGGGCTGCTTGACCGAGCTCTCTTCTCTCTCTCTCTCTCTCTTTCCAAAATCATCATCATCATGTAGTAAGATCAGATAAACTAGCATCGTGCTAGAAAGATTGGAGAGAGACGAAGATGAAGGTGCAAAACAAGTATTGTGGAAGAAGTCGTTACCACCAGGAAGGGAGCGAGACAGAGGCCGACGTGAGCTGCAGTGTGATGTGGGCCCGGGCGGGTGCAAACGAGCCGAGCCGAGCCGAGCCTTGCTGGGCTCGAGCTCGGCTCGGCTCGGCTCGCTAATTTTTGTCGAACTCGAGCTGAGCTCGGCTCGGCTCGGCTCGGCTCGGCTCGATAAATTTTTTTAAATATTATTTATATTATTTAAATATAAAATTTTAAATAAAAAATATTATTTATATTATTTAATATATAAAAAATGCATTTATATTATTATTTATATATATATTTATATATTTTTAATATATAAATAATGTATTTATATATTATTTAATATATAAATAATATATTTATTATATAATTTAATTATAGATAAACGAGCCGAGCCTACCGAGCCGAACACAGACGAGCTCGAGCTCGGCTCGTTAACGAAACGAGCCCAATAATCGAGCTCGAGCTCGGCTCGTTTACTAAACGAGCCGAGCCGAACCGAGCCGAGCCTGTTCACGAACAGCTCGGTTCATTTGCAGCCCTATGGGCCCCCACTTCTATATTGCCTTTGTTATCAATTACTTTACATAGAAAATGTTAGGGTTAAAGCCAACTTTGGCATCACTTAAATAATACAAAAAGTTAAAAAGTTATTATTTTATTTAAGTTATATCATTTTATTTAAATTATATTATTTTTTTAACACATCACATCAAACTCAACCCAAACCCAACCCATATAAGTTAATAAGTCAAAAAGTATATTTTTTTAGAATATCCCAAACCAATCCTAAATTTAAAAAAACAAAAAAAAAATAAAAAATAAATTACACTATTAAATTTTGTTTTATTTTTTAATTATGAGTCATTTACGCTATGTCTTTTTAAATTTTAATTTTTAATTCTAAACTATTTTAAATTATTTTTTATTACATTAAATTTATTTTATTATGATTTTGTTAGAGACTAGAATCAGGTTATAGATAGTAGGTATTTGGGATTAACTAAAAAATTACATACACTTATTTGGGCCATATCAATTAACATCTCCTCTTTATTTTTTTAATCACTTTCTCTATTTTTCTACATATTTTTTTATTATAAAAAATAAAAAAGTACACATATTTAGAACATCTCAAATCACCCCTAAGTGTATAACACACTTATCAAATATAAGAATATTATTGTCATAAAAATTTAATAAATGTGTCATGTATCTTACACATGACTTGATTTTGTGTAAATTCTTAATAGAATCCTAATGGAAGTGGTTAATTATAATAAAAAAATATTTTAAGGTGGTGAAATATTTAGTTTTAAAATTTAAGAGGACAAAATGCAAATGAATCATAGTTTAAACAAATTTATTATAGTTTACCTAAAAAAAATATAATAAATTTTATAATTACATCATGATTAATTTGAATTTTTAAAAATTTTAATTTTGGAATACAGTTAACACAAGGCACAATATGGTGCGATGAGAAGTTCATTCCAAGTCATAGTTTAATACTAATAAATACTAATCAACAAATAGCAATGCTGTGCTATTCAGCTGAAAGAAAGGCTTCACTATGGGAAATTTTATTTTCACACCTCTTTTAATCTCTGGATACATCATATTTTAATTCACATAGTTATGAATTTAATTATATATTCACTAAATGTTTCAACTATAATTTTAACTCATAATATGTATACACACTACTCAAATAGATTTTTTCACCCACTACACCTTCAAAACCCTAAATCATTCGCCGTGCACAACATTCGTTAAGTACCAACTCTAGTGATCTCAGACATCTTTTGGCAATTTAGCACTTTCCACCAAAACATGACTGCATTAAATACGTACATTGAGCTCCACTGCATTTTGAAGGGTAAGGAATGTGTATCTCCATCTCATTTTTCCATTTTGTAGTTATTGGAATAAATTAGCATTAATCCGTGCAATGCACATATATCTTTCTAAAAAATATATTTGATGGTACAATGTGTATTATAAAAAAATAATTTTAATTTTAATGATTTTAATTATTTATTTTGATAATATTGAGGCTATCATTCTGTAAAATTGTTACTTGAATACTTATATATATATATATATTAATTTTAGTTCTATCGTATTATAAAAGTGTCATTATCCTATAATAATTTTGTAGGATGTATATTAAATTGTAAAATAATAAAATAAATACTCATTTTGATATTAAAAATAATTGTTAAATTAGAAGAAGAATTAGTAACATAAAATTAAAAGTAATTCTAATTATTTCATTTTCTTTTATATTCATTTGAAAAATAAAAATATGTAGAAATATAAATTATATAAAATTCATTAAAAAAATTAATATAAATATGTTATAGTTGGATTATCATATAATAATTTTATATGATATATATATATATTAAATTACAAATTGTAAAATAACCACTTTTAATTAAGTTAAAATATCAATTATTTAAAAAGAAATTCAACAATGACTAACCAAGAAAGAATCATATAATAATATCTAAACCCAAAAAGAAAAAATAATGAAAACATCCAAACGATAGATACATCTAAGTGTGTGAAATAATTAATCATCTGTAATATAATGTTAAAAAATAAAAAAACTTATTGTTCAACAATTAAAAAAGTAACTCAAGCAGTAAATTCAAACTTTATAAGTTTTCCGAGAGTATTATTGTTGTGCAAATTTTTCCTTCTGTGAGTTGTGATTATATAAAATAATATAGGAAATAAAGTATAATTTTATATATAGTATTAATATAGAATTTAAATGACAAATTCATAATATAGAATAATATAGAATCGATATTGATTATAGAATAATACACAGAAGAAAAAAAAATCTGAATACCCTTGAAAAAATTAAGAAGAAAAATATGAAACGCAAAATTGGTATTGGGTTTGTGGATTATCTCAATTTATTATGAAAAATAAATATTTGTCAAATATAGTCCATATAAAATAGGTAAAATTAATATAATTTAAATTATGTTTGAGTTTGTATAGAACTCTATATGTAATTAAGAAAATACATACTGACGTGACTCTCTTAGAAAAAAGTAAGCCTTTATAATATGTCACCTAAATATGAAAAAAACACTACTCTTAATAATATATGTATATATATATATATTTGTAAAAATAAGTTATAAATTTATCATTTTTGATAATAGTTCAATATTGGTTGGCGATGAGACGAAAATAATCCATTCGGTACTAGTTTTCTTAATCAAATGGGTTTATTTGGTTTTGTACTTCCGGAATTTTTATATCAAATAAATTTCGACAATTGAAAATCGAATTAATTTATATTTTTCATAAGTTAATTTCAAAAATCATGAAATTATCTCGGCAGTTGATTTCCGAACATAATGAAAATTTTTAGCACTAGTTTGTCAAATGAGAATCACAAGCAAGAAAAAAATAATAATAATTTTTACACATAAAACTCACATTTTTATCGTTGTAATAGTTGTAATGGAGGACAATAGAGTATAGTAATAGAAGAAGTAAGAAACAATGGAAGAACAATATAGGTTTTAATTTTTTGTTTTTTCAAAAGATGTGCATTGAATTATTGCTTTCAAAAATATGTATAGAAAAAACTTAGTTTTAATATTTTAGTGTGTATAGTGTTGTCCGTTATGATCATATTATTTTAAGATAAAATTGCAATGAAAATTTCATCAAGTTATCTGGAAATAGAATTTCTCCTCAACTATCAATCCATCCATCTCCTTAATAACATTGGCCAAGAGGTGAATATGAATATGAATATGAATATGTTTGGGTTGAAATTATAACCCAACCCAACCCAACCCAACCCAACCCAAAAAAGGGCATATGTATATTATATATTTTAAAATGTTAAAAATAAAATAATAATAATAAGATACAAATAATAAGTGCAGCATTCCATTCGTCAGAAGAAGAAGAAGAGCAATGTTATGATCAACATGCAGAAGGTCCAAAGAAGTGCAACATTCGTCACAAGATGAGAGCCTCTTCTGCAGTCCAACAAGTGTACACAGCTGCCTCTGCATGGAGTGAACCTGCTGTTCATCTTCTAGCACTAAATGTCAAACCCCCTTCCTCCTCCATATCTATGATTTAATTATTCTTTCTTCTTCTTCCTCTTCTTCTTCAATTCTTATCTCAAAACAACTCCAAACCCAAACCCTGTTTCTCTCTGTCTGTGTCTCTCTCAGCTTGAAGAATTTGCAGATTAAGAATGGATTTGATAAACTCAGTGATGAATTTGGTGGTACCACCAGCAAGCTGGGTGATGTTAGCAGTTGCATGGCCAGCCTTGACTTTCATCAACGCTTGTGAGTGGGCTTACAACACCTTCTTCCCTGAAGATATGGAAGATAAAGTCGTTATCATCACTGGTGCTGCTTCTGCCATTGGCGAGGTCTTTCTCTTTTCTCTTTTCTTTTCTTTAATTAACCTCTTTTTCTTTTTCTTTTTCTTCTCTCTATTGTTATGTTTACTTTTATTTATTTTATATAAAATTTCAATATATAGACTACCTTAACTAGTAGTGGAAGGGATCATTCCCATCTCAATTTTAATGAGGGTTGGTCTGAGTTTTCAGTTTTAGATTACAGTTAGAATTCAATTGTGAACAATTGATTGCCCAAATAGGATTTTCGATTCCAGATATAACTCTGAAAAAAAGTTCAAGCCTAGTTGTTGGAAGTGGCTATCTTTCAGTACCTGTTTCCATGGCATAATAAATAATAATTATTATTATTATTATTTTGTCAATAGAATTTTTACAAATATGAGGATTATTACATTAATTGAACAACTAATCATATAAGAAGTTCTAATAAGACAAACCGACCAATCATCATTACAAAAAAGGGCTCAGGAAGAAATAACAGCTAAACAAGTGAATAATCAATCATTACCTTTGACAAGTTGGAGAAGCTCGAGTAGTACAAGAGTGCAACTGAGCTATTAGCTGGCACGAAAAATAAGAAAAATTCTGAAATGTTAAAAATAGTGAATTATGTGCTCAATCATCTTACCCACAGAGAGAGAGAGAGAGAGAGAGAGAGAGAGAGAGATTCTAAATTAAAAAGAAAAAGGGATTAAAAAAGAGCTTCCTAGTTAATTAAGTGCTTCATCATCTTACCTTTACTTATTTTCTTTGCCTGGTATGGATCAAGATCTGAGGGTTTGTCTTCAACATTCAACCTCAAATTCTGGCAGAAAGTAGCTGCCATTACACTGCTTCATATAGATACATAGATAGATACATGGAATGATTTAAATTATTTTAACTACTATGAACCAATAAATTCAAATTGAATGAACAGTCACTTTGTCAGTAACCAAGGCAGAACAGTTGAGTGACTCAAGTGCCATCTTCCCTCATATTGAAAGTTGAGGGTTTATTCGGCTAATGAGCCACCCTAATACAACTTCAATGGATTTAACTAATCTAACAAGAATGGAAATGACTTATAAGAAACTTCACACCCATAACAATCACAGCAATAGCACTTGCACATCTTAGGTGACCGGAATCATAACCTAATCGCTGAGAATGCAGCACAAATAATGATTCAAAATTGTTATGCACACTCATGTACCTTCACTCATGTTAGCATCACTCGATCACCTGCAATTTGCATGCAATTTTATAATGATTATGTTATAAAATGCACCCCCCCCCCCCCCCCCCCCCTTTCCTTTCTTTTTGTTTGTGTAATATCAGCAAATTGCATATGAATATGCGAAGAAGAGAACCAATCTTGTATTGGTAGCTCGGAGAGAGCATAGGCTGAGAGGGATCGGAGAGAATGCAAGACAGATGGGTGCGAAGCATGTCATGATAATGGCTGCAGATGTTGTCAAGGAAGATGAATGTAGGAGATTTGTCAACGAGACCATCAACTTCTACGGCCGTCGTAAGTCTCAATGCTGGCCCTATTTAGTTTATTGTGTTTTTAATTACAATGCTTTATTATTAATACACATCCAAGATTAAACCCAAAAAAAAAATTTACTTGCTTGCAAGTGTGCTTGAAATTGTTTATGATCAGTCATATGGGACAGAGGGCAATTGCAACAAATCTTTCCTCTGCATTTTAGTTAATGAAATAAGATCCCAGAGATATCTAGCAATAGATTTCACATTATTTATTTCCTAACAATAAAACACAGACACACAAAAACACAAACATGCACACAAAAAACGTAGAAGGGAAAAAGAAAAAAAAAAGAAAAGGAAACTCACAATTCAGCAGGGTAGTTTGAGCTTTTCTGACCTATTATACTTGGTTTGATGGATGCACTTGGGGCTTAGAATTTTACAATATAGTCCATTACTCAATGCTATATTTAGTACCAGCACCATTTTCTCCAACCAAGTGAACAAAATAAATATATTTCATATCTTTTCTGTTTTCTTTATTTGTTATTGTTACTATTACATATTGTATATTTACTTTAAATTCTGCAGTGGATCATCTGGTAAATACAGCAAGTTTAGGACATATGTTCTACTTCGAGGAAGCTCCAGACTCATCTGTGTTTCCCATTTTGATGGTAACTATTGATATTAGCATATTAAATTTCACGAACTCTAAGCAATTTCCTAGAGTTGCCTTCATTGTTCCAATTTAGTTGCTTTTGAAGCATTTGTTGATCATTAAAAAGTTTAAATTATGTGCACCTTTATGTTAATTGGTTACTAAGAGGCTTTGAATTTATTTTATTTTATTTTTTTTCAAAATTTCAGGACATAAACTTTTGGGGAAATGTTTATCCTACGTATGTTGCTCTGCCTTACCTACAACAATACCATGGCCGAATTGTAGTTAATGCTTCAGTGGAGAACTGGCTACCATTGCCAAGAATGAGCTTGTATTCTGTGAGTAAATGCAAATGATATAATACGCTATGATTGAACACCCTTTAGAATTGAATTCAAAATATTCTTAAATATTTAAAATAATAAAGGAAATTTGAGTAAGTTGATTTTGCTTTCATTTTCATATGGAATCAGAAAGTAACATATCACATATGAACAAAAAAAAAATTTGATGCATACCAAAGTGTCTTCATTTAAAACTTCCTCATACAGGCATTCCTAATTAGAATGAGAGAATTTGCCATAGCACTAGGTTTGATCTTGTCTCTTGCATTTTACATTTTTCACATTTCTTTGAGGCTACAACAGAACTATGGTATGTTGTTGAACGCCAATAAGGACATGTCATGTGGAACCGTTATTAATTGATTATGAAGGGTACATGCAATATTTTGTAGTGGATGGTTCTTGGGTTCGTTTAGTTTTTGCTAATTAGTTCAACCTTTTTCCTAATTCATCACAACTAATTTTAATTAAGCCTTTAACAATTTGTGTACACTAAAGTTATTTTCAATGTGTCAATTCTCTTACTCAAGTGCAAGGTTGAGTGAGTTTTAATACCTCACAATTTGATCTTTACGTCAAACCTTTGTCAAGTGGATTTGTTTGTTTAATTTTTGGTTCTACCACTTGAATCTTTAAAGTTCAATTCTATAAATTATGTGCTGCTTTGATAAATATTGAGTTAAAAGTTCTATGCATACACATTTCACACTTCAGACTCAATTAAAACATATATTCACTCAACATGTGTACAACAAAACAATCACCGACATTCATGTACATTCAAGTTCTATTTTTACTCACTCAAAACTTAAGACATGAATTTGCACATTCTTGAATTAGACACCATTCATCTAAAACATGAATGCACACACACACAAGTATATATATATATATGTATCGGAAATTAAGTGTGCAAGCGTAAAGAGATGAACACAAATAATTTTTATAGTGATTCAGCTACTTGTTTGAATCCACTATTGGCCTCCTTTGCCAGATTTCAATCCACCAAGTCAAATTCAGTTTTCAATGGTTCACCCAAAACTTTACAACACTTCAAGGGTTTTCAATAGGACATACACAAACACAACAAAAGGATATTCGATATTTTTGTTTTTCATTGTTTTTACTCTTTTCCTTGGAATTGATCTCAAATATTCTTTGTAGCTTTGCATTGGCATATAAAATTAAAATATGAAAATCCTTGCAAGAATAGTTCTTACCTATTTTGTATTTCCTTCGATGGTTGCCTTGAACTCATTAGAGCAATTTTTTCTAGACATTTGACCTAAAAGTTCCGTTTGTTTTGCTCAACTAGGCAGCAAAGGCAGCTCTAATAAATTTTTACGAGACACTGAGGTTTGAACTTAGAGATGATGTTGGAATAACAGTTGCAACCCATGGTTGGATTGCGACTGAAATTAATAGAGGCAAATTTATGGTGGAGGAGGGTGCAGAGATGCAGTGGAAGGAAGAAAGAGAAGTAAGTTTCTTGTCCAACAGCTCTGCTTGTCAATTATTAGATACCTCTGTGTTAGCTAGATAATTTTTTTCCTGTGAAACAAATGTTAATTTGTACTCTTATAAACTAATTACTCACCAGAAATATGTTTCAGAAAGAGTTGACCAGTACAAATTAAGCATGGATGAGTTGATAAAATTTTAATACATGCACATGCACATGCCTACAAACCAATAAAAATACACAGAATGCACGGTTCTTCTTCTTCTTCTTCTTCTTCTTCTTTTTTTTAAAGTTTGACCAACATAAATGATTTTCTCATTGGTATTTATTCTTCCTCGCAAGTCATAACCGAATAGATGGCTCACAATTGTGAGTTGGCCCATAAAAAATTTAATGATGCTTGTCATTATGCAACAAAAATGGTCTGTATCATTATCCCAACTTTATAAAAGGAGTTATTGAGGCTCACATCGAGGTGAGGCTAAGGCAAAACACATCGATACTTTCGATTTTTAGGCGACACTCTCCAAAGGCTCGTGCATTATGGCTTGAAGTGTGCGTCTCAAGTGTGCCTTGTACACTTTTTGTGCATAAGCATATGAGGGGTATGTTGTTAAGTCTAATACATGATTTAAGCATAAAAAAGAAAAAGGAAATAATCTCTTTTGTAACTATATTTCATGAGAAAAATCAAATAAAATACCAACCAAGAAAAAATATGAGTATCGAGGGCGGGTGCACGTCCAAGCGTCAGATCTTCATAAACCTAACTCTTAGGATATTGGGATATATATTCAAAAGTTCGACATGGTTATGGCGATGCATCATAGACACTTAGATACCTTTCATATTGTATAATATTCTTAGATAAGATATAAATTATGTACAAATGTACTTAAAATTAAATAGAATTTAGGAAAAATAAGCAATTTGTCTCTCATCCATGGGAGAGGCTGTGGGTTTCTTCTTCTTCTTCTTCTTCTTCTTCTTCAAACATTATAAAAAATTAAAGTACCCAAGTGTCTAAATTAGGCACAGCATGGGTGTCGCATACCCTTATGCATGTTATATCTTGCGGACATGAGAATAACGATTTCACCTTCGATTCTTCATTCTCTGTGGTAAAATGTTTTCAATTTTTAATCTTTTTTATATAAAATACCTTGCAAAACGTATTCACCTTTAAATACTTTGATCACTATGGCTCGTCATCCAACTTTAAAAATTATATTTATCCAATTATGATGACACTTAAATGTAAAAAAAATATTTAAAAAAAAAATCTCGTTTTAATGTGTTCTTTTCTTTTTGGGAATTAAGGTAAATGCATCTGGTGGTTCTGTGGAGAAGTTTGCGAGGTTGATAGTATCAGGTGCCTGCAGAGGAGATGCTTACGTGAATTTCCCAAATTGGTATGACATATTCCTTCTTTACAGGGTATTTGCGCCCAATGTTCTGAGTTGGACATTTCGATTGCTTTTGGCGAATCATCATGATGCAAGGAGAACTTCCCTCATAGGGACAGGAAGGCCTCTTCTGGAGGGTCCTCCTCCTCGGATGCTTCTCACTGGTCCATTTACCTTATCTCAACAACCCCCTTCTCCTCAGCATCAGCAGCAACGGTAGAAAATGGGATAGAAAAGTGTTTACTACTACTGCAAAGCATCACTTGAATTTTCTACTCGTGCATGTTTGTTTGTTTTTTTTTTGGTAACGGTCTTTTATCAAATTTTAGTGGAAAATAATGTAGACTAAACTAAATTGTATTCTCCTTTAAATGGATAATAAGGCTGCACTTGGTCACTTTGAAGCAGAAGGTCCATTTGAACATGAATGTTACATGGCAGGAGGGAGAAGTAGGTGCAAAATAACAGGTATGAGAGTTGAGATTTCATAGCAGCTAGCTCCCCAGTAGCCAAACTAGGAGGCCCAAGTCAAGCCATATCTGTCCCTTGATCATATGAAAGTATAGATCAGGATGGAAGTTAGCAAAATTAATTAGAGGCCCTTTGGCAAAGGGAAAAATAAAGCGGTTTCATTTTCTATATATTCAATTCTTAGAGAATGAGGATATATAGAAGTCTGTAGTAGTGTGTATATTATTCATATATTAAATATATAAATAGATTTTAACAATTTTTTTGTCTATGCAGTTGTAATATATAATATATGTGTTAAAATATGAATAAATGTCATATATTGATGGCAACTTGTTTCAAGTATAAATAGATATTATGCAAATAAAAGGTATTAGCAAAAGTTTGAGTTATTTTTCTTTTATATTTTTGATATTTATATATGTGAGAGTTTCTATAATTATATCTCAATTGATAGTGAGTTTCTTTGTCGACAGAGTAAATTTTTATTTGGGAGGGCGGAATTACATTTTAAAGTAAAAAATGTCATCCAAGTAAAAGTTTCTTACTGCTATCGTGTTCCCATTTTTTATAAAATATGTTCACACACTTACAATAGTTTTTCAAAAATTAAAGAAACCAATTTTAATCATGCTTCACTACAAACTCTGTAATTCTCTACAGATTAAACCAACTGCAGGTCCACATCAATTAAATTTTGCCCTCAATTTTATGATCATCTAATTGCAAAAATACCAAGAGCAAAAATTGAAGAAGAAGAAGAAGAAGAAGAATATTTAAAGCAATACAAGAGGAGTGGATGAGAAGAGGAACGGTTACTTCACATCACAATACTAACAACACAAAACAAAAATTAATAGATAAAAATATGGATTGCATGGGTCCGGCGTTTTTCGTTGCATAACTACGTAAGAAAATAAATGAATCCATTGCAAAATAGTGATCACAAAACACTCATTATATATATATACACTGCAGCTAAATAAAATTTAAATAGTCACAATGAGACAATAGGAACAGAGTCGCAATGAATCAAATATCAGCTCAAAAAGTTGATACAGTTACACAAAGCAAGGAATGAATAGATAGAAATGAATTTCACAAAGACTAACTTGAGCCGAGAAGATCCGCCCTGGGAGAAGGATATTGGAAGGTTGGGTTTGGCGGCGTAATCTGAAAGAGTGCCTTTGCCCAGTGCTTCGATGAGTTCTGGAGTTGGCAAAGAAAATGAAATAATTTCATGTATAATATATATATTTAGTCATAATTAACCAAACATAAAAGAGTCGGAACTAAATATATAAAAAAAAAAAAAAAATTATAACTAAATATTTCAAAATAATGTTATAATAAAAAAATAGTGTAACTAAGAATATATATAGTATGAAAGTGGGTAAAATAGAATTTTCCTATGGAGTTACAGGGTTTAAATTTTATTTCTCAAAAATAATAATAGTAACATATATATATATATATATATAATTGAAAATGGATATTAAAGTGGGAAAATATTTTTTTACCATATGGACTTATCCTTCAATTAATAGCGTAAAGCAAAACTCCAAAATCACCAAATAATTTCTCATCTTGTAGAGTCACTAACCAAAGAATTCATGTGAAAATTTAAATTGATAAATTATCAATAATTATATGATTGAATTATATTGATTTACAAAAATAAATTAAATGGCAAGTTTCAATTTTAAGACTATGTTGAGAATAAACATTCAATTTTTATATATTTTATATTTCATATGGTTACTGAAATCTATTAAGACTCTCATTTATTCACATCTATAAATAGTGGTAATTTCTAATAGAATTTTAGATACAATTTTATATACAAAAATAAAGTTGAGAGAAAGTTTCATCAAATTGAAGTTTCAAAGCCCCAAAAGAACTTTTATGGCTTGAACTTTCTATTTTAATCTAATTGTTTGTGACAAAATTCCATCAATTTCTATGACATTTAAAGCTTAAAGATTCAAATCAAAATTCGTTAATTTTACTGTCTTCTTCTATTAAATTGGAGATAATTCTACAATTAAATTTTAGAATAGAATTGTCAAACCTTCAAGATATTGCCTTATAAAATTGTCATTTTCTTTGTGCTATGTGGAAAAGATTTTTCCGTTCAATTAAAGAATAAATTGTTAAGTTCTCAAGTCAAGTTCCTTAGTTATTAGGGTGCTCGGGCCAAAAGTCTAAAATTACATTTTCTTTGGTCAAAGGTCCAAGCGCAGAAATAATTTGTCCATAAGGACAAGCTGAAACAAAATGATCAAAATACCCATCTATATATAACAATCAAACCCTACACCTCTCACATGAAACCATCTCTCTCTCTCTGCAATCTAAACCCTAGGTGTGCCGTTTCCGCCACCACTGCTATCTTTTGCCCCTAGTGCATGTTATTCGAATCAAAGCCGTCCAGATCATGACGATTACAATGAGATATATGCAAAGTAAAACCCTAGATCGACAAACGAATATTAGATTTGAAAACCCTAGGTTGCGGCGGTCGACGAGATCAAATCGGCAATGAGCTTTGCACACATCTCAAGCCCAATAAACACATCCCCAAACAGAGATGCAACGGCAGAAAAAGATGGTAGAAGAGTGCACGATCTTGCGACGGTGAATCTTGAGAAGTCTGTTCATTCTCTATTTCGCACAACCAAACCCCCTCATTTCTCTCTCTCTCGATCTTGCATTCGATGTAGCCATAGCCACTGATACCTTAAGTAGTTCTCCATAAATTTTTGATGATCCAATACTGGTTGTCACCGTCGAAGCCATTACCGACAATCAAGACAACATAATCTATGTCGACTGGATCGCTGAAACAATCTCTATCGTAGTTTCCCTGTGTTTATATTTATCAGATTTAACCTGTTTAGATCTATTTAAATTTTTGTGTTGTTGTTATTTTTGTAGATCTAAGTGTGTATGTGTGTTTTTGTTTTTTTTTGTTTGCTTGTTTGTATTTATTATTATTATTATTATTACTATTATTATTATTGTTATTATTATTTTGTAGTTGTAGTGTAGTTGCAGTTGTTGATGATGAGAAAATCGATTGTTGTTGTTGTTGTTATTGTTGTTGAAAATGATGATTGCAACAGATTAAAAAAAAACTATGGTGCAACAGATAAAAGAAAGATTTGTTCAAAATTTGAACAGATAGTGGCTTGGTAGATATAATTTAAGAGAAAAAATTGAGTAGATAAAAAAAATTGAGCAAATAAATAGAATTTAGGGAAAGAATTGAACAGATAGACAAAAAAAATTGAATAGATAGATATAATTTTGAATAGATAGACAAAAAATTTGAACAGATAGAAAAAGAAAAAAATTAAATAGATAAATATAAATTTGAATAGATAGTAAATGAAAAGTCAAACAAATAAAAAAAGCCAAAGGATAAAATTGGAAACAAATTGTTCTCTAAAACTTTTCACTAAGCTATTTCATAAGGAAAATTCTATTTCTACAGATCACATTATCTCTGTGCACACATTTTCTCACTCCACTCACTTAATAATTTGATTTCTAGACATTTATCTCAGTTCGCCCCCTCCACATTTCTAATATACCTATTTAATAAAAAAATGCGTACACAAAACCGTAAAGAACAAGTGTAAATGCTACAATAAAGGCTTAAATAAATAAATAAAATGCAGTATTAAACCACTCATTCAAAACACTCGAAGCTATGATATATATCTGAAACATATATATAAGAACGATTCAATCAAAGACCCATTTGAATCAAGAGTGTTGTGTATAGGTGTAAAGTACTTCAAATACATATCTGTCGAGAAAGAATCGAACAGATGGGAATAACAAAGTAAAGAATTGAAGAACTATGAAATTTTCGTATTCTGGATATGATTCTTGTTCCCAATCAATGAAACGTACCAACTCAGCCAGACCCATTACAGTTTTTCTCAGTAACCAAACAGAGATGTGTGAAAAATCAAAGCTTGTGGATTCAATATGAAAGCAGAGACATCAGTACTCTCTCCTCTCTCTCTTCTCTCTCTCTCTCTACACTTTCTCTCACTAAACTCAAGGACTCTCTATGCTTGAGGAGGAAAGGCTTTTTTTAAGCTCAGAAAGATAAATCGAATTGTGAGGACAGTGGATGTGCACAGAGAGCTTTTACAAGAAAAAGATGTGCACAAAGATCTCTATTTTGGATGTTTAAGTGTGTAGATAGATGTCTATTTTGGTTATTTTATTTAAAGGTAGATTTGTAATAAAAATAAAGTTTATTGAGTGTGTGGACAAAGACAATGTGGTATATGGAAATAGAATTTCCCATTTCACAAAGTGTGTACCTTTCATCAACAAAAAAATATTTCTTGGACCTAATGCCTTATACCCTCCTTAGATTAGATTTATCACCAATTAACCCTAGTTATTATACTCATATTATTTAAATTAATAAATTTACATTTCATCACTCGAATTCTATCTTTATTTTACGTGCAATAAATTTATATGTACACAAATTATAACCTGAATTAAAAAAGAAAAAATAGGGCAAATTACGGTGGATGTCCTTATATTTTGGTCATTGTGTAATTTAGTCACTGTAATTTCAATTGACTCAATTTTAAGCATGAATTTATGACTTTGTCTCAATTTGATCACAACTCTTAACATTTTCTATAAAAAATATACACATAAATGTCATGTGTCATTTTTAACGGCAAAAGTATAAACTTACTCGATTTAGTGAGTTAACCTCAATTAATTCAGTAATAATTTTTCTTAAAAAACACTAATAATTTGACAAAATTGATACAAAATCTAAAATTAAGGATTAAAATTGATTCAATTGAAATTGTAGAGATAAAAATAACACAAAAAGTAAAATATATGGACCACCAGTATAATTTGTCCAAAAAAATATGATATGTCATGTTAAATACGTAATGTATGAATCTCACTTGAGTAATGTTAGAGATCCCAAAAGTTCTATAAAAATTTCTACCAAATGTTTCACATGGGTATGAGATCCACATGGTGTGAGTCCTACACTCATGTGAGACATTTAGTAGAAATTTTGATAAAACTTTTGGGATCTCTAGCATTTTTCATCTCACCTTCCATGCATGATTTTTTTTTTTTTTTTTGGGATTGTGATGCATGATTCAGGTTTGTTTTGAAAAGTAGGTTAAAAGCTTTTTTTTGACCTAGGAAAAAAAAGGATATTTTAAGGTGTCATTACTGTATCTGTAGGCCCAAGTCCCAGGATAACCAGTTGCCAACCTGATTTAACCTAATCCATAAGAAGGGACCCATCACTGAGGCACTAGCGGAGCTCAACTATACGCCACAAGCCCAAGAGTTGATTAGAGTACAGAGTGAGGTCGCCGCAGCGAGCCACTAAAATTACCCAACATTTTACTTTCTCTAGAAGTCGAATCTGGGTCACGCCTGTGGAGAAGGATGCCTTCTCCACTAGGCCACCACCCCCGATAATAGATTAAAAGTTGATTTTTTTTTTTGGTTATTTTTTGACTTTTTTAAAAAAATGTATCAAAAAGTTTTTTTTTTAAAAAAATGTGATACAAAAAAATTAAAAAAAAAAACTATTTTTAACTATATATTCTCAAAATAAGCCTCGTTCTACATACAAAGGGGCTGTTTGGAATATCCTAAATAAGTGCACTTTTTGATTTTTTTATGAAATATAGGTTGAATTTAAAGTAATGTGGTAGAGAGGTGATGTGACTTAAATAAGATGATTTGACTTAAATAGGATAGTAACTTTTTGACTTTTTGATTTTTTTAATATATGCCCAAGATTCTGAAAAGCGGTTGCGGTTGCCGTAACGGTGGCGGTGGCGCAGTTGTGGTTGCGGTTGCGGGGTGTAAAGGCCGTAGCGTAACGGTTGCGGTAACCGGAACCGTGAATTTTTTTATTTTTCGCACAATTTGAAAAAAACTTACCGATACAAATATTTTTTTTCCATGATCATATTTATTGGGTTTAAAATAAATATTGATCAATTTTTGTAAATTTTTAAGTATGATCCAATATATTTCATATTTTTAAATCACTATAAACTGAGTTTTTTACATTTCATTTTAATAATTAATGACTTTATATTATACAAAAAATCAATCATTAACTATTATATATAAGATAAATAATGACAAAAGTAAGAGAATAAATAAGAGTCCAAATATATATATATATATATATTTTAACCAAACCAAATAGATAATGACTACACTTATTGTTATTATTATTATTTTCAAACAATATATAGATAGACACACACAAACAAAATGGTTGAGTGAGCTGAATAGAATAACATAGGTCTTACAGCTTCAACGTATCAATAACATATTCTTTATCTTCCCTCTTCTCTTTCTCTATCTCTTGCTCCTCCATTTTCTCTCTTTATCTTCCCTCTTCTCTCTATCCCTCTTCTCCCATTTTCAGCTTTTTTTTGGTGTGTTTTTTCGAAAGTAGTTCAGAACCGTTACGTAACGGTGCGTAACAGGCCGTTACGGCACCGTTACGATCGTTACAGCAGCCGCTACGGGCGACACACTTGTGAATCTCAATCACACTGCAAAAACGGCTGTAACGGGTGGCGATAACCACCACAACCGTTACGTAACGGCTGCGGCCGCTTTTTAAAACCTTGTATATGCCAAACAGGGCCAAAATGGCTTACAGAAATATCTAATCATCAAATTTAATAATTCAATCATAATTAGGCCTGGTTTGGGGTCTTTGAAAAATGACAAAAAGTCAAAAAGTTACAAAAAAAAAAAAAAAAAGTTATCACTATTCACAAAAAAAAAATATTAAAAAATTAATTTAACACATAATAACATTTCAAACAACTCTGCTGTACAACAGACAGTGGTCACTTTTTGGAAAAATTGCACGGTTTTAAGTGTATAAATAACACAGTGTTGTTCGGCTCACATGGGCCCATCACGGGTCTCATTTTAATAATATGAACCGTAATGTGTAGAACTCGTCGAGTACTACATGCTGTGAGAAATCACGTTGATCAGATATTTGTAAGTATATGATCAAATCAGTTAAAATTTATAAAATAGATGGTGTCATAGTTAACGGTTGAAAACAAACCAATCCAATCAGATAGTTATCGATATCCGATCAACGTGATTTTTTACAAGAATATAGTACTCGACGAGTTCTACATATTTAACGGTTTTGATTAGCAAAACGGGACCCATGGTGGGCCCCCACAGGCCGAATAGCACCCTAATTCAATGCCCAAAACGCATGGAATCATCTCCCAAACAACACTCTACGAAGGTTGTCCCTCGTTTCAGCCTATTGGACAGCCTATTCTATCCAATCTTCTTCTATATACTAATTTATACAAATTTTTAATACACATTTTTTCATAAAAAGTCAAAAAATTATCCTAAATAACCATTTTTTTCTCAAACTTTTTAGTTTAAAAAAACAAAAAGTATACTTATTTAAGACACTCCAAACAACCCCTTAATGATAAAAAAATTGACCGAGTAAATGTATGGTTGGATTCAAACCGCCAGCTGATTCCAATGGATATATGATGGGTGTTTGAAAAGTTATTATTTTAGTTTTTGATTATTTTAATATGTTAAAATTTTTATGTTTAAGAATATAATATAAATTTTTTTTTTTTGTAGTTGAATGTGATATTTGTGATAAAAAAAAATAAAATAATTATAAATTTGATGTGATATTTTATTTTGTTCATTATTTTAATTTATTTTATTATTTTGTGAATTTTAATTAAAAAAATGACTTTCTCGGTCTATTCATCACTTTGACATCAATTATAACCACGTGCTCAATTCTATTCCCAATAATGATTTAGATTACTAAAAAATATATCACTAATAGCACTAATACATTAAGAATGATAAAAAAGAAAAAAAAAGAAAAGAAACAAGGCATAGAAAATAGACAGGATCCACTGCCACATCATTAATGCTCATTCTAATACTCCATTTTTAGTACTCGTAACTATTTTTCTTTTTCATTCTACCCCTTTTCCACGCCGTCGGCATTGCTACCCAGTCATTTTATATTTATTTCCTTGACCGAAGGAAAAAATTATTTTTAATGAAAAATAAAATAAAATTCAGACACAATCACGTGTGTATAAAAAAAAAAAAAAAAAAAATTTACATGCAAATGCGGGAGACCAAAAATAAATACTATAAAATTTAAATGAAAAATGACGTGGCAAATGCGGCGTGTCTTGCCACTTGAAACAAAATAAGAAAATGTTTGGACCCACAAAGAAGGACCCATGACTTTATTGATTTATTTGATCATTAATGTGTTTGAATTTTTTAAAGAGATTATACCTGACAATGCCATGAATAATTTAGATTATTTTACAAATTGTAAGAGTTGTGTTTTATATGACAGAAATAATACAGATCATCACAAACCCCTCACCTTCAAGACCCCACGCACAAATGTTGGAGATATAGAAATAAATAAATAAATAAACATGACCAATCACCATCATTTGGAATCATGGGGGTTTCCAAAATGGGGTCCTAAGTATTTTCCCACTTGAAAATGGAACACGTGATACAAAATTTAAGAGCAAATTATAAATACATTTTATGAGATTTATTTAAAGTACAGATTGTTCTCTGTAATTTGAAAAATTATAAATATCTCTTTGTTAAAATTTTTTATTTAACAAAATTAATTAAAAAAAAGAAATTCATAATTACTCTCTTATACAATAATAAAATTACATAAATTATTAATTGAAACATATTTATAACATTATTAAAAATTGACTTGATAATTTATTAATAAAAGAGACGATTTGTTATGAAATTAAAATCTCAAAGGGTGAAATGTAATTTCCAGAAATACAGGGATGATTTGTATTTGGGTTAATTACACTAATAGTCCCTATAGTTTGGGACTTGTGTCACTTTGAACCCTGACTTTTTAGTTGTAACACATTTGATCCTAAATTTTGAATCTTGTTCCAAATAAGGACAATTGAAAATATCATTAGATTTTTCAAGGATAAAATCGTCAATTTGATAAAATATAAACTAATTTGACAAAAATAAATGTCAAAAAAATATTTTTATCTACCAATGATAAAATTATGTGAAATTAATAAAAATTAATAAAAGTTACATGATTAATTTTTTAAAATTAATTTTACATGATTATCATTCAAACACATAATAAAAATTAATTTGGTAAACAAAATAAATAAATGTCTAAAAGATTTATCAATTTTACATAATTTTATTTTTAGTGGGTAGAAATAATTTTAAAAATTCAAAAATATTTGTTTGACATTTATTTTTGTCAAATTAGTTTATATTTTATCCAATTGACAATTTTACCCTTAAAAATCTAATAATATCTTCAATTGTCCTTATTTGGAACAAGATTTAAAATTCAGGATCAAATGTGTCACAAATAAAAAGCCAGGGACCAAAGTGATACAAGTCCAAAACTATAGGGACTATTTATGTAATTTGGCCTTTGTATTTAAATCAAATTTTAAAAAGTGTATTCATAATTTACCCAAAATTTAAATGAAAAATGACGTGGTAAACGTTGACTTGATATATATATATATATATGTATTAAATATTAAACAAAGTGGATTAAAAAGAAATTGTTCAAATTAATAATTTAAAAGGATAAAATGACACAAGAGTTGATAGTTTGAAAATTCAAAATGATTTTTTTCCTTGATTTTTAGCCAATTTAAAATAACTTACTTTTCCACATCACTTCTGTGGGACTTGCCATAAGGGGTTGTTTGGGATGATCTAAATAAGTATATTTTTTATCTTTTTACGAAAAGATGTACAGAAAAGTAGAGAAGTGATGTGATGAAAAAAAGATAAAAATATAGCCTCAGTTTGGCAAGAACTTTTTTGGGCTTTTTTGGCTATTTTAGCCACAAAAGACAAAATAGGCTTTTTTAGTCACAAAAAACAAAACATCACATCTAACCCATAATCATTACACTCCTCTCTCACAAAAAAAGTCAAAAAAGCCAAAAAGCCAAAAAGTCCTTCCCAAACCAAACTTTTAAGCCCATGCTAAAAAAGCCAAAAAAGCCAACCCACTTCCCAAACGGAGGCATAAAAAGATGAATTATTTTGTAGTAGCCAAACTTGGCTTAAGGCCCCGTTTGGGGACTTACCTTTTTAGCTAATTAGCCAAAAAGTTACTAAATTAGCCAAAAAGTCAACCACTCATACCAAAAAGTCAAAGATTCTCTTTTCTCTCTACTTTTTGCACATCTTTTCGTAATTAGCCAAAAAGTCATCCCAAACATACAAGTTTTTTTTACCTACCTTTTTAGCCAAATAATCAAAAAGTTACTAAATTAGCCTGTTCCCAAACGAGGCCTAAGTTTCTAGTTTATTTTGTAAGATTTTTTAATATATTTTTTATTAGAAAAAAAAAAGTGGATATCATTATTATAATATTTTATTTTATCACGTTTGTTTGTAGATGTATTTTTAAAAATAAATATTCATTTTTAAAGACAAATACAATAAAATAAAATAATTTTTTTAAATGGATTTAATTTAATTTAATTTTTTATAATAACATACGCAAAATACCTTATAAAATAAACAGTGAAAATTATTAAGAGGGATTATAAACTCAAAAAATCCGAACAACACAACCCAATAATGGAGTGTTTTGAATTGTTAAAAAGTTGATTTTTTTGATTTTTTTAGTTTATTTGGTCTTTTTTTGAATAAAAATTATGAGAGATAATATGATCCAAAATAAATAAAAAACTAAAAATTGACTTTTAATTTTCTTCGCAAAAACCCCAATATATGGACAGAAGCCCACCTCATTTTAAAATATCATCTTGAGAATCTGAAAAACCCATAAAAATGCACAGTGCCAATGGAGTCATACTTTGAGGTGGGTGTTTGTCTTTCTTTCTTCAACTTGTCAAGTGAAGTGTGCATATATATATTCAACTTGTCAAGTGAAGTGTGTATATATATATATGTTTTAATAGGTTGCAACACCAACACCATACATAGAGTACAGAGACTCTCATTAGATAGATAATGATATATCTGTTTGGCAAGGGCTCATTGGGCTCATGAGCCACAAAAGACAAAATAGGCTCATGAGCCACAACAGACAAAACATCACATCCAACCCTATAATCATTACACTCTTCTCTCACAAAAAAAGCCAAAAAAGCCAAAAAGCCAAGAGCCCTTCCCAAACCAAGCTTTTGAGCCCAGGCTCATATAGCCAAAAAAACTAAAAACTAAAAAGCCAAAGGGCCAGCCCACTTCCCAAACGGAGGCATAATATGATATAAGATGGAAAGAAACAATTCATAGATAATCTTCAACTGAAATGTTCAAAGCCTCCTCTCTTTGTTCCAACTCACGACTACTCATCATTCTTTCCTCCCAAACCCCAAAACATCCATCATTAACGTTGTTTTCATTCATCACATTCTTCGACTCATCACGACTCCTACTATCTATCGATGATGATGATGTTGATGATCTTGTCTGTTGCTGTTGTGTTTGATTCATGGCAAACTGAGCATCAACCGCCATTCCAGCATCCGACGCCGCCTTCTGTACCGACTGCGGCGACATGTCCGTTCTCACTCCGACAGGCAATGCCGCTGGAAAATTAAGGTTGTTGTACGAGGAAGGTCCTCGCAGACAGTACGACGCCACGTCATGCGCCACCGCTGCGGCTTCAGCAGTCGAATACGAGCCGAGCCAGAGCCGATCTTGGGTTCCCGGAACTCTGATTTCCGACACCCATTTCCCCCATTTCCGGCGTCGGACTCCCTTGTATTTCTTCTGCTCCGCCGTGATTGCTCCGCCGCTGCTGCCTTCATCGGAGCTGCTCATTTTTTTCCTTCTTTTTTTGGGTTGTTTGTTGAAATGATGGAATTGAATTGGATTTTTTTAGTTGGAGAATTAAGGAAGTGGTTTATATGGGTTGAACAATGAGAAGGTCAGAGTGGGGTTTTGGAGTTGTTTGGGAAGGCTGACCAGAGACAGTGACAGAGAAAAGAAAGAGTCAACATTTTGAAAGGTCAAAAACTAATCGTGGGTTTCAAGGCTTGTAAAGTTGCAATCAATAGGGGCAGGACGGTGGTTTTTTTAATTAATTTAAATTATGGTCCTCATGATATGAACAGAAAATTAAGTTCAACACTACTCATGAGTATAGATTGCGCTAACACGTGTATAAACAAAATTGGAAGAAAAGTGAAAAAGGAATTATTGTACAATTTTATAATTTTATTCATAATGACATAATAAATTATATTTTATTTCTTACAAATTTAATTATTTTGTCAAGTTATTATGAGTGAATTATAAGATTTAAATTAGTATTTCTCAACAAAATTAGTGTTTCTCAACAATAATTGTACAATTTTTCTAATTAACGGGGTTAGTCTATTTCACAAAAATCTTTGCATCTAATTAGAAGTGTCAATATTATATGTTGTATTTGATTTTCATTGTCACAATTGTAACATTATGAGTTGTATTCATAAACTCAAAAACCCAACTTGATTTATGGATTAAACATTTATTTCAAATGCTAAAAACATTTGACTTGCGATAAGAAATTTTAGTTCAATCCAAAATAACATGCCTACTTATAAAATATTAATTTTAATTTTATAATATTTAGTTTTATAATAAAATAAAATTAAAAAAATGAGAAAAGTGAATATTCCTAATCTTCGACTATTAATTTTAATTTTATATTATTTAGTTTTAATTTTATATTATTTGAATAGCACAATTTTTTAAAATTATTTAAAATGCCCAATACATAGAGTTAATTTAAAAAAAAAAAACTATATATATTGAGTTAAATGGATGGATTTGAAATTTAAAAGTTATTTCAAGGTTGAGGTTGGAATTGCTAAATTAGACCTAATGTCAAGTGGAGTTAAGTTTGGAATATCACATATGCTCTTTTTATATAATGCAAGCATGATTTGTTCTATATCCACCTCTAGTTGTTTGTGATATTTTTATGTCAAGCCAAAACAATTATGGTTGTGTTTCATAATTTTAAAAATATTTTTTTTTATACAAAAATTGTTTATAGGCCTTTAATTTCAAGTTAAAACACCTACTATAATACTTTATAATTTTAAAATTATTATTTATTACATAATTTTAAATAAGACTTCTCTTATAATATATGTCTTATATGTATATAATTTTTTATTGCGTTAAATACACACTTACACTGCGTGTGAGTCTTATTCTCCGTATATTAATTGAAACTTTCTATCTTATTTTAGGAGTTTCTTTGTTAAATATATATATATATATTATATTTGATCTTTACTATTATGATTATAATTTATTAGATTTTATTATGATATTTTATATGAATCCCATCTAAATATATATATGCACGCCTGTACTTTCTAATTAATGCACATAAAAAACGTAGCAAAACTTATAAAATTCAAAATTTTTGGTACGCAGGGAAGGAAAGAAAGAGAAAGGAGTGAAAACAAAACAATATGATAGTGTGATTATTTTAAAAGGGAAAAGTTAGGGATTATGAAATTTTTTTTATAAAAATGATCATAAAAAATTTATGATTCTTAGATTATCTTGATTAGTGTGTGGTGTTTTATTCTAAGTATAATCCAAAAGTCGCAAAGCTTTCATGAAAGATTTTTCATGATTATTTTCATGAGAGATTTTTCATAATACTTAGTATTGCTGGTTTTAAAATTTTAGAGTTAACGTTTTCGTACTTGTTATATAATAATTAATTATTTTTTCCCTTACTTTCAAGTCAAGATTACAAATTGGGTCTTGGATACATAACGGCTCATTTTAAAAAGTAGGTTGAAAATTAATTTTTTAATTTTTTTATAAAAAATATAAAAAAGTAGAGAAATGGTTTGACTTAAAAAAGTCAAAAAAAATTAAAAGTTAACTTTTAATCGTATTACCAAAATAGGCCAACATACCCAAACCTCTCTTCAAATTCTTTTAAAAATTTGACACATTTTTTAATCTTGACATTTACTCCTCAAATGAAAAAAATTATAATGTTAAATAATATACTAACAAACACATCAAATAGATACAATGTTAACTTTCTTTTACTATGTTTTTACTTCTCTTATTTTATTTATTTATTTTGTCGACAAAAAAAAAATTCAAATAGGATTCTCTCATGTTTAAATTTAAAATTGACCATCATGTTCATAGAATCCATCATAAATCGTGTTTTGATAATCTTAAATTGTTCATTTTGTGAGACTATTCAAACTGTTTCAATATATACACGAAGAACACTACAAATAAATATTTCAAATTATCAAAAATGAATATCTTATCTCATGTTTAAATTTAAAATTGACCATCATGTTCATAGAATCCATCATAAATCGTGTTTTGATAATCTTAAATTGTTCATTTTGTGAGACTATTCAAACTGTTTCAATATATACACGAAGAACACTGCAAATAAATATTTCAAATTATCAAAAATGAATACATGATAAGATATAAGGTCAGCAAAAAGTGTAAGGTTCAAACAAAAAAAATTCATTAAAAGTCAAAATATATATATCAACAAAAAATCATTAAAAAAAAGTTAATACTGAACACCAAATTAATTAAATAATAACATGTGCAAAACCACCAAAATAATTATAAACTTAATATAATGGGTTATCCTATGAAATGATATATATATATAGGTGTGGTGTAGTCATGGGTGGCGTCACAAGTGATGTTGATGTGAAGATTATGGGAGAACTCAGATATTAATTAAAGGAGTTAGAAATTGACTTCTGATAGAGTCAGCCCCACCCCCCACCCCCAAATTAAAAAAACCAACTTCAGATTCAGGTCGGCAGTGGCACAACATCCCCTTCCCTTCCCATGCATGTATTCAATAATTAATTTGACAAATTTTAGCAACATTCATAAATTTGACAATGAGTAAAGTCATATACACAATAAATAATTTTCTTTATTATAAAAGAAAAATAACAAGTTTTAGTTATCTTACTTACAACTACAATTTAATTTCATGTGAAATCATTAAAATTGACCAACTTGCTATACAATATTACCACCAAAATAAATAAAATAAAATCACTAACTACAAAAAATGTTGGAGGTGGTTAAGGGGCGGCAAGCGAGTGGCTGAAGGAGGTGAGGAGAGAGGAAATAATGAATTTTTTTTTACACAAATAAAAATATATTTTTTATTTACTAGAATTTAATAAATTGTAAATTATTTACATTTTTTCAGAAACAAAATAAATACAATAATTTTTATTTACAATTTTAAAATATTTTGTGAGCATAATAAATAAAAAAATAAAAATTACACATAAACATTACCAAATAGAAACAACTGTAAAAAATATATATATTTTTTCAAATTGTAAAACGCCATCCGTGAAGACTAATTGGACCACTTTAAGCATGAAGATTTGGAACGTGGACCAAACAGAACAATCAAACCATCAGAGACTGGAGAAACTGTTTACACAAAACCATTTTTGTAACCCTCAAAAGTCAAAAAAACCACTTAATTTTTTCTAGATATTGTTTGGCAATGGTTTAACCCACCCACCCTGAATACACAAGTGGACACATGCAAAACATCTGTGGTCAAGGTTCATGCATTAACTTTTTCTCACTTTGATCCCTTTTTGGGCCACCCTGAATACACAAGAGTGGACACATGCAAAACATCTGTGGTCAAGGTTCATGCATTAACCCGATCGAAACTTGTCCGTGGCTGGGACGGTGGATGAGCTCCACTGGTGCCTCGGTGGTGGATCCCATCATATGGGTTTGGTTAAATCAGGCTGGCAACCGGCTATCCTGGGACCTGGGCCTACGGATGTAGTGATGACACCTCAGAACATCCTTTTTTCCAGATCAAAAAAAAAAAAAAAAAAAAAAAAAAAAGAAAAAGAAAAAAGAAAGGTTCATGCATTAACTTTTTCTCACTTTGATCCCTTTTCTTTTTTTTGGGGGGCGCAAAAAAGAAAAGAAAAGATTTTCTCACTTTAATTCTCAGTTTATTTTGACATTTTTCACTTTGACCTAGTTGCCAATGTCCTTTCAAGTAGCAAAGCATTTTTGGTATTTTCTTACCGGATGTCCATAACCAAATTCGAATACATACCCATAACAAAATTCAAACCCAAAATTAAACCTAAATATAAACTCATACACAAAATAAAATTGAAATCCAAACCCTCTACCAAATCTTAACCCTACCTAACCTGAACTTAGGAATGACCAAGGCTGTATTTGGTAGAGCTCTTGAAACGTAATTCCACACTGTCCTTTGAGTGCCGTGTTTGGTTAGTGATTTTAAAAATTGATTCCACACTCACTTTTGGAAAACATATCTACCCGGTCATCCCTCCGGATGTCTGGCTGGTTGACCGGAACAATTTTTTTTTTTTTCACATGCACCAAACAAATTTTCTCCACTTAAATCATAATTCCACGACTCACAAACTCAAAATATAAATCTATTCTCAAATCATAATTCTAAAACTCTATCAAACGCAACCCAAAATTCCCTATCACCCGTGTTCTCCTTCCCCTTCTCTCTTTACACCCTCTCCCCCAACCTGTCGCAACCCTCACCTTTTCTCTCCCTCCACCCTCCACCATCATTTTCCCAGGCAAAATATATTTCCTGACAGAGACCTTAAATTAAATTCATCAAAAAATATTACCAGAATTTGCAGAGTTATAGAATTGAAAAGCAGGTTTATCAAGAAAGGGTTGATGGGCTTTCCAATTGAAATCAGGCTCTCAATTTTGACATCCAAATCAAAAATGAACTGAATTGTATAAATAGAATTGTTCACAGATACAGATAGCACTATGACTACGTATAGATACCAACAGCTGCAACCCTGTTCCATTTGGAATACAGCCTATGCGGAAAAAAAAGAATATAAAGTGTACAGTGACCAACGAGGTCTGGTTTCTAGAATCAACATGATTAACCTAAATCACATTAAAATGTTATATGATTAAGCAATTGAAGAAATTGGGAGTCTAATTGAAAGCATTTGTAACAGAATAAATGAAGTCCAAGAAACCTGTTCCTTTGAGTAGACCTTTACCAGTCAAGAGCTCAAAATCTAACAGCAATAGGAAGCCGATCCCCGCTGCCTTTCCATTTATCAATTCATTCTTCCTTGTGAAACCAAACCCCTCTTGATCCTCATCGACCACCATTCTCACCTAGAACACGCCTTTACGAGGTCAGACATGATTCTTTAAATTTATTTGCAAAATTTAAAGTGAATTTAAATAAAATAAATTTTTTACCTCATCCACATTGACATCAGTTGCAGTTACACCGGGCTGAGCCTTTCCGCTAAAGAGGATTTCCGCGGATGCATCAGATTCTGCAGCTCCTCTCATGCTGATGAAAATGTTTTCATCATCAGTTTTCACTGGATAAACGAATAGAGTCCTCAAAGCAGGTGTGAGGGCTCTCAGCACAGGATTCTTGGGATACCATTCCTTGATCTCGCCAGTCCTAAGATCAAATGTGCTATCAGTTGTTGGGCATACAATACAGCCATCCTGAGGAGAAAAATATGTTTACTAGGTTCAGCTTTTATCCAAGAAAAACTCAAACAGAACAACAGTTTTTCTTGCATGAAGATAAGTGATATGTGTGTGCTACATGAGAGGAGAAACAATTTATATTACGAAAAATGTAGTTGACATTGATAAGGTTCAAACCTATATGTACGTAAGAGTTTCACGCACTAAATTTCCACAATTCAATGTTGGGATTTCAGGGAATAGTCCTCAGTATTTTACTGAACCCATCAATAAAAATATCCATTGAAACATCACTGATCTAGAATTTTACTTTTTCTTGTTATACAATATCTGGAATGAATCAGTCTATCACTCATCTTTCAAAGATATTATAATGGGCATTTACTTAAATGTTTTTAATATAAACAAGAGCTGAGCCCATGCTGAGTACTTGGTCAATTTTTGAGGTACTTTCATACTTAGAAAATGCTTGAGGGACTTAAAGGAGATCATATACTCGAGTTGCTCCGATGAACAACTAACGCGGGCGCGGGGGGGATTTTATGGAGAGAAACTTAGACCAATCACACAAATAATATTTATTTTTAAAGACAATAATCATGCCTTATGTCAATGAGTGTTTAAACAAAATTAAGAATAAAAGCACTACATTCATTAAAGAGATGAATAATTCCAATTAAAGAAAACAAAAAAAAAAAGAAAGATAGCCGAGGCGCAGTGTCTTCTTGATGGGCAGCCGATAGGAGATTTCGGTTAGGAAGTTCATATACAGTTTTTTGAGCCAAAATGGTGTTTCTCTATTAGAGCTCTTTTTGTTTCTTTTGGTATAGCAAACCAAACCAGTGATCGTCAATTCTACTAAGTTTCGTTGTCTTGTGCTTTTCATATTCCTTGGATTGTGCCAATTTTGGGCTTGTTGTGTAAGGTTGCTTAATGGAAGCAATGCATATTTATCCAACAAGGTGTATGAATCACACATGGTTTCAAGAAGTTGCACTAGGATGCAATCATATATCTTGATGGTTGAATAAAACATTGGCCTTTTGCAAGTGATGAAGAATTTGAAGGAGCAAAGCAACTACTCAATTGGGGCTACCAACTTGATCCAAAAGCTTAAGCCCAAGTTGCTATATCATACTAATATTTGATATTTGATTGATGTGTATCACAGTAATCTACTTGAGCTCCGCTCGATTGTAACTCATTTGAGATTGCCTCAAAAGATAAACAAGTCAAAATTAAACACATTTTGAAGCTAATTAAGTTTTTAATGTAAGGTTGAAGAATCTATTACTCAATTGGTAATATACACATTCATATATAGAAAAGGCAAGAGTACCAACATACATCATCAATTCTAACATACATGTATAAATTGATGGACCCATATACATACATTAAAAAAAGAAAAAGAAAAAAAGAAGCATATTGGCATCGACATACCATAGTAAGCTTGGCATTGAGCAAGCCTTCAGAGTAAGCGCCCTCAGCAGGAGACCTGTTCTCAATTGCAAAGATGTCATCTTTGTACCACAATAACAGTATAGTCTCCCCATCCTGAATTATGACGCGCCGCTCTCCCTTCGGCAACGCCGACACTGGCACCACCGGTACCCAGTTCTTCCCCTCCTCATCACTCACTCCGCCGCCGCCGCCCTTGTCCTCGGCCACCGAGACTTCTGTAGCCTTACACGTAATTTTACGGAGAGAGATTGGGGATGAAATCAAAGGTAAGGGGTTTACTGGGGCAGTGGTTGGGCGGCGCAACGGCAGCAATAGCGGTAGTTTCCGGCAATGCGGCGGCGAAGGGAGGAAGGGGACTCTGGAAGTGAGCTTTGGGGTTGTGGTGGCCATGGATTATTTGGGGTTGGTAGAGAGAGAAAGCTCTGAGCCAAGAAATGTGAGAACAAAGAGGAGAGAGGGAGAGGGAGAGGGAGAGGGAGAGGGCAGGGCAATAATTTCCATGGCCACAAAAAACTGGATAATGATCAGAGGGACGGGAAAAAATTGGGAGTTTTCGAAATAATGTTATGATTATTGATTATACTTGATTGATTTGAATACAAAGAATTTTTAGAGATGGGTATCTCTTTAAAGGTAATGTTAGGATTATTAAATTTTTTATTAAATAAATAATTAAATATTTTATATGTGTATGGAGTTTATAATTTTGTAAATTTTACACTCATGTGACATATTTGATCATTTATTTAATAGAAAATTTGAAATTTATAACATTTTTTCTGTTTAAAATATGAATGGTCAGTTTTGAAAATTATATTCTGTTTCTTAAAATTTTTTTATTTTATAATAAACAATTATTTTTATTAATAAGTTATTAAATTAATTAACATTTTATAATAATGTTAAAATTTTATTTTAATTAATAATTTAAGAAATTTTATTGTTATATAGAATAACAGTAAAAAAATTATTTATCCTGTTAATTTAGTTAAATAAATAATTTTGACAAGGAATTTTTTTGTAATTTTTCAAACAATAGAAGACAATTCTTATTTTAAACAAATCTCAATAAGTGTATTTGTAATTTATCCTTTAAAAATTGATCAAATGAAAAATATTATGATTATTGAATTGATTTAATTTTGGAAGAATTTTTTTAAGATCCCTAATATTAAGATTTTATAGGATAAGGATATGCAATACTCCTCAATATTTTTTTAGAGAAATTTCGATTCAGAGAAAATTTCAAAACACAGAGAAATTTTTCCGATTTGCTCAATTTCTTTGATTTTCTTTGGGCTCGTTTGGGATGCTCCTTGGGGCTAAAATAGTCATATAAGACAAAATAAGTTATTTTAGTCAAATAGAAAAAAATGTCACATCCAACTTATAATCATTTCATTTTTTTTCACGAAAGTCATAAAAGCCAAAAAACTTATTCCAAATGAGACTTTTTAGCTCTAGGCAAAAATAGCCAAAAAATTAAAAAGCCAAAAAATCAATTCACATCCCAAACGAGTTCTTTGTGTTTTGAATTTTTTTTTTTAAGATTCTTACTATTATGATTTTAAAAGATAAGGACGCCCAAAAAGTTCATACCTTAAGTCCCTTAAAAAAAAGACGCGTCCAGAATATCCTTGCGTTATTCTCTCTTTGTGATTGATAAAGAAAAACTTGGGCTAAATTTCTTTGTGCGATGGTCAGAGAAATTTATAAAATTGAAATTTCTTCGTCATTCTAGAGAAATTTGTGATAACATCACCTCTTGTTCAGTTGATTTTTTCTGGCAAAAAATCTGAGCTAAATTTCTCTATCATTGTAGTGAAATTTGTAACAACATTACCTATTGTTTGGTAAATGTTGGTAGTGTATGTATTTGGTTAATGTTTTTGGGCAGGGAGACTTGGTTATGTGTAGGATGTGGGTTCGTAGTTACGTTTGGTTTGGAGGGTGGGGCGATGACTTTGTTGTCAATGAGATCATGGATGTAGCACAAATCTGTGGGATAACTATGTTGTTGGTGGAAGATGCAATACTGGGTAAGGTCATGTTCGGGTGGTAATGGGTCAGGAAGTGGTCGAGGATCGAGGGGTTTGAGATGCCCCTTTTCCATTAACAATTTGAGGGCACGAGCTGGGCTCATATGGAGGGGGGTAAAGGTTCTTCGATTTCGGGGTGTGCCGATGGTTTGTGAAGGTTGCGGGGTTATGACAGCAAAGGGATTGGCCATTTTGGCCATTGTAACAATTGTGCTGACATCTACAGGCCGCAGAATAGTGCTACTACTAGCATTGGTACCCCGGGAGAATGGTCTTCTTGCAGGTTCACTTGTTTTATGAATAATGCCCTTTTTGAATGCACTCTCAATCTGGACCCCCAACTCGTGTAGAGAAGCAAAGGTGGATAACGGTGCTACTATCATTCTTTGCAGCATATTTGGTTCAAGATTCTAGACCACCAGCCAGACTTGTTCTCTCTCAAAAGGTCTACTTGTCATTCTTCTTGCTTTTGCCCTCTATTTAACAACAAAGTCAATGAATAATTCTTTGGGGTTCTAGGTAGTAGCCTCCAGCTCACTGATGGTTACTTCTATCTTAGTTTTATAAGAGTACTAGTTGACGAACGCCTCAGATAACTCCTCTCAATTCCGCTTTGTAAAGTCCTCCAATTTAGCGTACCAAATAGCCGCTATATCAGACAGAGTTCTCCCGAACAATGATAGTTTTTGAGCCCGAGACAGGCCCATTGGTCTTAGCACATTTGAAAACAAGAGGACATGCACAATCGGGTCCCCACTTCTATCGAATCTGTCGATGTGAGACGTTTTAAATTCCTCCGATAATTTGACCGAAGCCTCAATGTACCCATTCTCAATATCCGGAATGGAGTTGAAGCTCTGGGACTTTTTCAACGCTTTCTCTAGCCTGGCAATCTTGATCAAGACCGGATCAATTTCATTGATATCAAAGGGAAGGATTCTCGTAGGAGGTTGAGCCAGAGGCCTATAAGCCGAAGCCGGGGAAAACATTTCCTGAGGATCTGGGATTTGGGGATTTTCCACTGGTAGGGGTGGATCTGGGTTCGGCTGAGCAGTCGGGATTGGATGCACAGTCGACGCGAATGCCCCAGACGTGCATCGTAGATCAGCGAAGATTTTATCTTGTGCAGCCATCCATTGGTTCATAGTATCCATGGTTCTCTGGAAAGTTGTTATCATGGTAGCAAATTATTCTGCATTCTGTGCCATTACTGGGCTAGATGAGTTAGCTACTGGTGTACTGTTTAAGTGAGAACGGATAGGTGTTTGCTGAATGCTTTATATTGGTGCTGCTGATTGTTTGTTCTGTCTTCGTCGAACAACTGGCAGAAGTGAGACTAGCACTGGTTGACCACTAACAAGGTCTTGAGCTTCACAAAGCCCGCCAGAGCGAGTCCACACAACTTTGGAAATATCGGGTCTTTCTGAAGCTATGATGGCAAACTACCTAGCAAAAGGCAGAAAAGAAAAACCATCGATCAAACCATGTTTTTTAGCCTTTATTACACTCTGAAAATCAGTTTAAAAGGCAAAGAAAAGAGGGTAGAACAGGCGTGTGAGCTATGAAGTAGAGAGTAAGAAAGAGTGTTAGCCCTTTCTACCATTTTGTAGCCATTCAAACCCAAGTTCTAACACTTAAAATAGGATCAAAACAATACAAAAACATAAGAAATAAACAAAGAAAGACAGAAATGAAAGTAATACAAAAGGTGGTGAGCTTATACCTTTTGAAGAAGGTAAGCTCTTGTTTGTGAACCAAACTTGGTCCAAGCACACTCTCAAGCTTAAATTGTAACTCACAAAGCTCAACCAAGGTTCTAAGTTCTTGCTCTAAGGTTAGCTATGGTATATAGATATAGTATAAGGATGATTAAATATCTCAAAGGTAGCTTGCACAAGAAAACGAAGCTCTCAAGGGTTATTTTGCTTCTTTGAAATTTTTCCAATCTCTAACACTGAGATATATGCTCGAATTTATAGAATTTGAGTAAAATAGGTCATAAATATCTTCAAAAATGGACAGCTGGCCATTCTCACCGAGAACAGTGTTTCTCACTATCGAGAGCCGGCTGGCTCCCAATGCTCTCCCATGTTCCACTGTTTTACACTCAGTGTAGGGTGGCATAATGGTCAAAAATGAATTTCTAGGGCAAAGACAGTATGAATATGAAAGGTTTGGAATTGGTTTTGGAGTGCGAACTTACGTTCCTTCATTGAGAATTCAAATCACAATCAACACAATTTCATCATTGAGTGCACAGGACAAAGCGTCCAAGTCTTGCGAGCGGTCAAAAATGGAGTGTCTACACCCAACAAACTTCACTTTACTTCACGTACTCATCCTTGTTTAGTATTATTTAAAAATAACTACTAAATTTTGTAAATTAAAAGTTACACAGTCATACTTTTCATTCAAAAGCTATTTTGGTATTGCTAAAATAATAGTAAAAGCCTATTTAATAATATTTATATTTACAATTTATTATTTAAAACATTTTTGAAATTAGAAATGAAATATTGTTTTGATGGCTAATTTCTTTTTTAAAAAAATAATAACAATTTTCAAAATTTATTAAATTCTACAATTCAAAAAATGTGTCTTCCATTATTTTGTAAACAATTTTTCATTCTCTTCTGGCTCCTTCACCATCTTACCTTTTGCCACCAACTCCAATCACCTCATATTTAACCACCCATTTGTACATCATTTTGTCTTTTTGCAATTATAGTTCGCTTCGCATCACTCCCTCAAAAAGTAACAATATAATTTTCCAAAAGGGAGGGAGGCCGGAAATTCTTTAATGGGTGATGACGTGGCAAGCACTATATATGTATTGTGTAGTCCCCCACCCAATGGCCACCATTCATCTCTCTCCCAGGAGCCTTCTTTCTTCTTCCTTCACATTTCTTCTACAAAATCATATATGATAGGTGTATCATAATTTTTTAAGAAGATAAAAAAGAAAGAAAGATGAGTGCTAATAATAACATTCATCTTCTTGAAGAAGAGAAGGCTCTTGGAGATCATTATGATCATCATGATGATCACAACAATTCTTATGGTCAAAACGAAGAAGAAGAAGATCATTCTTCTGATAGTAACTGGGCTGATGAAGATGATGATGATGATGATGATGATGATGAAGAAGAAGAAGATGATCTTGATCATGAATCTAATAATAGCAATGAATCTCAGGAGAGGGCTCTCTATTGGGAATCCCAGGAATCCTTGCTTCAGGTACATTTTTGTTTTCTTTTTCATTTTAATTAATTAATATTTTCTCTGTTTTTAATCTTTAATCTTTATCATTAGTATAATAATAAACCTTTTGTTATCTTTAAACACGCTTTTCAAAAACCCAAAAGGGGTTTGGAATCTTTTTGTATTAATTTTTTTCCAGATTAGATAGCTTCATTAGATTAGATTAATTAATTAATAAACCTTATCCATTCAACTTTTTCATTATTTTGTTTAAATTATCTTTGTTGATCTTACTCTCTCACATCACTTCCATTCCATTACAAGTTGTTGAACATGAAGGATAAGTTTTAGAAAGTAGGTTAAAAATTAATTTTTTTGATTTTTTTTTTTTTTTAAATATGTAAAAAATAGAGAGGTGATGCGATTCAAAAAAGTCAGAAAGTCAATAAGTTAACTTTTAACCTATTTCTCAAAATATTTAATCGGTTAAAAGCTCGAGTTTGAGTTTTGGAATTCCTTTCTAATTGCTCTCTCCCAATTAAAAAAGAATGAAAATAATTATTGAAAAAATGAACAGAAACATCTTAGAAATTATAAGGATTATTTACATAATTTCAATCCCAACTACTTCTAGTTGTATGCTATCTGATGAGTTCATGTTAATCTTATTCCATCTTTTTGTTTTCATTTTTGCTTTTTTTTAATCGATGACTGATATTACAGATATCATGACAATTACATGATATTAGACATTCAAACATAGCTATAAAAGTAAAATAAATTCCAAATAAATACAATTCTTCTCTCAATTAATTAATAGCACTTATGATTTAGATTTCTAGTTTCAAAAGGTGGACCAAATAATACGCAAATAAAATTTATATACAGAATTTTACACAAAATTATGTGGCACCTTGTGGTCCCTTTATTAATAGAAAAATGTTTTGTGGCCCTAAAAACTGTGGCCCTAATGGCCCTAATTTCCTTTTTGGGTAAGTTTGTTTTTTTTTTTCTTTTTTTTTTTTACCTGATATGGAAATTAGGGCCATTAGGGCCACAGTTTTTTGAGCTACCAACCAAAGCCGTTATTAATAATAAAAACACTCACTATTGTTCTCATAATTGACTGATGTCATTAAAATATCTACCATTATCTTTGTAATTTTACAAATGTTAATGTTATATTATTTTTATTAAGAACTTTGTACATAAAGTTGGTAAAGATATCATTTTTTGTGCTTAGCATTTTATATCTCAGTCTTTTTTAGTTATACTTTCAAAATTTAGGTCTATTTTTATTTAGAAGATTACATACATCCAAATTAGTTAGGATGAATTTTAGGACACCCTCTTAAAAAAGACAACAACAATATTAATTAGGGTATAATGATACAGAAGTTATGGTGGGGCTGTCATAGATGGTCAATTTTCTTTCTTCGTGGTTACCAAAAAAAAAACTCAAAACAAAAAATAATTTATTTCCTTGTCTTACAATTTTTTTTTTTTCTTATACTAAAAACAAGTATGTAGCTATTGTAAGGAAATGGATGTGTGGTTACTAATGATACTGTGGCATTAGATATCTACTAATACTATTTATTTGGACCACTCCCACTACCACACATATATAATAATTTTTGGCTTGTAATTGAGACGTATGTGTGGTTGAAATCTAAAGTTCACATCACACCTCTTCCATTAATGAATTGTATACGACAAACCTACTGTTTTTTTGAGTTTAGATATTTTTAAAAACATGACTTATGATTCGAATCAAGATCGGATATTCTTTTAGAAAAATTGATATATAAAATTTATATAAAGATGTCTTACGAAAATGACGTATAGGGACATTATTATAAATATAGGTCATATTTCTTAGAACCTGGGATGCTGCTGTGACAGCAGACAGCAATTTGTTGTGAGCCTGTGGGTTTTTTTTTAAGTCTTTTTTGATGATCCGAACCGTTCATATTGTAGGGTTTGTTGAATAGATCATTCGTGTAAAAAATCAAATTGATTGAAAATCTATAGCTTTATAACAAGAGCACATTTATTTTTTAAAAAATAAACGGTTGACATTATCTTGATAATTTTTATAAAACAATTTGGAACTGATCATGGGGTTACGAATTTCTGATTAATTTGATTTTTAATATGGATAATATACTCAACGAACCCTATAATATGAACAATTCGGATCATCGAAAAAGACTCAGAAAAAGCTCCCACGAGCTCACAGCAGATTGCACAGCACCCCCAGTTCCTCTTTCTTAATGTTTAATATCGTTGTTGTTTAGTACAGCTATTTTTAATTTTTATATTCTAAGAATATGTATTAGACTATTTACAACAGTTTTTACCTATTAGAAACAACTTAAATAAGTTTAAAAAAATTGATTTCTATCTTTTACTTTTAAACTATTAATTTTTAATTTATAATAAGTTATGCGATCATTCCTTAAAATAGATTTTTTCTTTTTTGTGTGGTGTGTGTAGGAAATTGTAGAGCACCATAGATCAACAGGGGGGAAGTTAAGGAAAGAGATCAACGGACTGATAGAGAAGGCAAGGGAGACAAATATATGCAAATGCGTTAATCCCAAATCAGACGGTTGGTGCAGCAGGTGTTTGCGTCAAAGAGTAGTAACTATGCTCTGCTGCAGAGGACTCCATGCCACTCTCTGTACCTCTAAGTGGACCCATACACCCAAATTTCCAGGAGGTAAAAACATCCTCAATGAATAATGCTAGAGATTATGAAAAAAATATCATAAAAATGATTATGAAAGATTTTCTACATTTGGATTACACATACAATAAAACACTACACACTAATCAAATAATGAAAAATCTTCATGATATATTTCATGATATTTTTTTCATAATTTCTAATATTATTCTTCTCAATAATGTTTTTGCTCAAATTTTCATCCAAATTTGAATAAAAATACCACTATTTCTATTATTTAAATTTGAATGAAAACAACGTTGGAACTATTTAAACGCAAATTAAATAAGTCAAAGAGTAAATTGATATAATTAAAATATTGGATAAGTGTGCATATTTTGAGGACTAACAAACAATTTAACTCTAGGCATAGCTTCAGTAAATTCAATTTGATTTTCTTAGAGCAGCTAACAAACAACTCACTCAAAACAGCAAGGAAAAAGGGATATTCACAAAAATGTGTGATGAATTTTAATCAAAATGATACAAAAAGCGCATATTACAGAGATTAAAACTGTAATTACAAAAGGCGCATATTTTTGCTAAGTTGAATTTTTTGTTATAAAATTATTTTTGACAACATGAGCCATAGAGAAAGCATTTTATTCACACATTTAATACTTTGTAAATGTTATGTTTGGAGATCAAGACACAAAATGCATACTTCAATTAATCCTATATGTATATATTGAGTTGGTTATTCGATTCCAGGAACACACGAGTACATTGAAGTGACAGCAAGCACACAATCACGAAAGAAGCAAGTCATATTCTTGATTGAACTGGAGTTTCGAGACGAATTCAAGATGGGAAAAGCATGCGACGAGTACCACCACTTGATTAAGCAGCTACCAGAGATCTACATTGGCAAGGCAGAGCACTTAAACGCCATTGTTCGCGTGGTTTGTGATGCAGCCAAGAGGTCTACCATGGAGAAGAAAATCCACATGGGTCCGTGGCGAAAGACTAGCTTCATGCAGAAGAAATGGTCTGCTTCTTCGCACTTTTCTTCTTCGCCTTCAAGGCAAGCTCATATTCCCATATGCTTTGCTGTGGAAGTCATTGCTTGAACATTTTCAATAATGCTAGTAACTTAGAAATCAAAGAACACAAAATCAGAGAGACATACAGACGCGTAAAATATATGGTTGGATATAATTTTTCAGGATTTGTTGAGGGAATTGAAAATTTGTGTATGTCAAGTCATTATTGTGTTTGGTTTCTGAAAATTTTGTGCAACTTATTATATTATTGGCACTAAGTACTAGTATTACTATTTGTATGGTGGAAAAACATCCCTATGGAACATGCTAATTATGTATTTTTCATGGGTCATTACCATATATATATTTATATATTTGCAGTTATAGTGGTCATGATTATTACAGGAACAATGCTAAGCATCATGAAAAAACTTTCATGAAAATGATCATGAAAGATTTATGACCCTTGGATTACACTTAAAATAAAGCACCACACACTAATCAAGGTAATCCAAGAGTTATAAATCTTTCATGATCATTTTTATGAAAATTTTTTCATGATCCCTAACTTTTCTCTTATTACAGAGCTTCCATAACAACCAGTGATATTGCAACTAGAAATTGAACTTTTTGGCAAATTTTTTTTTAAAAAAAACTACAAAAAATGAAAATGCTTTTAAACAAACAAGTCAAACACACCAAATATTCATATTTTCCAATACTACTAAAAGTAGTCATTCCCAAACTTCTTTCAACTCATAAAAAAGTAAAAAAATAATTCAGATCCCTTGAAGTATGGTGTTATTATCAAAATTTATGTACAACTTACAAATAAATAATTTTTAAAATTCATAACCTTTCAAAAAAAAAAAAAAAAAAACACACCTCTATTTGAGAGGATTGTATTTACAAACTTAGTGGCTATAGATTTATTTATACATAGCAATTTCCTTCAAAAATCTAATTGGTTACCTATAAAATTAAGGGCAATTTTTTTTTTAATATTAAAATTTTATAAGATAAATGACATACAATATTTTTATAATAATTAAGGTCCCTCAACATTTCTACAGAGAAAATTCGACTCAGAGAAATTTGCCCAACTTGGAGAAATTTTTCTGATTTCACAAAGAAATTTCGAAATTTCTCATACCAGTCGGGGCCGAAATTTCTCTGAGTCTGATAAAATTTCTCTGAGTCGAATTTTTTTTGTGAAAATATTGGGAGATCTTAGCTAATAAAAAAAACATCTTAGACCTCTCCTATTATACAAAGTGGGAGAGAGATATTTCACAAATTGTTCCTAAAATTAATGGGAAATATCAATAAAATAGATGAGGGAAGTGATTACAATTGGGTGAAAATTATTTATAAATATCCCCACACATGGAATGGGGGAGAAAATACTAATGTATGAAATCTTAGTTTTCATGGCTTTTGTATTATGTTTTTACCCTTCAAATTAAAAATTAATAAAAAGTGATTGTAAAAGAGCACAACTACATGTGTGTGTGTGTTTTTTTTCATCATTTATATCACGGTTTGCATGACAAAGTAACCATTATATTCTTGATTTTTTTTTCATCATTATATTTATTTATTTGTGTGATTTTGAAGGCATTGAATGTAAAGTAAAAATATAATGTTGAAGGAGTATTTGTTACGGTGATGCTAGGGAGCTCGAAAGAGCCTCCCCCGAATCCCCCTAATTTGTTTTTTCTTTGTTTTCTAAAGCAAAGAAGAAGAAGAAAAGGGAGGAGGAGGAAAGAGGAAGGAGGAGGAGGACTGGAGGGGGCCGGACTAGAGGGGGCTAACTGGAGGGGGCCGGACTGGAGCTGCTGCTGCTGCTGCTGCGACGAGCTGCGGCCAGACTGCGAGGAGCTACGGCGGGGCTGCGACTCCTCCTCTTCCCCTCTCTTCTCTTTCTCTCCCTCTCCCTTTCCTCTGCGTTTCAGAGCTGAAATGGAAGAAGAAGAAAAAAAAAAAAAAAAAAAAAATGGTCAAAACGACGTCATTTTGGCCATTAGGGGGATTAGGGGGGAAGAATTTCGGGGGACAAATCATTATTCTATTTGTTAAATGGTAAAACCAAAAAAACACAACTGTGCCATGAAGAACAGTAATGTTGATTTCTAACCTTTCAATCATAATCGAAATCAATGGTAATTAACAAATTGTTGATTATGTATATGCATGCTTTAAATAAATTAAAAAAATGCGAAATTTTGAATTATGAATAATGAAGGCAAATATATGCAATCCTGATTTAGAAAGAAAAAATCATCTACAATAAATGAAATATTTCCATTCGTATGTTCAACTCCCTCAACATAAAATCTTAATTCCGTCCATGTCGGCCATGTGCCTTGAACAACACAATTTTGGCCTATTTAAGGCATAAAAAGATAAATAAAAAAAAAAAAAAAAATGTCTAACAAGTCCTAACTCGTTCGATAATCAAAAATAAAACAAAAAATAAGAGGGGTTGGATCAAATATTCTCTTACATTAGATTTCAATTTGTGGGGTATTTTACAAAATAAATAAAAAGGCATAAAAATGTACGTTGCTGGATCAAATGTTTACTCTTACATTACATTTCAATTTTGTGAAACCATGCAGTACTCAAGTCTAAAATCCTTGGAATGAGAAAGAAAGAATCTTGAAGAGACCGTCAGGATTGTCAGCATGTACCTGCCAATAAGTGCATAATGTGATTTGTAGGCTATAGTACAAAGAATTAAGATATAATGTTTGGTTCACTAGAAGAAAGGTGGATTGAAATGATTGTTCTATTAGACTATTCATTCTCAAGTATGTTCACTAAAAAAAATTATGAAAAACACATTATAAATGAAATTATATCATTTATCATTGTAAAGGAATGATCATTCTATATAGAAGCAAAGAAATGACTATTCATAAATGAAATTATATCATTTATCATTGTAAGGGAATGATCATTCTATATAGAAGCAAGAAATGGCTATTCTACTTCATTTTAGTGAACTAAACAAGAGAGTCGAGCATAAGCATATTTGATAGTCCCAAAATTAGAACCACATTTAGGAATTGTATTAGACAAAACATGACATGCCACAAAGGATATTTGGTGCAAGAGGAAATTGGAAACAATATGTCTTCCAAATACCCTTTTCTAGTCATATTTAAGGATAAGATCACTGGAAAAAAAGATCACTGGAATGTGTGGTCAACACTGGCTTGGGAAATTTTTTTAAGTAACCATACTAAGGTGAAAATCCACAAGAAAATAAAGTGAGATTGGAAAAATCATAAATTCAACCCCTAGCAAGTTGCTGTTACAAGAAGTAGACGGCTACATTTAAGCAAAAAAGATGATGCGAGCTACTCACTAGAATAGAATGGTCTAGACTAAAACTAAAACGCCTATAGGAGCCATGCATATAACAGTTCTAACTATACAAGCAATGCTTCGAGCTTCAACAGATAAAAGAGAAGTCGATAACATGTAAAACAGCGATAGTGTCTTCCAAGCAGAAAGTAGTGAAATAAGAGGGGAAAAGGTCAACATACCCACATCTTCAAGTACATGCATTTCGACTCCACCTCCCTCATCAGCAGCTAGTTCCTCAGCTGTATGAATCCTCTGGAGATCCTCCAGGGCCCATCTGTGCAAGCTCCTTTCTGCTTTCAAAAAATTAACATGAACACCTCTAGGCACATCTTCTACTATTTTCCTGGATGTATTTGAAGCAGCAATAAACAAGCTCCATGTGTCAAACCCAAAAATATAATAATATAAAAAATTAAAATTAAAAATTAAAGAATACAAATCCCCTTGTAAGGTTCCCTCCCAAACACACATTAATGTTACTAATTGGACGTTGTTTTTATTTTATAATCATTAATTATTTTATTAGGGATTGCAAATGCTATCTGTTACCAGTGCTGTGGCACACATTTGAGGCACGTGAATCAGCCTCTCCACAATAACGTGGGGGAGGTTGCCTGGCTACTACCTCTTGCAAGCCGTGCACTGGATACAACTCTTATTAATCAAACTGCATGACCATTTGATTTGATAGAAATTTAGAAGGAAAAAAAATCCCTAACTAGTCACATTTGTTAAATTCTTGAACCCATACCAGAGTACATTTGTACAACCAATGATGTAATTAATGTATCCAGATAAGTTAAAACAGATAATCCAAGATAATTTTAACTGGTACATACCATAAATTTGTTTCTTCATAGGATTCATACATTTCAGCAATTCCATTAAGGTCAAACACCCATGAGAAACTTGACGGTGATGAACCAGAAGTGCTGCTTTGTCGAAGATTAGTTACCACCCACTGGGAACAAAAATCAAACCAAAAAAAGGAAAGAATATACGATTACAAGGGCCTTGAAAGAAATGAATATCAATAAAAGGAAAAAATATATGAAATTTAGTACCTACAGATACATAAATGTAATTATTTCTTTAAAAATGTAATATAATCACAAGTTCAAAACAAAAAAATAATAATAAACTGGCATAACAAAGGTTCCTACAGAAGATGTGACACTATGACGTAACTGTGTGACATGAAGTGCAATAAAAAATAAAAACAAAAAAAAAAAAGAAAAAAGTTGATTGTATGATGTTGCTGTTAGGTCACATGACAGTATTAGGCTAAAATATTACACTCTGAAGATGCCATAATGATGACGACAATGGTAAAAATTATAAGAGCTAAATTCAAGAGATTGAGAATGATTGCAAACAAAAAGATTACTTCATGCAGAACCATAATCCATATATAAAAACACAATGATGTAGAAAAAATAATATTGAGCTGAAGTTTCCCTCCAATCACCAAATAACTGCCAAATCCCTATTCCATAACTTCAAATAAGTCATCAAGAACTGTTGTTTCTTTTACCAAGATAAATATAGAGACCCTCACCCTGTTTATATCTCCACCAACCCCAAACCCTCTTGAAAAAACTCTTCAATTGCATGTTCTCAAATTTAAAAGGCCCCTTCAGTAGACCCTGCTTTCCTACAAGATTGACACATGATCTTGGATTGGCTAAGGCAAGAATTATGATGTAAATAATGAAAGATGCTTCTCTCCCTTATCCAGAATCAAATTATAGGGTGTCAATCATAATGTTACAATCAATGAACTCCATGAACTCTCTACGCCTACAGAAATCTGCAGGGACCCAACATTTTCACTAAGAAAGCCAATCATACTATAATCTCCTCCTAAACACCATGGTAGTTCCCATCTGTCTCAAACTCCTCCAATAACCCTCCTCACTGTATATTTTATCTGCCCACACTCTTGAATATCCATTGGAATCCCATAGCCCCTCTGTGAAATGCCTGAACCAGGGTTAATCTATTCATTAAGAGTTTTTACATCCAGACTTTAAAGAAAAGAGATCGATAGATATACCTGTGCCACATCTTTTGAAAACCCTTCTCGAACAAGTGAATCTACCAGACCCTTCTTTGAAGCAACCTTCCTTAAACAAAGATTACAAAATCCTTAACAGAATTGAATAATGAGATAAAAATATGCTATTAAAAAGCATGAAGATCCAGGCTCTATTAGTGAAAAGTACAGAATACAAATATAGGATATATGAACGAACTAGTTAGCCATAGGAATCATACAATAAAATGAATTGTGGTTTTCAAATACTGTTTACATATGCATCCAAAATTTTGAACTACTTCAAGTTTAGGTCAAGATAATAGACATACAGTCTATGCATTCACCTAAAATTTGAATAAACAATGAATACCTAAATAATCAACAGTGTCCACTCATAAACTTTTAATAGCCACGGTCGTACCCGGTGCACACAACTCCTGCTTACAGCACGGCCTAGGAGAGGTGGTAGGTAGGCAGGCTTACCCTCAACTTTTTTGTGGAGAGGTTAATTTCTATGACGCGAACCCGTGCCACAGTGCTAGAGGAAGATAGCACTTGCCAGTGCTCCAGATCAAAATTCAGCTCTATGACATGGGAATAGAATTTTGATTTTTGGCAGGCCAAATTATTTATACTTCAAGCTTGAAGCTTTGTAAGGTAAGATAATAACGTACACTTCATTTTTAGAAATAAATAGAGATTATAACTAACACTTTATGCATATCCATTCAATGAATGAAATAACAGAAGCACATAACCAAACTAAACCAAGTCGTAAGTCCCATCAAATGGGGTCGGCTAAATAACAGAAGCACATAATAAATCAAATTAGAAGACTGTCATGAGCTTTTTTCTTTCTCTAATTTATTTTTATTTTTTTTATTTCCACTCTTTGGTAACAAGAAAACCGTATGCTGAGACTATCTACGATAATCATGAAAGTTGTGAAAAGCAGATCAAAACACCTCTCATTAAAATGAATCAACGGGTTCTTGACATATTCAATCAACAAATACATAACTAACCTGAGCCAAATCCTCTATGTTACTCAATATATTTGAGTAGCTCTAAAAACAAACTAAACCAAGTTAAAGCTGAAGCAAACCAAGTTCCCATAACCTGGCTCGGAAGATTTGACACCAAACCTACCTGACCATCAACTAAAGCAATTATTGGCCCCGTTTACTGTAGCTGTTAAAACAGATTATAGATTACAGCTTAACAGATTATAGATTATAACTTTAATCAAAAGTTGTTAATCTGTTTGGTATAACTGTTAGATTATAGATTTAAGTTGTTGAGTAGTATTTGTTAAATAAGCTGTGAAGTAGCTTTTTCAATTAACTTTTATTTTTTGTTATTCACTACTTGTCTACATTTCTCATAAAAAATAATAATCAGCTTGTTTGGTTCCAGCTTTCAAAAAATTCTATTTTTTTATTTTTCGCATTTTAATATTTTCAATGAATTTTTTTAATATTTTAAGCATTTTTTTTAAAATTTTTTTGACACACCTAACATAAATACACTTAACAAATATAATATTTGTGAAAAAAAATCTTTAAAAAATACACTAAATACCAAAAAATACAAAAAAAAAAAACGAAAATTCAGTACATTTTCGTATTTTTGTGTATTTATTAATTTTTTAAAATATTTTTTCACAAATATTTTACTATTTTAGATACATCTAAATAAGGTGCATCTAAAAGAGTAAAAAAATTACTTAAAATTTTAAAAATATTCACTAAAAACAAAAAAATACAAAAAATAAAAAACTCAGTTTTCAGAAAACTGAAACCAAACACACTGAATAATAATCTGTAGTTCATTTGGGTATTTTTCTATTTTTAAAAAAATAAAAAATAAAAAAAATCTAAGAGTATAACCGTAAATTAATATGCCCACAGCAGAAGCTGATAATCAGAAGTAAGGGGTGAGCCGTTTCTCATAATCAACTTTTTTGAGTTAAAATAAGTTGTTAGAATCAGAAGCTATTTGAAATAAGTTTAACCAAACAGTCCAAAATAGTCTTTCCAAAGCTAGGAGTTATAAGTTGGCTCAAAAAAGCCCAAACAAACACCCCCATTGAATTCAGTGCAAATAGGCTAAAGGCATACAAGTCAACACAAACCAACCAAATGCTTCTCTTAAATTGTTCATTTTCCATCTTACAGGCAGAATAAGCCCGAAAAGCATGTATAGAACAATCTATAGCTCAAAGGGAACACAACACCTCATTTAACCCAGGAAAAAGGATTGCCAGTCTGAGAAAAAAAATAAAATAAAATAAAAAATAAAAAGGACAAAGACAGCTACTAGTGCAACTACAACCAAAGAATTGAAACTCACCTCCTTTGGCAATGTCCTTAGAAAAGAGATCAATTCAAAAGGACGATCATCGCCATCTCCACCAGCTCGAACTTTTCCAGGAGTAGCATCTAGAACCCAAACCTGCAGGGGGGAAAAAGTTCGGTGAAATATGATAAGAAAACCAAGGAGAAAAATGACAATTTAAACATAAAAAGGTCCATAATAGCGGAAATATGCAAATTGGATTCACTTTTCAGGTCAATTGGGATTACCTTGAAGACTTTATTTTCGTAGGTAGATTGCCTTGAAGTTGATGCTCAAAATATCATTGGGCTATGTTGATAATATAATTTTTTTTTTTTTTTTTGGTTTTGATAAACTTCCACAATTAACTAGTTTATACTGAAGTTTAAAAGATCTTCAATTCTTCATGATATAAAAATAAAATAAAAAAACGCAAACTTACTCTGACAGGTCGTGCCAATGGCTTTGGAGTTTGATCCAACATGCTCAAGGCAACTGCACAAACAAGAAGGGCACAGATTAAGTACTTGCCTTGCATAAATGATTAGTAGCTTAACCATCATGCATCTGTCATGCTCTGAGTTACATAAATTACATGAGAAAGAATGCTAAACATACCTTTTCCTCCAAAACTGTGACCAACTACAACTCGAGGTGTTAATCTAAGCTGCCCAAGCTACTCCAGATAAAAGACAAAGAAATAACTTGTCAAATATATAATCAAGCCAGCGCATAACAAGGGGAGAAGTGTATTTTCTTTCATGTGATCATCCAGTAAGGAGCTGGTTAATTCACACATTAGAGGACTTTGTATTACAGAGAATAAGACTACAAAGAAATGCTACATATGCATTATTCAGTGAAAATATTAAAGTAATCAATGAATGTTCATGTAGTAATATGTTTCCAAGAAAACCATGTGAACCTTATTTTATTATAAAAGACTAAGAAAATTCAGAGTACTATATGTACATAGTATAGTGGAAATTTTATAAGTAGACGTAAGCAAATGAAAGAGGGAACACACTAACATTCAAGCAAACCACAAGAATCATATGTCATAACATCATTACACGGAATGGTGCTCCATCATCAGAACCCAAGAAATAGCCTGATAATAACTGAACAAGATGGTGTAGGTACAGATTCAGGGTGTAAAGAATAAGTAATAGCTTAGGGATGAGATTCTCATTAGGAGGTCAATCAAGGACCTATGCAAGTCAGCGCTACCCCATTCCTGTGGGGAACCACAACAGTGTACTGAGGGAGGAGTTAGAGGCCTTACAGCAATAGGGACTTGTGTTTCTATCAAGGTCATGCAAAGCAGGATGGTCAAAGATCATATTTCCTCTATGAAGACAGAAGAAACTCTCAACGACTAGGTGTTGCTCTCTTTTTGAGTTATTCATGCTTCTTTGCGATTTTGTTGCCACGGTGCACCCTTACGAGACAACGTAATCAGTTATAAAGTAGGATTAGGGCAGCCACTGTTGGCCCAAAAATTAGTAAAGTGGTGAAGAGTTTCCACAAAAGGATTATATAAATTCTATGAAACTTGACCCAAATTTTTTTGAAGTGAATTTTATTAACACAGGGAAAAGGGGGGCACCACCCAAGTAGAGAGAAAAGGAAAAAAAAAAAAAGAACTAAAGAAACAAACAGAGGAAAATCCACTTCAACAACTAACAATAGCTAAACCATAGATCTGTTTCCTACAGTCAGTCATAATTGACTGAGTAATGCAACCTCTTCAACTCCCTATCCTTCCTAGAAGATGATAACCCCCACCCTTATTCTTCTTGGCTGCAACAGCCTCCTGTCTCCACCTCTTGTCAATGTCTTCCAATGGTTACATACCTTCCTTCTCAAAACCCCTGAATAGATAACCTCAAAACATCACCAACTCCACACGTGTTTCGCTTCATCCAACTGCTCCATTCCTCCTCTTCAGGATCCGAAGCCTCTTCAAATACATCCTTCTATAAAACTTCGATGGGAATTCTACCACTTCTACTAGAAGTAGCCCTTTTAGTGCTAGCTGAACGTAAAGTAATGGCTTTTGTGCAACGTCAAAAGGGTCCTGAAGGAATTACAGTGAATAAAGTAAAGGAATAAAAACCTCTCGGTGTCTTCCTATGTTGGAACTCCCGCCAAGTGTCACTACTCCTACTGTTAGATTGGTAACTGGTACGGCAGCCAACGAAACTTGGCTATGTTACCTCCATGTAGAACTTGTATGAAAAGGGAAAAAATATAGAAAGACAAAAGATAACAAATTCAGATATGCATAATTGGCTGATAGCAGCATCCATGGACATGGAATAAAAACAATTAAGAGCATGTTTTGTTTTAGTTCCAGATAATCCAGAACAAGGAAACAATAAATTCATGCATATATACAGCAGCCAGTATCAAGAATTACGGACAAGCTTTAAGATGTCAAGAGCAGCTGATGCAACAGTATGTGGACCCCGCTTCTTGATTGCTGTTGAATCACCATGGCACCGCAGGTCTACCAAGAGAAACTGTGTCAATCACAATCTGAGGTCAAGTTAGGTTCTGAAAAATGTAACAAACCATAATAACCATGCACCAAATTTCAAATTCAACAAAAGAAAGGTGCCATTTAGTCAATTAAGCATTTGATTATTCCTTTATTCTTTCTGAACTGTAGCATCACACAGTGAAGACCTGATTACAATTTCTTTCAGATTGTGTCACTCCTAAGTGTTACTAATTTGTCCACTAACTTGGCCAAACACCCCAATTTTCTCCTAAAGAAAAAAGAAAGAAAGGGGAACAAATAAGCGTATCTATAAGTTTCTGAAAAGAATTAACTCGTATATTCAATTGTTATTGTTTACAAAAAGTTCATCGGTTTATATAGCCCTAATATACGACTGAAAAGGAAATATACAAATTCATTCCTATTTACACCACCACAATTTTGCCTAATTTTCCTAATTCCTAATATACATAAGTATGCCATATATACATATTTCTCACACCCCCGCTCAAACTCAAGGTGTTTTAGCAGAAAATACGGAGAGTTTGCTAAGAAGAAACTGAAACCGAACGATAATGTGAGTCTTGGTGAAGAAGTCAACAAGTTGCAAAGCTGAGGAGACGAAAGGTAGCAAGATAGTGCAAGACTACAGATGCTGTCGTACAAAGTGACAATCAATCTCAATGTGTTTTGTCCGTTCATGGAAGACAGTGTTGTGGGCAATTTGAATAGCACTACAGTTGTTACAATAGAGAGAGGTTAGAGAAGACTAAGGTACACCCAAATCAGAGACAAGATAACGAAGCCAAACAAGCTCAGCAGTAGCATAAGCCATAGCACGGTACTCAGCTTCGGCAGTAGAGCGAGCAATAACAGTTTGTTTTTTGCTTTTCCAAAAGATCAAGGAATCGCCAAGAAACAAACAGAACCTAGAGGTGGACTTGCGATCATTAACATCACAAGCCCAATCAAAATCAGCATAGGCCACCAAATCTAAAGAGGAAGTAGAGGACAACAGTAAGCCCAGAAAGATGGTACCCCGAAGATAGCGAAGAATGCGAACCAAAGCAGCCCAATGGGTAGAGCGAGGAGCAAAAACAAATTGACTAACCACATGAACAGCATAAACAAGGTCAGGGTGAGTGACAGTCAAATAAACTAAACAACCCACAAGCTCACGATAGAACGTGGGATCATCCAGAGAGACATCATCAGTAGAGTTAAGTTTCACATTAAGCTCAATAGCTGTATCAGAAACCTTAGTATCAGTAAGACCGACACGGTGAATAACCTTATTAGCATACTTGGCCTGAGACAGAAAATAACCCTTTTGAAAAAAGGCAACCTCAATACCAACAAAATACCGCAAATGACCCAGATCCTTCATTTCGAAGGTGCAGAAGAGATATTACTTGACCTCAGAGATAGCAAAAAAGTCAAAGCCAGTGTTGATCATATCATCCACATAGAGGAAGAGAGCAACAAAACCAGCTGAGGTATGTCTCAGAAACAAAACAGAGTCGGAAGCAAAAGGATGAAACTCAAACTCGGTAACAACAGTCTGAAAGCGATCATACCAAGCATGACGAGACTGCTTTAAACCATACAGAGCACGCCAAAGATGAAAAACCTTCCCAGAGAAGTAGAGAAAACCAGGGGGAGGACGCATGTAAACCTCCTCAGTGAGATGACCGTTAAAAAAAGGATTCTTAATGTCCATCTGGTAAAGAGGCCAATGGCAAACAATAGCAACAAAAATCAAGATACGGACAGTAGTCATCTTGGCAACAGGGGCAAATGTCTCCTCATAATCAATACCATATTCCTGCGATAAACCCTTGGCAACTAAGCGAACTTTGTAGCGCTCAAGAAAATCATCAGAATGAATCTTGACCTTACAGACCCATTTGCAACCAACCAGATTCTTGCCAGCAGGCGAAGGAACCAACTCCCAAGTGTTAGTCTTTTGCAAGACAAACAACTCATCCTTCATAACTTGAACCCAATTAGGATCCTGATAGGCCTCCACACGAGACTGAAGTTCTGAAAAAGAATGAATAACAGACAAAAAAGTACGATAAGAAGTAAAAAAACATGTATTAGACCAACCCAATCTGTTTGGAGGACAATGCTCACGAGTAGGATATTGGTGTGCAACAGGATCAAAGTCGTCAGAAGCAGAAAAAGCAGCAACAAAAGTAGAGACAACTGGTTTTGGGGGAGCCTTGCGACGAAAATAGACCAACAACGGAGGGGAAAGAGAAGAAGGAGCTATGGGTGATGTAAACGGAGAAGTAGGAATGACCTCAGGAGAAACAGTAGAAATTTACTCATCAGACGGAACCTCTGAAGCAATGTTTTCAAACCCGGACCGGTTGAACTAGGAACCGGGCCTTGTTTCGGTCCGGTCAACCCCCTAAACCCGAAGTGGGAGCAAAACCGATGAAAACCGGTGACCCAGTGGTCGAACCGGCAGAACTAGTGACCCAGACTAGTTTGTTTTTTTCCCTTTTTTTTTTTTTTTTTTTTTTTAAATTATTTTCTTTCTTTCTTTCTTATATATTTATATATATACATAAATATATTTCAAAATTTTGACTAAAAATTCTTATTTCAAGAGTGTCCTCTCATAAGGAAGAATCTCATTGAAAGCTTGAAAAGATTATGAAAGTCTATTCCTATTTATAGGAAAAGATTTTTCAAAGAGAACCTACAAAATTCTATGTAGGATTCAATGAAATTATTTGAAACATATTGATTGGAGGGAGGGTTAAAAATTTCATTTCCCTCCAAAATTAAATCTAGCATTTAATCAATTTGTTCGGAGGGAATGTTTAAAAAATTTAATTTCTTTAAAATAAGTGACTTTTTTTTTATATCAATTATGACTTTATTAAATATTATTAATAAATACTATGCAACAATTTTTATTTTTATTTGATTATTTATATATATTTTTATTTATTTATAATTTATAGTTATAGTTTTTAATTATATAATATTAATTATGACTTCACGGTTCGACCGCTTTGACCCGACGGTTCAACTAGTGACCCGTCCACCCAGTCCCTTTTCCGGTTCGCTCACCAGTCCGGTTTTGAAAACATTGCTCTGAAGGAAATGGGTCAATGTGAACCAAATCCTCTTTGGAAACAGGAGCAGTGAGGGGGGAAGCTGAAAGTAAGACAGACGTTCGAGAAAGGCAACATGACAGGAGACATAAAGGTGACGAGAGACAGGGTCGTAATAGTGGTAGCCTTTTTGAGTAAAACTGCAACCCAAAAAGACACACAAGACAAACATGGCACCGAGTTTGGTCCTATCTTTACGGGAAAGAAGGACAAAACAAGTAGACCCAAAGACATGTAGGAGGGAATAATTGGGAGGTTGGGAATACAGAGCCTTATAAAGGGGTTGACCGGAGAGTAAGAGAGTCGGCATGCGATTAAGGAGGAAAGCAGTAGTGAGAACTGCCTCACCCGAGAATGGTGCTAGAACAAAGGCAGAGAGAAGGAGAGATCGAGCTGTCTCAAGAAGATGACGGTATTTACGCTCAGCATGACCATTTTGGACAGGCGTATCAGTACAGGAGGTTTGATGAATGGTGCCTAATGTAGCTAAATACTCACAGAATTCAGTTTTAAAGTATTCCCCACCCAAGTCAGACCGAAGTATTTTAATTGTGGCTTCAAACTGTGTAGTGATTATAGACTGAAAGGTACGATATATCTAGTAGAAGTCAGATTTATGAGCTATAAAATAAACCCAGGTATAGTGGGTACAATCATCAACAAAGGACACATAGTACGCAAAACCCCCTTTAGTGAGAACAGAAGAAGGTCCCCAGACATCAGTATGTACAAGAGAAAAAAGGGAAGCAGAAATAGAAGTACTATTATTAAAAGGTACAGCTGTCATTTTAACAAGTTTACATCCTCGACACTCATCAATTTGACTAAGAGAAACTTTACCTAACAATCCTGACTGAGTTAAAAACCGCAAACGGTCAACAGACAAATGACCTAAGCGAGAATGCCATAAATAAAATTGACTCGACTGAGAATCTAATTGAAAAGATGAAAGTGCAACAGGGGAGGTAGACAGAGGAAGATGTAGGCTTTCCACCATATAGAGATCTCCAACTGTACGGCCGGTCCCAATCTGCTTCTTGGACACCCGATCCTGCACACAACAGACAGAAAAAGAAAAGATAACATCAAAACCAGAAGCATCAAGCTGACTAATAAAAAACAAGCTAACAAACAGTTGCGGAACATAAAGAATAGAGGGAATAGTAACAACGGACATGGCAAAGGATAAGACAGACCCAATAGATAGGACAAACATACCAGACCCATTAGCAGTATTAATAGTAATAGGAAAGGGAGGGGGGATACAGTTTTGGAGTCATATGATAAGAGGCACCAGAATCAAAAAGCCAGACAAAGGAAGGAATACCTGAAGAGGACCTAAACAAACCTGAAAGAAGAGACGTAAGAGCAGAGGCAGATGAAGATGATTGAGAGGTGGACAAGATCTGCTGAAGTTGAGCAAGCTGAGTACTCAAGGAAGCCAAATCAGGACCTGGAGTCGGAGCCGAAGCCGGAATGGAGGCAATAGAAGCAGCGGGAGGCCGAAAAGACCCCTGAGTAGGAGTGCGGAACTGAGACTAAGACTGCTAAGAAGATGAACGTCCCTTCTTGGGACAGTTGTACTTCCAATGACCCTTTTGATGACTAAGAGTCGCCAATAGGGGTGGCTGTGCTAAGAAGACTGAAGGAGACACGGTCTGACTGGCCGTCTTGAGACAGGTTTCTTCTGAAAGAAGCTCACGAATAATAGCATCCACAGAAGGGAGAGGAGAATGGTGAAAGATGACACCATGGATAGCCTCATACTGAGGAGAGAGAGCCGTCAAGAATTGCACCAAACAACCCTCCTCCCTGAACTGCACATAAGCTTCAAGGGCTGTAAGACAAGGAGGTTCCATAAGAGCAAGCTAGAGAACCTTGGGGTAAAAGAGTAATATGCAGAACACTATTGTTATCAATATAGACAACCAATAATTAGAGATACCAACGCGAATCAATCGCGAAGCAACTAAGAGGGAGAGATACTGTGGTCGGCGAATGCATAAGGGAGACACATGACGACGATGCGACGACGACTGTGCTAGGACTCGCGAAGCAGAGATGGCTGAGGGAGACAACAGTGCTAAGGCTTGCAAGGCTGAGGGAGACGACAGTGGTAGGGCTCACAAGCACACAGACGGCGCTAGGGTTAGGAACCTTGCTCTGATCCCATGTAAGTTTTCTGAAGAGAATTAACTCGTATATTCAATTGTTATTGTTTACAAAAAGTTCATCGGTTTATATAGCCCTAATGTACGACTGAAAAAGGAAATACACAGATTCATTCCTATTTACACCACCACAATTTTGCCTAATTTGCCTAATTCCTAATATACACAAGTATGCCATATATACATATATTGCCATATATACATAATTCTCACACACCATAGTCTAGAAGGGAAACAAAATGGTACATGACATCTCAAAACAAATAGGAATTATGGTGACATTTATCCCCTTTGATTTAACAAAAAAACAAAAGGCAGAAAAAAAATTACAAGATTGACTTTGCAGCTTCAATCTGAAGCACATAAAAATATGTAAAATAACACAAAACCAAGAATATATTCACAGAAATATACCTGCCACGTTGGAAATTCTTGTGCCAATCTTCGAGCAAAGGTTCCTGTTACACAAGTCTTCAACATTAATCTATGATGTTCCAAATAAGTCAACAAATTTCCCTTGATAACCAAATACAAAGGTCAAATCAAACCCATGCAAGTCAAAAAAGTCTCTTCAGGACTAACATACATACTAACCCGGAAACAAGATCTGTCACTTTTCACTTCTAATAACAATTCTAATTCAAACAAGATTGTTTGAAGTCTAATAAATTAATAATTAAAGTCATGTCATTAGGATAGTGCATGCTCAACAGGAATTGTTTTTTAAAAATAAATAAAAAAAGAAGCTAATTTGTCTTATCAAAAAATTGAGTTGAGAAAATGGACAGAAGGAAGGTCGGGCACACATGACATAATCATATAACACTGTATCATGTAATCTGGGTTTTTTCACAATCACAGGTAGAGAACTGAAATCCAAGATTGCTTTTGGAATAGTTGCAAAAGATAATAAAGTACCTACCCCAGTTCTTCCTGCTACCTAGAATGCCATGCAGAAGAACAGCTGTTGGCGGATCAGGTACTGACTTGTCCATAATATAACTCCATCTTACCTGTGCACCAAAATTATTTTACATATATAACCATGCCCAATAAAATTAACTAGGAGTAAGTTACCAATATTTTCAGCAGAAAAATGTCTTTGTATGCCGTGTCATAAATGAAAGAAAAAAATTATTAAATAAAAGAAGTACAAAAGGATACAACAAAGGACAAGAAGTCCACCAAAATACCCTTAATTCAGAAATAACAATAAAACATGCGATTATCAAAGCGTTGAGCTACGAGGTGTGAAAACAGTTTCCTTCTAACTTACACACTACTCAAAATCTACCATGTCTTTTAACTTTTTTCTAAACAGTTTTATGGCAGTATATCAAACAGTCACATCACATTCTTCAGGAATTGATCATCCCAGAATTCAACATATGAAAACTGGGAATATACTTGTCTAAAATGAACAGATGGACTTCACATCACATTCTTCAGGAATTGATCATCCCAGAATTCAACATATGAAAACTGGGAATATACTTGTCTAAAATGAACAGATGGACTTCAACCCCTGCAGCAGTTTCCATGTTTACCAACCTCGACTATTACCTTGCTATGGTCAGAAAGTATATTTCCATCGTTCATTGTTACAGAAAATAAAGAGAATATGGACTTACAAATTAAAATGTAACTAAGAATGGCTAATATTTGCCTCATTAGTCATGGTTCATAGCAAATTTATTATTATTAGATATTAGGAGAGTATTTGTCTCATTATGTCACATTATGAATAGTATAAATTCATATTAATAGCAATTTGAAACTGGTGAATCTCTATTTCATTTAAGCACTATTATAAAGCTGCCTATCAGCAGAATATTCAACATTTCAAGGCAAAACTAAGCAAATCTGTAACATTTTATATCATAAATAATAAAATTTCTGAAAGCATGTCAACAAGGAGATAAATCTGTAAGGGAGTTCTAGATTACTCCAACAGGTAAGAAATACATTCATCTTCAGAGAATCCAAAATGGACAGAAAACAATTCATATCTCTGTAAGGGACTGATAGATTAGTCTGTAAGGGAAAATATATAAGACTTACATGTGCTCCTTGAACAAGATCGTACGCCTGCATTAAAAACATGTAAAAAATAAAAGGCAGGATCCAAAATAGACCGAAATACAGTTCAAACAAAATCAAGCTTCCCCAAGCCTTGCAGCTTGACACTTCTTTTACTGAACTAGACTAATGAATGAAAAGAAGTTTCAATACCAAGATATCGGAAGGCCTGACATCTCTACCACGTGCAATCCTCTCATCTACTAATGTCATACCAGTTTTTGAACCTTTAGCAGCCTTCGTTGAGTGACTAAGGCATAACCGAGAGATGTGGAATACACCATTCTATGACTCAGAGAGAGAGAGAGAGTTAAAACAAAAAAATGAAACCACATCAAGTGTCAATTTTAATCCTTCTTCACCATATACTGTTTACATAAACTAAACTAAACATAACATTGACATGAACCATAAATTTAGCGTAAAATTGCATGTTGAAATTTGAAACTGCCTAAAATTGGTTTTATCATCTAAATATCATGATTAGACCAAACCCTTATTTGGTTGATCATACAACTAGATAAACTAAAAAATAAAATAAAATAAATAAAATCCAAATTAATTAAAATAATTATGAGTATAACATTCCAATCCCCTCAAAATCAACCTTGCCCTCAAGGTTGGAAATACAAAAATATTACAAAATCCGCCCGAATCCCATACATTTACAAATGTATCAAAATATACCTAAGAGACGTATTACTGCTACCTGTGGTGGAGTCAGCACATGCTTAGGAGGGGCCCGTGCCCCCTCTGAAAATTTTTAAACTCAAAAATATTTACAGCAAATCAATGAAATAAATACCTAAAAGAATCATCTCTCTTTCAGGTGATGTTATGCTCTCACTTAGGCTTGTTTTCTATCTCACTCTTAAGTGAATCTTCTTTATTATTTTGCTTTCTTTCTCACTCTCAGGTGGTGCAATTTTCTTTATTATTCTATAATGTTTAATCTTCTTTATTGACATGTTGAATTCAATGTTTAAGATTTGGGTAAAAAATTCGGGTCTATTGATTTTGTTGAATTATGTTGGGTTATTGTTGAATTTTGATAAAAATCTATATATATATATACTGAATTTATAAATTTGTGGTTTGTTGAATTAGGACATTTCAACCTAATTTATTGAATTTCTAATACTGTTGATTTTTTGATTGGTGATTTCCATTATTTCAATTTATCAATATAATTTCTTGTCTATTTAATTACTTCAGTATATATGATTAGTCATTCTTCTATAAAAGACAAAAACTTCTGGTTAAGTGTTCCCCCTCTACCCTACCAACCCACAACTGAATTCTGGCTTGGCCACTGACTACTACAATAGCTATAACATATCTATTAATCCTAACTGCTAGATAACTCAAACTATAAAACAAAATCCAAATTTTTATTTTTTTTTAAAATTTAAATAATTATGACTGCAACACAGAGGCTCCATAATTGTCATTAATTATAAATCATTATCCGCAATATACTATCGCTCTGTTTGATTCACTGAGGGATTTGAAAAATGAAAGAGAAAAATTAGGTAAAATATGAATGAAATATAACTATATTTAACAAACATTTTCCCTTTTCGTTTCTAAATCTCTTCCTAAATTCATAGACCAAACAAAACCTATATGAAAAATGTTTGAGATACCTAATTTATCACACCTAAAAATACCCCTAATGATGTGTCAAACATTCCATCACGTAGATTTAACCTCAATACCACATAATTAGGGTGGTTTAGGGGTGGTAAATTAGGGAATGTAGCATTGTTGATAGTATATTATCTATAATTTTTATTACTATTCTCATTATTGAACTTACAAAAATAACCCAACACCCCCGATTTGCCCCGCCACGATATGATATGTGGCAGGCAGATTAATACAAACCCCCTCCAAACCCAACCAAACCAAATTCCCAAAACCCACACAAGGCAGGCACAGAGAGCACAATGCAAGTTAAAATGTCAATTGAACCAAATGAGAGAAGCAAACTAACAAATACATACAATAATAATGTATATTGGGACGGTGATGTGATGGTACCTTGAAAGCCATTGTGGGCACCATTCGATTGATCCCAGAAACGGACCCAATGCCTAGAAATCCATTGTCTGCTAAAGCAACCGATGATTCGGCCCCAAAATTTGAAATCACCGACGACATTTCACCACCAAAACCGACAACAGGTCCTTTCGATTCTTTATTGGTTCTGTGACTTTTGTATATTTATGCTGGATCAAAATACAAGTTCAATTGTTGAATTTGAATTGGAGAGATGTTGTCGGAGATCAAACAAAGAGTGTTTCAGAGATTTAGGATGAGAGAGAGAGGGTTTGAGCAGGGTGACGGAGACACCGAAGCGTACGGTGGTGTTGGGTGTGGGGAGTGTCTCTTTCTCAGTTTTTGTGGTTCGCGGACATGGAAGTGACGTGGTGCGGTGTGGTGTGGTGTGGTGTGGTGTGCAAGTAAACGGATCGATGGGCTGGTGGTGATGGTAGTTCGGCGGAGATTACGTGGCTACGCTGAGCAAGGATTCTCTCCGTCTTCTCTACTTAACTCCCTCGTTTAACGGCTCAAATCACTTTATTAAAAGAAATTAAAAATTAAAAGGTAATTTTTTTAAAATGGTCTCAACCGTTAAATTTTCTCAGGCCAAGTTTGGGAAATTTAGAATAAGTGTACTTTTTGACTTTTCTTGTATTATGTGTAAAAAAAATAGAGAGGAGATATTGATTGATGTGACCCAAAAAAGATAAAAAGATGAAATAAGTACACTTATATTGGGATGCCAAACTTGACCTTAATATGAATTTTAACCATCGCAAAAAGGGAGTGAAGGAGAAAAAAAAATGAGAGGATCGTTGCTCGGCTACGCTACCCATCTCTCGTAAGAAAAATGCAATAAATCTCACCATCTTTTGTTTCATTTAAATTTGAGTAAAAATTTGCATAATACTTTCTTCTTTTTTTTTTTCCATATCAAATATTTTAACAGAGTTTCATTAAATTATCAATCAATTGGCCGGAATGATGTCTTGTCAATCGATCGGACAATGAAAATTTTGATCAATTAGTATAAATTTTTGTCTTTACGTCATTCGGAGACATTTGAAAAATAGTGGTGAAAATCCGAAGGTAATAAATAATGATTTGATAAAAGATACATTTGTCTTCAGTGTGATGAAAGATTTGAGAAATTCTATATTTGATTATTTATTTGATGAACGGTTGGAACAATAAAAAGTAAATTTTTTTATCAAATTTAAATTTGATGATCTATTTGATGAACCATTAGAGATAGTCTTACAAATCTTGAATATATACCGAATTAAAATTGTGTGATTAAAATTAAATTTGTATGATATGAAATCTATGTATAAAATAAATTAAAATCACAAATATAATTATTTTGAATGGTTAATTATGGGTTTGTAATATTAGTGCCTTACTAAACCTAGCTCGTGACTCTTACGCCAACAATGTCGGTTTAAAAATTTTGGATAATTTGTAAAGGTTTTTTTTGGGGGGTTAATGTGTGCACTTAAAATATGTAGTGGTGTTTTGAGAAGTTAGTAAAAAGTTAATTTTTTGACTTTTTTAGTCTATTTTGTCTTTTTGTGAATAAAAATTGTGAGAGGTAATGTGATCCAAAATAGGTAAAAAGTTAAAAACTAGCTTTTTACCCCCCTTGCCAAAGCACCCCATATTAATATGCTTTGTCTATTGTATATGGAAAATGGTTGATACCACTAATTAGTGATAGCACTAATTAGTGATAGCACTAGGCCTCACCTGTTAGTGGACCTCACCCCATATTAATATGCTTTGTCTGTTGTATATGGAAAATGGTTGAGACCACTAATTAGTTATAGCACTAATGATGTGGCAGTAGGCCTCACCTGTTAGTGGACCTCACCCACTGCCATAGTATTGTTGTGCTTTGATATTTTTTTTAAAATGTGTACCAACTCATTAGTGATATTTTAAAACACTATTTTTAGTGATATATATCATTCTCGTTGGTATATTATGTAAGAAAACTGAATAAAACGGACTATAATACTTTTTAAAGTATCATTATCATTTGCACACGTGTTAACAGGATGTATTTATAAGTCATCGTTTGGGAGGATGTGATGGGGTGAGTTTTGGTTAAAATAGTTACAACAAATAAAAAATAAATTTTTTAGTTTCAAGTTAAAACATATTATATCTAATTCATAATTATTTTATTTATTTTTTTCATAAAAATTAAAAAAGTCAAAAAAATCTAGTCAAAAGGTGTTTGGCAACAAAAATTGTAGCCTCTTTTAAGTTAAAATTTACAAAAATATAAAATATGCTAAAATAATTAATAAGACAAAATGTCACATCAAATCCATAATTATTTCACTTTTTTCTCTCACAGGTGGTCTTTTGAAAATATGATTAAAAGTTATTTTTTAACTTTTTTGTAAGAGATGAAATAGATTAAAAGCTGGGAAGTGACTTTTAGGGTTGGTTTGGGATGTCCTAAAAAAGTGTACTTTTTGCCTTTTTACGAAAAGATGTGCAGAAAAGTAGAGATGTGATGTTATGGAAAAAAAGATAAAAAGATGGATTATATAGTATATGCTAAACCAACCCTAAACCTACTTCTCAAAACGTATGCAAATATTATATCCAACTACAAAAAAATCCAACTAACTTCTGAAACACAAAAAAATTAGCCTATTAAAATAGTCAAAAACTAAAATAACAACTTCTCAAATATCTATTTTTTAACCCCTGACTAAAATAGCCAAAAAATAACTCTCATCACAAACGAACTTTAAATAAGTAACTTGTTAAAAATAGGAACTATTTATAATTCAAGAAATTACATCATCTCTCTTCAAGTTTTTTATTATACAACAAATAATTATTTTTATTAATAAATTATAAAGTCAATTAATATTTTTTAATAATATTAAAAATATATTTTAATTAACAAATTAGGTAATTTTATTATTGTATAAAATAATTGTTAGAAATTTTATTTTTCCTATTAATTTTATTAAAAAAAAAAATTATAATAAAAGTGATATTTGCAATTTTTTAAATTATAGAGGACAATTTATATTTTAAACAAATTTAACGTAGTGTATTTGTATTTTACTCTAAAAAATTTAGACAAAATACACCAATTTATAAGAGCAAGTCTAATAGAGATGAATAATAAGTTATTTAAAATTGTGTTTAAATTTAACTTATTAACATAATAATTTGATATTAAATGAATTTTTGATGAGATGAATATAATCAAATTTTAATAATTTTATTTGTTTATAGTATATATAAATTTATTGAGTTAAATAGTAAATGGTTCAATGTTTGTTTGAAAAATTTAACAAAATTAAAATTTGATTAATTTACTTAATGATGAATCAACATTAAACAAATTTTTAACTAATTAAATGTGAGTCGAAATTATCATAAATGAAATATGTTATAGGATGTTTGTGTTTAAGAAAGAGTAGTGATATCCCATCTAAAAAAAGAAAAAAGAAAGAGTATTGATAGGTTTCTTGAAATAAATATGAGTAAAAATTTCATGAAATTTTGATTTGGAATGATCTAAATAAGTTTATTTTTTGACTTTTTATGAAAAGATGTGTAGAAAAATAAAGAGATGATATTACCCAAAAAAATGTAAAAAGATAAAAAGTATGTATTTATTAATTTATGCCAAATTAATATGGTAGGTTTAACTAGTCTAATTGAATTTTGTTTAAAAATTTTAAAATTGGACATAATTATTTAATAAATTCATTAAAATGAAAATAATCTAACTAAAAAAAGACAAAAGCAATTCCTAAAACATTGGACATGTTTGGTTGGGTAGTCCAAAGTTTTTTTTTTTTTTTTTTTTTTTGTGGGGTTTTTTTTAATCTGATAATTGTATCATTTGAAACAAATTCAATTGAAATGGAATTAAATTGGGAAATATAGGGATTAAGCTATCATGAGGAACTAATTTGATAATTATATTACTAATAATACTTTTTTCTATAAAAATTAGCAAAAGCTTCTAATATTGATCCCAACAAATGAAAGCTAAGGTAACATATGTAACACAAAACAAACAAATTGAGAGAGAGAGAGAGAGAGAGAGAGAGAGAGAGTTAAAGTAGGGTAATGAGGATGAAAAGAAGAAGAGCAGCAATGAATGAATACTTGAGAGCTGCAACAATTATAGCCACTGATATGAAGAACAGTTGCCACAACACTTGCACACTCGCCCATGCCAGTAACCCCGTCAATCCAACGGCCAATATGTTATCAGGATCTGGGTCCAGCAACAGATCTCCCCATCTCAGATTAAACGCTGGCCGTCCATTCCTCCTCTTCCTCTCCTCCTCATCACCAACATTCATCTTCTTATTCTTGTTGTCAATGCCATCATCATCTTCGTTCTTTTCTATCTCCTCCTGCTCCTTGGGATCTGCGATCGGCTCATTATTCCCATTCTCTGCAGCAACCACAATTTTTCTGGGTTTTCTAGGGTTTTTTCCTTTCTGAAATTGGGATTTGAGGGTTGAAGATGATGGTGGTAATTTAGGGTTGGTAATAGGGGGAAGAAAAATAGGGAGGGGTTTGGGTTTGGGTATTGATGGGATTGAAATATTATTGATGGGGGGTTGGTAATGGGATTGTATGGAAGCAGCAGCAACAGAGTACGCAAACATGTTTTCCCGGGAAAATGGATTCCGAGAAAATAAAACCCAGTGAATGCAAAGCAAAGAAAGGTGCAAAGCCGCAATCTAGAAAGACTAGAAAAAAATTGATATTTGTCGAAATGGTAATTTTTTAGTGGTAAATTTTTAAGGACAAATACTTGGATTGTTTTGAAAAGTACTAAAATAGGTAATTAAACACAGGAGTCATCAAATACTTATTGACAAACAAATGGATTAAGAGAGAGGGGTTGTGTTGATACCTACCCACTTTCATTCTCTATCAACGGATTTTGCTACATTTATACCCATACAAATAGAGAATATATATCTATTCTATTATTAAAAGGGAACAGTCATTTTGGTGTCATGAAGCCACTTCTCAAAATTCTTTTCCAATTTTCTCTAAAATGACCTTAATTTCTTACACTTACATCAGTTTTAATTACGGGTAAAATCGTAAATTGAAACAACCAATTCACTTTCCCACTTCCCACGTCTCCAGTCCTCAGGCAGTTATAGCATCATTGCATTTTCCATTTTGTTCTGAATTCACTGAAATATTCTTAATAACTGCACTGTATTTTGCCAAAAAAAAAAACTGCAACTTCATAAAAAAATCTGCAACTTCATAAGACTTGAAAGCAGCCTGTGGATATATGATTGGTTGTGTGTTTCTATTTGGTAAGTTCTCTTATGTATGAATGTGTATCTTCATTGTATTTGGTATCTCAATTGTATCTTCGTTGTAGCTCTCTTCCCCTGTATGAAGGTTTAATCCATTTTCAATCTATAAATGTTAGTAATGTTGATAATGCCATCATTGCATTTTCCATTTTGTTCTGAATTCACTGAAATATTCTTAATAACTGCACTGTATTTTGCAAAAAAAATTCTGCAAATGGCTTCTCTGCAAATGGACAGACGGAGAGAGAGACACGTTTTAAGATGGTGTTGAGTGGGCGTTAATAATGATTATGGGTTCTATTGACAGATTAAAAATGGATTTTCTCAGAGGAAGGTGCAATTGTCGCATACACTAAAGAGGTGAGTGTTTGGTTTGGCAAAAGTGACTTTTCGCTGACATTAGTATGGGAGCATGACTAATAATTTAATAAATCTAATGATTATGCTACTTACGCCCACCCTGGCATTTCAGAGGATAGAATTTACCATTTATTTTTTTGATGGGTTTACATGTATTAATCAATTAATAATATATTAATATTATTGACTTTATTTATTATACAAATTATAAATATTTTGAGGTTCTTAAGCTCTATAAATATAGGAGTGTTGGTCTTTACTGATCCAGATCTTCAGTGAAGATCTCTCTTATCCTCTATACTTTGCAATTTGTGTGTATCTGTGTTTTGAAATTGGTTGATTGTAAAGTCATTATTATTGTGAAGTCATTCTTAGACTTTTTGGGTTCATCTTCTCATCACCAGTTGCAATTGAGTTTTGAGAAAAAAAAAGAAAAGAGATTTGATCTGGTGTGGTAGGATTGTACTAAATATGTTCTTATTTAGCTTATATTATGTCATTTTTTTAATCTACAATTAATGTACTTATAATATATCTTCATATAATTATTAATTGTAGGAATACTTGAAAAAATAAAACTACTTCAACTTTGGGAGAATTATCAAGAGGAGGCAAATATGGTTGCAGATAAGAAAGTTACAAATCAAGTATTGGCTTCACTTATGTTCAAAAAATTATGTTTGTAAAATTTTTGCTATTTAGTCTGACAACATTCGCATATATTTTGAGTTTTACTGTACCTTTTAAATTAATGTAGGTCAAACAGTTCTCCATATACAGTCTTGGATGGAAGGTCTCTATTAAAGTTGATAAAAAACAATTGGGAAAATTAATTGTGCGAGAGCTTTTGAGGCAGCGACAACATCGGTATGATAACGTATTTGCAACATTTTATATGAATCATTTCAATATGTTACATTGCTAATAGTTATCGTACTTTTTTTTAAACAGAAATCCTATCATATATGATAAAGCAAGTATATGCAGCAAAGACAATATAGACATATATGTGGTAAAAGATCAAGTCTTATGAACTTTACTACTACGCTCCATGTATTCATATTTGTGAATTTACAAATTAATTTTAGATTTTATAAATTTGTCAAACAATCAACTTACAAGGAAGTGAGATATTTTTCCTCAGTTTTATAGGGCAACGAATGATACAAAAATTGCAAGCTTACAAATATATGTGCAACATTGTTACAAAGTAATCTACTTATAGGTTTGTATGTATAACTAAAGTTACGTACTTAATTTTCGGTCAATTCCATCTTATTTTTTGTAATTTAATGTTGTCATAGATCTATGGCAAAAATTGCATCAAAACAATTTGAAGAGATCATTGAACGTGAGACCTGATATGAACGATGTCAATCTATGTTGATATGTAAGTTTTTAATTTTTAGATTTTGTTTACAACAAATTAACACAATAATTACCTTTTGTGTCTTTATACATAATAAGCCAATTATAAAACCAAACTTATGTATAATTATGCCTCATAACGTAAAATATAATTTTAATCAATGTATACCATTAGCAATCTTATGATAAATATATCTTATATATTTTTCTTTTTCTTTTTTGCAGGATTTGCAGGATCTCCGGTCTCATGTTACCAAATTTAGATTTTATATGAATTTTTATTGTACAGTTTTTTTAGTTAAGATTAGTAAATATTTCAAATTTTAAAACACGTGTACATATTGTAATGTGCATATGTTTTATTTATCAAATACGTTAATATCAAATGTTACATTGTACATAATTATTCATATGCTTTATATGTATATTATTAGAAAAAATAATATCAAAATCATATTATAATTTTAAACGAGTTTGCACACGCATCGCGTGTGCCCGGCCGCTAGTATATATATATATATTGGTCTCCGATCTCTAGAAGTATGTAGATAATCACTATATTATTATCGATGTGGAGACACTTAAAAAATAATCTTACAGACACTTAAAAAATAATCTTACATATAGGTAGGGTTAGATTAAGGTCACGTTTGTGAATAGTTTTTTTAATAATTTTTTAGTTTTTTAATTAATATGTTGTAAAAAAATTAATATATTTAAAGTAATTTTTTACTTAAAAATGAATAAAAAATAGAGAGAAAAAAAAATCTTTAACTTTTTAATATATATTATTAATTTTTTAATTTTTTTTAATAATTTTTTATTTTTAAATTAAAAAATAATATTGCCAAACAAGATCTCAAATGAGTTTTTGAACACATATAGAGAAAATCTAGGAATGTTTACCTGTAGCTCCTAATAAATTGACTTATTATTTAATAAGTCTTATAGGAAAAATTTATCATAAAAAAGTCACTAATTATAAGTTTTAGAAATAATTTATAAAAATCATAACAAAAAAAAGTCACTAATTATCAATTTTTAACCACATATATAAAAAATTATCACGACAATTTTATTAAGATTTATTTTCAATAAAACTTGATGAAAATTAAATTTAATTATTAAAATCTATTGATATATCCAAAATGTGAATCTAAACTAATAACAAAAATGAGTCACTATTCATCACCAGCAACAATATAAATAAATAATCTCTTAAAACAACAATAAAAATTTAACATGGAATTATAAATCCATAAATAGTATGAAACTAATGAAAACCTTAATTTTTTGAAGCTCCAAATCAAAGTCCAATTTTTTTTTTTAAAATTTCAAATCTACTTTCTCAATCAAAATCCTAGCTTTATAATCTAGATTTAAAATTAGATTTCAAGTTTGGAGGAGGAACCTGGTTCAATCTATGGCGTGAGAGAGCTCCGGCGGACAACAATGGCCGATGGACGGTGGTCGCCGGTGCAGAACGGCGACGGTGGCTGAGATGGTTAATCGATGCGTCTCTCTCTCTCTCTCTCTCTCTCTCTCTCTCTCTCTCTCTCTCTCTTCGTTTGCTGCCTCTCTCCTCTTTCACGCTGTGTTTTCTGTCTCTCTCCTCTTTCACGCTTTCAGCCAAAATTTGGTTTTAATTTTTAATTTTTATTTTTTTAATGGAGTGATCTGAGCCGCCCATATCAGTTAAAAAACCCTAAGTACTACGCACAAAAAAAATCCCACAAAAAAAACCCCTAAGTATTACCAGAGGCTTCCAAGACGCCAAGGGCTTTTGGGGGATTTCCATTTTGTTCTTCTGAGTTCAGAAAAAAAGGAAAAGAAATCTCTCAATTCATATAACGGTGGCAGGTGGGTCTCCATTTTCCTCCACACTCACTTTCTCTTTTTATTCTGTAAATTTTTCCTTTTTCGAATTCTGTCTGTTGTTTGGTATCTAAGTAAATGTAGGATTGTAAAACTAAATGAAAGAAAATGTTTGAACATCCTGGTTTTTGGTGCTCAACTGGTAGGAAAGAAAAACAAGGCATTCAGTTGTTTTTCCTGTCATTCAATTGCTAAAATAATAAAATGGTCTTATTCACAATCCCACTCTATAACTTACAAAAAAAAAAAACTATTTTTGTATTCAACTTCTCACATAATTTGTTTCTGAGAGCATCTACAATGCTCACTCCCTTAATCAAATTCGAGCGAAAATTTGGTTAAAAGTTTGATCAGATATGGAGTACTCTAATCCTTATATTTTTTCGAAAAAAATCTCAATTTATCCTAAAACCCTGTTTTGACCATTTTTTATGAAAGAAAATCATCTCCAATCCTTACTCATTTTAAAATTTCATCAAATTTAATTAGAAGTATCACTGTTGAAAATTTGGTGAAGGATTTGGTTCATCATTTTAGTGAACTTTTTTGCCTCTCCCTTGATTTGATACAAGTTTGATGAAATGATTGGAGCTTACTTATTCATCAAATATGAATTCGATGAAAGAATTGATGAAGGATTGGAGATACTCTGAGAATATAAGTAATATATTGAGTTGAAAACTTTCATGCAAAAAGTGTAATTGTAAGCTTAGGATTCCAAGCGCTTCATGAGATTTGTTAAAGTCTTTGCATACGCAGTCATTGTTTGTCTTGTCAAATTAATTTTTTCAGTATCTTGATTGACAATTTTCCTTACTGTAGCACATCTCTGTTTGCAGGAAAACATCAAAGAGCTCTAGTTGGTACGGTAGGTTTGTTAGTTAAATGAACTAATCCTTAGTCTTGAGAAGAAAAGAAGCTGACTGACCTGTTACCAATCTTTGTAGTATAGTGTTGCATACGTGTTTCCAGTCATGTGGTCGGTACCCACTTGCTGCGTTTTTACACATAACACATACATCTCCAGTGTCTGCCGTCTTCTTCATGTTATTTGCTACCCAGAGGCCTTTCTCTCTCCCAAATCCAGAAATTCATCCCTAAGAAATGGAAACAAAGTGTCAAACCATCAGAAACTCAAAAAACTAACCCGTCTGACTTATATAATTACCGAGATTCATTGCTAGTAGCATCTCCAACCAGTGAACTTGATGGTTATATGGTTGATTCTCTTCTCACATCTCTCAAAGATTTTGTTGCCAAAGGCCATCTGTTTCAAGCCTTCCAGACCTTCACTCTCCTCCAATGCCATTCTTCTTCTTCTTATTGTATTTCTTCTGACCATATTTTGCATTCCATATCTTCTCTTTTGATATCTTGCACCAACTTAAAGTCACTTTCACAGGGTAAACAACTCCATGCCTATATTATATCTTCAGGTTTTGAAGAACATCCCATATTGGTTCCGAAGCTGATTACCTTTTACTCAGCCTTTAATCTCTTTGCTGATGCCCATGTTATTACTGAAACGTCAAAACTATTGCACCCTTTGCCCTGGAATTTGCTTATCTCTTCTTATGTTAGAAAGGGGCTTTCTGGGGGGGCTCTATCTACCTATAGACAAATGGTGAACAAGGGAATTAGACCCGATAATTTTACTTTCCCATCAGTTCTCAAGGCTTGTGGTCAAGAACAAAATCTGGATTTTGGGAGGGTGGTTCATAAGTCTATTGATGCTAGCTGCCTTGAGTGCTTGTTTGTGCAAAATGCTTTAGTCTCCATGTATGGGGTGTGTGGGGAAGTTGATTATGCTCGGAAGCTGTTTGACAAAATGCCTGAAAAGGATGCAGTTACTTGGAACTCAATGATCTCTGGATATGCCTCCAAGGGTATGTGGGGAGAAGCTTTTGAGCTTTTTGAAGGCATGAGAATGGAGGGAATAGAATTGAATATCATAACATGGAATACCATAGCTGGAGGGTGCTTGAAAACAGGAAACTATATTCGGGCACTTGAATTGCTTTCTCAGATGGTGACTTGTGGCATTCTTCTGGATTCTGTTGCAGCACTTATTGGTTTGGGAGCATGTTCCCATGTGGGTTTATTAAAATTGGGGAAAGAGATTCATTGTGTAGCTATTCGTAGTCATTTTGCTGAGTTTGATAATGTAAAAAATGCTTTGATCAATATGTATGCCAGGTGCAAAGACCTTGGGCATGCAAATATTTTGTTCTGGTCAGTAGAAGCTAAAAGTGTAATTAGTTGGAACTCCATTATTTCGGGTTACACGTATTGGGACTGCTCTGAGGAAGCCTCCTTTCTATTTAGGGAAATGTTGCTTTCTGGGGTTGAACCTAATTATGTGACAATCGCAAGTGTTCTTCCCCTCTGTGCCCGTGTGGCAAATCTGCAACATGGTAAGGAGTTTCATTGCTACATTACAAGGCGTGCAGGGTTCAAGGATTATTTACTACTGTGGAATGCTCTTGTGGATATGTATGCCAGATCAGGAAAAGTTTTACAAGCAAAAAGACTGTTTGATTTGTTGAGCAAGAAGGATGAAGTGACTTACACTTCATTAATAGCTGGGTATGGGATACAAGGAGAGGGACATGCTGCAGTAGAACTATTTGAAGAGATGATCAGGTGCCAGATAAAACCAGACCATGTAACCATGGTTGCTATTTTATCAGCATGTAGTCATTCGGGTCTTGTAATCCAAGGTCAAATGCTATTTAAAAAGATGCTGCACGTCTATGGTTTAACTCCGAGACTGGAGCACTATGCTTGCATGGCTGATCTCTTTGGTAGGGCTGGTTTACTGAAGAAAGCAGAAGGGATTATCACAAGGATGCCTTACCAGCCAAGCGCTGCAATGTGGGCCACTCTTATTGGAGCATGTTGCATCCATGGAAACACAGAGATAGGGGAATGGGCAGCTGAGAAATTGTTGGAAATGAGGCCTGAAAATTCAGGATACTATGTTCTGATTGCTAACATGTATGCTGCTGCTGGATGTTGGAACAAGTTAGCTAGAGTGAGAACTTTCATGAGGGACTTAGGAGTGAGAAAGGCTCCAGGCTGTGCTTGGGTTGATGTGGGTTCTGGATTTTCTCCCTTTTTGGTGGGGGACACATCAAATCCCCAAGCACACGAGATTTACCCTTTATTGGGGGGATTGATCAGGCAAATGAAAGATGCTGGTTATGTTGTTGCAGAGGATGTTGATTTAGATAATGAATTTGAGCAATATAATGAGCAACAATACTTCTGTTAGAAAATTAAGTTGTTGCATATTTCATGCGCATTGTCCTCAAGAGCCTTCTGAAATGCCATTCTTGGTCCATATGGTAATAACCTTGAAAATTTATGAAATTTAAATAGTCTTCATTTTCTTTTGGTTTTCTTTCATAAGTATTATAGATAGTTGTTTTTTGGCCTTCAATGAAGTTATTTATTTTATTAGTTATGGTTATTTTTTTTGTTTGATGTATATTTTTGTGGCTGTTCTGGCTTTTCTCATATATGCTTTGTCTCTCTAATTGGTAAGCGCTGTTCGAATTATCCCCACCCTTACTTTTTTTGGAGCTAGATTTGCACATAAACATGTGGCTTACTTTTATTCCACATGTTCATTAACAGGGAGGATTGGTTTATATGTTTAGTATATAAAAGTTTACACAATCCGTTTCATATGCCTCAGTGCACCATATTTGTGGATTAATCGTGAGAATTGGTTTTATGCTTAGTACATGAGGATTTCGTTTAATATGTTATGTTTCCAAACCTATTTATGGTCACATGCCTTTGTGTGCCATTCAGACATGTATGGCTTCTATTTCGTTTAATATGTTAGTATTTTTTTTCTTCTCTGTTTTGAACCTGAGATTCTTATTTCAATGGTCTAGTGGATCTGTTTTAGGGTTTAGCTATTTTGGTAGGCTTTAGAAGTTAGCTTTTTCGATAGGCCTTAGCCTTCTCAATTTTCTTTTCCATTTTTTCATGACTGTCTCCTATATTTAGGCCAAGTTTGGGAATTTGTAAAAAAGTTAAAAAGTCAAAAAGTTACTTAAAAAGTTAAAAAGTTAACACTATTCACCAAAAGTCAACAATTACGGCTGCACAACTCTCAATTCGAATTTTTCCCTACAAATTAATTTTTACAATTTTTTATTACACATTTTTCCATAAAAAGTCAAAAATTAACCCAAACATCCATATTTTCAACCTCAATTTTTTAGTCCAAAAAGATAAAAAGTGCACTTATTTAGGACACCCCAAACAACCCCTTAGCCTTCTCAATCTCATCCAAATATATTTCACTTTCCCATGAACTATCTCACAACTCCCTTTCCACTAAAAAATAAAAAATGAATTGACATGCTGCGATAAGTTTCAAAACCAGGAGTATCCCACTTTGTAAGTTGTTGAGATGTTCAATTTGAAATGCTTTTACTTAAGATGAAGACTACAGATGCTGAGGGAACTACGATTTAAGACTGATAAAACTACCATATTTCTCTTACAATTTACTTTGTGGTTCGTCTTTCTGTAGTTAGTATAATTTCTGTTCAATGAATGTAATGTTTTATGCTTTTGTAGGTATTCACTATTCAAAGCTTGCAGGAGACTACCTCATTACACTTTATTGAATGGTTCTTCAGTTCTTGTTGCTTTACAGATTCTTTGCCAGATTCAGGTACAGAGGTTAGTGAAACATAATACTAAGGTGAAAAGATATATTTGTTGTCAGAACATATGGAAATAGCAAAGTTGCCTAATTGTTGGTCTGATTGTTAATTTTGTTCTTTTCTCAGTATAACTGATTAGGAAGTACATATCATTGAGGTTCTTTATTGAATATAATTTAAGAGGAATTTTGGGTCATTGGCATGTACATCACCGGTTCCAATGTAATTACTGTGTGATGTCAGTTTTGTGATTCTCTTCCAAATGTGTTGGAGATTATGTAACAATTAATTGTTTACTGGAGAAACAAGTTACTGACATTGTGGTTGTGATGACATGGCAACAATTTTATGGACAAAAAACGAACCTTTTTACTTACCAAAAAATAAAAATACAAATGAACTAGCTTGAGTTTTTAAATAAGTGCATGTGCCTATGTTCTCTGAGTCAACCTTCAATGAAAAAATTTATTTATTTTACTTTTATTTTTATTTTCTCATTGGCTGAGCAAGATAATCTACCACGAACTATGAACAATGTGAAACCCAAGAACTAGCCTTTTGACTGTTATAGGACTCCTCTAAGAAGCCTGGTAAGGTGCTTGCTAGGCTTTCAGAGGCTTGCCTAGGTAGGTTATTAGGCATGTGCTTGGATGAATTTTCTATTGAGGAGCCTGTTAGCATGGTTAGATTAGTACTAAATTGTGATTTTTGAAATTTTACCCATCCGGAGTCCTGATGGCTACTTGATGAGATCTACTTTTTTGCAAACTGCTGAGTTTGTTGTCACCAGAAAAATTAGCCGTCAAAATTTTCTTGAAAACTCTTTTTAATGAAAACCAAGGAAGATTCTCACAATGTCATATATTCTTGTAATCACTTTGTTTTTGTGAATCTACTATATGAGAATACCTGATGTATTGCCAGCTTAGTTGTCCACAAATTATGTTTAATGATATTCTGTTTCTGTTGTTTTCATTGGCACAAAATCTACTGCAAGGAATCAATCTGTAGTACAGTCCAAAACTCACTCATTCTTTTGACAATGATATCTAGAAGCTGAACGTTGCACATGAGCACTCTTTTTGGATATAAGAAAAAGTTCCGTGTTTTTTTTAACCGTCTTATCTTCTTTTTTTGACAGTTTTGGTCATTTTGAAATTTAAGTACCAATTCTGCAAGTTTTTCAATTCTGATTGCGATAGGATTTTTCTTTCATCCATCACGTAAGTTTCAGTACCAAAAGTCCTAAGAACTCAAAATTGTGTTACTGTAGCAAAACCCGTTGTTATTTTGTAATAGAGCTACATGATATAATAGAGCTACATGATATATGTTGACGTAATCGAAGTGGCTTTTATGGGTGTTCAGGTTGATCATCACTCAATGAAATGGGAAGGTATTTTTAAAGAGCAATTTTATGTCTGTTGTGCTCACTCTTATCACCTTCATTATATTATACTATTAACTGATCCTTCTCTTTCATTATTTTTTTTGATAATGTTTGGAGAGGATTGAGCTTGGGCCTTGATTTTGATAAAGGCAATCAACTGTTCGTTCAGGACTGGTTCATGGATTGGATTCATCATCCTCCTAACGAAATCATTATCATTCAATCAGTTGTTCATTCTATGGGATCTGTGACAACACTGCAACCAACTCACATTGATCTTATGTCATATCTGTGATGGGCGAATTTGCTGGAATCTGTGACTATTGGTTAAAATTATATACTGTTCTGCATTATTTGTGTGTAAATTCTCTAAAATTGGCCTAACATGTGCTCAAAATTAAAAAAAAAAAAAAAGGGAAATATTCAGGCAAAATCTGGGGGCTAGAGTTTTGTTTAACACTACTGTTGCAATGGGTGTAATCGAGGAAGCAAAGTGCTTATCAGTTGGGAGACCTGTTTCACCGCAATAAAATCCATATTTGAACTCTGCACATTGAAGGTTAGTTCATTTCAGAACTTCATTCGAAATACTGCCTTGTAGCCTTCGTTTGGGATATGAGCTTGGGGTTAAAAAGTCTCATTTGTAATGAGTCTTTTTGATTTTTTTTTATTTTTGTGAGAGAAAAAATGAAATGATTATGGTTTGGATGTGACATTTTGTCTTATTGGCTTTTTAACCTATTTTATCTTTTTATGATTATTTTAACCCAATAAGAGAATGCCAAGCACAGCCTTAGGGTAGATCTGAAGGTTGAATGTTATGTCACATTGTATGACATTTTGTATGTCTCTTAGATTTTACAATTTCAGTATCCTTGGCACATTCTGAAATCCTTATTCTAATTTATTAAAATTTGATGTACAATAATAAAAAATTAAATCATTTGGTTCCCTCTCATAAATAGAAAAAGTTCCAAGACTACAACTAATTTACGGTTTTCTAGGGAAAAAAAAAAATATTTGCATGCCATTGTGCTCTCTCCCTCACTCTGACCATAAACTTCTCTCCCCCTCTGCGCTGCTTGCGGACTCATTTCTTGTCTCTCCAACTAAAGTTATTCGTTTCGATTTGTTTTAGGTTACACCAAAACAATTCGTTGAGTGGGAGCGAGGGCCTTTAACATTGAGAAAGCATAAATTGGAAGTATGTTCAAGAACATCTCTACTGAGATTGGAAGTGACATTGTTAAAATACTGAAACTTTTGGGCTCTGTTTGGTTGTGCTCTGTAATCAATTTTCTACCCGTGTGTTGGAGCATGATGTTTAGTTTCGTTTTCAAATCAATTTTCTCCACTCTGCAGAGAAAACTCTGATGCACACTGATGCACAGGCGCCTTTTTTGTCCACCCGGTAGACCACCCGGATGTCCGGCTGATTTCCAAATTTTTTTTTTTTTGCAATTGATTTACATAATCGGGACAAATATGTTTTGAAATTTTTTAAATTTTTTATGTGTTTTAAAATAATTTTAAGTTGTATGTTTAGTTATGAGTTGTAAATTTTTGTATTACATATCAAATGTCACATCAATAATTCCCTACTCAAATCAAACCTCTTTTCCAAAACTATTTTCAAAACTCTTTACCAAACAAATTTTCTACACTCAAATCATAATTTCACAACACACAAACTCAAAATACAACTCATACTCTCAAATCACATTTACAAAACACAACCAAACGCTACCTTGGTTTTTCATGTTTATTTTTTCATAAAATTGATTTTTTTGGAATGTTTTCGTTGAGATTTATCTGAGGTGCTCCAAAGTTTCTCTTTGAAGTTTACTTTTCAAATAGAATTTCAAAGTTTGTCTCTTTACTGAATGGAGAAATTTCTTTGTTAGTTCAATTTGTTTTGAAAGATATCAAACAACCATTTTGTTTGTTCGTTCGTTTTTGTTTTGGTTTTTGGTTTTTTAAAATAAATTGAATACTAATAACAAAGAATTTCTTTGTGAGATCAATTTATTTTGAAAAATTCCAACCCACCACCACCAACCACCAATTTTTTTATTGAATTGCAATTTTCTCAGTTGAACAGAGTAGTAATTTTTCCAAATCTGTGTTTTGCTGAATAGATGTATTTATTAATTTTTTTTCCTGTTGAATAAAGAAATTTGAGAATTTCTTTGTTCTATAGACATAAAAATTTGTAATCTTTAAGGCAAATTATCTATGCCTCCCTGGAGATTTAACGAAATTACATACTCCTCCTGAGGTCTTAAAAATTACATCTCGTCCCATCACAATTCACACTGTTAACGGATATCATAAATTGACTAAAATGTCCTTTTGCCAAATAAGGACAAATTATCTACATCTTTTGAGATTTAGTTAAATTATAGATTTTTCTTGAGATTTAGTTAAATTATAATTTTTAAATAAGTTATGAAATGCAAAACTAAAATGGAAAAACACTTGTCACAATACAAAAAAATTAAGGTTTTAGAAACCAAAGTTTTGGGGAAAAAATTATTTTTAGGAGACTAAATATTTTAATTACGAAAAGTGTCATTATATTTTTAGTAACGAAAATTAAACATTAGTAATTAATTATTGTTGTTTTGGTATCAAATTTTGTCTTAAAAAATAAACCATTTTGAGACAAATTATTTTGTCCTTAAGGCTATGTTTAATTCACAAGACTGATTGTGACATATTAATAATCCTATTAAATTAGTGGGGTATTCACTATCCAATTGAATTAATAGTATAAATTATCCATTGGATTAATAATCTCACCCCTATCCCATTACTAATAATCTTATAAATTTGTTGGTTTAATTATCCATTAGATTAATAATCCTGAATCAAAATGTTAAAACAAACATAGGATAATTGGGCTCACGGATTAATAATTTCAATCACATACTCTAATCCATCTCATCAAACATGCCTTAAAAGTCTATTTATTATTGACCTTTTTGAAATTTTATTGTTAAAAGTCTTATTTTTGACTTTTTAGGACGACTTTTTAGCAACTATCCTTACAACGATAGAAATTAGTCTCTAAATGTCTTTTGCAACAAAATTTTCACTTTTAGATATCAAAAAATTGGTCGCTAAAACTCTTATATATTGTAGTGTCAGAGGATGAAAATATCATAAAATTAACAAATAATTAAATAAGTTAAAAACACAAGAAATGGCTTTTCAATTTTTTTAAAAATATGTTTGGTTTGATTTTTAGAAATTTATTTTTAAAAAATTAAAAATTAATTTGGTTAAGGAATAAAAAATAAAAAATATTTTTATATAATTTTATCTTTTGAGTCGTTAAAAATTCATATTTATTTTTACTAAATTAGTTTTTTTTACAACAAATCAAACATGGTTTCAATTTTTTTTTTTTTTCCATATAGCGTAATTCTTTTGTAAATTTTGTTAATTTATCAAAGGGATTTTAGCGGGGGCAATATCGTCCATCAATTTATATTTTGATAATGTCAGCTAATCATTCTTAACGTTTAGTTAACGGTAGAAATTAAATTATTATGCGAATATAAATCTTAAAAGTAGGATGTAATTTTTGAAATTTTAAAAAAAAATTTGTAATTTAATTAAACCTTAAAAAATGTATAGGTAATTTGCCCAAATGTTTAATAGCTCGGTGAGCTGTACCACTTATAATTCGATGTGTTTGAGTCATATTTCTAAACACATTGCATATTGTGATTGAAAATGCGTGTATTTGGGTCGGTGAGATGAGATAACTTATTTTGAAAGAAGTGAAAATATAAATTTTTTTTTTTTAATTTCTCATTTTGAAAATTTAAAAGCCAGGAATTTTGGTTTTTATTTTCAATTTTAAAAAATAATAATTAAAGCATTACCAAATGGGCCCCCCTATTATTATTTACTCATAAACCAGTAGATTGTTTTAGGAATATAATTAAAAGTAAAATTTTGATTGTTTTAACTTTTTTAATCATATTTTTTTTATATATTTAAAAAAATAAAAAAATAAAAAAATTAATTTTTAATTCACTTCTCCAAACATTACTATCAAAAGAACGAAAAATTATAAGTTAGGAATGACTAATCTTTCACTAACTCCAATAATCTTTCACCAACTCCGAGAGAGAGAGAGAGAGAGAGAGAGAGAGAGCGCTTTAGCTTAGCACGAGGAACGCGTTCAAAGCTAGTTTGTCGGGCATTATTATACAGAGAAATTGTTGAGTTCTTTTATAATTTATTAATTTACTTTTAAGCCCCTGTTTGGCCTACTACTGTGAAATTCAACTCAACCTTTTAATATTTTTTTTGTTGCTCACTTCTCTTTGGCCAATATGAAATCAAAATAAGTAGTGAAAAACAGCTCCATACACATCCAAGAGAGGAGAGAATCACCTCTCGTAACTCTTATTTTTATTTATTTTTAAAATATTTATGTACTAAATATGTTTTTTGTTTTCATTTTTATTAAAAATAAACATAAATATATTTAATTGTTTTTATAAACAAAAACAACAAAAAATTGTAATTTTTGTCAAACGATACCTAAGCCTTCATTTGGGGGAAAAAAAATTAGTTTGATTTTTTTGTTTTTTAGTTATTTTAACCTAGTAAAAAAGTTTTGTTTGAGATAAATTTTTAATTTTTTTATAATTTTGTAAGAGAAAAAGTAAAATGATTATGGTTTAAATGTGATATTTTATTTTATTAATTTTTTAGCTTGTTTTGTCTTTTAATAGGTTAAATTAGTTCCAATTATCTTGTCAAACGAGGTCTAATTGTGAAATTTTTTTACAGGAAGGCTTACACCTTGTTTGGGAACAGGATTGAACTAAAATAGTTTATTAAAAGATAAAATAGGCTAAAATAAATAATAAAATAAAATATTACATCTAACATATAATCACTTTATTTTTTTTTTATAATCATTAAATTAATTATAAAAAAAATTATTAACTTTTTAAACATAATTTTTTTAATCAGGTTAAAATAATTAAAAAATAAAATAATCAATTAAAATCGTCCTACATCAAACAAATCAGAATCACGTGTGCCCGATGTGATGTGATGTGGGCTACTGTGAAGGAACCAAACGTTAAAAAATTATTTTGTCAGACGAGTGGGTGGCTGCAGTAAAGGCCAATCAATTTTTATTTATTTATTTTATAAAAACTTATTCGGTACAGTTGTATTATTATTATATGGCGGTGTTTGGCCAGATTAGGTTTTAGATTTTTTTTTAATTTTTCTCATTAAAAGACAAAATTTTTACAAAATCAAAAAAATAAATTTAAACAAAATATCACATCTAACTCTATAATCATTTAACTTTTTCTCTCACAAACATCACATCCAACTATAAAAAAACCCAACTATTTTTTCAAACACCAAAAAAAATTTATCCAATAATATTCTACAACTAAAAAAACCTATATAAAAACTCACTTTCCACACACCCACTATATATTTTTTAAACAAACATAATAATTTATAATTCATAAATAAAATTAGGATTATGTTATATATTTTTTGTAATAATGTTTTTGTGGATGTACTTGACTAAATCCACACATCTCACATCGCTACGTGAGATATCACAGCTCTACTACATAAGTGGACTAACTCTCTTAGACTAGTATGAGGCATTTTAAAGTCATGAGGAGTTTTGGGTCCGTTTGGGAAGGGCTCAAGTGGCTCATGAGCCACAAAAGACAAAACAGGCTCATGAGCCACAACAGACAAAATATCACATCCAACCCCATAATCATTACACTCTTCTCTCACAAAAAAAGTCAAAAAAGCCAAAAAGCCAAGAGCCTTCCCAAACCAAGCTTTTGAGCCCAGGCTCATATAGTCAAAAAAGTCAAAAAGTCAAAGAGCCAGCTCACTTCCCAAACGGAGGCAAAATGACTTAACTCCAAAGCAGACAATGTAGGTGTTTGAGAAGTAAGTTTTTATATAGGTTTTTTTAGTTGTAGGATATTATTGGATAAAAAAATTTTGGTATTTGGGAAGATAGTTGAATTTTTTTGTGGTTGGATGTGATGTTTGTGAGAGAAAAAATGAAATGATTATGGGGTTAGATATGATATTTTGTTTGGATTTGTGTTTTTTTTGTTTTGCAAAAAGTTTGTCTTTTAGTGGAAAAAATCAAAAAAAACCCAACCCACAAACTTCCCAAGCACCACCAATATCGTACTAATCGGGCATGGTTAGTCGCTTCATTTTAAGCCATTTCAACTAAATAACCTCTCATGACTTTAAAATACCTCATATTAATATAAGGGAGTTAATCCACTTACATAGTGGAGTGTGGTTTCCTCATGGAGTGATGTGGGATGTATGGACTTTGCCGAGTACACCCACATAACTCCTCACTGGCTGCCTTAGCAGGGAGTTTCCACAGAAGGCACCAAATGAAGCAGCTAACCCTTCCCGACTAACATGATATTGTCCGCTTTGAAGTTAAGCCATTTCAGCTAGCTAACCCCTCGCAACTTTAAAAGGCCTTATACTAGTCTAAGGAAATTAATCCACTTATGTAGTGGAACTGTGATCTCTTACAGGGCGAGTACATCTACATAACTCCCAATGGACTGGTTGCCTTAGCAGGGAGTTCTCACAAACGGCACCAAATGAATTAGCTAACCTTTCCCGACTAGTACGTGGAGTTAGGCCATTTCAACTAACTAACCCCACATAGCTTTAAAAGGCCTCATACTAGTGTAAGGGAATTAGTCCACTTATGTAGTGGAGTTGTGATCTCTCACAGAGCCATATGAGATATGTGGACTTTGCCGAGTACACCCACATAAATGAAGCGGCTAACCCTCCCCAACTAGCACGATATTGTCTGCATTCGAGTTAGGTCATTTTAGCTAACTAATTCCTCACAACTTTAAAAGGCCTCATAATAGTCTAAGGGAGTTAGTCCACTTATATAGTTGAGCTGTGATCTCTCACAAAGCAATGTGGATGCGTGGACTTTGATGAGTACACCCACATAACTTCCCACTGGAATGGTTGCCTTAGCAGGAAATTCCCACAGACGACGCCAAATGAAACGACTAACCCTCATTGACTAGTACGATATTGTCCGCTTTGGAGTTAGGCTATTTCAGCTAGCTAACTACTTACGGCTTTAAAAGGTCTCATACTAGTCTAAAGGAGTTAGTCCACTTATGTAGTAGAATGTGGTTTTCTCACAAAGCGATGTGGGATGCGTGGACTTTGTGCAGTACACGTACATGTTTCACCTTGTTTTATTTTTTTTTTTAAAAATAGGCAAACTTCACTTTACCCCCTTGTGGTTTAGGCCGGGTGCGAATTATCGCCCTCACCACATAACCTCCATGTGATTTATGGACCAAAGTGCACGTCTAACTTTTGTTAACTGCAATGGTAAATTGACTTTTATATCTATCATTGTCTTCTTTATCCTTCCATCTAACTTATGTTCTTGCATCTTCTCTCTCTTATGACAACAACCATGGCATCAATCATCGTTGTCAATCACCGCTTTCATTCCTTTTTATTCTCATTCTTTTCTCTTTTCACTCATTCACTCTGGCACCACAGCCTCACACTCCATCCACAACAACTGCCTGTGTCATTCCTATTCACCGCTAACAATGGCACCTAGCACCATCGAATTTCTCAGTCATGGCACCTATTGCAACTAGATTTCTAAGTCCCAACCACAACACGTTTGAATTCCCGGTGTTCATAATCTATTCGCTCCAATGAATATGTTGAATTTTTCTGTTTGGTTATGTATATTATATATGTACACATATATATAAGTATATGTATATATATATGTAATTAAACTAGAGACCAGAACTAGGTTACAAATTAAAAATTAAGCTATAAAATTAGAATTATTTGGATTAATATTTGGTTTTATTATGTACCAAATCGTAACAACCTTTGAATTGGGATATTTTTGTATTACTTATTTAGTAACAGCGATTTGGAGGAGAGAACAGAGAGGAGAATGTTGAGGTTGGTTTGGTATGTGTTGCTGGGAGTGTAAGTTGTTGTGTTTAGGCATGTATATTATTATATTGATAAGTTGGGGCAGCTTTGGTTTTGTTGAGAATAAGCAATCAAAAAAGAAAGCAAACAAAGAAAATGGCTCTGGAGATGTGATGAAAGGGTGATAGGTTCATGGTGGTAATCAAAACTCTATGGGTGTGTTTGATTGGAGGATAAGGGGAGGGGACTATCCACTGTTGGGATTGCAATTCGGGGGAAGCTTTTTATCCGGCATTTGTTTTTTTTTAATCTGCCGGAAATGGAGTCCGGTCAAACTCTTTATCCCCCATATGAGGGATTATACTATCCTAAGGAGGGGGTATGAGACAATTTTCATTGGACTATTTACTGTTGAGATTAGAATGTGAAATGACCATTTTGACTCTCTACTATTTAATTATGTACTATATTTAGTAAAATTCAATAAAATTTAAATGTCTCAATGTAAAAATAAAATAATTTTATTTAACTTTTTATTGATGTTTTATTTATTTAATTTTTTAAAATAAATTTTTATAGATATTTTATTGATGTTTTATTTTTAAATTTTGTTTATATTTTATTTAATTTCATTATTTAAATTTCAATAGATGTTTTATTTAATTTCATTGTTTAATTATTATTATTTTTTAAAATAAATTTATTTGAAATTTTAATTTAAAAAATAACATATATTTTTATTGATATTTTATTTATTTATTTTTTAAAAATAAATTTATTTAATTGTGTAAAAAATAAAATAAAATAAAATATTTATTTAATCTAGTTAAAAATAATTAAAATATTAAAAATATGTTTAATATTACTTTTACTTAGTAAACAATTGAAAAAGGGTTGAATAGTCTTTTGTTCATTTATCATATCCAGTCCGTCCAACCAAACATTAGATGCACTAAAAATAGTTATTTCTAGACATCTAATCCTATGAAAAAACAAATACAGGATACACATCTAATCCAACCAAATAGTCTGGGGGATTCACAGTCCTAGGATTCAAGTCCGATAGATTATAATCCCTTCTTATCCAGTCCATCTAATCAAACACACCCTATGGTTATTGTTATTGGAGCTTTATGTGGATACTTTTCTAGGGTTTAATTTATCAGAAACATACAAGCATAAATAGGAGGTGCTGGTAAAAAACAGAGTATAGAGAGAGGGGAATAACAATGGCATTCTTTGGTAAATTTGAAGATGTATAAAAGGCATTTTTGTCCTAAAAGTATACATACTTTCTATATAGGCGTGACTCCCACTGCTCATTATCTTAGATAGAAAAATTAACGGTGCATTTTAGTCCGTAAACCATGTGGTAGTTATGTGGTGATTTCCGAATGTCATGGGATAATCCACACCTGACCCAAATTACAAGGGGATAAAGTAAAGTTTGTCACAAAAAAAAAAAAAAAAAAAAAAGAATCACAAAATGCATTCATTTATAAATAGTAAATTATGATAATTTTATCAAACAAGTATATAATATTTATCATAAAAATATATAACATATATTAAAAAGATGAATAAATTTCATATTTTTTTCATTTGAGCATTACTATTTAAGACAAAATTATATTCAATTTTCAAGCTTAATGATGTAACAATCAATTAAGATATTGACAGTAATATTCTCTCTCTCATATTTTCTTTAATTATTAATTAATCATATCACCTACATATCATTCAAAATAATATTATATATACCAATGGTGCTATATACACCAATTAGTGTACTAACTAGTGTACCAACATTAGTTATGACATTATTATTGACCCCACTCATTAATTACATTACAAATCCTAAAAATCCCTTAAATTATGTCACATCCTCAATTGGTATATTAATTAGTATATTAATTAATACATATAATATTATTCTATAAGGGATTTTTTTTCAGGTCCCTAGTATTAAGATTTTATAACATAAAGGACACTCAATATTTTCATAATGTCTAAGGTCTCTTAACATCGATCTAGAGAAAATTCGACTCAGAGAAAATCTAATCCAGATAAATTCTGAAAATTTCTCTAGACTTCACTCTTCAGAGAAATTCTGAACTTTCTAGAGAAATTTCTAACTTAAGCCTTTATCTTTGTCCAGAGAAATTCTAAGAAGTCCAGAGAAATTCTGGACTTCCTAGAGAAATTCCTAAAGCCTTCGTCATCTTCTTTGTCTAGAGAAATTCTGAGAAGTTTAGAGAAATTTCTCTCCAGAGAAATTCATAAAGCCTTCATCATCTTCTTTGTCCAGAGAAATTTCGAGAAGTCTAGAGAAATTCTGGATTTCCCAAAGAAATTCCTAAAGCCTTCATCATCTTCTTTGTCTAGAGAAATTTTGAGAAGTCTAGAGAAATTTATCTCTAGAGAAATTCTGGACTTTTCAGAGAAATTGCTAAAGCCTTCATCATCTTCTTTGTCTAGAGAAAATTATGAAAAGTCCAGAGAAATTTCTCCCCAGAGAAATTCCTAAAGCCTTCATCATTACCTTCTTTGTTCATCATGTTCTTCCTCCAGAGAAATTATGGGAATCCAATGAGATTCCAAAACAAAATCACTTTCCAAAATATGCCTTGGAATAAACAATTCCCAAAAGAGTAAAGAAGAACAATTTGACAAGAAAACAAATTTAGCAAAAGTTCTAACATAAACAAACTTATTTCAGATTCAATATGACCAAATCTGGGAGGAAAATTTCAAAGAAACAAAACAGAGCAAGAACCAATTCCCACTCAGTCACATAAATTACAGTGAAAATGAGCTAAACACAAGTTGTAGAAAAATACACAATTCACAGACGAAGAAAATGAAATCCAAGTTAAATTATGAGAGAGACACCCCTACACTTGGCTCAACCTGCATCTTTGTTTCTTCCTTCCTACTATTAACCCCTTGGTGAAGCTGCAATAACTCTTTGACTCTGATTCTTCCTTGCTTTCACATTAACCTTTACACTATCAACACCTCCAGAATTAACTCCACCAAACCATGTCTTTTTCAACAATTCATACACTTTTTGCTCATGAGCCTTCGAAAAAGTCCGATCCTCGCCCATTTTACTCTTGCTAGCATTGTTCTCATACTTCTTCTTCAACCTCATCACTTTTTCAAACAATTGGGTCTTGCTAACATCAATGTGCAGTGATTTCTTGATGAAATCATAAAAAACATTCATATCAGCGAGTGGATTAGACCCTTTTTTCGCAATATATTAAATCATACCTTTCAAAATCACAATCTCAGCAAGTGGTCGACCGTTGTTTGCCATTTTTGTAGAGAAAGAAGAAGAAGATTAGTGAGAGCTAAGGTTTAAACAATATTGAAGTAGAGAGAGAGAAATGAAGTTTGATTTGAGAGAGTCAAATTTCTCTGTGATATATGGGTGTGGGGATTGAGGGACCTTAGACGTCATAAAATAATATTGTGGATCTTTTCCATTACTAAAAATGGGAGAGTGACCTTAGACTAATTTTCCATATTCTATATAGGACAAGGAGGTGCTGTTGTGCCTTAAGGCATAGCAGTACCTGCTGCCTCTTTATGCGGAGGTTTTTCCAAGTGTTTTTCGTTTATCTGAACCATGCATGTTGTAGAGTTCATCCAGAATTTTATTCCTATAAAAAATCAAGTTAATCGGATATTCATAACCCTGTGATTATGTCCTAATTATTTTTAAAAATTTATGAAAGTTATGTTAACCGTTAATTTTTATAGAAACAAATATGCTTTGGTTATAAGATTACAGATATCAAATCAAATTGATTTTTTGTATGAATGATCTACTCGACGAACCCTACAATATGAACCATTCAGATTATCGAAAAACAATCGGAAAGAACTCCCACAAAGGGACAACAATTACTGCTGTGCCTTAAGGCACAACAGTACTCCTTCTCCTTCTATATATAGATTAATTAGTATATTAATTAATGTATTAATTAATGATGTGATATAATTTAAAAAGTAAATTTATATATTAATTAACGTATTAATTAATGACGTGATATAATTTAAAAAGTAAATTTATATATTAATTTTCAATAAATAGACCTGACGCAATAATAAATAAGTAGTGTTTTGAGAAGTTGATAAAAAATTAATTTTTGACTTTTTTAGCCAAAAAAAATTAATTTTTTGAATAGTAACTTGGATAAAAAACCTAACTTTTTTAACTAAAAAGAGTTAAAAATTAACTTTTTGCTAGTTTGCCAAAACAAGCTTTAAGTCGTCGGTTGAATTGATATACTCCATCTGTCCCAAAATATTAATCCCTTATTCCATTTTTTATTGTCCCAAAATATTAGTCCCTTTTCAAAAATCAAGTACAAAATAATATAAATTTCCTATTTTGTCATTCTTTTAAATTAATAAATAATATAAAAAGTACAATTATGACATTGATATTCCAAAAAAATGTACTATTAAAAGAGTAATTTTGAAAAATCAATTTTTTTCAAATGCAATAATTATAGAAAAATGTTTTGTGCCTCGAAATTTTTGCCCCCGAATGCCCCGAATTTTTGAAACGACGTCGTTTCAGAAATTCAAATTTTTTTTTTCTTCCTCTAGTTTCAGACGCAGTGAGGAAGAGGGAGAGGGAGAGAAAGAGAGAGAGAAAGAGAGGGAGAGGGAGAGGAAGAGAAAGAGAGAGGGGAAGAGGTCGCCGATCGCCGCGCCGCGCGTCCGCCTCCGCCGATCACCGCGCCTCTGCTTCCGTTGCCGATCGCCATCCTCTGCTCGATCGCCATACCTCTGCCCGATGTTTTTTTTTTTTTTTTTTTTTCTGGATCAGAAATGATTGATGATGTTGATGATGAAGATGAATGGTTATGGCCCCCTCCAGTTCTTGTTCATCCTCCTCCTCCTCCTCTTCTTCTTCTTCTTCTTTTTTGAGCCTTTTTCCAATTCGGGAGATTCAGGGCTCCCTCCTTTCGGGCTCTCAATCAGAGCTGATAATTGTATTACTAAAAAAAATTAAATTTCCCAAAAAAAATTATTATTTTGAGACAAAAAGAGTACATACGTATCTATAAAGGCCGACAATAAATTAATGAAGCTAAAGCTTGACAGACGTAATATTAAATACGTTGTCGGTTGAATTGATATATATATATAAAAGGCAGGCAATAATCAATGAAGCTAAAGCGACAGACGAGTCTTCATTATTATTATTTTTAAACTATATTTGAATTATAAACTTAAAAATAAAAAAGATTGACAAAATATTAATAAAATAAGGTAGTTTTTGAATTTATTCTACATATATTTGTCCTATTAATATATTTAGACGGTTCAGATCTATTCAAATTATAAAATAATGGTTGAGACATATTTTTTAAAAAATATCTTACATTTAAATTTTTTATTTTCTCGCTTCTCTCTCTTACATTTTCCATTTCTCACCCATCCTTCTATGATCCTATGATTCCACATTCCTCTCTCTTTTTTTTATTTTCTTTCATTTTTATTTTTCTCTCTATTTTTTTTTATTTTCTCCGTTTTGTTCACTTATTTTTATTTATATTATATGAAAAAATTTGTGATTCCAGAATTAAGAGTTAGATTTTACTGTGTGTAGTAGATATTAAATTAATGAATTTTATAGTCCACAAATTAAATGAATTTGAACTATTAATTATTATTTTTAAATATATTGAATATATGATAGACTTTATAAATTTAGATATCATATGAATCTTCAACATCTATATAATAAAGTAGGATGATTTTTTATTTTGTCCTACTAAGACATTTGAATGGCTCAGATTTATTCAAATTATAAAACAACGACTAAGATATGTTTTTCAAAAAATATCCTACATATACATTTTCTATTTTCTCGCTTCTCTCTCTTACTTTTTTATTTTCTCATACATCCTTCCATGATCTCATGATCTTACATTCCTCTCTTTTTTCTTTTTCTTTTTTTATTTTATCCTCTTTGTTCACTTATTTTTATTCATATTATATGAAAAAGTCTACGATGTCAGAATTATGAGCCAGATTTTACTGTGTGTAGTAGTGATTAGATTAATTAATTTTATAATCCACAAATTAAATGAATTTGAACAATTAATTATTATTTTTAAATATATTGAATACCTGATAGACTTTATAAATTTAGACCTTATATAAATTTTTAGCATCTATATAATAAAAGTATGATAGTTTTTGAATCTGTCCTACACATATTTGTCCTACTAGGACATTTGGATGGCTCAGATCTATTCAAATTACAAAACAACGGCTGAGATATATTTTCCAAACAATATCCTACATGTACATTTTCTATTTTCTCACTTCTCTCTCTTACTTTTTCATTTTCTCACCCATTTTTTCATGATCCCACCTTCCTCTCTCTTTTCTTTTTATTTTTTTATTTTCTCTCATTTTTATTTTTCTCTCTATTTGTTTATTGTTTTTATTTTCTCCTTTTTGTTCACTTATTTTTATTCATATTATATGGAAAAGTTTACGATCCCAGAATTAGGAGCCAGATTTGGAGATTAAATTAATGAATTTTATAGTTTACAAATTAAATGAATTTGAACAATTAATTATTATTTTTAAATATATTGAATACCTGATAGATTTCATAAATTTAGACCTTATATGAATCTTCAACATATTTTAATAAAGCAGGGTGATTTTTGAATCTTCAACATATTTTTGTCCTATTAGGACATTTGGATGGCTCAGATCTGTTCACATTATAAAACAATGGCTGATATATATTTTCCAAAAAAATATCTTACATATAAATTTTACGACAATGCTACGTAGCTCAAATTTTGTGGCTCAAAAGTGGCTCAAATGACCAAAACGACGTCGTTTTGAGTACAGAACAACATACAAATGGCCAAAACGACGTCGTTTTGGCCATTTGAGCCACTTTTGAGCCACAAAATTTGAGCTACGAGACATTTTCCTAAATTTTATACTTTCCTGCTTCTCTCTCTCTCTTACTTTTTTCTTTTCTCACCCACCCTTCCATGATCCCACATTCTTCTCTCTTTTCTTTATATATTTTTTTTATTTTCTTCCGTTTTTATTTTTCTCTCTATTTGTTTATTTGTTTATTTTCTTCTTTTTATTCAATATATTTTACACATATTTCCATGCAATGTTTGTATGCCTATAATACACTAGGACATTATGAACATACATACAATTTCTATACAATTATATAAGCAAACCAATATTGTATGTATGCCCATGAAAATTGCATGTATGTCAGGCACATCTATCTATCTAGTTATATATTATATAAGCAGAAGCGAGTTTTCATGAGGAGTTTTGTGAGAACTTCAAAATTTTATGATAAATTTGTGATTTTATCAAATTAAAAAATAAATTTAAATAGTGTTGGGATTACAATTACATTCTAATCCTAATATTATTTATACCGTGCCTTCAGGTACGCGCATACACTAATATACTTATATTATATATATATTTTTCTTTTTCTATTTCTAAATCTTTATCCAAATTTATAATCTAAATGCATCTTAATATTTTGAAAATAATAGTAATAATGTAAATGGTGTGAGTTGAGTGGTTGTTTGTATGTTTTGTTTTCTTTTTTGAATTTTTTTTTTATAAAAAAAACTATATATTTTTTGGATTTTACTCAACTAGATAGTAGAAGAAAAAGTAAAATTTTGAAAAAAGTCCAAAAGGGACATATATTTTTTGAGATTTTTTTTGTTTTTGTTTTTCTTAAACATTTTTTTATATTTTTTAAATTCGTCTATATAAGCCGGATTGAAAAAATAAAAAGTTTTGATATAATTTTTAAGAAAAGATTATTAATTTTTCTAAATGACTTTTTTTTAACTGCGTTCCAAAATCTCCTTGATCTGAAATCAACTTACAAGATTAGTGATACAATTTTATATGTTATGTGACTGTTTTGACTTATACATATATTAATAATTTTAACTTACTTGATCATATATTTGACCTTACACTATGTAGCCCTTTGGGAAAAAAACAAAAAGCTGCGTTTTGCAGTTATCTAAAAACGCCACAAGCAGCATAAAAACGCAAACAAGGTGATTTGGGAAGGGACAAAAACGCAGGTGATAAAATTATGTAATTGCCCTCCATGAATTACATAATTGTTCAAACAATTACTTGGGTCAAATAGTAAATTTCTTAAGTTTAGTGGGATATTTTGGTCATTTTAATGTGATGTGACACAATAAATAAATATTATACAAAAAAGTAAAAAAGTAACTTTTTACTAACTTTCCAAATCACTTTTCAAAAAAGTCAAAAAGTTTAATAAAAAGCTAAAAGTCAGCTTTTTACTATCTTCCCAAAATACCCCTATCAAAACTCTCAACCTTTTCTATAAAAATAGAACCCTTTTTTATTAAAATTTGATTGAATCAAACACAATTAGGTCTTATAGTTTTTCTAGGGTCTAATCTTATCCTACATACATTTCCTAAGTATAACAAGAATTAGGGGTTGTTTGGGATGACCTAAATAAGTGTACTTTTTGTCTTTTTACGAAAAAATGTGCAGAAAAGTAGAGAGATAATGTGATGAAAAAAAGATAAAAAGATAAAAAATATGTACTTATTTAAGATAGTCAAACTTGACCTTAGGTTTTTGTCCAAGATTTTAAACATCTCAAAAGTTACATACCATTGCAATATTTATTTATTTACACATCATAAAATTTATTTTTGGTTGCTCCCCACTTCTTGCTCATAGGGGCTTTTTGGCACAACAACAATCTCTCTCGCGAATAAGCTTACACTTAAATTAATATAATGATGATTATATTTACAAATCATAATTTATATATTATTGTTATATTAATTTAAAAGATCACCAACTTACACTTCTTATCAAATAAAATTAGAACACATCACGTGGGATTAAAAATTTGGTCGGCCCAAGTTTAGCACGCAGTTCAACGATACACCCATTTGCGTGTTTGGCTTTTTCCAAATGGAAAGTAGATTGGATATGTTGTGATTTCTTGGTGTTTTTAGTTAAAAACTTTTTGAGTTGTCCAATAAAAAATTATGGATATGTGCGAGATGAGATTTCCCCTTAGTTGATGTGGAAGGAAATCCAGTCCTTACATAAGAGCACAGATCCTCCCTTTGCATTTCTTCTTTGCACTCCTTCCTTGTAGGATCTTCGGACCTATTTTTAGACTCAATTTTGATAATTTGAACAGTTCATATTTTAAGATTTATTTAGTATATTATACCTGTCAAAAATCAAGTTGATCGGATATCAGAAAGTATGTATTTGGAACAATTGAACTAAGAACTATTTTTTTAAAGAATTTAATAAACAGTTTTCTGAATACATACTTTCTGATATTCGATCAACTTGACTTTTTACAAATATAATATGCTGAATAAATCTTAAAATATAAACGATTTAGATTATCAAAATTGGATCTAAAAATGGACCCGGAGGCCCTGCAAGAGGGAGTGCAATGGGAAGATTCCAATTCCTTACATAAACCCCTTCAACAGTACCAATAAGGAGTACCCAAAAGCCAATTCATTTGCTCCATCTCTCTCTCCATTGTTTTCTAGTGGAGAAGAGAAGAGAAATGGCAATGGCTATAGTAGGAGATGATAATTATAATAATACTAATACTAGTAATGGTAAGTCTCATCATCCTCATGCAGTTTGCATACCATTCCCAGCTCAAAGCCACATGAAAGGAATGCTGAAGATAGCAAAGCTCCTTCACCACAAGGGCTTTTACATAACCTTTGTCAACACAGAGTTCAACCAAAAGCGCTTAATCAAAGCCAGAGGACTCGATTCTCTCTGCGGCTTCCCAAACTTCCAATTCAAAACAATCCCAGATGGACTTCCACCATCGGACATCGACGCCACCCAAGACGTGGCTTCTCTGTGTGGATCTGTTAGAAGGAACTTCTTGAAACCATTTCGAAAGCTCATCGAGGACCTCAATCAAGTCGATACCGCACCACCCGTGAGTTGCATTGTGTCCGATGGTGTAATGCCATTCAGTGTTAGAGTAGGCGATGAGCTTGGAATCCCAGTTGCTGTGTTCTGGACTTTTGCTGCGTGTGGCTTCATGGGATTTTATCAGTATCGAGCTCTCTTGGACAAAGGTCTTGCACCACTCCAAGGTATAGGTATCATCATTATATATAAGTCTTTATGTGTTTGAAAACAAAAGAAAAATAAAAATAAAAAAATAAATGATTTATTCACAGAATTTATTGTAGCTCGAATCCACTGAGTTTGTATTAGTTGGACAACCGATTTCACTCTTATATGGCGGTTGTCATCCTGTCATCCGAATAATTAGCATAAAAAAATTCAAATAATTCGGACAAAATCAAATTCAATGAATATAACATTACTCATTAAAAAATAGATCATTTGTTTAGTGTAATTTATATGGGTTAACTTTACATATATATTTATTTTATTTTGAGAGATTGTTTGGTTTAATTTTTGTTACGTTTATTAAGATGTTGAAAAAATTGATTATTTAAAAGTTAGGATATTAATATTTTTTATTTTTGCTTTGATTTTTAATTTTTAACTATAAAAAAAATACACCAAACATACGGAATTTTTTTCTATTGAAAGCTTGAAAAACCTTTCTTAGGAACTGTTTGGTATAATTTATCTGAGTTGTTTATAATTTAGGTCAAGTTTGGCATCCTCAAAACAATTCAAAAAGTCAAAAAGTCACTATTCTATTTAAGTCACATCATCTTATTTAAGTCACATTACCTCTGTAATACATCACTTCAAATCCAACCAAAATCCAACCCATATTTCATAAACAGTCAAAAAATGCACTTATTTAGTCTTCCCAAACTTGGCTTTATTTTGTTTTGGTACAGTTCTGCTTACAATTTATTTGATAAAAATAATTTAAATATGACAAATTAGAATAGTAGTCCTCGTATTTTGATCCTTATGTTATTTTAGTTCATGTAATTTTAATTGGCTCGATTTTAATTCTGAATTTATGACTTTGTCTCAATTTGGTCTAATTGATTATAATTCTTAACATTTTTTATGCATGTAAGTGTCATGTGGCATATTTTTAAGAGCAAAAGTATAAACTTATTCACTCTGTGTGTTGATCTCAACTAATTTAACAATAAGTTTTCTTAAAAACCACTAATGATATTATTGATTGGACCAAATTGACATAAAATCTAAAATTAAAAATTAAAATTGAACTAATTGAAAGTGTAAGAATCAAAATAACACAAAGCGTAAAATATAAATCACTGATATAATTTGCTCACTTAAATAAGTTAAAAAAATATTATTATTTGAAAACTGAGAGAAAAATTTCTTATTTTTATAATTTTTAAATTATAATAAACTGCATCAAATATGTTTTTAAGATCAATGTCCATTGTACATAAATATGTACAGATTGCAAGAGGTAAATGGAAAATTAATTCGTTGTCATGGGCGAAATGTATGTGGCATGCTAAATTTGGATGGTTTAGAATGATTTAAATAAATGTATTTTTTAAATTTTTATAAAAGAATATGTAAAAGAATAAAGAAATAATATGATCTTAAAAAAGATAAAAAAATAAAAAATATACTTATATAATACACTCCAAACAAAATCATATACGTCAACATTCAGAAACTAGTCGGTAAACATGATTATGGGGAAAGCTGTTACGTCAAATAATTTTGCTAACAAAGATAAGATAAGATCATATCAAATACAAAAATTTATTTTGATGATTAAAATAATTTGTAAGGTTTTTTTTTGGTATATATATATATCACAAAACAGTATATTTATTAAATTAATTTAATAATTATAATTTGTTTAATTGATCATATTTATTATACAAAAATGAATTATTTATTTTTTAAAATATACTTATGACATTTGTTTTTTTGACAAATGCAATAAATTAAAAATGTTATTATTATCGAATTGACCTAATTTTTTGTATTGATAATATACACGAAATACTTTACAAAATAAACGGTTTGAATCATCAAGCTAAAACTTGTGGTGGACTCTACGGATCTGGGCAACACATTCCAGTCCAGATCTTGGATTGGAAGAAAACCTAGTCATTTTGAATTATTTTTTCATATTTATAAATCAAAATATGTAAAGTTCGAAAATTACTATTGTTTCATATCATTTTAATTTGAATAATATTATACATAAACAAATTTATCACATGACTTTCTTACAATTAGATAGGTAGGTAGTTAGACTTACAATAATAAATACAAATGGAATCTATGATCTTCTTGTCTAGTAAAAAAATTGGCAATAAATTAATCTAGGGATAGCATTTTCCTTTTAATTTTGGTGCAAAAATATAATTTTTTTGGTATTTTCTAACCAACAGATTGTTTTCGTAAATTTTTTTTTTCAAAATTGTGTCGAAGCTATAATATTGTTTGTGTATGGTATGCAGATACAAGTTATCTAACAAACGGGTATTTAGACACCAAAATAGATTGGATCGCAGGAATGAAGGGCATTAGTCTGAAAGACCTTCCAACATTTTTCCAAACCACAGACCCAAATGATGATATATTCAACTTAGCCATGGAATCAGCAGAGACAGCTTCTCAAGCTTCAGCATTTGGCATTCACACTTTTGACGCATTAGAACAAGATGTTCTGAATGCTCTCTCAACCATATTTTCCCATATTTACACCATGGGTCCTCTACAGTTACTTCTGAACCACCACATCCCAAGAGAACAAGACCACTTAGAGTCTCTGGGATACAATCTATGGAAAGAAGAACCGGAGTGTCTCCAATGGCTTGACTCTAAACAACCTGGTTCAGTTGTTTATGTGAATTTCGGGAGTGTAACAGTCATGTCAATGCAACACTTAGTTGAGTTTGCATGGGGACTTGCCAATTCAAATCACTACTTTCTTTGGGTAATTAGGCCTAATTTGCTGATTGGGGACAAGGCGGTTTTGTCACCGGAATTCAATAATTACATTAAGGAAAGGGGAATGATTGCAGGGTGGTGCCCGCAAGAGGAAGTTCTAAACCACTCTTCAGTTGGAGGGTTTTTGACTCACTGTGGATGGAACTCGACTATTGAGAGCTTGTCTGCCGGGGTGCCAATGATATGTTGGCCTTTCTTTGGGGATCAGCAGACTAACTGTAAATATAGTTGTGATGAGTGGGAGGTTGGGATGGTCATTGATAATGATGTGAAGAGAGATGGAGTGGAGAAGATGGTTAGAGAGTTGATGGAAGGAGAGAAGGGGAAGAAAATGAAGAAGGCGGCTATGGAGTGGAAGAGATTGGCTGAAAAGGCTAGTGGACCAGATGGGTCATCTTCTTTGAATTTGGACAAACTAGTTAATGTATTACTATCAAGAAAATGAAGTGATGTTTTCCAAAATAAGATTGTTCTGGTATTTGGGTTTGGGTATTTTGCTTTGCGCAGTACAATTGATATTAATCTTTTTTTTGTTTAATATATCTCTTTTGAGTGTGTATTATATGTTTAATTATAATTTTTATAATCTTGGCTTGTAATTGTTGGTTCGGACTTAGTTATGATTTATTGTGTGATTTTTATTTTGATTATGATTGAAGAGATCTTTCGTTATAAACTTTGTTTATGACTTGATTATGAATTATTTAATTTCATCGTTAAAAATAAAATAATGAAAAAAAATCATATGCAACGAGCAAAGGAGTCCTACGAATACAACGTACCGGCTTTCGGATCTTACCAGACTTTAGGTCTTTGACAACGGGCCCAAGCTATCTACTTTTTTGTATTTCCTCATTCTGTTGCTCTTAATTTAGTTTATATTTATATGTTAATTTATCCAAATTAAAGAGTTCAATGACACAAACTGTTGTATTTTTTTTTTTTTTTTGATAACTCAGGGTGTCCGGGCCAGCTTGCGCGCACCTCGACTAATCCCTGGGGGACCAATCCCACCGTCCACTAGCGGGGGGCCCATTTAAAGCCAGAGCAGAGCTCCGTATGGACTGGCCCAACACAAGAGTTGATAGCACCTAAGAGGTTTTGAACCTGAGACCTAGAGAGGAGCAAACTCCTAAGTCCCAAGCCTCCACTACTAGGCCAACCCTTGGGGTTTGACCCAAACTGTTGTATTAGGCTACATGAGTTGCATATCTCATTAATTCTATTATTTAATTGATTATATATGAAACCAATTATGTTCTTATTATTTGTATTTGGGAAATGTTAACTTTGTGTACTCCTAAAATAGTGCACATATTCATAACTTTTTTTCACAAAATTTTATAACATAAATTACAAAATATCATAATTTTTCTCACTACACAATGTAATAACAAAGTCATAAAAAGTGTCATAATTTTGCAGTGTATACCATAAATTTATTATTCATAATAATACATTACAAATATTCATAACTTTCATTACAATTAATTGTCACTTTGTTATATATAGTTTTTAGGGGTTATTGGTTATATATTTTGTACAGACCAGTCACAGCTTAACACATGACTCGTGAAGTATGTTTTGGGGAATTAATGCAAATCTTCAATCAGTAATGGACACGTGGCAATTCATATCGGTAATGGTGGGTCTGCGTTACATGGAAACAGTGAGAAGGTGCGGGGTAATATGGCTCAACGGTTACTCAAAAGTTCGAATTCAAATGCAAGAGGGAAGCCTAACTGAAGGAATGACGTAATGGAAGCTGATTGTGCGAAGCCATGACCAGAGATCGTGAAAGTGTATTTCGACGGTTGGAAGCCCATTTCGACGGTTACCTTTGGGAAGTATAAATAGAGGAAAAGGATCCAGAATGCAAGGACCCAGACTCAGATCCAGAGACCAGTTTATTTACTTTGTTTTCCCTTTCCAGTTTTTTACATTTTCAGCACTTCAATTCCTGTACTGCACTTCATTTCCTAGGAGTAGTTCTCAAGTAGTCGTTGCTGTAAACCTTTTCAAGACTGAATCATTTCATTGTAAGTTCCTATTTATTCAATGAAATTCAGTTTCTGAATTGTTCTGTACTTGTTATTTCTTATAAATTTCTCCTAAAATAAGCCACCAGTAAAAGTCCTCTTTATTAAAGCTAAAAGAATTTCAACATAATCGTCTGATAATTGATTGGCAATTAAAATTATGTAATGACTGATTAATCCTTACTGGCATGCTTAAATTTATACTATTAACCTTCGAAAGCTAAAAAAGCCAATATATATTTTTGGCACGCCCAGTGGAATTATTAAAAATGGTTAGACACAGAGCAAGAAAAGAAAATGAAAACCTGGAAAAAAGTGTGGAAGGAGAGGTAGAAATACCCAACCCAAAGGATAATGTAACGGATGCACCTATCCCATCAGATCCTCTGCAAATGATCGAATAAACCAGCACTTCGGAATATACAACACATGTCCAACATACTAAACAGGGCTATGAAACTGGACCTTCAACTGTCCCTTCTATCTAACCAATAAATCCATGAGGACGTTTAGTAGATGCTATGGGACAACAACTAATGTATACAATGGAAAGATGGACAACATCCTTTTTGGATCAAATAAAGTTTCATTAACCAATTGTTGCAAGACAGGTTGAAGAGAACGAGAATTCCCTTCTGCATAGATTGGCTCGAGACAAACAGCCTATGCAAAATAATGGGCAAACTAATGGTCAATCCAGTAATCAAAACCATGAGAGAATGTCACTTGTGCCTCAGTCATTGTACAAAGCTCCTTTGACACCACTAGCAAACCAAAATGTACCACTGCCTACCAGCGAAACCATACAAATTGGTGGATCTGGGCCAACACAAGGGAATGGTATGAGGATGTTTCCAAATCCTATGTTCGAAGCCATACTTGGCACACGGGACTTTACTAATCCTGTGTTTAAATTTATGTCTTGGGGGTTGGAGGGATTTCCTACGGTTAGAAGAGAAACAACACCTGTTCCTCTTCTTGTAGTGCCTTTCGTAGGGCTTTTCTCAGGACAGATTCCAAGAGGTTAGCCATACCTCCAACAACAACCAATATAACAAGGACAACCAGCCTTGAATGTACCCATATATGGACCAAGAGGCCCTTAAGCACATAGAGTTCTTCCAAACCCTGTGTTTGTTCCTCCAGTAGTGGTTCAACTAGTACAACATATGGTTCCAAGGGACCCAATTGCTGACATAGTTAGAGAAATGTATAGACTTATGGCTCGAGGGGTCCAGACACCAGTGTATAGAAAACCTTACCCAGAGTGGGTGAATAGGGTACATGAGTATCTTAGGGGGTTTAGAATACCAGACTTTGCCCTCTTTTATGTGAATGGAAACCAGTCAACGGTGGAACACATTGCTAGGTTTACAGGCCAGTGTGGTGAGTATGCCAATAATGATTACATGAAACTGAGACTTTTTCCAAATTCTTTAACTGGAGCAGCTTTCGTATGGTATATAAACCTTACACTCGGCTCTATCCAAACTTGGCAGCAAATGAAGGAGGTTTTTCATGCACAAATTTTCCAAACAGAACCTGAGGTTTCTATGGTAGCCTTGGCAAGATTGAGCCAAAGGCTTGATGAGAAAGCTGCCCAGTTTATTGCTAGATTTAAGAGGGCATGAAACAAATGTAGGGTCATGCTACCCGAGCCTGAATTTGTGAGATTGGCTCAAAATGGGTTGGAGTTTAGGCTTCGAAAGAAGTTTGATTCAACTAAGTTTCGAGACTTAGTGGAATTAACCTATAAAGTGTCTAGATATGAAACTTTACTTGAGGAGGAGCAAGATCGAAGTAATGCATCATATAAGACCTACTATAGAGACCCTAACTATGAAATTGATGCAATAGAGATCGTAGGAAAAGAACCTATGACTTCTGAAGCATTAATTTAGAAAGACAGTACAATAGACCAGCAGTTTAAAAAGAAAGACCTTCATAGGAAGTACTCTTTTGATTTAACAAAAGTAGATGACATTTTTTATCATTTACTTGCAGCAAATTTTCTAAAGTTACCAAAGGGAGTTAAGATCCCTACTCCTGAAGAACTTAAAGGAAAACTGTACTGTAAATGGCACAATTCTTGGACTCATTCAGCAAATTCAGGATCCAAGAACAGATTCGGAAGAGAAGGCTAAAGTTTTCAGCCAAAACTGAGAAAGCTATGAGAATTTATACCAACCTGTCACGACCCAAACCCGCCCCTATGGGTTTAGTATTGAGACCGGCCAGTAATCCGAGATTACCGAAGGCCTGCTTAACAGTAACAATAATAATACAGAGTAAAGGGGCTGGCGGAAGCCAAAACAGTAAATAAAAGATATCCAATATGCGAAAAGACTTTTATAAATAACCCACATTCATAACCAAAACATATGTACATGCGATATATATATAAACAACCAGGTCAGGGACCAAATCCCTAACTAAAACTGTACAGTCAAGTCTTAAACATTTATTACAAAACAAAAACAAAAGGGTGAATCTGAACACCCCAAAACAGCCGTGGCTTGAATACACTTGGAACCTCGAGGTGAGGCACAATGGTTGGCTTTGACAAAGCAAGAGCTAACCCGACGCTCCTAGCTCCGGTCCGGTGCCTGGACACCTACATATATATATAAACAGTGAGCTAAAACCCAGTGAATAACAGCAGTGTAAAGAGGTTAAGAATGAATGTCCTTTCAGTATTGAAACAGTCATGTCAATCACTTAGAAATCATAGCAGTCATATATGGTACATCCCATAGCAAAACAGTACAGTAGGTCTTAACAGACCGAACAGTCAGTTGATGGCCATCATAACAGTAAACAGTAGTGGTTCCGAACATGGGAACCGACAGAGATCTCTGTGACAGTAGCAGTAACAGTACAGTAACGGTAAATTGCTACGGATGCCACGAATACAGTTTACAAATGGGACAAACATTCATTCATTGAACAATAATGTTTCAGTAAGCAAAACAGTTGATCATTCAGAAAATATTCATAATTAAACATATCTTTACAACATTGTTGCTCACAGAGCACTGGGCTATAGACAAGTTAACGAGCGTCCTTGGATGCCAACCCTACAGTTGCAGAATGAACACACACTAAGTTACATGTTCGGGATAACAACTTAGCCCCTATCTTGACTTGGTGTGGTTCTATATCAATATCCTCATTAAGATGCCTTAAACTAGGCCTAGGAATGCCTAGGATGGAATGAGGATGCAAAAATGCACTTTAAAACACTTTTCAAATTTTTGCTGAAACAGGGGTCTCGCTCGAGCGTGGATTTCTTCGCTCGAGTGAGGGCGCCAAAATAGTGGGGTCGCTCGAGCGTGGACTTCCTCGCTCGAGCGGTTTGTGAAAATGCAAAAAGTGCTGGATGTTGAAAATCTCCGCTCGATGCTCGCTCGAGCGTAAGACACATCCTTCGCTCGAGCGTAGGTCTCGTCGCTCGAGCGTGCGTTTGCGTACACCAAAAATCTGAGAGTTTGCAGTCTACGCTCGAGCGAGCATTTCTTCACTCGAGCGGAGCTCTGAACAAAAGACAGTCGCTCGAGCGTGGAATCCTTCGCTCGAGCGTGGAAGCCAAAATCTGAAATTTCCAGATTTGCCTCCCAAGCTCAAACCAAGCATTCAACACCTCAAAACTCAACTTTTTGGGCCCATTTTTTGGAAAACGCTTGGAAACCAACAATATAACATGTTTTGAAGATCAATTTGTAAAATCAAAGCCCAAAGGTGAGTCAATTGAACACCATTTCAAAGAAGTTTTCATGAATTATGTAAAAACATAACATGCATGAACTCTTATGAACTCTAGTGCTCTAAAACTATGGTGAATTCATGGACTATAACATAAACATGAACATGCATGTGGAAATTCATGAAGAACAACCTCAAAATTCAAGAATATGTACATACATGTATGGATTAAGCCTCAATTCAACACTTTAAACCAATATTTGACTCTAACCTCCATTAATCCCATGAACCATGCAAGAATAACTTAAATGTACAAATGAGATGATGAAATCTCTACCTTAGGTCTTGAATTCAAAGTATACAAGTTCAATTTTGCAAATTCCCTTCAAATCTTCTAGGTTTCCAAGCAAAATTCTTGATGAAACCAATTTCTCCTACTCTCCCTTTCTCTCTCTGTTAGGTCTAAGAAAATGGTTGAATAATGGTGCATCAAATGATATGAATTGAGTTCCAAACAATGGTACAAAAAGTGGCCCACTAATAGCAATATGGTAATAACACAATCTAATGTAATTTAATGTTAATTAATCTAATTTAATCATTCCGAATCAGATTTTAATTAAACCTACCATAAAATCACATAAATTCTAATTAGCATAAAATACCAATCAATTTCTAAATCGGTCGCCGATAAGGCTTTCAATTCGCAGTTCAAAGATAAAACATGAATAGATCATTCAAAGGATGTGTCCTAGATGTAGGATGAGTTATAAATGGCTGAAAGGAATCCCAATTGATGGGAAACAATATTATAAAGATGTACAGAAGGATAAAAAACCAGCCAGCACCTACAACAAAAGTCCATATCCAACTGGTCCTAGACAACATTCATCTTTGGCTGGTCCACCAGACACCAAGATGCAATCAAGGGATAAGAGGTCTTTGTATGAAACTAGGCCACTCAATTATTACATGGTAGACAACCAGTCTGAAAGAAAGCATTGATTTAGTGTAAGGCATGGGACCAGGATTGATGATTGGCCCTAAAGGACTGCTTCGAAGACTGCTTCAAAGAGTGAGATAGCAGATCCAGTAGCTAGACCAGTAAGCTCATGGGTCCCAGGAGTTCCAGATTGGTTTGTCATGCAGAACAAACATAAGGAAATGCTTACCCAAAGGAAAGTTTTTGGATAACAAGAAAGAATGATCAAACCGGCGTTGGTGGCTCCAAACAATTGGGTGTTATTAAAGAACCCAAAAACAAGTGAGTCAGATGTAGTTCCTATGATTTCCAGGTCTCAAAGGAGGAAGATCCAACGAAGATACACCCAGTATCAGAGGGATCTGAAAGAAAGCAGAGAGAGCACTTCCATGACACAAGCAAAAGACCAGGCAAATGAGGGGATAGGTTCGAAGCCTGTTCCTAAGATCAAGAGGAGTGCCAATATGGAGCAGTTGGCTAAAGTTTATGCTGAACTGAGAGCCAAAGAAAAATTCAGTTTAGTAGGCCTCGAGAAGGCTTTAATGGAAAGTGATGAAGAGACAGATGAAGGGACTGAGCTAGGCCAAGAAAGAACAGTGGATGAAGTTAAAATGTTTGAAGCCTTCATGGCTAAACAGACCTTTCTAGTTGGCAAGCCAACAGAGATAGATCACCAACAGGCTGTTTCGAAGGAGCCTGCCAGCATAGATGTACCGAAATGCAGCATGGAAGATGCTTCTGAAACAACAAAACAAGTTACTTTAGAAGGGAAACAAATATAGCCAGTAGTTCAATTTGGCTTATTCCCTCCAGTGCCTGCAAATATGGTATGTGTGCTGCTACAGGAATTCCAGGCTGAAGAGGAAAACCAAGAAGGTCAGGAAGATGACCCATTCCAATTTCTAGTGAAGATTCACAGGCCAGCATGGTTCAAGATGAGTTAGAAGTGGCCACGCTAATGAAAACTGATAAGGAAAGTGAGGAGGTGAGTATTAACCTCTCATATCCCTTCGAGTACCCCACAATATCTATGACCCAACATGTTAAGCGACTATACATTAAGGCCTACTTCGATGGGATACAAATGAATAGGATATTAGTAGACAATAGTGCATCAGTAAACCTTCTTCCATGGTCCTCTTTGAAGAAGTTGGGGAAAAGAAACCCTAGGTTGATTCCAACCAGCACAACCATTGCTAGTTTTGCTGGGGATAAACAAATGGCTTAGGGCATTTTGCCCATCAACCTAAGTGTGGGAACCAGAGATTACATGACAGTATTCTTTTTTATAGACAGTAACACCAAGTATAATGCTTTGCTTGGTAGGGATTGGATCCACACCAACAAGTGTGTGCCTTTCTCTCTATATCAGAAGATGATCATAGCTTTGTGCAATGGGGAAACAGAGGAAATTAATGCGTATCCGCAACCTTTTATTGCTTGTGTTGATTTTGCTGAGGCCAAGCTATACACTGAAGGAGCTGTACCACTCAGTGTGCTAAGGAAGCCTGATGGAACAGCTGAGGTGACGGCTGATGAGAAAGTAGCACACCTGAAGCACTTAGTGCGGGAGAGTGCTGATGAAGAGTTTGTCACCAAAGATGACAATGATAGCTGGTTGTAGGCAAGAAGATAAGAATCAAGAAGCTAGACCCTCGGCCTTAATCAAGTTTTTAGCATTGGACGTAAAGTCAATAGTCCAGAAGGTACAGGAACAAGAGAGGGAATCCATAGTGATTGGTTGTAATCAGGAGCAACAAAAAGCCAGGCCTTTGGCCCTTGATAAGTATTGTGCATTGGATATCGATACAACAGTCCAGGAAATACAGGAAGAAAAAGCCTTATGGACAGATTTTATCTATGAGGAAGAAAGCAAAGATATTAAGCTAGAGAAAGTAGGAGTAGAACAAAATGAAGAAGTTGCTTAGAAGGTAGAGAAAGTCAAAGGGGAAGCATCAGTAAGTGCTCAAGTACACGACCTTTTCGAAGAAGTCAACTTAAGGAAAGGTTCTGCACAGTAACCCACCTATATCAGTGCTTGGTTAAGTCCCATTGACAGGAACCAGTTGTTGGTAGTCTTAAAGCAATATAAGGATTGTTTTGGGGTGGTCTTATAATGAACTGCCTGGATTTGACAGGTCATTAGTGGAACTTAAGCTCCCTATGAAGCCTAATTTCAAGCCACACAAGCAGAAACCAAGACGGATGAACCCTGAAGTGGTTCAAAAGGTGAAAGAGGAGATTCTTAGGCTCCTTAAGGCAGGCATCATTAGAACAACCAGGTATGTTGAGTGGTTGTCTAATATTGTGCCTGTGGTTAAAAGGAATGGCAAGATGAGGGTATGCATCGATTTTAGAAATCTGAATTTGGCAACTCCAAAAGATGAATACCCTATGCCTATAGTTGATCTATTGGTGGACAGTTCTGCAGGACATAGGATTTTTTCTATGATGGATAGGCATTCTGGTTACAATCAGATCTGCATTGCAGAGGAGGATGTCCACAAGATAGCATTTAGATGTCCTAGGAATATTGGCACCTTCGAATGGGTTAAGATGCCATTTGGTTTAAAGAATGTTGGGGCAACATATCAGAGGGCAATGAATACTATCTTTCATGATCTCGTTGGAGGATATCTTGAGTGTTACATTGATGATATTGTTGTGAAGTCTCAGTCTATAGAGGAACACCTGGTTCACTTGACAACAGCTTTCGAAAGAATGAGAAAGTTCAAGTTGAAGCTTAATCCTGTCAAATGTGCTTTTGGTGTATTAGTTGGAAACTTTTTGGGGTATGTAGTGCACAAGAAAGGAATATAGATTGATCAGAATAAAGCCAAAGCCATCATTAAGGTATGTAGTTGGAAACTTCTTTCATGATCTCGTTGGAGAATACCTTGAGTATTACATTGATGATATTGTTGTGAAGTCCTAGTCTATGGAGGAACACCTGGTTCACTTGACAGCAACTTTCGAAAGAATGAGAAAGTTTAAGTTGAAGCTTAATCCTATCAAATGTACTTTTGGTGTATTAGTTGGAAACTTCTTGGGGTATGTAGTGCACAAAAAAGGAATACAGATTGATCAGAATAAAGCCAAAGCCATCATTGAGGCTAAACCTCCATCAAGTAAAAAAGAATTACAAAAATTCCTTGGTCAGGTTAATTTCCTTCGAAGATTTAATTCTAATACTGTAGGGAAAACTAAAGTTTTTTTCTTCTTTGTTAAAGCTAAAAAATGAAGAAGAGTTTATGTGGACAGCTGAGCATCAAGCTGCTTTCGAAAGAATCAAAACCTACTTGGCCAAGCCTCCAGTGTTGATGCTATCAAGGAAGGATAAACCCTTGAAGTTATACATTGCTATAGTAGAAGATTCATTGGGAGTTTTTCTGGCTCAGGACAATGAAGAAGGCAAGGAACAAGCAGTTTATTACCTTAGTAGGTTTTTAAATTCTTGTGAATATAAATACTCAGTTGTAGAAAAGTTGTGCCTAGCATTGTACTTTGCAACAATGAAATTAAGATATTATCTTTTGTCTATTGTTGTCTTGGTAATTGCAACCACAGACTTGGTTAAATACATATTATCTAGACCAATGCTAAGAGGAATAATTGGCAAATGGATATTAGCTCTATCAAAATTTCATCTAGAATATGTCCCCCAAAAGGCAGTAAGATGACAGATTTTGGCTAACTTTTTGGTAGATCATCCATGTCAAACAGAAAGCCAAGTGATAATAGACCTTGGTATGGTCAACGTTAAGCCACGGCAAATGTGGTTCGATGGATCAAAAGCCAATGGCCTGGTTAGAATTGGTGTTGTGATTAAATCACCACAGGGGGTAGAAACCATGTGTGGTTTTAGGGTGAATGAAACTACTTGTTCCAATAGCCAAGCTGAGTATAAAGCTTAATAATGGGACTTGAGATACTTATTAGATTACAGGTTTGTGCAGTTAATATATTTGGGGATTCTCAATTGGTAATCAACCAAGTAAAGGGAATTTTCAAATGTCAAAGTGTAAGCATATTACCATATTATGTTGCTGCATTGCAGTTGCTTTCTCAGTTTCAGATAGCCAATATGACTTATATTTCAAGATTCATGAATCACAAGGACAATGATGTAGCCCAGAAGGCCTTGAATTTCAGAAGAAAGGGGGACACTGAAGTGGACATAAGTCAAGCAACATATCAAAAGTTAATACCACCTTTGGCTAAAAGGGATATCATGGTAGAAGTTAACCAGAATAACTTAGAAGAGCATGATTGGAGACATCCAATCATTCAGTATTTAACTGGCCCTTCTTCGAAGGCTAGCAGAAAAATTAAATTATAGTCCATGCAATACATAGTATATGGCTATGCTTTTTACAAAAAGGGAGCAGATGGATTGTTGTTGGAATGTTTAGGGCCAAAAAAAGCATTGATTGTTATGGCTGAGGTGCATGAAGGTATTTGCCATACCCATCAACCTGGTATGAAGATGAGATAGTTGCTTCGAAAGCATTTCTACTATTGGTCAACCATCCTTAAGGATTGCATAGAGTATGCAAAAGGATGTCAGGCATGCCAAAAACATGGCATGATAAGACATGTGCCAATAGCCAATTTGCATACAGTAGTGAAGCCATGGCCATTTAGGGGATGGACAATGGATATGATAAGAAAAATATGTCCACCCTCTTCGAATCATTATTGTTTCATTCTAGTGGCCACAAATTACTTCACTAAATGGGTCGAAACTAAGCCTTATAAGGTTGTGGTTCAGACTGAGGTTATTGGATTTATCAGAAAATTAATCCATAGGTTTGTCTAGGGATGGCAATATTAACCCGACCCGACGGGGACCCGGACCGCCCCGTCCCGATAAATAGGGTTTTCCCCGAAAATTATTCCCCGTAGGGCCGGGGTTGGTATTGAAAAACACATCCCCGATAATTTTCGGGCCGGGGACGGGGATAGGCTCCTCAGCCCCGGCCCCACCCCGAAATTTCCCCGATGCATCCCCGCCTCTATACCTCTTAGTTGTATTATATAAATATCTGTTTTCACTCTTTGATTTTATCTTCTGTCTCTCAACTCTCTCACTCTTTCACTCTTATCTTCTCTCTCAACTCTCTCACTCTCTTCACTCTCTCGTTCTCAACTCTCACTCTCTCTCAACTCTCTCGTTCTTCTCTCTCTCTCTCAGCTCTCTCACAGTCACCGTCACGGCGACATCACCACCACCACCGCTGGCCCCGACCCCCCCTCTCTCTCTCTTCTCCTCGCTTCGGTTTCTCTTTCTCTCTCTCCACTTCGTCTCTCTCTATTCTTGAGCAGAAGGTCCGTCTCTCACCACCACCGAACCCACCGCCACAGCCACCGTTACCATCGATCTCGCCATAGAGCGATCTTGCCATAGAGCCTAGTCATTGGCGTCGCTCGGATCTGTGTACTCAGATCTATTAGATCTGTCCTCTCTCTCACTCTCTCTCTGATCTGATGTTGTTGTTGTTGATCTGTACTCAGATCTGTGTTGTTCAGAATAATTTTTTTTAATTTGTGTTAATTATATATTGATCTGTGTTGTTCAGATTAATTTTTTTTAATGTGTTAATTATATTTAATCTGTGTTAATTGGATATGATATATATTGATCTGTTAGATCTGTTATATATTGAACAAAATTGGTTTGTTGATTTGTGATATATATTGATTAGTCAGTGGTTTGTTGAACAAAATTCGAAAAAAAAAAAAAAAAAAGCTCGGGGATATTTCGGGGTCGGGGACGGGAGGGTGATGGGCTCCCTTGCCAGGGATCGGGGGTGGGGGCGGGGATTTTGTAATCTTCAGGGATCGGGGACGGGGAGGGTGGTCCCCGGCCCCACCCCGACCCGTTGCCATTCTTAGGTTTGGCATCCCTTAGACCATAACTGTAGATAACGAGACTGTGTTTGATGGAATGATGGTGAAATCTTTCATAGCAAAATTTGGAATTAGTCTTATTAATTTCACCCCGTATTATGAACAAGCAAATGATTAAGCTAAATCATCTAACAAGTCCTTGAAAAAAGGAATACAAAGAGTTGTGGACGATAATCCCAGGGATTGGCATAACTAGTTTTTAGATAGGAAAATGAGTGGAGGAATCCCTAGCAATGTCTATTGTCTTAGCCACCAGCAAGTCAAGAGAAAGATTGGAGCTAGATGGTGGGAAAGAAATTGGTGAGCCACCAGTGTCTTCCTTGCGAGTACCAGCTATCACTAAAGATAAAGTGACAACTGGAATTCTCTCAGGTGATAAAGGGGCAGCCAGGACTATAGGAGAAGTAAAATGAGATGAGATGAAAGATAGATGGTGGAGATATGGAGTTTAGCCCGGGCATAAGGAAGATGGGATGTTTTGCTTCAAAGAGAAAGGCATGGGGAGTATAGAGCTGGGAAGTGGAAGCATTATCTAAATGGGCTCTATACTCATTGGCACTTCAGTATGAGCCTTCCTTGTTCCTTTTGAGGCTAAAGAGGCCATTATCGAAGGAAGAATGACTGCTGCTGCATTTCAGAAAATAGAAAAGAAATGTTAACTTTTTGCTAAGTCCTGGAAAGGGAATAAAAAAGAATTAAGGAAAAAATTATCAGCTTTAGAGGTTGTGATTGTGATGGTTGAAGAGCTGCGAAGGGCATAGAGCTCAGTAGTTTGTTTCTTCCTTGCAGCCTCCTTTTGTATTACTTCAGCAACAACAGGCTCTTCTCTTTGCATTTGTTGTTATTTTCTCTTCTCAGACCTTTGGAAAACTATAATTTCTTTGGAATGCTCTTGCTCCACTGCCCTTGTAACGCCCCAAATTTCTAGCCCAAATGATAATACAACAATCATGGCTCTTTCAAGAAAAACCAAATATAAATCTCTAAACTTACATTACATGATACAATAGTTCTTCGTGCAACAATACATTAATCCAACAACAAATAAATAAACAAATAAATACCCCCAAGGGTTTACAAGTTTCCAAGGCTTGAGCCTGGTTACACAAAACGGTTATTCCAACCCACACAAATACAGCCCTTGGCTTACACACAGAGTCATAGCAAAATGAGGGTCTCGTACTCTCAACACACATTTCCTCGCCTTTAGTTAGGCGGCATACCACATATTTTCTTGCACAAAAATTCCGTAGGGTGAGCATAAAATCCAGTAGAAAATCCTTAACAAAGTATATACATTTTATTCAAGTCTTAAGAGATGAAATGCACATGCCATGCTATTCCCTTTTTGAAGATAAATCACATTTTCATCTTTTGAAAACCATCATGCTCAATGATGTCAGGCAATTTCAATTGTTCAAAACTTAACAATTTATTTCAAGGGCGGTAAATACGACTCTGATAATCCCTAGGTCGGTGTCTGCAAGTAGACTATATAAGTACTACCAAATTGTCATTTTTACTGGTATTAACCGGAATGCTCGACACCTATCCGCGTGGGTTTTCGGTCTTTCACCCTGGACTCTCAGGCCAACTTATTCAATATCATCTACACCACCTATGAAGACTTACCAACGTATTTACCCCAAAACCATTCTATGAAAACTTGTTTTTCAACATTCTTTTCTCAATGCAAGTTTTCAAATCAACTTTCAAAGTTTAATGTAATCAAATGAATTGTTATGCCAATAACACAAGATGAATATAAATACTTTTATTCCAATTCATCATCCAAGGAATAACACAATTCCCTCTTCTCAAGTATCCTCAACAATTAGTCATTTCAAGACTATTTCAACGTTTTGAACAATAATTTCCAAAACGAACAACAATTCTCATATTCCCTGAAATTCATCATTTATATAAATATAAATAAGAAATTTTCCAAACATCCATTTATTTTGACACACAAAATAAATATAACAATATCATTCATGAGTTTTCAGTCTCTTTTAAAAAAATTCCCAAATTCTATGTTTTCTCACCAAAACTATACAACTCAAATCTTTTGAAAGAAAACTTTCCAAAATCATCTTTTCTTCAATCAACGAAGATCAAAACCCATAAGATCATTTTAAAAGAACAAAAGACAAACCCACTTTCAAAATCGCTCAACTTCTTGAATCAACAATCAATTTTCAAAGCTATCGAAAGATGATTTTGAAAATGATATAGATCTTACACATATATATATATATAACTCTAAGAAAATCCCTACCTCAAGTTTTGAAGAAGAAATGAGATGAAACCCCCAAAATCAACGGTGTCAAAATTCGATCTTTACCGCACACAACGAAGCCCTCGAGATAATAACCCGCTTTGATGAAGAAGCAATGGCAAAACCCAAATGGATCTTGAGAAATCAAGGTTTTTGATCTAGTTTGTGTAGAGAAATGTAGAGAGAAGGGAGATGAAATGTTTTTAGAGAGAGAAAGATATACAAAAGTGATCTGAAATATCATATTCACGAATTGATATAACATGGTTCGGTCGAGCGTGGAAAGCCCCCCTCGAGCGTCGAATACACCTTCCCAGTACTTGTAGACAGGTCAAACTTCTGGAACCAAACATTCTCCGCTCGAGCGCATAAACGGCCGCTCAAGCGGACAAGCAACTTTGATTGCATTTTGCATTTTTGCTTCAGTGGTGCTACCCCTCGACCCCACCAGGGCACTGCCCTCGGACCCGCCAAGGGACGCTGCCCCCTAGACCCCCGCGAGCTGACCGGGTAGCTCAATCCCTGACATAGTCAGCGAAGTGGCAAAACATGAAAGATACACTACAACTCGAAACAAACATGAGACATTACCTGTTCCAAGCACACCGCTACAACCCGATAACCAAAATAAGGGGAATACAGGGAACTAAGATACGTAACACCATTCAAAACCATACCAACCCAAGCCCGGAACACCACAAAGAGATGGGTCAAAATCAAGATCGCTACAGCCCTGGCAGCTACCTCATGAGTAGGGTCCTGGGAAAAATCAGAAAGAGAACTGTCATTTTCTTCCTTTTCTTAAGTGGAGTTTCTTTTTCCTTTGTTGCTTCCTCCTCTTTTATAGGAGTTTCAGGCGCCTCTTCTTCAGGATCAAGCAAGAGTTTCCTTTTAAGGAAGAAAACAGGGGTAGTGGTGGCAATAGTAGTGGTCCCAGTCTCTTTGGACTTAGCTTGAGAGGACACGTCTAGCCCTACCAATAGATCCCGAGGAGACTTGAGTAAGCTCAAATTGCCTAGCAAATTGGGTAGGGTAATAGGGTTCAACAATACACTTATAAGCTTGAAAGTTCAAGGTACCAATGTAGAGCTCCCTTGGAATCAAAATCTAGGCCCACATATCTCTATGAATGGGGTTAGAGCAAGCGTTGTCAGCCAGGAAAGTCCTCAGCCATGTTGGCCTTGTGTTAGTCGCAAATGGGCAGAAAAAGGTGGAAAGAGGGGAAGCTGGAAGTTGATGAAAGAAAGTAAGGTAATAAGCAAAGCTAGAAGGGTAGAGTGAAACTCTGGCATACCTTATTCCATAAGTGGTAGGGTTTTGCACCAAGAATCTCAAGCACCTGGAATGTAAGTCAGTGAAGTAAGCGAAAAGCCAGAATTGCAAAACCCAGAGTGGTCCTCCTTGGTTGGTATCGAGGGGTTTCTCACAAAACTGAGAGCAAACTCTATATACATGACCTAATATATAAGGAGCTAAGGATATCTTCTTAGCCGAAGCAAAAGTTTTGGCAAGAGGGGCGAATCCAAGCATAATCCTCTGTGAGTAGGTACAGAATAAAAATTTGCAGAGCCAATATAAGAGAAAAGAAAAGAACTCCCGATCGGTCACAAGGCCTTCCTTTTTATTCTCAGACTTCACAAAATCATTAAAGAAAGAAGTCAGAAGGGGAATAGAGAAGAGAACATTAAGACCAAGATAATCAAGACCGAAAGGAGTACCAGCAGGTGATAACCCTAGAAGATGGCATATATTAAGGACAGTGGGGGCCATTATGCCATACCGAAATTAAAAAAATTTAAAGCTGAGTTCCAGAAACAAAGAGCAGCAGGTATGAGAAAAGGGTTTTCAAGAATGGAAAACCTAGCTAGTTGAAGGGCGTCGAAGAGACAGAGTTCTTGGAGGTCTAGTATCTTGGCAGGAACAACTCGATCATACCATTCCTCCCATTCTGGCCTCAATGTGGTCTAGCAACGATGGAGATGGTTCATTTTCTAACTTTCCTAATCAAGGCCACCCTCGTAAATGAGGCATTGATCCTTTAAGCGTAGATACAGAGTAGGGAGTTGGGTGGGAGCTTCTTTGAAAATGGGTCCAAGAACAAATTTCCCTTAAGCATGATGTCAGGGACTAAAGATACGCCCATCGATAACACACTGTTCACTGGCCTTGTATTTTTCACATTTTTTGTTGATGATTCTCTTCAAAGCCACAGATGGGCTCACACACTCGACGATTGGTATTTTGGAAGAAAAAACCATTAGCAAGGAATTGAAAGAAGAAAGTGAGTGGAAGGGCGAAGAGCTGCAGATAGGAGCAACATGAGTGAAAGAGAAACTTTGGACAAACGTGTAGATAAAGTGCGAGAATAAGGGGTTTTAAACCTTTCTGTCCAAAGTTACCTATTTAATATAACGGGTTAAATGGACCCAGGTTCCAACCCATGTGTGATTAAGGCTTTTATTTTAAAATCCCTGAGAATATAAGGAAGAAAACTATATCCGAGCCAGTATATGGATACCTTATGAAGAAGGGAAACACATTTCAAACATCCAGCTTGGCTTCGAAAATTATTAGTTGGCTTTGAAGCCAGTTTTCAAATACTTAGCGCAGCTTCGAAAACAAGTAATTGGCTTTGAAGCCAATCTTTCAAGCATAGTTGAAATTTATTCACTTCAGGAATCTTGGAGGTCTACTTTTAGACTTTTCCACGAATGAGATTTCCTTCGAAGGATCTTTGAGATGACCTATGATTAGTATATGGTTCTTACCTATTTTTTCAACATAGATAAGCGCTATGAAACCAGTTCTTGGTTGAGCAATATAAAAGGTCCAAGAGCCAAAGGACTTATCCTGTACTTTTGCTTAGGTAAGACCCTTTGAAGGCAAAAGTGGTCATTCTTAAAGAGAAATCTCATACTTCGAAACACTTGAGCTAGGCCTCGAAGCAAGATTGGTCAATTCGAAGTTGCTATTTTATGCAAGCTATGTTAGCCAGATGCTTGGAGTATGAAAACCCAAGGCAAATATGGACACTCCTATGAGAAAGTCCATGTTTCGAAGCACTTAAAACCAGGCATCAAAGCAAGTTGGTTGATTCAAAGCTGTTATTCACAAATCACATAGAAAAAGTAAGGAGTGAAGTCATATTCTCCATGGAATCAATCATGCAATTGGAATATAAAGTCAGATCATGACAAATGAGAGTTGAAGAACTCAGTTTTATTGATATGCAATATTTACATTGGGAAAACCTACTTGGTTACTGTAACAACGCCCGCGAGGGACCTCGCTACAGTTCGGACTCGATTTTGGTTGCGGTTCTAAATCTTGAACCAAAGAGTCCAAATCCGGCAAATCGTTTTGAAGAAAAACAGATTTTTTTGAAAGAAGTGCCAAACATGGACTGCTTTGCCAGATAACAGAGTCGCCACCTAAATATTTTAAAATGGGAAATTTAGGAAACCCTGACTCGGTGCCAAAAGGCCACGTGTCCGTCATCACCAAAGTTGGCTCGGGAACTTGGGTACGATTAGGGAAGGTCACATCGTGAGCACCCCCTCTCGCCCGGTCAAAGACCGGCCTCTACTAACCATGATATCTGTTTTTGAAAACATTGTGAGTTCTTATTCCGATTATTAGCCTAGGTTACTATGTGATGCTCGCAGCAAACAAGTATAGACTGAGTCGTCTGAATTGGAACTAAACATTTCATGTTTGTTTGTTTGGAAATGGTTTGATGGTGCTACCCGCAGGTAGGCTAAAAATGCGGATTTGCCACCCTCGAGTGGGCTTAGAAAACATGATTTTGCCACTATCTAGTGGGCTTAACAAACATTTGATGAATTGCTCCAATTCAGATAACTCAACCTCCACCCACAGGCATTCAAGGCAGTTATATCACATAAGCAAATAGCCTCATGGCAAGCATGCTATCATGGCAACACTCACACGCATGCAAGGATGCTAAAGCATAAAACTTACCGAGTACTCCAAGCCAAAACAGAAACCGATTAGAAATCATGCATGATCCTAAGACATACAGAATTGCCTAATGCAACACATGCAAAGATGCAAACTATAGCAGGCTCGGCTATTCTAAACATGGCATGTGAAATGCAACAACTAACATGTATTCATCTTGTAATTGAAATACAATGCAGTTTGTATGATGCGCCGAGCCCGGTGCATGCAAAACAGATGAATGATGCAAACATGCTGTCATACTGTATGCTAATTGAAATATGCCCTATATTTAACCATCCAAAGCGGATAAATAAAAGGGAGAAAGACGTGGGGTTGGAAGACATACATCACACTCACCCACACTTATTACAATTATGCCCTCGCACAGAGGGTCCAAATAAATAATACAGTCCGAATAAAAGAATAATACAGTCCGAAATATACAGATAAAGTACAAATTCCTAATTAATTAACAAATTAATTAAGAAAGCAGTAAACTGGCATGCAAGCCAGGGACTGCCTTGCTTCTGAAGGATGATGTATGTTGTACCGCTTGGCGCGGAAATCCACTGGGATGCCCCGATTAGCCTCTGTTTGCAGTGTTTCTCGAAATGCGCGCCGGACTCCGAAAAGTAGCTGATTCTTGATATTGCTGCAACAGAGAGCAGGAAAAGGGCACAGCAATGTATTTCACAAATGTATGCATACCTCGATCCTCGTGCCACCAATCACGCATACCGATGCATGATGGCCGAGGAATCGGATTGCACAACTCAATATGGGATGAATGCGGATGAATGCTACAATGAAAACCTAACTCCATCATGGGTAATCCGGAGTGTCGGTGACTTGGGAATTGAGACCCGTTCCGTTACTCGGAGTACAGAACGCGCCTCGTTTCCCGTGCAATATGCATGATATGCATGAAATGCAACTAACATTCAATCCTGGCATGCGCAATGCTATGGGAATGAGATGTCTCGAAATGCGTGTTCACGGGGAAATGGCATATGGAATGCAAATCGGAGAAAACAGAAGTGTGCCTCGAAATGCGTACACGCGGGCACGCAAACCGAGGCGATCATGTACAATATAAAATCGGATAAAATCGAAGTGCCTCGAAATGCGTGCCCGCGGACACGCAAACCGAGGCAATGATATGCGATGCAAAATCGGATAAAATCGAAGTGCCTCGAAATGCGTGCCCGCGGACACGCAAACCGAGGCGATGATATGCGATGCAAAATCGGATAAAACCAAAGTGCCTCGAAATGCGTGCCCGCGGACACGCAAACCGAAGCGGAGGCATACGCAATGCCAAGCGGATAAAACAGAGTGCCTCGAAATGCGTGCACACGGGCATGCAAACCGAGGCAGAAGCATACGCAATGCCAAGCGGATAAAACAGAGTGCCTCGAAATGCGTGCACACGGGCACGCAAACCGAAGCGGAGGCATACGCAATGCCAAGCAGATAAAACAGAGTGCCTCGAAATACGTGCACACGGGCACGCAAACCGAAGCGGAGGCATACGCAATGCCAAGCGGATAAAACAGAGTGCCTCGAAATGCGTGCACACGGGCACGCAAATCGAAGCGGAGGCATACGCAATGCCAAGCGGATAAAACAGAGTGCCTCGAAATGCGCGCCCACAGGCACGCAAACCGAGGCGATGATATGGGATGAAATGGCATACGGAATGCAACGATGGGCTTACACCTACATGGGAGAGCCTCAGCTCACTCACATAGGAGGCCGTCGGATAAAACAGGGGTACCTCGAAGTGCGTGCACACGGGCACGCAAACCGAGGTAATGCAAAAATGATACAAATGGCATAGGAAATGATATGCAAGCATGCAAACCATATTTCAGCACCTAAACGAAGGGGGAAACAGCCCCGAAACAATTCGAAATGAAACCCGAAGCATGCAATCATCCCGAAAATGTGAAATTAAGCCCCGAAATGGCCTATAGCCATGCTATTTATGCAAAATATGATCATGGCAGCAAGAACAGTAGCAAGGCAGTCCCAAAAAATGTCTTATTTCAGTAACAAACTTGGCCAAAATGCAACCATAGATAGATCAACGATAGCTCGCAAGAATACGGTAAAAAAGAAGATTTACAAAGCAAGTAGTGTATAGAAAATTCAAATGGAAAAACTTTCTTCTACAAAACTGAAGAGGGCCCAAAAATAAGCATATATTCAGTTTATGGAAACCCCAAAATCAGAATAAAATCATGCTAAAAATTCCATGCAAAATGGAGCTCAAAAGAGGTTATAACAAGAGACATGCTATCTATACATCAAATGACCAAGCTTTCTTCATGAAATGTGTAAAGGGGGTCAAAATAAGACCAAAGTCAGTAGGGGTCGAAGTCCCAAAAACAAATAGAAATAGGTCAAAAATTGCATACAAAATGTGGCACATTTGATGAAATTTGAAGGAGATGGTATATACAATGGCCAAATGAAGTTGAGCTCCTCTACAATGTTGTAGAGGGGCTCAAAATAAGCAAGAAAGCAGTAGGGGTCGGACCCCTAAAAACCAACACAAATAGGTCAATTTTAGCATGCAAAAATGTGACAAACTTGGTGAATATTGAAGGAACTAGTATATAGAAATACCAAATGAAGTTGAGCCCTTCTACAATGTTGTAGAGGGGCTCAAAATGAGCACAAAAGCAGTATGGGTCGGAGCCCCAATTCTCAACCAATTAGAGTATAAAAAAAAATCAAGAAAAAGCCCTAAAAGTTGGTTTTGAATACTTACCCTTGAAGACTTGTCTTTCTTTGCTTCTTGGCTTGGATTTGTTGCTTCTTAACCCCTGGAGAACACTTCCTTGCTGCTGGATTGGTAGTGTTGATGGTGGAGCTAAGGGTTGATGAAGAGGAGAGCTAGGAACTTGGAAGTTTTTCAAGGTTTTGGCTATGGAAATGAAGCTTTTAGAGAGGGATGTCTTGAGGCAATTTTTTCTAACCTAGGCAAAGGAGCTATTGGTTCCTTTAAATAGGCCAAAATGGGGTGTAAAAGGGGAGGGAAATGGAGGCAATCTTTCCCTCCCAAAATATCCCCGGATAGGGAGATATTTTGAGAAAAATATCCGGACAGCTGGGATGAGCTGGAAAGCAAGAATCCGGTCGGCCAGGTAGTTTTCTGCAAGGTGGCCGGCCAGCCACCCTCCATGGCCGGCCAGCCACCCTACATGGCCGGCCAGCCAGGTGAAAAAAACGAAGTTTTGAATTAGTGGCCGACCACCATGCAAAGGTGTCCTCCTAGGTGTGTAGAACAAGGATCCAAGGTTGGAATTTGGCAACACTGAAGCAGGAGCCACAACATAGAGCTTGAAGGAGAGGCTCAAAAATGAAACTCAAATTTTCTGGCCGACCACCAACTTTTAGGGTCCTCCAAGATGTGTAGAACAAGGTTCTAGGGTTGGAAATTGGCAACACTGAAGCAGGAGCCACAACATAGAGCTTGAAGGAGAGGCTCAAAAATGAAACTCAAATTTTCTGGCCGACCATGCTTGTTTAGGGTCCTCCCATGTCCCCTGAACACAGATATGTAGCTTTGGTTGGAAGAAAATACCCCTAGGGTGTTCAACATTGGCCCGGAAGTGAGAAAAACGGGCTCCGGAGGAGCGAAACTGGTTATCTGGGATAATTGCTGGCCTCTCACCCCCCAGTGATCTTCCTGATGTTGAAACAGAGGTACCTGCCAAGTTTGAACAAAAACTAATGAGAAATGAACGCTCAGGGCCAAAACCGAGCAATTCGGGATCCCGAAAATGGGCTGCAGTGCCGGAAGTGGTGTTCAGCAGCGAAGTGGGTATCTGCGACTCCAGTGTCCCTCGGAATGACAAAACAGAGGTTCCTGCCAAAAATCAGAGAAAACTGATGCAAAATGAATGCTCGGGGCCCAAATCACGCAGTTCGGGGTCCCGAAAATGGGTCGCCGGGCACCGGAAGTGGTGTTCGGCTGCGAAGTGGGCATCAGGGGCCCCAGTGTTCCTCGGAACATTAAAACAGAGGCACATGCCAAAAACCGGAGAACTCGGAGATGGTTGGGCGGTCCCGAGCCGAGGCACACGGCCTAACGGTCCCGAAAACCGGGAACCGGGCTCCGAAATGGGCAAAATGGCCTACGGCCACGAAACGTAGCTCACGGCCACCGGGAGATAATCTACAGGACCACTCCCTTCCCTCAGGAAAGAAAACAGAGACAACCGAGCCTGGTTCGCAAACCGAGACAAGGTAGAGAAGATGGTTCGGAAGTCCGGAGGCAGGGCGCGCGGCCACGACTCTGAGACTTCTGAACGAGCACAGCATGCAACATCACCGAGCGCTCAACCGGTGACTTCTGAGTCTTAAGGTCGGTCAAAAATGGGGTGTCTACAGTTGCCCCTCTTTGACAGAACTCGGAAGTCATAACAATGACGGGAGTGAATGTCAAAGCCCAGAGACGACCCATTTTTGACAAGGCCGAAGACTTAGACAATCATACAAGACAAACAGAGATGATATGTGCCCGCAGGCGTACCCGTAGGCAAAATGGGGCAAAATGCAAATGACATGCACAGAGCCAGGTGATCATGCAAGTGCAGCAAGCTGTAATGAAGCAAGTATTGACAAATAGATGCAACAGTTTTAAGCAAGAATGCAAAGCAACAACTACATTTCATGCAGTTAGGATGTAAGAGAATTATGCAATTCTCACGAATATGTGCGTTAGATACACAAAAGTGAACAAAGTGTGATAGATACACTAAGTGGACAAACAATGCGTGATGGATACACAAAAGTGAAGAGAGTGTGATGGATACACTAGGTAAGTGTGTGATAGATACACAAAGCGAAATGAGTGTGATGGATACACTAAGCAAATGTATATGGTGGACATACAAAGGGAGCATGTGATAGATACAAAAACCGAACGTGTGTGGTAGATACACAAAGTGACGCGAGTGTGATGGATACACTATATGAAGCAAAGTATGATAGACGCACAAAGAGAAAGTGTGTGATTGATACACAAAGCGAGCGTGTGATTGATACACAAAGCGAAAGTGTGTGATAGATACACTAAAAGCGAACACAGGGTGTGATAGATGCACTGAGTGAACAGAGTGTGATTGATACACTAAAAGTGAACACAAAGTGTGATAGATGCACTATGTGAACAGGAGTATGATTGATATACTAAAAGTGAACACAAAGTGTGATAGATGCACTTAGTGAACAAGTATGATTGATATACTAAATGTGAACACGAAGTGTGATAGATGCACTTAGTGAACAAGTATGATGGATATACTAAATGTGAACACGAAGTGTGATAGATGCACTTAGTGAACAAGTATGATGGATATACTGAATGTGAACACGAAGTGTGATAGATGCACTTAGTGAACAAGTATGATTGATATACTAAGGGTGAACACGAAGTGTGATGGATGCACTTAGTGAACAGGAGTATGATTGATATACTAAGGGTGAACACGAAGTGTGATAGATGCACTTAGTGAACAGGAGTATGATTGATATACTAAAGGTGAACACAAAGCGTGATAGATGCACTTAGTGAACAGGAGTATGATTGATATACTAAGGGTGAACACGAAGTGTGATGGATGCACTTAGTGAACAGGAGTATGATTGATATACTAAGGGTGAACACGAAGTGTGATGGATGCACTTAGTGAACAGGAGTATGATGGATATACTAAATGTATGAAGTGTGATTGATACACTAAGGGAATAAAGTGGGTATGTGCGTGATAGATACACAAAAGGTAATGAAGTGTGATGGATACACTAAAGTAATTGAAGTGAACATGTGTGTGATAGATACATAAAATGAAAATGTGTGTGGTAGATACACAAAAGTGAAGAGAGTGTGATTGATACACTAAATGAGAATGAAGTGTGTGATTGATACACTAAATGAAATGAATTGTGTGATCGATACACTAACTGATAATGTGTGTGATAGATACAGAAAATGAAAGAAGTGTGATTGATACACTAAGTGAATGATCTCAAACGGAACTTCTTTGAATGATCCGTACATACAATATCGTGCATGACTGAGAAAGAAACTTGACAGGTACAATGCATTACAATGCATGATGCTTATGGAAAGCAATAAATGGACAAAGCGGCGCTTTAGAAAGCGCCTCATAAGGTGAGTGGCGGCGAACCGCTCTGCTCCGACGGGGATCTCCCCTCGTGCTCTTCGAACACTTTACCTTGAACACACAGCACAAAGGCTCTGGAATGCTGACAAGTAACAATAACTGTATGTAGGAGCTACGGCTGCTGCTTATTTTCCTGATCATATTCACAACTTTCCCTATTCTCCAACGGGGTGACAGACTAGGTTGGTTCAGTATCCAGAACTGAGGCGCATACACATGCTAACTCAACCTATGGGGCTGCCATACAGATTTCAAGCCGAGGGCACACCTCTGGGTATTTAAACCAGACTTTAGTCTCGGAAATCCCGAACCTTTGTGTTCTAGGCCACGGCCATTCGAACTCTAGTTTCCACCGTCGCAGTTGGTCTCCTAGGAACTCACTGCAAACACGGCCAAGATGCCTCTGGCAGGGGCTGGTACTCAGGGAGAGCACTTCTGATCACCATTCTGGCTTGAAGTAGACTTGATCTTGAGCTTGAGGTAGAGGCACACTCATACTTCGAAACATTGGCAAGACCTGAAGAGGTACACACGGAATACAATCTTGGAGCCTACTGAAGTTGGAACAAACTCAGATGCCCGACATTTTCCTCTTTTGCTTTTGCTTTGCAGTCCGGAACTCATAGCTTCAGATAGGTCCTGATTTCACTGTTCTCACATGACCTGGGTTGAACCCTGCGGTTTTTCTGAAAGAACAAATACTGTTTTGCACAAATGTGGAGAACAGCACGGCACTCGGAGCACAAAACGATTTTTATTTTTTGAAAATTAGAAAAGGATTCTCAACCGGGTATTGAGCCTACAACTGACCATAGACAAAACAACTCAACACAGAAAAACAAAAGGTAAACGACCTAAATACAACGAGACGCGCTCGGGATGAAATGAGACAAACGAAAAGACACGACACTCAGACGTGCACAGGGAGCCTGTTTCACCGGGTAGTGTTTCCCACCCTTTCTCACGTGTGATTCTCACATCACTTGACACTCAATCTCTAGTTTTCTGAAAAAGCCCTTTTCTCACTTTTTTTCTCATCGCACATCTCTCTATTCTTCAATCTCTCATTTTTCATCCCTTCCCTGGGTGGTTGATGGATAAACAGCAAGTTGTGGGTTCTCGCCCCTAGCATTCTGCTAGATTCTTCTTCTTCTGCTCACAACGGTGAGTTTCTTCCACAGAGGGGTTGTGCTGCAACAGGATGCGTAGCGAATTTGCAGCTGACATCGATTGATGATGCTTTGCTGAGGAGTTTGGACGTGATCAGATCTGTCCAGATGAAGGAGTGGATTATCTTGCCCCATTCTATTTTGTGCTTCGCACTTGGCTTGATACCTCGTTGCTTGGAGGATGTAAGAGAGCTTTCAGCCCTTTTGCTTATTAGCTTTAGTTGTGCCCTTCTTGGCGAATACAGTGCCCTTTCTGGCAAGTGCGTTGATAAATGGAGAAAGACAGAGAACCTGACTCAACTGTACCCTTAGTTCATCATTTTGACCATTTTTTTGTTTTTGGCTTTCTAAAAAAAAAAAAAAAAAAAAAAAAAAAATTGACCAAAATGAGAGTTAGATTAACATGCTTGTTCAATTTTTGAATTGAAATCATGCAAGTCAGGCTATGAGCACTGAAAATTTTCCTTTTTCGGGTCCAAGAAATGGTCCATTTTTTGGAAAAGATGGAACAATTTTCGAGAAAATTAGTCAACCTCAGTAAAAATTCTCAAAAACTATTTTTGCAAACGGCCACTTGCTCAACGAGCATGAAACTTACTCCTGAGATGCGTAACCTCGGATCCGAAGGAAAATTGCCCCTTGCTCAAAGAGAGCTGCATGGCAACGGAAAGTTGCCCCTTGTTTGAACGGCACCGCGGCGCGTTGAATGGCAACGGAAAGTTGCCCCTTGTTTGGATGGCGCCGCAGCACACTATAATTAACCCTCAGAGTGATGATGACAACCGAACTCTCAGATACAGAAAAGGCAAAGATGATCAAAACCATTACATGGACACAATTGAATTTGAATTGTTTTACGGCTGGACTTCAGAATGAAGTTGCCTACGTATCCCAAAGATGGGAATCAAGCCTTACGTAGTTCGGGGTTAAGGTACACTCGGGTATTAACCTCTCCTTTTTATGCTCTAACTTTTGCCAAGGCGCCTGTTGCAGGTTTTCGACCTTGCGAGCTTTGTTCTTCTTTCTTTTCTTTTTTCTATTCTTTTCATTCCTTTTCCTTCTTCTTTTTTTTCTTTTCTTTTCATCTTTTATTTTTTTGCATTTTTGTATCTTTGCATTTTTTCTCTTTTTTCTTTTTTTCATTCTCTTCTTTGCTCTAACTTTTGCCTGGGTCGCCCTTCTGGGTTTTCGGCCCAGCGAGCCTCTCAAAGGGTAAAAGTGTAACAAGTCCATGTCAAATGGTTTTGAGATTGAAGCCTTCCGTATCCAGGAGAGTGGCTGTTGATTTGCAAGAGGACTCATCTTCGGCTGTTCGAGCACATCAGACATTTTTTGCCCCTAGTTCGAGGGGTGCTTCTGTTCTAGCTTTGCAAGTGTCTTCCGATCCTCCTGATCTGACTTTGGTGCCTCTTGTTCGAGGGCTGCTTCAAATCTGGCCACACAGGCCTCACATTGTGGTTGACCGTTGAACCTTCTGAATTCAAGTTCAAGGTTTAGAAGCAAAGGGGTTGAGTCTCGAGGCTGAGAGCGATCCTAAGCTGCATAATCTCAAGAGCGATTCCACACAGGTCTTCGCAGGACCGCGCAAAACATTTTGTTTTTGAAAATTTTTAAGAAAGCGACAAATCGCTCGCGCTGAAGACAGTGTAAGACCCATCTGGATCAAAGCTAGGGTCCTTCTCAGTACTCACACTAACAAGCATGATTTCATTCATTAAGGGCTTAGCATGCCTCTCTTTCTCTCAATTGATCAAAGTTTTGCAAATCCCGAGGAATTCCTTCCTCTTCGTTTTCACCATAGTGTTCAAAAAGTTTTGAAAAACTTAGATCATTACAATGACTTCAAGGCACAAGAGAGCAGGTGGAATGCACCGCCATTTCATTCAAATCCCGGCACAACTAGCACACGGCAGAAACAAAGGCGAGAGCGTGGAAATCACTGCTGTTTCATTCAAAATCTGTTGGCACAACTGGCTCCCTGGCAGAAACAGACTCAAAACAAAGCAAAAAGACAAACACGAAACAAAATGGTGACGCCCGAGGTAACACCCCCGGAATCACCCGACTCCTATACAACAGGACTGACTCGATACAACAAGACAGACCCAAAACAAAAGAGACTGACTCAAAACAAAAAGACATACTCAAGACAAAACAACAAAACTGGCCCAATACCCAAGTCAGAAAGTACAAATTAACAACATTCGCAAATGTGCTCAAAACAGTGCATGCCGTTCACCATATCTGGAGTTGATCGAGCGCCATCCACAGCTGGTTTATCCCCCAATCACATAATCACATTATCCCCCACAAGTTCACTGATCAAGTGCCGATAGACTTTGCAGGACCTGGTGCAGCAATGACCCCTTTGTCAAACAGATCTTGTACATCATGGCGCAGGCGAAAGCAACTGTCGGTGTCATGACCGGTTTGCTGATGGTAGGCACAGTATTTAGTCTGGTCATGCTTTGCAGGGATAGGATCGGGTAGGGGCCGTTGTTCCAACGGTTCCAAATGTCCTTCCCGGAGTAAGACCTCTAGAGCCTTTGACAGAGGCATATGAAGTGGAGTGAAAACCCTCTTGACTCGGGGTGGATATTTGGCCATCTGTGAGTTACTCCCGGACGCACCGGTGAATGGGGTGGACTTTCTTGACGTGGTGGTAACCATGCCCACTTCGGAAGATCTTGCAGCCACATCACCGCTTGTGCCTGTGTTGTTGTTGCGGTTGAAGGTTCTCCGGGGCTGATCCCGGTCTTGGTCAAACAGACCTTGCTTCATCGCATCCTCGATCTGCATTCCCATATCATGTAGATCTGTGAAGGTCGGGAAGGGGACTACGATCATCTTCTTCATTAATCCCGGTTCGAGATTGCGCACAATCATCTGGATTTGATCTCTGTCTGTAGGCCTCACGGTCATCATTGATGCCTTTGCTCTCCACCGGGTGACAAAATCAGAGAAGGTCTCTTTCTGTTCCTGCCTCGTTGTCTCGAGATCACGAGTTGTGACCTCGATTTGCGTGTTGTATGAATATTGTGCAAGGAAGGCCTCAGCCATCTCATCCCAGTTTGTCTTCACATCATCTTCCAGCTTTGCATACCAAGTGGATGCCACACCCGATAAAGTTCGACCGAACAAGGAAAGTTTTTGCGGTCGGGTTAGGCCCATTGGTCTTAAAATGTCTGAGAATAGCCGGAGGTGAACCATAGGGTCCCCGGATCCATCAAAGCGATCGATCTGGGGCATCTTAAATCTGTCCGGCAGTGTCACGGCCACATCAGTATAGCCGTCTTCAATGTCTGGAATGGCTTTCACCCCTTGGGATTTCTTAAAAAGCTTCTCCAGCTTGCTCAATTTCAGAGCGGTATGATCTTCCTCAAACTCGAAGGGGGAGTCTGGGTGATTGACAAGTGTGGGGGTCTTGGACAGTTGTGGCGGAAGCGGAGGCGGAGCTGGCCTCGTTGGAAGATCCGTGTCCTCCTGGATATTTTGGACATTTGGCGTCTCCCCAGGTGCTGGAGCTCCTGCTGGGGGAGGAACTTGTTGTGAAGCAGACGCGCCGCTTTGCTGTTGCAGCCTGGTGATGAGCTCAGCCTGCTGAGCCATGATTGCAGCTTGCTGCTTGGAAAATTCCGCTTGGCGGACAGCGTCTTGCTGCATGAGTTTCATACTTTCTTGCATCTGACACATCATTGCCTCCATCCCTGATGTATTCCCCTGATCCATCTGACTAACTGGTATCTATCCCTGCAGTAGAAACTGAGACCTCAGCCTGACTGTTCACTGGTAGGGTGGATAAGGGTCACTGATCTGGTAACTGCTGAGCTGGTGACTTGTGCCTGACTGGCCCTTTTCACCCCGCCTCTGGTAAAGGAACACTGATTGCCCTTGAACTGAATCTCTGACCCGACAAAGTCTATCAACACAAGTTCGGTGTACTCAGGGGATAGTGGAGCCTTCTGAAGCTATGGTTCCAGGACTACCTAGCAAAAGAGAAAACAGACAGCATCTCAGCCTGATTTCACCTGAACAGATACGAACAAAACCGAATGAGTGTGCTCTCTACTGAATTCTGTCCCAAAATTCTGCCTGTAAGCTGATACTCTGGGGTGAACTGATTCCACCAAAATACTGAACGGGTGCCCGCAGGCCGGATGCCCAAAATATTGAATTGGTGCCCGCAGGCCTGATGCCCAAACTCAAAAACTGATACATGCATTCCCTGTAGAGACGCACTCTAACAAGCACATAACAGATAAGTGAGAGCCAAAACACCCCTATGTTGGGATAGGGTTTCCCTGTCCTATTTTGTCAGGAGCTAGGGTTTCACTACGCACACAGCGGTTTCAAACAACCTATAAACGGGTAAGCAACCTGTCCTAGTTTGGAATAGTCACTATGGATCCGAATATGCACTAGGTCGAATGGTCAAAAAAGGGTGCCCCGGTAAAACCGGGGTTTGTGTTCCCATGCTGTCAGAGCCCAGAGCCGATCAGCCTTACGGACATGACTTGACAAGACAAGCCTCCGGCAAATCGTTCGGGAATGGCATATGGCAAACACGGTGTCCTAGGCGCACCAATGCAAATGCAATGCAAAGAAACACACAAGTGTAGTCAAAACCAGATATCATGAGTTCGAGTCAAGTTCTCTAAATCCCCAGCAGAGTCGCCAGAAACTGTAACAACGCCCGCGAGGGACCTCGCTACAGTTCGGACTCGATTTTGGTTGCGGTTCTAAATCTTGAACCAAAGAGTCCAAATCCGGCAAATCTTTTTGAAGAAAAACAGATTTTTTTGAAAGAAGTGCCAAACATGGACTGCTTTGCCAGATAACAGAGTCGCCACCTAAATATTTTAAAATGGGAAATTTAGGAAACCCTGACTCGGTGCCAAAAGGCCACGTGTCCGTCATCACCAAAGTTGGCTCGGGAACTTGGGTACAATTAGGGAAGGTCACATCGTGAGCACCCCCTCTCGCCCGGTCAAAGACCGGCCTCTACTAACCATGATATCTGTTTTTGAAAACATTGTGAGTTCTTATTCCGATTATTAGCCTAGGTTACTATGTGATGCTCGCAGCAAACAAGTATAGACTGAGTCGTCTGAATTGGAACTAAACATTTCATGTTTGTTTGTTTGGAAATGGTTTGATGGTGCTACCCGCAGGTAGGCTAAAAATGCGGATTTGCCACCCTCGAGTGGGCTTAGAAAACATGATTTTGCCACTATCTAGTGGGCTTAACAAACATTTGATGAATTGCTCCAATTCAGATAACTCAACCTCCACCCACAGGCATTCAAGGCAGTTATATCACATAAGCAAATAGCCTCATGGCAAGCATGCTATCATGGCAACACTCACACGCATGCAAGGATGCTAAAGCATAAAACTTACCGAGTACTCCAAGCCAAAACAGAAACCGATTAGAAATCATGCATGATCCTAAGACATACAGAATTGCCTAATGCAACACATGCAAAGATGCAAACTATAGCAGGCTCGGCTATTCTAAACATGGCATGTGAAATGCAACAACTAACATGTATTCATCTTGTAATTGAAATACAATGCAGTTTGTATGATGCGCCGAGCCCGGTGCATGCAAAACAGATGAATGATGCAAACATGCTGTCATACTGTATGCTAATTGAAATATGCCCTATATTTAACCATCCAAAGCGGATAAATAAAAGGGAGAAAGACGTGGGGTTGGAAGACATACATCACACTCACCCACACTTATTACAATTATGCCCTCGCACAGAGGGTCCAAATAAATAATACAGTCCGAATAAAAGAATAATACAGTCCGAAATATACAGATAAAGTACAAATTCCTAATTAATTAACAAATTAATTAAGAAAGCAGTAAACTGGCATGCAAGCCAGGGACTGCCTTGCTTCTGAAGGATGATGTATGTTGTACCGCTTGGCGCGGAAATCCACTGGGATGCCCCGATTAGCCTCTGTTTGCAGTGTTTCTCGAAATGCGCGCCGGACTCCGAAAAGTAGCTGATTCTTGATATTGCTGCAACAGAGAGCAGGAAAAGGGCACAGCAATGTATTTCACAAATGTATGCATACCTCGATCCTCGTGCCACCAATCACGCATACCGATGCATGATGGCCGAGGAATCGGATTGCACAACTCAATATGGGATGAATGCGGATGAATGCTACAATGAAAACCTAACTCCATCATGGGTAATCCGGAGTGTCGGTGACTTGGGAATTGAGACCCGTTCCGTTACTCGGAGTACAGAACGCGCCTCGTTTCCCGTGCAATATGCATGATATGCATGAAATGCAACTAACATTCAATCCTGGCATGCGCAATGCTATGGGAATGAGATGTCTCGAAATGCGTGTTCACGGGGAAATGGCATATGGAATGCAAATCGGAGAAAACAGAAGTGTGCCTCGAAATGCGTACACGCGGGCACGCAAACCGAGGCGATGATGTACAATATAAAATCGGATAAAATCGAAGTGCCTCGAAATGCGTGCTCGCGGACACGCAAACCGAGGCAATGATATGCGATGCAAAATCGGATAAAATCGAAGTGCCTCGAAATGCGTGCCCGTGGACACGCAAACCGAGGCGATGATATGCGATGCAAAATCGGATAAAACCGAAGTGCCTCAAAATGCGTGCCCGCGGACACGCAAACCGAAGCGGAGGCATACGCAATGCCAAGCGGATAAAACCGAGTACCTCAAAATGCGTGCACACGGGCATGCAAACCGAGGCAGAGGCATACGCAATGCCAAGCGGATAAAACAGAGTGCCTCGAAATGCGTGCACACGGGCACGCAAACCGAAGCGGAGGCATACGCAATGCCAAGCAGATAAAACAGAGTGCCTCGAAATACGTGCACACGGGCACGCAAACCGAAGCGGAGGCATACGCAATGCCAAGCGGATAAAACAGAGTGCCTCGAAATACGTGCACACGGGCACACAAACCGAAGCGGAGGCATACGCAATGCCAAGCGGATAAAACAGAGTGCCTCGAAATGCGCGCCCACAGGCACGCAAACCGAGGCGATGATATGGGATGAAATGGCATACGGAATGCAACGATGGGCTTACACCTACATGGGAGAGCCTCAGCTCACTCACATAGGAGGCCGTCGGATAAAACAGGGGTACCTCGAAGTGCGTGCACACGGGCACGCAAACCGAGGTAATGCAAAAATGATACAAATGGCATAGGAAATGATATGCAAGCATGCAAACCATATTTCAGCACCTAAACGAAGGGGGAAACAGCCCCGAAACAATTCGAAATGAAACCCGAAGCATGCAATCATCCCGAAAATGTGAAATTAAGCCCCGAAATGGCCTATAGCCATGCTATTTATGCAAAATATGATCATGGCAGCAAGAACAGTAGCAAGGCAGTCCCAAAAAATGGCTTATTTCAGTAACAAACTTGGCCAAAATGCAAGCATAGATAGATCAACGATAGCTCGCAAGAATACGGTAAAAAAGAAGATTTACAAAGCAAGTAGTGTATAGAAAATTCAAATGGAAAAACTTTCTTCTACAAAACTGAAGAGGGCCCAAAAATAAGCATATATTCAGTTTATGGAAACCCCAAAATCAGAATAAAATCATGCTAAAAATTCTATGCAAAATGGAGCTCAAAAGAGGTTATAACAAGAGACATGCTATCTATACATCAAATGACCAAGATTTCTTCATGAAATGTGTAAAGGGGGTCAAAATAAGACCAAAGTCAGTAGGGGTCGAAGTCCCAAAAACAAATAGAAATAGGTCAAAAATTGCATACAAAATGTGGCACATTTGATGAAATTTGAAGGAGATGGTATATACAATGGCCAAATGAAGTTGAGCTCCTCTACAATGTTGTAGAGGGGCTCAAAATAAGCAAGAAAGCAGTAGGGGTCGGACCCCTAAAAACCAACACAAATAGGTCAATTTTAGCATGCAAAAATGTGACAAACTTGGTGAATATTGAAGGAACTAGTATATAGAAATACCAAATGAAGTTGAGCCCTTCTACAATATTGTATAGGGGCTCAAAATGAGCACAAAAGCAGTAGGGGTCGGAGCCCCAATTCTCAACCAATTAGAGTATAAAAAAAAATCAAGAAAAAGCCCTAAAAGTTGGTTTTGAATACTTACCCTTGAAGACTTGTCTTTCTTTACTTCTTGGCTTGGATTTGTTGCTTCTTAACCCCTGGAGAACACTTCCTTGCTGCTGGATTAGTAGTGTTGATGGTGGAGCTAAGGGTTGATGAAGAGGAGAGCTAGGAACTTGGAAGTTTTTCAAGGTTTTGGCTATGGAAATGAAGCTTTTAGAGAGGGATGTCTTGAGGCAATTTTTTCTAACCTAGGCAAAGGAGCTATTGGTTCCTTTAAATAGGCCAAAATGGGGTGTAAAAGGGGAGGGAAATGGAGGCAATCTTTCCCTCCCAAAATATCCCCGGATAGGGAGATATTTTGAGAAAAATATCCGGACAGCTGGGATGTGCTGGAAAGCAAGAATCCGGTCGGCCAGGTAGTTTTCTGCAAGGTGGCCGGCCAGCCACCCTCCATGGCCGGCCAGCCACCCTACATGGCCGGCCAGCCAGGTGAAAAAAATGAAGTTTTGAATTAGTGGCCGACCACCATGCAAAGGTGTCCTCCTAGGTGTGTAGAACAAGGATCCAAGGTTGGAATTTGGCAACACTGAAGCAGGAGCCACAACATAGAGCTTGAAGGAGAGGCTCAAAAATGAAACTCAAATTTTCTGGCCGACCACCAACTTTTAGGGTCCTCCAAGATGTGTAGAACAAGGTTCTAGGGTTGGAAATTGGCAACACTGAAGCAGGAGCCACAACATAGAGCTTGAAGGAGAGGCTCAAAAATGAAACTCAAATTTTCTGGCCGACCATGCTTGTTTAGGGTCCTCCCATGTCCCCTGATCACAGATATGTAGCTTTGGTTGGAAGAAAATACCCCTAGGGTGTTCAACATTGGCCCGGAAGTGAGAAAAACGGGCTCCGGAGGAGCGAAACTGGTTATCTGGGATAATTGCTGGCCTCTCACCCCCCAGTGATCTTCCTGATGTTGAAACAGAGGTACCTGCCAAGTTTGAACAAAAACTAATGAGAAATGAACGCTCAGGGCCAAAACCGAGCAATTCGGGATCCCGAAAATGGGCTGCAGTGCCGGAAGTGGTGTTCAGCAGCGAAGTGGGTATCTGCGACTCCAGTGTCCCTCGGAATGACAAAACAGAGGTTCCTGCCAAAAATCAGAGAAAACTGATGCAAAATGAATGCTCGGGGCCCAAATCACGCAGTTCGGGGTCCCGAAAATGGGTCGCCGGGCACCGGAAGTGGTGTTCGGCTGCGAAGTGGGCATCAGGGGCCCCAGTGTTCCTCGGAACATTAAAACAGAGGCACATGCCAAAAACCGGAGAACTCGGAGATGGTTGGGCGGTCCCGAGCCGAGGCACACGGCCTAACGGTCCCGAAAACCGGGAACCGGGCTCCGAAATGGGCAAAATGGCCTACGGCCACGAAACGTAGCTCACGGCCACCGGGAGATAATCTACAGGACCACTCCCTTCCCTCAGGAAAGAAAACAGAGACAACCGAGCCTGGTTCGCAAACCGAGACAAGGTAGAGAAGATGGTTCGGAAGTCCGGAGGCAGGGCGCGCGGCCACGACTCTGAGACTTCTGAACGAGCACAGCATGCAACATCACCGAGCGCTCAACCGGTGACTTCTGAGTCTTAAGGTCGGTCAAAAATGGGGTGTCTACAGTTACATTCTTAGGCCTCGTTTAGGAATAGGCTTTTTTAGTAACTTTTTGGCTTTTTGGCTAAAATGTGATATAAAAAAAACTAGTATGTTTAGGATGACTTTTTGGTTTTTTACGAAAAGATGTGCAAAAAGTAGAGAGAAAATGGAATCTTTGACTTTTTGGTATGGGTTGTTGGCTTTTTCGTTTTTTTAGTAACTTTTTGACTTTTTGGCTAAAAGGGGCACTTGCCAAACAAGGCCTTAATCTCATAAAAATAAGGAATGGACAAAGTCACAAGATCATGAAACTTTGTCCAGCAAATTTCAATAAATACATACTCTTTTCCTAACCTATCTTCTATCCTATCTAAATTTGGTTTATCTAACTGATGAGCCCTTAGTTGGAAGAAGAGTTGTTGGGCCTTTATTTCAAATTCTGTTTGTTTAAGAGTTTTCTCTATTTCATCCATTCCTCCTTCCTCATATGCATCGCCCATAATGGCACCTTCTCCATACTCTAAATCTTGGTTCTTAAAGTCTTCATATTCTTCAAGAAGATTCTCTACTTCGTATTGAATTTGAATACAAGCAGCAGAGGTGTGCTCCAACAACACACTGGTAATAGAAACATTTGTGTGCCAATTGAGTATAATAGGAAGTTGATCCAAGAAAGTATGAAGCTCTGCCTAGGCTATAGGGTTAAGGATGTGGCTTCGAGAAATAATATCACAGGACCACAATAAGTTCTTGTGAGAAATGTCATCTCAAAGGACCTCAAAGGATAAATGGGAAAAAGCGGCAAGCAGAGTCTGGGCTCTATACTGTTGGTAAGCAGTAGGAAGGACTAAGGCTTGGTAGGGAGCAAAATGCTGGCTGTTGAAGAGGGTGAGTTTCAGTTCTTCAACCTAGTTAGGATTGGAGGGTACGAAAGGAGTAGCTGGGTCCTCTCCAAATGAAGGTGGGAACTCAGGCTTGTTCATGCATTCTAGCCAATCAGAGGAGCAGAGTTTTGTTTTTTTGGCTAGGAGTGCAAAACTAATTTCGAAGGCCTCAACCGGATGTGGAGTCTTTCGTACTATTCTGGACGGCAATGTTGAAGTATACCAGACCAAAAGCAAGTTGTCTTCAAGGCTGCAAAGACAGTCGAGGTGGACATATGGATATATTACAGAATTGCGCATGGAGGGATGAATTACAGTGGGATCATCAACTTCGGGGAATCGATGGTGAATTCGTTCCCTTGTTTGAGGTTGAGTGGGTGTGGGCCAAGCATCCCAACCAGTATTTCTAGAGAACGATAAAGCAGCTTCATGCCATACAGGGAGTTTTGGAGTAGATGAAGAGCTTCCAAGATCCATTTGTACAAATGCTTAGTCCAGAGGTTCATATGGTGTAAAAGCTTCCATAACTTGTATAAATGGGGACAGATAAATGTGGCCAATAAATGCATGAAGGTTCTTTCGAGGTCGGTCATCATTATCAAATACCTCCTCGTATGCTCGATCAATGTACGAGAAAGCTTGATTGGCCATTAGAGGCGTATCAGACTCTTCGTATTCACAGATAATAGAGGGGATGTTCAAAACATAAGGAAGGATTTAATGAAGTTCGGCGCTTCATTTTTAAGAAGACGATTATGCATCAACCAAGTCCATGCACGTCCTAGGACATGGATAAAGTGCACTAATCTACTAATATCACCAAGTGTTAGGTATATTAGTGCGTAGGGTAATGTTGGCTATATATTTTGTACAGGCCAGTCGCAGCTTAACACATGGCTCGTGAAGGGTGTTTTGGGAAATTAATGCAAGTCTCCAATCAGCAACGGACACGTGGCAGTTCATATTAGTAATGGTGGGTCTGCGTTACATCGAAGCAATGAGAAGGCGCGGGGTAATATGGCCCAACGGTTACTCAAAAGTTCGAATTCAAATGCAAAAGGGAAGCCTAACTGAAGGAATGACATAAAGGAAGCTGATTGTGTGAAGCCATGACCAGAGATTGTAGAAATGCATTTCGACAGTTGGAAGCCCATTTCAATGGTTACCTTTGGGAAGTATAAATAGAGGAGAAGGTCCCAGAATACAAGGACCCAGACTCAGATCCAGAAACCAGTTTATTTGCTTCGTTTTTGTCACGACCCAAACCCGCCCCTATGGGTTTAGCACCGTAACCGGCTAGTAATCCGGGATTACCGAAGGCCTGCTTAATAGTAAGACAGTAAAACAGAGTACAGGGGCATGGCGGAAGCCAATACAGTAAATAAACAGTGTCCAATGAGCTGTGACAGTCTGTATGCCAAAAAGATTTTTCATACATTTATGCAGTCAGAGACAAACAGTATGTACAATATATACAACCAGTCAGAGCAGGGACCAAATCCCTATTAAACAGTACAGTACGGTCTATACAGTGAACAAAACAGTACAAAGACAGACGGGGAAATAAAAACACCCCTAAGCCATAGCTTGGCAGGCTCGGAACCTTGCAGTGAGGCACAGTGGTTGGCTTGACAAAACTGGAGTTCACCCCGACGCTCCTAGCTGCGGTCTGGTGCCTGTACACCTACATATATATATGAGCAGTGAGCTAAAGCCCAGTGAATAACGTAATGCGTAAAGAGGTTTACAATGAATGTCCTTACAGTAATGAAAACAGTTCATTAAATCAGTATTTCAGTCTTTCAGTCAATCAGTCATATGTGGTACATCCATTAGCATAACAGTACAGTAAGCAGTAGGTCTTAAAGACCGAACAGTAATGATGGCCATCAATCAGTAAACAGTAATGGTTCCACGAGGGAACCGACAGAGATCTCTGTAACAGTAACAGTAAACAGTAGGTGCTAAGGATGCCACAGTACAGTTCAGAATATAGGACATACATTCATTCAGTAAACAATATCAGTTCAGTAAACAGTTCAGTTCAGTATTCAGAAGATAATCATTTGAACATATCTTTACACAATTGTTACTCACAGAGTTCTGGGCTACAGTAAGCTAGAGCGTCTCCTCGGAATGCCAACCCTATACAGTTAACAGATTGAACACACACTAAGTTTCACAGTTGGGAAAGATAATAACTTAATCCCTAAATTTGCCTTGTTGTGTCCTACATCCATATCCTCATTAAGATGTCTTAAACTAGGCCTAAGAATGCCTAGGATGGGATGAGGATGCAAAGATGCACTTAGAAAACATTTTCAGAATTTTCAGAAAAATAGAGTCCCGCTTGAGCGTAGGTTACTCCGCTCGAGCGTTCATGCAGACAAAAGTTCCCGCTCGAGCGTCACTTACCTCGCTCGAGCGGTCTGCAAAACAGTTAAAAGTACTGGATGGGTGAAAATCACGCTCGATTGGGCGCTCGATAGCCGCTCGAGCGTAAGACACAAGGTCCCGCTCGAGTGCCAATTATCCCGCTCGAGCGGGACTTCAAAACAGTGCAAAGTACTAGGAGCACAGATTTCACGCTCGAGCGCCAGTAACCCCGCTCGAGCGTGAGTTCAAAATCTAGAATTCCCAGATTTGAACCTCAAGCTCAAATTCAACTTTAAATGCATCAAAACCAATCCTCTTGGGCTAAATTTCTAGAAAACATTCATAGACACATCGAATAACATGTTTCAAAGATCAATTTGAGAAAACAAAGCCCAAGGGTGAGTCAATTAAATCCAAATTTCAAACTAATTTTCATGAACAAGATTCAAACATGACATGCATGACTTTAAATCAATTCAAAGCTTCATTGCTAGCTCAAATGAGCCATTTCTTTTCAAAATAAGATGAAATCATGGCCTTAAACATAAATATGAGCATGCATGTAACATTTCATGAAGGATAACTTCAAAACTTTAAATTAAAGGCATGCATGCATGAGCTAGGCCCCAATTTGACATATATGGACTAATTCAAGGCTCAAATCACTAAGGACACAAGAACTAGGCATGAACAAGCTTAAACACAACAATGAGAGGTTAAATTCCTTACCTAGAGCTTGATTTAAGGTGTAGGAGCTTAATGAAGCAATCTAGACTTCAATTCTTCAAGTTCTTCAAGCAATTCAAGATGAACTCACTCTAACTCTCTATCCTCTCTCTCTAGTCGGCTAAACAAGGAATTGGCTGATGAAATAATGTGTTTAGAGTGTAATGATAAGGCTCAAAGGTGGCTCAAGTAGTGGGCCACTAAAGTGGCAAAATGGTAAATATATGCAACAATGCAATTTAACTTATTTTAATCATACCAAATCACTTTTCAGATAACTATACTATTAAATCACATAAATTCTAATGATCTTAAATCATCAATCAATTTCCGGTTCGGCCGCCGATAAGGCCTCCAATTAGCAGTTTAAACATAGAAACATGAACAGATAACTAAACAGGAAACAGATAGAAATACAATTCAAACAGATGCAGTCAATCAATTCAGTTTCAGATTTCAGTCGGTCAGTTCAGTAATTCAGTCAGTTCAATTACTTATCATAATCATTCTCAGTTTAGCAGTAATCGGTAATTAATCGGTGATCAGTGATGGGGGTTGTTACAGTCTCCCCTCCTTAAAAAGAGTTTAGTCCTCTAAACTCGAGTTACCTTCATTCTGGAAGAAAACAAGATCCAGTGGAAACAAATCAGGATATCTCTTAGCCATGTCATCTTCCCTTTCCCAAGTGGCATACACGCCACCATGGTTTTGCCAGTCGACTTTCACTAACGGGATCTCTTTATTTCTCAATTTCTTGATCCGTCTGTTTACAATCTGTATAAGCCGTTCCTCGTAAGTGTAGTCATCACTCAACACTACACGAGTAGGCTCAATCACATGGAAAGGATCCCGGAGATAATCTCTCAACATAGAAATGTGGAAGACGTTATGCATATGCTCCATTTCAGGAGGAAGCGCAACTTGATACGCCACCGGATTGATTTTCTCAATAATCTCATACGGTCCGACATATCTTGGCGCTAACTTGCCTTTGACTTCGAAACGAGTCTGGCCTTTCATTGGTGTCACTTTCACAAAAACGTGGTCACCCACTTCATACTCTCTGTCCCGTCTTCTGACATCTGCATAACTTTTCTGTCTGCTCTGCGCAGTTTTCAGCCTCTGCTGTATCAGTTTTACTTTCTCAGTCGTTTCATATACAATCTCGGGCCCAAGCAAAGGCCCATCTCCAACTTCTGCCCAGCTGATTGGAGATCTACATTTTCTGCCATACAATGCCTCGAAAGGCGCCATACCAATACTTGAATGATAACTGTTGTTGTAGGCGAATTCAGCCAATGGCAAATGGCTTTCCCAGTTTCCCTGAAAATCAAGGACACACATTCTCAATAAATCCTCCAGAGTCTGTATGGTCCTTTCTGACTGGCCATCTGTCTGAGGATGATAGGCACTACTCAGTCTCAGTTCAGTTCCCAATGCAGTCCGTAGGCTTTGCCAAAACCTCGATGTAAACTTCGAATCCCTGTCAGAAACAATGGAAACAGGCACTCCATGCAGTCTAACATTTTCATCAATGAATACAACAATAAAGTCATCAAGGTATGGTTTAAAGATTCTGTTCATGAGGTCCATAAATGCTGCAGGTGCATTGGTAACTCCAAAAGGCATAACTAAAAATTCGTAATGTCCATACCTCGTTCTAAAAGCAGTTTTATCAACGTCTTCTGATTTAACTTTCAACTGATGGTACCCTGATCTGAGATCGATCTTTGAAAACACTTGAGCACCCTGTAACTGATCAAACAAGTGTAGACAAGCCCGCGGGGGACCTCGCTAACAGTTCGGACTCGGATTTTGTGTCACGGTTCGTAATCTGAACCAAAGAGTCCAAATCCGGCAAATCGTTTTGAGAAAACAAATTTTTGAAAGAAGTGCCAAACATGGACTGCTTTGCCAGATACAGAGTCGCCACCTAAATATTTTATTTTGGGAAATTTAGGAAACCCTGACTCGTTGCCTAAGGCCACGTGTCCGTCATCACCAAAGTTGCCTTGGCTCGGGAACTTGGGTACGATTGGGGAAGGTCACTTCGTGAGCACCCCCGCTCGCCCGATCAAAGATCGGCTTCTACTAACCATGATATCCAGTTTTGAAAATATTATGCGTTCTTATTCCGGTTATTAGCCTAGATTTACTATGTGATGCGCACAGCACACAAGTATAGACTGGGTCGCCTGAATTGGAACAAAACATTTCATGTTTGTTTTTGAAAGATGGTTTGTTACTCGCAAGTAGGCTTAACATGCAGATTTTGCCACCCTCAGGTGGGCTTAGAAAACATGGTTTTGCCACTATCTAGTGGGCTTAAAACTCACAGTCAATGCATTATTCCAATTCAGATAACCCAACCTTCACCCACAGGCATTCAGGCAGTTATATCACATAAGCACATAGCCTCATGGTAAGCATGCTATCATAGCAGTCACTCAGACGCATGCAAGGATGCTAAAGCATAAAACTTACCAAGTACTCCAAGCCAAAGAAAGAAGCTAATTAGAAATCCATGCATGATCCTAATTATACAGAAATGCCTAATGCAACACATGCAAAAATGCAACTATAGCAGGCTCGGCTATTCTAAACATGGCATATGAGATGCAACAGTTAACAAGTATTCAATTTGGAATTGAAATACAGATGCAGTTAGTATGGTGCGCCGAGCCCGGTGCATGCAAGACAGATGAATGAATGCAAACATGCTATCATACCGTATGCTAATTGAAACATGCCCTAATCTAACCATCATAAGCAGGTAAATAAAAGGGAAGAAAGACGTGGGGTTGGAAGACATACATCACACACACGCACACTTATTACAACATTGCCCTCGCTCAGAGGGTCCAAATAAATAATATACAGTCCCGAATAATACAGTCCAAATAAATAATACAGTCCAAAATATGTACAAATTCCTAATTAATTAACAAAATTAACTAGGAAAACTATAAACTGGCATGCAAGCCAGGGCCTGCCTTGACTCCGATGAATGATGCATGTCCAGGTTGCCTTTGTGCAGGAATCCACTGTGATGCCCCAATTAGCCTCTGTTTTGCAATGGTTTTTTGGAAAGCGCGCCAAGCCTCGGAAGACTCTGCAACAGAGAGTAGGAAAGGGGCATGGCAATGTATTTTCACAAATGTATGCATGCCTCGATTCTCATGCCACCAATCACGCATCTCGATGCATGATGGCCGAGGAGTCGAATTGCACAACTCAATATAGAATGAATGCACATGAAAACACAACAAGACCTAACTCCATCATGGATAATCCGGAGTGTCGGTGACTGGGAATTGAGACACGTTCCGTCACTCGGAGTACGAAACGTACCTCGTTTCCCGTGCTCGGGCTAACTCCTATCCCAAACACTATGCAAGATGCATGACATGCATGAATGCAACTAAGATACAACCTAACATGCACAATGCTATGAAATGGCATACGCGCTGCACGAGGCAACATGGCATACACAATGCGCTAACATACAACCTAGCATACACAATGCTATGGAATGAAATGGCATACACAATGCATAATGGACTTACACCAACACAAGTGGACCTCAGCCACACTCATATAAGAGGCCATTAGATGAAAATGAGACACTCGAAATGCGTGCACGCGTGCACGCAAACCGAGGACCAATCCTAAGGCACGAATGCCACTCTAATCAAGACATGGTAAGGCATGGAACATGTCATACAAGCATACAAATTTCAGTAGCAAAATACGATGCAAAACAGCCCCGAAACATGAAAACATGGCACCCGATGCATGGAATGATCCCGAAATGCAAAACTAGGTGCCCGGAATGGCTTACAGCTATACAAAGCATGCATTATCTGAACATGAGACCTAAAGACAGAATCAAGGAAGTCCCAAAATAAGCATTTTTACAGTTTTAAGAAAGGCCAAACAGTGAGCACAAATAGGCCTAAGTTAGCATGCAAAAATGGGCCAAAAGAAGGACAAAGAAGCAAGTAGCAGCTGCTGACTTCAAACACAAGAGGTCCCTTCAACAATGTTGAAGAGGGGCCCAAAATATGGCATTTTACAGTTGATGGCCAGACCCAAAACAGTGCACAAGAATGCTCAAAATACTATGCAAGATAAGGCCAAAAGAGAGCTATAACACTAAGTATACAAAGGGTGCCTCAAACAGTCAAAGACCCTTAATGAAAAATGAAGAGAGGGTCAAAATAAGGCCATTTACAGTTCAGACCAAAGTCCAAAAACAGAAGCACAAGAGGCTAAAAAAACATGCAAAAATGAGGCCAAGAGAGGGGTAAAGAGACAAGTGACATATGGAGGCCCCAAATAGTGATGAGCCCTTCAACAATGTTGAAGAAGGGCTCAAAATAAGCAACTTTATAGTTTAAATCATGCTTAAAAATAGATTATACACATGCCTAAAATACTATGCAAATAATAGGCATTCAAGAGGGACAATGAAGCAAGTGCAAAATGGGGGCCTCAAACAGGGAAATACCCTTAAACAAACATGAAGAGGGTCTCAAAATATGGTGTTTTACAGTTAGGGTCGGAGCCCAAAAATGCAAGCAAGGGAAGCTAATATATTGAGCAAAAATAAGGCCAAAAATGGAAGAAATGTGCTTACCCTTGTAGCCTAACCCTTGACAGCCTTTGGACCAAGAAATGTTGCCTCCTAAGCTCTGAAAAACTCCTCCAAGCTGCTGGAATGGAGGTGGTGGTGTGGTGCTAGGTGGTGATGAAGAAAGGGGTGTAGGACTTAAGGTTTTTGGAGCTTGGAAGAGTAGAGGGAGAGAGATGCAATGCAAGGGGCTCAAAGGGGTTTTTTCTAACCCTTAAATCTAAAGGGGAGGGGCAGTATATATAGGCAAAAGGGGGTGGAAAAAGAGGGGGGAAAACATTCAAGTTTCCCCCCAAAATTTTGGCCCCCCGGATACAAAATCTGGGGGGAAAAAAAGTGTATATTTGGACTGTACTCACTGAGAGGAGCAAGGCCGGCCAGCTATTGAGGTTGCAGGTGGCCGGCCGGCCCCCCCCCATGGCCGGCCGGCCAGGGGTCAAAAAGGCCAATTGGAATCAGTGGCCGGCCACCACAGATTGGTGGCCTCCCATGTGTTCTCAATACAACCCTGTGGTCAAAAGTTGGCAACTGTGAACCAGGAGAGAGAACAACCCACTTCTCAAAGGGGTTCAAAAGGTTCAAAATGAATTACTGGCCGGCCACCAAATATTGGTGGCCTCCCAGATGTGTACATCACAAATATGAGGGTTAGGGGTGAAGAAAATGGCCCAAGGGTGGTCAACATTGGCTTTGAAGTGAGAAAAACGGGCGTCGGGGGGTGATGATGGAATATAACTGGTTGTTGGAACAATTACTGGCCTCCCACCCTTCTACGACCTTCCTGATAATGAAACAGAGGTCCCTACCAAAAACGAACGAAAACCGATGCAAAATGAAGGTTCGGGGACCGAGACGCGCACTCCGAGACCCCGAAAACTGACCGTTAAGCACCGGGAGTGGTGTTCGACCACAAAGTTGGTCTCTCGGACCACAGTATCCCTCGAAAGGGAGGAAAGAAGATGCATGCCAAAAAATGGAGCAAACGGAGGCGGTTAGGCGGTCCCGAACCGAGGCACTCGGCCTGACGGCTCCAAAAACCGGGAACCGGGCTCTGAAATGGGAAAAATGGCCTACGACCACGAAATGTAGCCCACGGCCACTGAGAGATGGTCTACAAGACCTCTCCCTCCCTTTGGGAAGAGAAACAGAGAAAACCGAGCCTGGTTCGCAAACCGAGGTAAGGCACAGAAAAGCCCGGAAGTCCGGAGGCAGGGCTCACGGCCGAGACTCTGAAACCTTTGGACGAGCATGATATGCAACATCACCAAACGCTCAATCGGTGACGTCTGAGTCTTAAGGTCGATCAAAAATGGGGTGTCTACAACAAGTCATCGATACGCGGTAATGGGTATTTGTTTTTCACAGTTACCTTGTTCAGTTCACGGTAGTCAATACACAGTCTTAGTGAGCCGTCTTTCTTTTTCACAAATAAAACAGGAGCGCCCCACGGTGAAGTACTGGATCTGATGAACTTCTTGTCTAACAGTTCTTGCAGTTGCACTTTCAATTCTTTCAGTTCAGTTGGAGCCATTCGGTAAGGAGCTTTAGATACTGGTTGTGTTCCCGGAATCACATCAACGGTGAATTCAATCTCCCTGTCAATCAAATCCCCTGGCAGGTTATCCGGAAAAACATCTGGGAACTCTCTGACTATGGGAATACTGTTCACATTAGCATTATCATCAGTAGATACAGTCAATACAGAACACAGATATCCTTTACACCCCTTTCTAATCAATTTAACAGCTTTCACAGATGAAATCAAATACGGAGGAGGTACTACTCCACTCCCATTAAACACGAATTCGGGCAAACCAGGTGGACGGAAAACTACTTGTTTTGTCACATAGTCAATGGTAGCATGATATTTTTGTAACCAGTCCATCCCCAATATTACATCAAAATGATCAATGTTCAATGGCAGTAAATCAATAAACAGATGCATATCCCCAACAATAATCTCACAAGCAGGATACATGTATGCACATGTCATGGATCCCCCAACAGGTGATGATACAGCTAGCAGATAATTCATGGGTTCTAAGGGTCTATTCAATTTCCGTGAAAAAGCATGCGATACATAAGAATGTGTAGACCCCGAATCAATCAGTACATATGCATTTTGAGTACAAATAGAGAGGATACCTGACACTACGGTCTCGGTATTTTGTATGTCTCCCGGTACTAGGGCAAACACTCGGCTCTGCCTCATAGGCTCTTTCCCGGTAGCTTTAGGGTTCGGTTTTGGTGCAACAGTCGATGCTGCCACGCTTGGTGCAGCTTTGCTATTGCCCTGAGGTGCAGAGGGGCAATCTTTCACCATGTGGCCCACCTTGCCACACCTGTAACAAGCACCAGAAATTTTATAACAAACTCCCTTGTGATTCTTACCACATTCGGAACAGGGCGAAATGGAACGGTTCCCTTGACTAGAAGTAGTCGTTGACCCTGTGTTTTGCTTTTTGTTCAGCGGGTTGTTCTTGCCTTTTTTGAACTTAAAACCCTGCCTTTTACCACGCCATTCAGACGCTGGTGATTCAGATTGTTTCACTGCCTCGATGTTCGACTCAGCCATCAATGCTCGGTCAAGAACACCTACATAAGTCGGTAGCTTTAAAACACTTATTCTGTCAAGTATTGCCACATTAAGGCCTCCTTCAAACTTTCTGGCCTTCTTGTAGTCAGTGTCCACCATATGTGGTGCATATCTAGCAAGCTCGGTGAATTTTGCTTCATATTCAGCAACAGACGTTGTACCCTGTCTCAGCTGTTCAAACTCAGTTACTTTCCTGTCCCTGACACATTGGGGAAAATACTTTTCAAAGAAGGACTCCTTAAACTGAGCCCAAGTCACTACAGTGTTGGTGTCACAGACTAGCATCCACCACCTTCTAGCCTCTTCTTGCAAGGTAAAGGTAGCTAACAGTACTTTATTTGCTTTCGAGCACGGAAACACTTCAAACAACTTTTCTGTTTCAAGTACCCAAGCTTCAGCCTTTACGGTTCGAGACCTCCCTGGAAGGAAGGTGGTTTCATTTTACTGAACTTCTGGGTGAGAGCAATTATGTCATCATCCTTAACATTTACATTCTGTTCCGGCTGTACCGGAGGAGGAGGTGGGGGCTGTTGATTCTGTTGTTGCTCAAGTCTAGCAGTTATCAGTTCCATCATACTTTCCATTCTTGCCATTCTTGCCTCAGTGGATGAGGATTCAAATTCATTTGCATTATCCATTTCACTATAGGCAGTTATAACAGTTGTAACAGTTATCAACATAGGCAGTCATTTCTTTAAACAGGTTAACACATTAGCATATAATCAGTCATGTCATAACCACACACTTATCATGCTCATGTAATGCCCTATTACTTTTCTAGGACACTCTATAGCTCATTTGGACACGTGTGTGCGGTATAACTCGTGGTTAAGTATCGCTCTGATACCACTCTGTCACGACCCAAACCCGCCCCTATGGGTTTAGTACCGTAACCGGCCAGTAATCCGGGATTACCGAAGGCCTGCTTAACAGTAAGACAGTAAAACAGAGTACAGGGGCATGGCGGAAGCCAATACAGTAAATAAACAGTGTCCAATGAGCTGTGACAGTCTGTATGCCAAAAAGATTTTTCATACATTTATGCAGTCAGAGACAAACAGTATGTACAATATATACAACCAGTCAGAGCAGGGACCAAATCCCTATTAAACAGTACAGTACGGTCTATACAGTGAACAAAACAGTACAAAGACAGACGGGGAAATAAAAACACCCCTAAGCCATAGCTTGGCAGGCTCAGAACCTTGCAGTGAGGCACAGTGGTTGGCTTGACAAAACTGGAGTTCACCCCGACGCTCCTAGCTGCGGTCTGGTGCCTGTACACCTACATATATATATGAGCAGTGAGCTAAAGCCCAGTGAATAACGTAATGCGTAAAGAGGTTTACAATGAATGTCCTTACAGTAATGAAAACAGTTCATTAAATCAGTATTTCAGTCTTTCAGTCTTTCAGTCAATCAGTCATATGTGGTACATCCATTAGCATAACAGTACAGTAAGCAGTAGGTCTTAAAGACCGAACAGTAATGATGGCCATCAATCAGTAAACAGTAATGGTTCCACGAGGGAACCGACAGAGATCTCTGTAACAGTAACAGTAAACAGTAGGTGCTAAGGATGCCACAGTACAGTTCAGAATATAGGACATACATTCATTCAGTAAACAATATCAGTTCAGTAAACAGTTCAGTTCAGTATTCAGAAGATAATCATTTGAACATATCTTTACACAATTGTTACTCACAGAGTTCTGGGCTACAGTAAGCTAGAGCGTCTCCTCGGAATGCCAACCCTATACAGTTAACAGATTGAACACACACTAAGTTTCACAGTTGGGAAAGATAATAACTTAATCCCTAAATTTGCCTTGTTGTGTCCTACATCCATATCCTCATTAAGATGTCTTAAACTAGGCCTAAGAATGCCTAGGATGGGATGAGGATGCAAAGATGCACTTAGAAAACATTTTCAGAATTTTCAGAAAAATAGAGTCCCGCTTGAGCGTAGGTTACTCCGCTCGAGCGTTCATGCAGACAAAAGTTCCCGCTCGAGCGTCACTTACCTCGCTCGAGCGGTCTGCAAAACAGTCAAAAGTACTGGATGGGTGAAAATCACGCTCGATTGGGCGCTCGATAGCCGCTCGAGCGTAAGACACAAGGTCCCGCTCGAGTGCCAATTATCCCGCTCGAGCGGACTTCAAAACAGTGCAAAGTACTAGGAGCACAGATTTCACGCTCGAGCGCCAGTAACCCCGCTCGAGCGTGAGTTCAAAATCTAGAATTCCCAGATTTGAACCTCAAGCTCAAATTCAACTTTAAATGCATCAAAACCAATCCTCTTGGGCTAAATTTCTAGAAAACATTCATAGACACATCGAATAACATGTTTCAAAGATCAATTTGAGAAAACAAAGCCCAAGGGTGAGTCAATTAAATCCAAATTTCAAACTAATTTTCATGAACAAGATTCAAACATGACATGCATGACTTTAAATCAATTCAAAGCTTCATTGCTAGCTCAAATGAGCCATTTCTTTTCAAAATAAGATGAAATCATGGCCTTAAACATAAATATGAGCATGCATGTAACATTTCATGAAGGATAACTTCAAAACTTTAAATTAAAGGCATGCATGCATGGGCTAGGCCCCAATTTGACATATATGGACCAATTCAAGGCTCAAATCACTAAGGACACAAGAACTAGGCATGAACAAGCTTAAACACAATAATGAGAGGTTAAATTCCTTACCTAGAGCTTGAGTTTAAGGTATAGGAGCTTAATGAAGCAATCTAGACTTCAATTCTTCAAGTTCTTCAAGCAATTCAAGATGAACTCACTCTAACTCTCTATCCTCTCTCTCTAGTCGGCTAAACAAGGAATTGGCTGATGAAATAATGTGTTTAGAGTGTAATGATAAGGCTCAAAGGTGGCTCAAGTAGTGGGCCACTAAAGTGGCAAAATGGTAAATATATGCAACAATGCAATTTAACTTATTTTAATCATACCAAATCACTTTTCAGATAACTATACTATTAAATCACATAAATTCTAATGATCTTAAATCATCAATCAATTTCCGATTCGGCCGCCGATAAGGCCTCCAATTAGCAGTTTAAACATAAAAATATGAACAGATAACTAAACAGGAAACAGATAGAAATACAATTCAAACAGATACAGTCAATCAATTCAGTTTCAGATTTCAGTCGGTCAGTTTAGTAATTCAGTCAGTTCAATTACTTATCATAATCATTCTCAGTTTAGCAGTAATCGGTAATTAATCGGTGATCAGTGATGGGGGTTGTTACAGTTTTTCCTTTCCAGTTTTTACATTTCCAGTTATTTACATTTTCAGCACTTCAATTCCTATACTGCACTTCATTTCCTAGGAGTAGTTCTCAAGTAGTTGTTGCTGTAAACCTTTTCAAGGTTAGGTCATTTCATTGTAAGTTCCTATTTACTCAATGAAATTCAGTTTCTGAATTGTTCTGTACTTGTTATTTCTTATAAATTTCTCCTAAAACAAGCCACCAGTAAAAGTTCTCTTCATTGAGACTAAAAGAACTTCAACACAATCATCTGATAATTGGTTGACAATTAAAATTCTATAAAGACTGATTGATCCTTACTGGCACGCTTAAATTTACACTATTAACTTTCGAAAACTAAAAAAGCCAACAGGGATGCACAATCCAAAATCTTCTTTTGTATTTATTTAGACAAATTCATTTGTTAGAATTCTTATTTTAGTGGGCTTAAACTCATTCCATTCGATTTAAATTGACCATAGAATACATCCATTGGAACATAAGCTACAATCTTTTTCTTTTTCTTTTTTAAATTTATTTTTATAGGTGGTTAACTATATGTATTTGACTAATCAAAATTATTAAGAAGTATGAAAAATTGACTCAAAAATGGACTATTTGATAATGGTTCTTAAGGCTCAATGTTTTTTATTTATTTATTTATTTTAAACGATACTTAAGGCTCAGTTTAATTAAATAGAAAATACATGAAAGTGAAAGAAGAAGAATTTTTTATTTTATTTTATGTATTTGTTTAGATAGAGAGTATTAGAAAATAATGAAAATTAAAGTTCCTTATGCAACTCACATTAATTCGTTAGTTACACTAATAATTTCTTGCAAAATATGTAGAAAAAATTATTTTTTCCCATAAATCGTGACAAAGTTTATTTTGTTTTCTTTTTACTTATATTTCTCTCCACAACTCTATATTATGAAGTGATTATATTTTTTTCTAATCATTTTTTTACAAAAGTTGTCATCTATTCAAATATATGCAAGAAAATAAATTTTCGTTTTTTTTTCTTTCTTTCACTTTACTTTCTATAATTTTTTTTTTTCTATCATCCAATTCAAAACTTGTCCGACAGTGGTAAAATAGAAAACTTTTGGGTTGAGTTTCAAAGGGTATCTAAGGGGTGTTTGGGAATATGATTTTTGGTTAAAATAGTTAATAAAGATAAGACTAAAATAATTAATAAGATAAAATGTCACATTTAAATCATAATTATTCATTTTTTCTCTCATAATTATCAAATCAATTATATAAATAAATAAAAAAAAAGAAGTTAACTATCATTTCAAACATAACCTTTTTAGCATGCTAAAATAGGTATAAAAAAAAAATCAACTAAAATTAAGGGTGATCATGGATCCGTTTAACCAGCCCAATTCAACCAAACCGATTTAATGGGATTAATTTTGGGTCAATGCGTGTCTTTCAGCGAACTGATACGGATGAAATATTTTAAAATCTATAGATACGGTTTAGATGGTGGATCAACCAACCTGCACCTACATGAATCCGATTTACCCATAAATGAAGATTTTTTTTTAAAAAAAAACTAGCAAGTAACAACCTAGAGTAGTATTAATAAAATTTATATTTTTATGAAAATAAAAAATAATACCTTAAAAATATATATGTGTGGTGTCATAGCCTATTATAGACAAATAACATATATTTTTTTTTTCAGATTACTAATTATTGGATATTGTAAAAATTATGAATTATAATTTAAAAAAAATTGCAAAATTTGTAAAGTCTAAACTATCAAATCGATCGCATCCATCTGCTAACCCACATGACTCACCCAACTTGTATTCGCTAAATCGGTGAACGGATGCAGATTGCTTTTTTTTAATCCGCCTAATTTTAAACGGATTATAGATGGAACGTTACCCGACCTAACCTGATCCTTAAGGGTTCGTTTGGGATGTGAATTGACTTTTTAACTATTTTAACCTGAGGCTAAAAAGCCTCGTTTGTGATGAACTTTTTAACTTTTTTTACTTTTATGAGAGAAAAAAATATAATGATTATGAGTTAAATATGACGTTTTGTTTTATTGAACTAAAAAGTCTATTTTATTTTTTCAGAAATAAAATAACCAAAAAAATCATGCCAAACAAGCCCTAATCATCACTAATTAAAATATGAATCCTACATGGTGAAATATTTAGAATAACATTACTTGAAAATAGCCAAGTTCGCTGACGAGACCTAAGTTTTGCAAGGATGGTGAACCTCCACACACGTGTTGTCGCACCGCCCTCAATCAAATCCGGCCCAAGATACCTTTTGTGCCCACATTGAAAATGACTATAGCTGAAAGCGATTTTTAAATTATTTCCGTTGTATCAAAAAAAAAAAAAAAAAAAGATTTTTAATTATAATTTAAATATTATTTGACATATACATGGGAGACTTATTTATAAATAATTTTTCCTAAATTAAATAAGATCTTATTTGTCAATTATATACTAATTAAAAAATCAAAATATTATAATAAGTTGTCACATTATTCTCTCTATTTTTCTATACATCTTTTTATAAAAAAAACTAACAAATTACTAAAATAGCTTATTCTACAAACGAAGCCTAAGTGAGTATATTTTTTTTGGATCATACCACTTTTTTTTTTACACATTTTTTTATAAAAAATTAAAAAATATACTTATTTAAATTATTTCAAATAACCCATTCCTAGTAGTTATATACTATTACAAGTTCTTATAAAAAAAAAAATCTGAAAAAAAAAAGTAAAGACATTGATAAGATACATTTGTTACGGACTACGGTCAACCAGTTGGTGCCGACGCGGAGACCGTACCTGAGTACAATGTCCGTCGGGCGGTGCCTTTTTAAACTCCCCAAAAGCCTTCCTCCTACTTTTGGACTTTATTATATGACCCTGAATTTTATATGTATTCCAAATTTTGACCCCAATAAAAGAATATGTATAATATATATATATATATTTCCTACATAAAGGAAAAAAATTAAATTGCCCCTTTACAATAAAAAAATATCAGGACTAAGCAGCAATTTATTAGTATGGTCCCATATAATGAAATTTTAAAGACTTTTTTAGTTTAAAAATCTTAACCTCATCTAGCACATTCAATTGTCCACAAAAAATAGCAATAACAATAACAATAAAAAAGAGAAGTAAATTAACTCAATTTTTAGGTTCAGTTTCTGACTTTTTGTGTGGCTGATTGTAATTTGTAAATTAATATTTTTACCGTTGTATCTTTAACTATTGACAAAATGTACTCATTCTTATCAAGAGTTCATTACTAATAAAGTTAACCCAATGATTAGAATGCTCATAAAAAAAGAAAAAGGAAAAGAAAAATGGAGGTCATTACACTCCAGTAATGTCAAGAAAAAAATAAATAAATAAATAAATAAATAAATAAAGACCAAACTATCACATTAGTGGTGAGTCCACATGATATCACGGCATTAGTGGTGTTGAATTAGTGGTTTGAAATATTTTTCTATATATAAATTTATAAAAATGTTTATAAATTTTAAATTTTTTATTAATTTGTAATTATATTTTTCACATCTCACTTATGCGATATTTCTAGAAAAAAAAAATTACAACAATTATTTTTTTTTTATTACTCTCCAGCTGTTTCAAGCATGATCCAGCTGTCTCAAACTAATGTCTTCGTACATTAGACTAGGTTCCAATTTTCTTTTTCTGACAAAGTTTTGTTTCTTTTGACTGGTTCCAATAATTTCATGACCCAACAAAAAATGATTAGAAACGTTTGCAATATTTCATTCCCCACTCTTCTTCAAAGTTATTCAATGATTTTGCATGTGTGGTGATTGAACAATAGTAATATTATAAATTTATTGATTTCATAAATCTCATATCAGACAAATTTAGGCCTTGTTTGGGAAGACTAAATAAGTGTACTTTTTGTCTTTTTAAACAAAAAAATTGAGGTTGAAAATATAGATGTTTGGGTTAACTTTTTGACTTTTTATGGAAAAATGTGTAATAAAAAATTGTGAAAATTGGTTTTTAGAGGAAAATTTGAATTGGGAGTTATGCAGCCGTAATTGTTGACTTTTGGTGAATAGTGTTAACTTTTTAACTTTTTGAGTAACTTTTTAACTTTTTGGATTATTTGGCTTTACCCAAACTTGACCTTTAATCACACACTTCAATTTGGAGTTAATTCTGAGAGGTTAATTTTGGATTCATAAAATTATTTTTTTGAACAATTCTACCTGAACAAAAATTGTACAAAGAAGGTTCCAGCCTCTCAAGAGTTAGGGCCCACACAATATGGGGTACACGTGGACTGGAGCAATCCTCTAGTGAGTTATTCTGTGCATGCAAGCTTTTTTTTTTTTTTTTTTTTTTTTTTTTTTCATGTACCTTTTTCTTTTTTGGCAGCAATACTGTAACCTCAAATATATATATACTAGTGTATGTCCGTAATTAAAGATACGGTATAAATAATATTGAGATTAAAATGTAATTGTAATTTGTACGTATCATATTAAAATTTGTAAAGTCTGTAGCACCTGATAAAAGCTCAAGTCAGCACTCCTACCATTAATTTGTGGCTAACACCTGATATACTGGTGAGTGTCATAGTACCCCGAACCACAAATATCTGATTGGAATAATATAATACACAGAACATAAATACCATAACCTCGCAAATAGTAGTCTTAAAAATTGTTTACAAATTAAGATACAGAAATCAAATATTTTGAAATAATTTTCCAATCAAGATACGGAAAGCATTGAAAAACTAAATGCATCATATCATGAAGAAGAAATCAACTCTGTGCCATAGCATTCCAACAATATAGCAATGCATTTTTCATAAAATTGCGTATGAAAAACTACTTAAATGGAAAAAAAAATAATTCAACAAAAATATTTGAAATGCAACAAAGTCCACATAGGTGGAAAGCTTTACAAAAAATGGGTTATAGCTATCGTCTGCTTTACAAAATGTGTATACTTTACAAAAATCAAACACATATTTTTGTAGTGGGTCATAGCTAATATCTTCAAATTTGTTTTTTCCCACAATTGTTACGAACGCCTCATCAATTTCCGAAAGGTGTTCATAACAAAACTTCAGGGTAAACAATATTTGTAGTGGAATCTGGCTCATTATTGGGGAGGAGGATACTTATACGATCGAAAGATGTGCATCTGGATAATACTACGTATAGTTGCCCATGACTAAAAACAGGTGTACGTAAATCAACCCCAACAAATTTCACAGATTGTCCTTGAGATTTATTAATGGTCAAGGCGTATGCCAATCGAACTGGCAATTGACGTCTTGTCATTCGGAAAGGCATTTCTGTAGAAGACGGAGTCAATGATATCCTTGGTATAAATGCCAAATTGCCAAACTTCTCTCCAGTTAAGATTCGAGCTTCAATTATGCGAATGTCGCACCTTGATACCATCAATCTTGTGCCATTACACAGTTCATCTTTCGGTGCAATGTTTCTTAATAGCATTATAGGACAACCCACTTTCAACTCTACCTGAAAAGCTGATAGCCCAGGAGGATCCAATGAATTTAAAAACTCATTAGGATATCTGTTTGTAATGGAAGGATCAATTTCATCATCTTCAGCCATCTTATCTGCAGCAAGATACATATATGTATTCCTTGGAAAAATATTCAACGCAGCAATATTGATAGTACTGACATCATCATTTTGTGCAGAAAGAATTGTACGTTCCGTTAAAAATGATGAGGTGCCACATCCAATTGTGGATAAACTGCTGAGAGTAATTCCTTTAGATCCTGACATTTGTGTATTGTTGATGGAATTTTAATGATTTCTTGCGAATTGGTTCCAACCTAATAAATAAAATAAAATAAATAAATAAATAAATGGTGTAATCAAAGTATCCTCAAATGGTATAATCAAAGTTCGAATGAGTATTACCTCCATCAAGAATTTTGCAAAAATAACATTTCCAAGGTTTGCATGATTCAGGCGCATATTCAAATCTAAATATAAAACATGTAGATCCTTCCACAAAACAGAGTGTCTCAATGATGTATTCACAATTTGCTCACGAACTCCTTTGGTTATAAATGGTAAGATTTGTCGAAAGTCTCCACCAAGAACAACAGTGATACCCCCAAATGGCTTTTCACAATCACAAATATCTCGAAGTGTGCGATCAACCGCCTCAACACAATGTCTATGTTGCATAGGAACTTCATCCCAAATTATGAGTTTTGTTTCTCTAAACAATTCAGCCTGTAATGATTGTTTGCTAAACCCACAAACTGAATTTTCCAAGACATCCAATAGAATGGAAAATGTTGAATGTGCATTGCGACCTCCTACTAATAGCAATGATGCAATTCCAGATAAAGCCACAGTAACAACAATATGGCCAAGGCTGCGACATTTTAATACAATCGTATTGTACAAAAATGTTTTCCCCGTTCTGGCACCCCTATTCAAAAAGAAAATAGTTCCTTTACTTTCAAAGACTGAAGAAGTGATTACGTTATAAGCAGTTCGTTGTCCATTATTGAGGTGATCAATAGTAATTTGTACATCTGTCTGTTGTGCCTCATTCTGTAGTTGTTGATGTTCGAATATCAATTGGTTACCAACTGTTGCACTCCAATTTGCTGTAAGTTATGGCATGGGCGGGAAGTCAATTATTAATCACATATATATATAACATTTATGCTTATTTAAGATATGACATTTATATATATATATAACATTTTCTAATATCGTAGACTTTTTATTTCTTTCGTAATTAGCAATCCATAATTTATAGAAATCTCAAGTCAAAACTAGTTGGTTGCAAGATTTAGCTAACAATCTGAATTAGATAGTTCCTAAAGAAAAATAAATTACGTATGTGATTAATAAGGTTTTTAAATTTAATATTAAGTATTGTGTGAGGTGTCATAAAATTGTTTGCCAGGTTAAAAGATGATTTATTTTTGATACGTGACATTAATTTGGTCCACATGTATAATCATTCATTTATTAGTTTAAATACCCTTCTCGTTATTATGGGCCTGTTTGATAACACTTACGTTTTCAGTTTATATTTACAAAAATTTTATAAACTGGTTTTTGTTTATTTTTAGAAAAACATAAACTACAAACGCATTTGGTTTGGACAAAATGTTTGAAAATTTTAAAAAATATAAACTAAAAGAGTGAGAAATGGCGAGTGGTGGCGTGGCGGGTGGTGAGTGGTGACAAGTGGTAGCGGATGGTGGCAGCAGAAGATGGTGGTGGCGGGTGGGTGGCGATGGAAGACGGTAGTGGTGGGTGGTGGCGAGTGGTGGTGACGGAAGACGATGATGGCGGGTGGTGGGTGATGGGTGGTGGCGGCAGAAGACAGTGATGGAGGGTAGTGGCAGAAGATGGTGGTTGAAGGTAGTGGCAGGTGGTGGCGACAGAAGACAATGGTGGAAAGTGGTAGCAGGTGGTGGCAGCAGAAGACGGTGGTGGAAAGTGGTGGTAGATGGTGGCGGGTGGTGGCAGCAGAAAACGGTGGTGGAAAGTGGTAGTAGATGGTGGCAGGTGGTGGGTGGTGCTGGCGGAAGACGGTGGTGGAAAGTGGTGGCAGGTGACGGGTGGTGGCGGTGGAAGACGGTGGTGGAAAGTGTTGGCTAGTGGCGGAAGATGGTGGTGGCGGGTGGCGGCGGCGGAAGACAGTGGTGGAAAGTGGTGACAGGTGGCGGGTGGCGGCGGCGAAAGATGGTGGTGGTGGAAAGTGGCGGCGGAAGACGGTGGTGGGTGGTGGCGGCAGAAGACGGTGGTGGAGGGTAGTGGTAAGTGGTGGTGGCAGAAGACGGTGGTAGAAAATGGTGGCAGGTTGTGGCGAGTGGTGGGTTGTCAAAAAAAAAAAAACTGAAAACGTAAACTCATTTTTTGAGTTTACAAATTTTAGCCAAATTTATAAACTGAGACCACTGGTTTATAAACCAAAATATTTACCAAACAAATTTTTATGACAATTTTTAAAATTTTTGTAAATATAAACTGAAAACTGAAAACGTGGTGTGTTTGGTAACGTTTATGTTTTCAGTTTATATTTACAAAAATTTTATAAACTGGTTTTTGTTTATTTTTTATTTATTTTTAAAAAAACATAAACTACAAACACGTTTGGTAATTGACAAAATGTTTAAAAAATTTTAAAAATATAAAAAAGAGTGAGAAATGACAAGTGGTAGCAAGTGGCGGTGGAAGACGGTGGTGGAAAGTGGTGACGGTGGGTGGTGGGTAACTGGTGGCGGTGGGTGGTGGTGGTGGATGGTGGCGGGTGGGTGTTGGTGATGGGTGGGTAGGTGACAGTAGCGGGTGGCGGGTGGTGGGTGGTAGCGAGTGGGTGGTGGTGGCGGGTGGTGGCGGTGGCGGATGACGGGTGGTAGTGGTGAGTGGATGGGTGACGGTGCCGGGTGGTGGGTGGTAGTGGTGGCGGTGGCAGGTGGTGGGTGGTGGTGACAGGTGGGTAGCGGATGGCGGGTGGTGGTGGATGGTAGCGAGTGGGTAGTCGGTGGTGATGATGGGTAGGTGGGTGACGGTGGCGGGTGGTGGGTGGTAGCGAGTGGGTGGTAGTGGTGGTGGCGGCGGCGGCGGGTGGTGGGTGATGGTAGCAGGTGGGTGGCGGATGGCGGGTAGTTGTGGTAGTAGGTGGGTAGGTGACGGTGGCGGGTGGTAGGTGGTAGCGAGTGGGTGGTGGTAGTGGTGGGTGGTGGTAGCAAGTGGGTGGTGGATGATGGTAGTGATGGTAGTGGTGGTGGTGGTGGTGGTGGTGGTGGGTGACGGGTGGGTGGCAGGTGGCTGGTGGTGGCAGGTGGTGGATGGTGGTGGCAGGTGGGTGGTGAGTGGTGGTGGCAAGTAGGTGGTGGTGGTAGGTGGTGGTGGCGGGCGGTGGATGGTAGTGGCGGGTGGATAGCAGGTGGGTGGTGGTGGTGGTGGTGACGAGGGGTGGGTGGTGGTGGAGAGTGGGTGGCAGGTGGGTGGTGGTGGCGGGTGGCTGGTGGGTGGTGGTGGCAGGTGGGTGATGAGTGGTGGTGGCAGGTGGTGGTGGCGGCGGGTGGGTAGTGGGTGGTGGTGGCGGAAGACGGTGGTGGAAATGGTGGCAGGTGGTGGCTAATGTTGGGTGGTAAAAAAAAAAAATTCAAAACTCAAAACGGAAACACATTTTTTGTGTTTTCATTTTTGGCCAAATTTATAAATTAAGACCACTAATTTATAAATTAAAATTTTTTCTAAACAACTTTTTTATTTAAATTTTTAAAATTTTTATAAATATAAACAAAAAATTAAAAACGTAAATATTACCGAACCACACCTCAGTATTACCAAACGCTACCTATGAAAATTGAAGTCTTTGATAGGCAAAGGTTGGTTGTTGTAAAGCAATGTCAACAAAGTTGAATGAAAGACTTGGAGGGCACAGCATTTTCGATTCGGACAGTTCAGCTAACGGATGGTTTTATTTATTTATTCACTTCTTTTAAGAAGGGGCGGCAGGCGGTGATTTTTAAGGTTTATGTTTAAATTTATAATTTATTAAAAATTCACGAAAGAAAAATAAAATAGAAAGTGTATTTAATAAAAATTATTAGGGTATATTGCAAACTTTTTCAATGTATTGACACTATTTATATTAATTTTGTCTTTTTAATTTTATTAAATAAAAATATACGTAATTATGTTAAAATTGTGAAATTTATAATATATATTTTTTTAAATTTCAAGAAAAATCTGTATAATTTACCTAAATTATTATTGTTTTTTTATACTTTCCTCTTCTCTTTTGTTTTTCCTCGCAAATTTACAATCGAATGGTTTTGGTCAAAATGCCCAAATAACAAAACAATAATTTTTTTAAAAAGTTTGTTTTATTAAATAAAATTAAACATACACTATCTACTCTAGAAAATCACTGACAACAAATCAAACTTATACTAGTTACTAAAATTTTTTACATTCATATTTGTTGGCATTACCTCCTTTTTTTTTTTCTTTTTTTTTATTTATAATTTGATCTCGTAATGTTGACCTAGAATTGAAGATGTGTAAAAAGAAATTATGTTCTAAAGTTATGGTAGTTCATATACACAGTTTTGTTCCTTCTTTAATTGAACCCCTAGTGAAGGGTAAGTTTGATTTTCCGAATTAATTAGTCCGTAAAGCCGGATATTGAGTTATCTAATTTTTTATCCTTTTTTTCACAAATTTGAAGTAGCGTTTTGATTTCGAATATATTCAGTACATGGTTTCGTATCATCATCCATTGAGAAAAAAAGAAATAAGTAAATAAAGGAAAGGAATGGGCACCCATTTTGGGGGGAAAAAAACAAATAATAATCAAATACGATGGCTACTACTGAAAAAGGAGGACAAGACAAAGAAAAAAGGCAAAAAAAGAAGAAGGAAGTTTCTCGAGATAATTGCCACCTATAAGCAAACTGCGTGCACACGGAACACCATCAATTTACAATTTAGTCTGCGTTTGAATAATGAATTTGTATAAAAATTAAAAAATAAAATAAAAAAAAGTGAATGAAATGTAACTATAATTTATTTATATTTAAATTACCTTTTGTTATTCTAATTTTTTAAATTTTCATTCAAATTCATAAGCAAAGCACAATCTTAGGCATTTATATGTACATACATATATCCATATGAATATATATAATAATACATGCATAAAGAAGTTATTTTATGTCACATATTATACTATTTAGATTCTGAACAATTGTCTAAGTAATAACGAAAAAGACACTTAAATGTCAAAATAAGTAGATTTTAAGTTCAAATCTATAAATCTTTAAACTGTTAGAGAAAAAAATACATGGACCTCATACTATGGTTGGTAAATTAAATTTTTCCTTAAAATCAATTAGTGAAAACTTTTCATTTCGAGTGATTTACGAGAAGACACATGTTGTGGTGGTATCATTCAGCCTTTATTCATGTATACTTGCATTTAATAACAACATAATAAACACGTGTCATATTGTAATATAGTTTAATGAAAGGCCAAGAAAATTGGGACATGGGCCCGGAGGTGATACTACTGTCATACAACTTCACTCCACTTCAACTACGTAACTACGTGGAAGCAAACTTCCATCTCATAATAATAAGTCGCATAATAATATGAGGTCCCCTAATTTTACAATACACACATCTATTTATAGATTGACTCTATATCATCTTTCACCCTCCTCCTCACCTTAAACTTTGAACGTAAAACACCCTACCTTAAAAACCCAGAAGAAAATGGAAGAAGATCAAGCTAGCAAGCATTCCACTCGACCATACCGAGGAGTTCGGCAGCGAAAATGGGGGAAATGGGTATCCGAAATGCGCGAACCAGGCAAGAAAACCCGAATATGGTTAGGAAGTTATGAATCACCTGAAATGGCAGCAGCTGCCTATGATGTGGCTGCATTGCATTTCAAGGGACACGTGGCGCGTCTCAATTTCCCCGACTTGATTGATAGTCTTCCAAAGCCCGCGAGCTCCAATGCTGAGGATGTACAGGTGGCGGCTCAGGAGGCTGCCAAGCTGTTTAAAAGACCTGTTGATCAGATGAGGAGTGGTGGTGGTGGCAGTAACTTGGTTCCGATTAGGGTTGGGCTGTCGCCGAGTCAGATTCAGGCTATAAATGAGTCACCATTGGACTCACCTAAGATGTGGATGGAACTGGCTGGGGCTCTATTATCAGCAGAACCTATGGTTTTGAGTCATGATATTGATGAGTTGAGTGAGTGGGATGAAATTAAGCTTGATTCTATTTGGGATTTCTAGGCTAAATATGTATAGGCTAATAGCAATAAATATAGTCAACAAACAATAGACCATTCTTATGCATTTAATTCCCCCAAATAAAAGGTACACTTTATATTATATAATTTTTTTTGGAGTAATATATTGGAGACTGTAATCTTGGGAGACGAGTTTTGTCGTTGCAAGACTTAAACCCTTCATCTTTTATTGGTTTTCGAGCATTTTACGACCAATTAATTTCCCCAAATAAAAGTTCCACTTGTTCTTGTTGGTATTTTATTTGGTTTTTTTTTTTTTTTTTTTCTTCTTCTTCTTCTTATTTTCCTGAATACAACAAAATCTTCAGCATTTCATATGAATTGCTTTGTAATGACTCATTTCTTGACCACCATTAATCCCGCATATTCTAGATGGGATTTGTAGGGACATAATTTTTGAATGAAAACACGTGGCCGATGTGTCACCGAAGTGCCAGCCGAGGTGCCACGTGTCCTGATTATGACGCTGAGATGATCTCGGCTACGCCGAGGTTATCTGCGAAGAAACTGGAATCCGAGATAAGCGGATAAATGACAAGAGTCCTAGAATGGGAGAAGATTTCAGTTTGGGTAAAGATAAAACTCTTAGAGAGTTTATTCTAATCCTACTGGGAGTCCAAAATTAGCAGAATCCTAAGTCCATTAGAGGTAGGCTTCTATTGGGACTAGGATTGTGTTGGTTATAAAAGAGAGGCACCCTGTAGACATCCCATTTTTGACCGCCCTTAAGACTTGGGCACTACTGATGGTTTACTTGATGGTGAATGGCGTGCAGGGCAAAGGTTCAATTTCTTCGGCAAGGAGAGAGACAAATCCCAACTTCACACCCCTTTTGGACCAAAACAATCTTGATCAAAAGATTTTAGACCTTAAAACCCTCTCTTTCAAAATATTTTTGAAACAAAATTTCTGCGATGTTCCGACGCTCGCATTTGGTTAAATATTGCATTTTTCGGCAAATCGAGGAAGGACAAAGTGAAAATGAATGAAAGAGAGATGAAATCTCTGAAAAATCTTTCAAAATATCTTGTTTGGGGGTTTGGAGTTGAGGAAAAATGGAGAAGAGGGAAGAAACCAAGTTAGGAAAGAATATGGGCATGAATCGTTAAGAGAGAGACGAGCAGTCCTCGATAAATCGGGTCTATCCTTTTGTATACTTGGATTTAAGCTATGAGGCCACCATCGTTGGAAAGAAGACTTTCGGGGCTTCATTTTACACTCAAGAATTTCCTAAATTTGAGTCCGGATGGGGGAGATATGGTTGGTTGAAGTTGGGCATCAATCCGGGTAAGATCGAAACTGAGCGGCTTCACCAAAATAGGCATAACTTTTTTTACAGTTGGAATTTTTATTCAAGGATGCCACCATTGGAAAGCTTACTTCCGGGGCTTCAATTTGGACATAAGAATGACCTGCAAAGGAGTCCAGATGAATGAGTTATGCCCATTTGAAGTTAGGTCTGGAAAGCAGATTTTTGTGGCCGATCGGCCAAAAAAAGTAGCAGATCGGCCATCACAAGTAACAAGTCGGCACCAAAGATGGCCGATCAGCCAAGAGTGACCCAAATTCATTTTTTTTGAAGATATTTCTCCTCTAGTTGTTTCCAGCTTGTGCCAGCTGTCCTAACTTAGATATTTTCGACCAAGCTCTTGCATTTTGCTATATATGAAGCCATATTTCATATATCTCCTAACTTAGAACATTTTGGCAAGTTTGAGAGCTTCTCACACTAAAATATCTCTCTCTCTCTCTACAATTTTCAGAGCTAAATCTCTGCCTCTCTCTCTAGTTTGCTCTCTCTTGCCTTCTTGTGCATAGAAGTAGAGAAACATGCCTAGTTTGCCTATGCATCCTTGATCAAAGTTGCCTATCTTTGCACTACAACAAAAGTTACCTATAACCACGTTTCTTACGCAATGTTTTTTTGAAAAATGTTATGGAAGAGGTAAAGTGAAATTAAAAGGCACGCATTTTCCTTTTATAACCACGCGTTCGACTTTTAAACGGTGCTCCGTCTCCCTCTGTCCCCATTTCTGTTTCCGTCATTCTTTTTTCTCTATCCATTTCTCTCTCCATCGTTTTCTCTCTCCGTCCTAGATCTAGGGTTTTCTCTGTCTCCTCATGCTCCTTGAGAGATTCACTAGGGTTGATTCCGATTACTTGTTCAGATCTAATTCTAAATCCATCGATTCTTGAATCGATTTGGTTAAAATTTCTTGACGGTTTTTTGTTTTTCTTGATTCTGATTCTGATGATTTTGTAGAGGAAGATGGACCAGTTGAGTTGCACAAATCGACGGGGTTACGAGACCGATGAGTGAAGAAGGTTCAAGATCATCGAGATCGGGATCGAAACAGGGATCGGGACTGAGACCAATCGAATCGGGGACTGAGGAAACCAGCCGATTGAGTGAATACTGGGTTTCTAGAAATCGAGTTGCTACGTTAGCGAGGGGATTTTATCTAGAGTTTTGAGCCTGTTAAAGCTCCTTCTCAGGTATGGTCCTCCCGTCGCTACTATCCCTAAAGTTTGGTCCTCTCACTCTCTCTCTCTCTCTCTCTCTCTCTCGCTCCATCAGATCTGGTCTCATACACAAGACTCACTATATTCCTCGCTCTTCGATCTGGCCTCTCTTCAGTCGAATTGTACTCTTTTTAATCTTTTCACTTGCAATTTTTGGTTTGCTCTCTTTTCAATAGAATCTCATTCACTTTGATATTTTTGTTTTTCAATCTCACTATTTTCAATTTTTTCAATCTATGTATATTGGTAGAACATAATTTTACGTATTTCTAATGAACATAGATAATTAGACTATGTTATTCCTTTTTGTCTTGAAGGAAGAACACTAGAATCCTTGATTTATTTTTTTTTTCTAAATTTTTTTTTACTATAATGCGATGTTGGTTGTAGGTATTGGGCTCAGGATAAGTGTGTTTGCGTTTGCTTCATGGTCCAAGCATCATAGTTTTTGTGTTGTTGCAGTTTTATGGTGGAAGTTTGGTGTATAAATAGTACTGTTCTTGATGTAGTTGTTCTCAACTCTGTCAAATTTCCTTTCATTTTTTTTGTGCATTTCTACTTCATATGTCATATGACCTTGGTCTTCAAGTTGAGAACATAAAAATCATTTGTAGTGTTTGATTGATCTTTTTTAGCAAGCGTGTCTCTTCAGTTGATGAAGATTGAAACTCAATCCAAATCATTTCCAATTGATTATATCGATTCATTTAATTTTTTATTTATTTTTTACACCCAATCATCTGCTTACTTATATGCGAATATTTTGTTTTTGTGGATGATCACAGATGTGGACATTCTTTTTGTTACAACTGCGGATCTCCTTTAATAGCCCACTACTGTAGTAAATGTAAGCATTAAGTCCTCATAGATGCCAGCCTTTTTGCTCTTCTACTGCAAGTTAAAATGTAGAAAAGTAGTGCAGGATATGGTGCGTAGAGAATGGAAATATTATTATTTAGGTGTATATATGGAGTCATTGGAAAACAAATCAGGATGTGAAAGTATGTTTCAAATTGAAGCATTGTCTTGAATTGTTTCAACTTTCAATTGAAATGTGAATGGAAATATATTATATAGTTGAATTTTGTTTGTGTGTGAAATATTTCAATCTATGCAAGTTCAAGTTTTTATTTATCTCTAGTATGATGTGAATTAGAGAGAGTTCCATTTTAGCTGTTACTGTATTCTTTAACCTGGTTTGGTTCTCCCTCAACAATAATATTCCTAAAAAGGGGATTTGCGGATGTTAATTGCTTCTTAGCTGGTCCATTAAAAATTTAAGATATGATATAAAGGGCATTGATTTTGTGTCGCCCCGGCCATCTTCATGGTCCTCTACTAGCTTTTTCTTGAATACTTTCATGTTTTGTACCGATGTTGAAGGAAAATTGGCTATTCTGACATTTTTTGTGTGCCATAATAAAACAAATAAGTAAACCTAGTTTAAGTCTCATTGGAGGCTTTAGATTAATCGACCAACCTTTGTACATCATAATCATAATCATAATATGCATAAGCTTATTAGTATGCAAATTCATGGTTTAGGCAGATGGACAAGTTTATTCATTGTGTCAACCTTGTAATAATTTTTATAGGCCTTGCTCAATCTGAGTGAATTAGAAAGACAGTAGCCTGGATTTTCATTTTCCCTTATGCTATCAAAAAGGTATTACTCCATTTATAGTTCTTTGACATATATAACTCCGACATAAAGTATAAAAACACAATTGTTTTTGAATAAGATCATAGTAACTGTTTGTGCTCTTTGCATGAAACTAATCATAAATTCATCATTTTGAAGGCAGATGTATCATCATCACCATCATCAAGGAAAGAACATCCACCCCTCCTCAAGAGGATCCATTCCTCCAAAAAGGCATTTGTTTCTGCAATGGGGAAATGGTGCAGGAGATTCTGGACTTGTACTTTCAACCGATGCAAAGCCTAGACTGAAATGGACACAAGACCTCCGTGAGCGGTTCATAGAAGCAGTAAATCAGCTTGGAGGAGCAGACAGTGAGTGCATACAACATAATAAGTTTAAGAAAAAACCAAAGGAAAAATGTCTAATGCTCAACTAATTGAAATATCTCTTCTTTGTTACAGAGACTACTCCAAAAATAGTTTTGAAACTTATGGGGGTTCCGGGACTGACATTATACCACTTAAAGAGCCATTTTCAGGTAAATATTTTAGGCCAACCATAGTTACTTGAAAAAGTCTCTAAGGTCTCAGATTTTTATTTTTATTTTTGGAGGATTGTTATATTCATATACTTGTATATAAGCACACAGATTAAGAATAACTCCTTCAATTTTGGTTTGGCAGAAATACAGGCTCAGTAAGAATCTCCATGGGCACTCTAATATTGGAACAAACAAAATTGGTAAGAAGTTCAACAATTATGGAGTATAAATTATTTTAAGCTACGCCAACTACTGGCAATGGAATAGCTTACAGAATTCAGGAATGCTTGTAGTGGCAGGAGAAAGGATGTCTGAGGCAAATGGAACTCATGAGTAATTCAAGCATTGAAACGCAAAACAAATAAGTAAGATCTCGAAACCCATTTCATGTTCTTTCTGCTCCTTTATCCATTCCTTTGTTTTCTAAAAATTACTTGAACTGATACTTTAATTATGAAACCTTTTATTCAGAAGCTTACATATAAGCGAAGCAATACGGATGCAAATTGAAGTGCAGACAAGGCTACATGAACAGTTTGAGGTACAAAACACTGAGAAATTTCCTGTGTGTACAATTATAGGAAGCCTTTCTTCAATGCTATAATAAAAAAATTCTGCACCAATTCAAGATAAATCTAGATGTCACTTACTTTAATCTAGAAGACATTATATGAAATGGGAAGAAAGAAACAGACAACAAACAAGTTAATCAATTATACAGATGCATAGCTATACTACCTTTAATCAAGAAAGAATATTAAAACATATTTATCAGATATTAACATATGATGTGTGCACAATATTCTTCTTACATATATGCATTTTACAAAGAGAAAGTTAAAGTATATCTAAACACAATGCTTCAAATTGACAACTATGATATAAAGTGCATCTCATCATTTTTGGAGACAGAACATATCACATGCAACTTTATTATAAAGCAACTGCTATATTACCAAGCATCACTTTTAACTTGTCACAAGGAATATTAATTAAAGGCATAATTGTTCAAATATTTATACTCTGTTTTTCTCTCAGGATATTCAAAAGATAGAAGCAGTGTCGTGGCCATAGGACTCAATGTTCACACAGCACTAGTTGATGACACAAGTACCGAAACCATGGGCATATATGATGCAGTAGAGTGCTTGCAATGAGTTCTCTACTATGCTCATCACTTAGTTTTCCATGTAACATTTTTGTTCACCAAATATACAATCAATCAGTGAGATGTACATTCGCCAGTTTTAAACTATTATTGAATTCCTTCTCTTAGGTTATCACGCATTGAACCCTTATTTTAGAACTATATTGCATGATTACTTATGCATACAATGTGTGGTGAGAAATGAAATATTAAGACTAGCAGTTAAAAAGTGCATTAACTTTTCTATCATGATATCTATCATAACAGCTTATGGTGCACTAAATTTTTATTTTTATAGCTATATTCTAAATGATACGTTTTGCCCAAATGGATTATGACAATGACTATTTATCTTTCGAATGTGATTTACTGGTTGAATGATGCATTGCACAAAATATGATCTCAAAATTAGTAATGAGATGGTGTGTTTTTGCAGTTGTAAATTTATTTATGTTAGATATTTAGCGATGCTTTGTTGTGCTTGATGTCAAGGGAAATGGGTTAATGATGGATAATGCATATATATTAATTGCTAGGTTGCATGATGGGTTAGTGATAGATTTTGCAAATTTACTTACTGGGTTGCATGACGAATCATTTTTGCGCAATAGCACTTTTAAGAGACCATCATTTTTTAGTCTTCAAGTAATAATGGCATGCTCAATGGCTAATGTTTATTGGGTTGATTGTTAATGGCTGCTGTAAAAATCCAACTATCTAGTCTATTTTTTTCTGCCTCTTAACTTCTTTATAATCAGATAGAGTTTTGTCTTTTTTTTCCTTTTGATTACAGTGAAAAAAGCTTTTATGATCTTGAGAATGACAAAGAATGGAAAGATGATTCGTGTATATAATCATCATTTCGCTAAAGAGGATTGGAGGACTTGAAGATGAAGTTATTTTCAGAGTTTGGAGAGTAACCCCCATATTCTTTTTATTAAAATGTAAAAATATTAATAATTTTTTTTTTTTGGTATTGAGTTAACATATTGTGTTTTAAGCATTTTTTTTTTGGTTTTTAGTTATGGAAAATTGAATAATGGATACTGACTCACATTAGGGTATATATTTTGAAATGGTGATGGTGACGGTGACGGTAACGGTGACGGTGATGGATAATAGGTTTGCTTTGAACAAAGTTGAAAATATCATTAATTATGATTTTTTTTTTTATTTTGAAAAGAAAGAAAGAAAGAAAAGCTGGCGTTTTTAATAAAAAACGTCGCAAAATATCGTCCTGATTACGTCATAGTTAACCCTTTTAACGGACACTGTTAACGTATGTTAAGAATTAATGGCGTTTTAAAAAACGCCGTATAAACTCTTTAATGGCGTTTTTAAAACGCCGCAAAGATATGACGGCAGCCACATCAGCAACGAATTTTATAAACATCGCTTTATTTTTTTGCGGCATTTTTTTGGCCTATTGCGGCGTTTTTTAAACGCCTCTAATTTTTGATTTTCTTGTAGTGTTGGCAGGAGGTTGCTTGAAGCTTACTTGGGACTTTGTTTGAGCTCCAAAAGGTGATTTGAGCTCAGATTCTTGCCTGTTTTGGTACTTGGCTTCAAGAGGTATAAACTCTCCCCTTTAAACTTGTTTTGCATAGCTTGTTTTGCTATCTTCTTCAACTACTTTGGGGCTGTTTTTGGGGTGTTTTTGAACTGAAAAAAACTCTATTTTTCAGTCCTCAAAATGGTAGTTTGAGCCTTGTTTGGCTAGGGGGTTGTCTCTCTCTTTTGCTCCTTGGCTTGTAAAGCCTTTTGAGCTATTTTTCTAGGCCTTTCAAAACAAATTTTCGTGGCCTTTTAACCACTGAAATCCAGAGAATTTTCAGTGGTAAAAACCCTATTTCGAGGTCCCAAATAGGAGGGGGTGGTCCCCTCTCCTCTTGTCTTGTTAGCATGTATTGTTGGCCTATCAAATGAGCATGTATTTCTCCCTTCTTGAGGCTTAGTTTGAGCATGTTTTTGTGATTTTTTTTAACATGTTATAACTCTGTTTTTAGTTGGTTTGATCACTTATTGCATGCTTCTTACACTTGTAGTGTAAATCCTCTTTGCTAGCCTTGCATGCCTAATGAGTTAACTTGTTATTCTAGCACGTGTTGGCTTAGTCTCAGCCCATTTTTGGTGGTATTTTGGCATGCCTTAGCTTTGATTTTGGTCGACAAGGTCACCTCTTGCATGCTTCTTACACTTGTAGTGTAAACCTTGCTCACTAGCCTAGTATACTTGGTGTTTTGGCCCATCATTCTAGCTTGTCTTGGCTATACTCCATGCATGTTTTGGTACTATTTTGACATGCTTTTGGATTGTTTTGAGTGTTCTTGGCCTTTTGGGGCTTGCTTTGTATAGCTATGGCATAGAGGGCTTCACTAGTCTTGAGTTTTGAGACCACTAGCATGCTATATTTGTGATGTTTGCATGCCTTGGCATCATTTGGCATGGTATTTCAGAGCTTATATCTTTGCCATACTCTCATGTTTATCACTCCTTCAATGTGTTTGAGAGTTGCCCCTTTATGCCTTGTTTGTGAGCCATTGCATGAGCATGCATTTCTCGCCTTTCATGTTATCATTTCAGATCATTTTCGCCACTATTTTGGCCTGCTATAGCTCTATTTTGGGCTGGTTTAATCATTTGAGCATTGTATGGCATGCTTCTAGTGTAATGCACTTCACTAGCTTTGGCGTTCTTAGCTCTAAGCATATCTTGCATGCATTGTTTTCATGTTTCAATGTCATTTAGCATACTATTTCAGTGCTGGAATGTATGTCATTGCATCCCATTCTTCATTTTTTATATCACTTTGAAAGAGGTTTTAAGCCCTTTGTTGGTTTGAGCACGAAATCGAGGCGTTCATGCCTAATGGTTTTAGCCTTCTCTTGAGGGTTTCTACTAACCAACGGCATGATGCTTCTTTCATGTTCAAGATGCTTGTGGCTTAGTCCGTTTTTCCATTTAGAGGACTTCTCACTTTTGGACTTAACCGGTTAAAGGATTAATTGGTAATCTAAAATGAGTAAACAAATTGAATTGAAGTAAAACATGCCAAGATAACATGTTTGTGTTGCATTGCATGTGTTTGGATTGGACGTTAATCCAAACACGAGAAACGAGGGACGTTTCACACTTAAAGTGATGAAACGTGCCTCATTTTCTTAGTCGCTGACACCCTTGATCGTGCATGATAGGGTGGAAGTTTCATTGAGTTTATTTGTGCATTCATCAACATTGTGCAAATTTGGCTCCTCGGCCATCGTGCATTGTGATGCTCGGTTGGTGGCCCGAGAGTTGAGTACCATACTCCTTTGAGCTTGAGATATGATAAGGAGTGTGGTGGTACACATATTTCCTTGCAAATACACTGCCATGCCTCTGTTTGTGCTCTGTTGTAGCAAAATGAGAAATCGCAGGAAGCAGTGGCCGACCGGTCATCAAAGCTGCCAACCGGCCACCAAGTCTGCCGATCGACTATCAAAAGTGTCTGATGACCATTATCTTTAGCCGATGGCCATTCCTCTTGGCCAACCAACTCTTAGCATATTCTTAAGGTGGATCAGAAGCATCTGGGAAGTTGGCATAATTTTTAGAAGTCCAAAAGAATGCAAACAAAGGCATTAAAGGCACGGTAATGGATTTCCGAGCTGCACTTCTCGTCCCGAGGCCATTTTAACTACTTTGTTTAGCTAGTTAATTTGTTGATTTTGTAATTAATTAGTTAATGTATTTAGCTAATTTGTTTCATCTCTGTAATATTCTAATTAGCTTAGTATAGCTAGTTTCAATTTGGTTTGTAATTAATTAGCTTAGCATAGCTAGTTAGTTGATTTATTCGGACCCTCCGTCGAGAGGGCACAGCTGTTGTAATAAGTGTGCGTGTGTGTGATGCATGTCTTCCAACCCCCATTTCTTTTTTCATTTTACTTAACCGCTTACGATGGTTAGTTTTAGGGCATGTTTCAATTAGCATCCTCATGTTTTGCATGCGTGCATCATTCATTCGTATTGCATGTACCGGGTTCAGCGCATCATTCAAACCGCATTGTATTTCAATACACTTTACTTGAATATGTGTTTAAAAGCATGTTATCAAGTGTTGCATTCATATGCCATTCTAGATAGCCGAGCCTATTTTAGTTGCATTTTGTATGTGTTGCATTAGGCATCTTAACTTAGCTAGGATCATGCATTGATTACTAACTAGCTTCTTTTTTGGCTCGGAGTACTAGGTAAGCTTTTTTACGCTTTAGCATACTGTATGAGATGTGTATGTTGCCATGTATAGCATGCTTGCCATGAGGCTATTTGCTTAACTGCTATAATTGCATGAATGCCTGTGGATGGAGGCTCTATTGCCTGGATTAGAACAACTCGATGATTGTGAGTTTTAAGCCCACTTGAAGTGGCAAAATCATGTTTTTCTAAGCCCACTTGAGGGTGGCAAATCCGCGTCTTAGCCTACTTGCGAGTAGCATCTTCAAGCCATTTTCAAAAACAAACATGAGTTGTTTTGTTCCAATCCGCATGATTGAGTCTATACTTGTATGCTGCGCGCATCACATAGTAAGGTTAGCTAATAAACCAGAAAAAGGACACATGTGTTTTCAAAAACAACATATCATGTTAGTAAAGGCCGGTCTTTGATCTAGGGAGCGGGGGTGCTCATTTCAGAACCTTCCCCTCTCGTACCCAAGTTCTCGAGCTGAGGCAACTTTGGTGATGACGGATACGTGGCCTTAGGCACGAGTCAGGGTTTCCTAAATTTCTCAAAAATAAAATATTTAGGTGGTGACTCTGAAATCTGGCAAAGCAGTCCATGTTTGGCGTTTTTTTGATTAAAATCGATTTTCTAAAAACAATTTGTCAGATTTGGACTCTTTGGTGATTTATCAGTCTTACATTGCACTTTGTGAGATTAGATTCAGAACCGTGACAAGAGTCCGAACTGTAGTAACTATAAACCACAATTCGCGTCTTCGCGCGCAGAGCGGAGTTCGGGCAGTCTACAGTTTCTAGCGACTCTGCTGGGGATTTAGAGAACTTGACTCGAACATCATGATATGTTGTTTTGTTTACACTTATGTGTTTCTTTGCATTGCATTTGCATAGGTGCGCCTAAGTCACCGTGTTTGCCATCTGCCATTCCTGAACGGTTTGCCAGAGGCTTACTTGGAAAAGCGTGCCATAAGGCTGACCGGTTACGGGCTCTGCCACGATGGGAACACAAACCTCGGTTGTTATCGAGGCACCCTTTTTGACCATTCGACCTAGTTGTATATCAGAAACTATAGTGACCATTCCGAACTAGAACAAGTTGCTTACCCAATTGTAGGTTGTTTGAAACCGCTGCGTGCGTAGCGAAACCCTAGCTCTTGACAAAATAGGACAGGGAAACCCTACCCCACTATAGGGGTGTTTTGGCTCTTACTTGCTTGATATGTGCTGTCAGAGTGTGTCTCTACAGGGATGTATGTATTAGTTGCAAGTTTGAGTATCGGTCTAAGAGTATCAGTTTACAGGCAGAATTTTGAGTAGAATTCAGTAAAGAATGCAGTCATTCAGTTGTGCTCATATCTGTTTTGGTGAAATCAGGCTGAGATGCTGTCTGTTTTCTCTTTTGCAAGGTAGTCTTGGAACCATAGCTTCGGAAGGCTCTAATATCTCCCTAGTGCATTGGACTTGTGTTGATAGACTTTGTCAGGTCAGAGATTCAGTTCAAGGGCAACCAGTGTTACCTTCGCCGAAGGCAAGGCAAATAAAGGCCAGTCAGGGCTCACCGGTTTAACTAATCCGGTAGTCACCAGTTACATCACCTCTGTTCAACTCAGCAGACTGTGACGGCACAAGGTTCAGAAGAAGTTGTGGTCGTGATAGCAGCATTAGATCAGGGAACTGCCGTACAGGATAAGACCAATGCCGAAGTGCAACGCCCATCTGGGGCACCTTCCACACATCCAGTCTCGAGACCCCAGCCGAACTTTGACCCACTTCCGCTAGCTGAAGATTTGCAGGATCCAGATCCTCGAGAAGGGTTGGCTCAAGGTCGAGTTTTTAGACCCCTGGTGCAGCCTAATGAGAGGCTTTATCCCCTTGATGTTAATGAGCTCGACCCGACCTCATTAAAAATTGCTAACCTTGAGAAGCAATTCAAAAAGGCACAGGGCCTTAACTCCATTCCTGACATTGAGGATGGGTACCCCGAGGTTGCCATACGGCTCCCAGACAGATTCAAAATGCCACATATTGACCGTTTCGACAGCTCTGGAGATCCTATGGTACATATTCGGCTTTTCTTGGATGTGCTGAAGCCGATGGGTCTGACTATGCCACAGAAAATTTCTCTGTATGGAAGAACCCTGTCGGGTGTAGCAGCCGCATGGTATGCCAAGTTAGAGAATACAGTGAAGCAGAACTGGGAAGGATTGGCTGAGGCCTTTGTTGATCAGTATTCTTACAATACCCAAGTTGAAATGACCACCCAAGAGCTTGAAGCAACCCATCAGAATCCTACAGAGCCTTTTGTGGAATTTGTTGCGAGGTGAAGAGCAAAGGCAGGAAAGGCAGCATAGATGACAGATCGCCCTTCTGAGAGGGATCAAGTGTGGATAGTGGTGCGAAACCTCGAGCATGATATGTTGCAAAAGTTGATAGTCACTCCACTATTCACTTTCAAAGGTTTGCATGAACTGGGGGTTCAGGTCGAGAATGCGTTCAACAGTGGGATCATTCCCAGAACAAGTGAACCGATAAGGAGGGTTTTTGCAGGGAGTACCAATGCTGGTAGTCGCACTATTCCCAAACCCACTGAAATCAATACAGTCACCATAATCGACCCTTTTGCCAAACCAAGCCTACAAACAGCCAGCCCAACCTGAGCTCAGGGTAGAACTTTCACTCCCCTCTATATGAGCCTAACCAGAGCACTAAAAGTTTTGATCGAAAGAGGGCATCTCAAACCCCTTGATCCTCAACCTCTGCCTGACCCATTCCCGGCCAGACATAACCCCACTAAGTACTGCGTGTATCATCAGTAGCGCGGTCATGGCACCGATCGTTGCTACCGCCTTTGTCATGAGCTCCAGAATCTAATCGACAATCGGACGATAGCTCCACCTCAAGACCCCAATGACCAAATATCTCCTGCCTACCTCAACATCATCCATATACTGCCATCCACCTATGACCCCAGTATATACATCACCCCAGCCCATTTACCCAAGCCGGAGGTGTTCATTCCAGTCAGCATGGAATTATGCATGATGAATGCACTCGAATCGCAATCATCTCAAACCTGTGAACCCACTACTTCTGAGCTGATGAGAATGGTCGAAGATCTTTAGAGAACTGTGGCAGATCTGGCCTTTATCCCCTTAATGTTCAAAGGTAGGAGTTGTGCTTCGACGCAACTAATGGAGAAAGGTCAAAGAGAGCTCATAATGAAGCTGAGAGTAGTGCACCTAAAAGGCTGAAGTCAGGAGATAGCCGAGCTCCTGGTCGGACCAAGGAGGACCTAAGGGATTACCTACAGAGGAGGCAACAAGATGCCGAGGTAACCTCCCCGGTCAAGCTGAGAACGCCATTCTCGGTAGAATTGGACAAATTCGAAACCCCGAAGAGGTTTAGCATGTCGAGATTCCAGATCTACGACAGGAAGTCGGACCCCAACTTTCACGTCGGTTTGTACCTGAACTCGATGGCGTTATACACTAGGAACGAGCCATTGTTTTGCAAGGTGTTCCCCTCATCCTTTGTAGAAATTGCATCAGACTGGTTTCACCAGTTGCCGAAAGGAACTGTAAAAACCTGGGAAGGCCTGGCCGAGATGTTTGTGGCCAGGTTCGTGACAAACAAACTACAGCCATTAAGGGTGGATGCCCTGATGGCTCTGAAAATTGGTGAGGACGAAAGCCTGAGGGCTTATGCTAAAAGGTACTATGAGGTATTCAACCAGATACTAGAATGCAACCATGAGGTGGCGGTCGTATCATTTAAGAACGGCCTAAAAGATAATTGTCTGCTCCGAAAATCATTGGCAAAAACACTGCCAAAAAGTATGGAGGAATTAATGGCCAGAATAGAGAAGTACGCCAGGGCCGAGGATGATATGCCGAGAACAAAGGCGCCGAAACCAGAGAAGAAAAACGGCTCGCCGAAGCGAGGCTGAGGTAATGGTGGTTACAACAAACCAGAAATCGGATTAAGGGCTGCTCAGGTAGTTACAACCATATTCCGAATTCCGGTTTACAAAGTCTTGGAGAAAATCCGCAACCAGCCCTACTACAGAGCACCAGCAAGGGTACCAGGCAAGTTTATGGGAAGAAGCCTTAACAAGTACTGTGCTTACCATAATAAAGCTGGACATCTGACTCAGGGGTGCAGAGCCCTGAAGACACATCTGGAAGACCTGGTAAGACAGGGCCATTTAAGGGACATGGTAGATGAAGCCAGAACAAGGGAAGGGCAGGCAAGACTGCCCCAGGCACCAACAACACCACCCTCACCAGCACCACAACCACAGGCAGGAGGACCTCGAGTGATCAATGTGATCCACTCCAAGGTAAATGAGAATGAGATAAGGGGGGAAACCCAAAAGGTAAAACACCTGCAACATGTATATCAGGTCGGGAAAAAGAGACCTAGGGCAGACGAGAGCCAAGGACCAGTGGTGTCCTTTACTGAGGAAGACCTGGAGATGGTGCAGTATCCACATAACGATGCCTTGGTAATATCCCTCCAGATTGGAAAGTGCCAAGTGAAGCGTATCTTAATCGACCAGGGCAGCTCTTGTGACATCATGTATGTCAGGTGTTATAGGGAGCTTGGCCTTCACTAAGATGACTTGGAACAGTCCAACGGCCCAATGGTTAGGTTCAATGGAACGCCGACATGGCCCCTGGGAGCAGCAAGCTTAGAGGTGCAGGTTGGCACCAAAAGGGTGAAGACAGAGTTCACCATAATTGACACCCCCTCCCTTTATAATGCAATTATGGGAAGGCCATGGCTGCATGCAATAGGGGCTGTTCCCTCAACATTGCACCAGTTGCTGTGATTCCCAACAGAGCATGGGATAGAGGAGGTTAGAGGGGATCAAGTGCAGGCAAAGAATTGCTCCATGGCCGCAATGAAATCTACCTGCAACATTTGGGAAGCAAAACTAGTAGAGGTTGAGGATGAAGACATGGAAGTCCTAGAGGACGTCGGCAAAGGGCCAGCCGAGAAGAGTAAGAAAGCCCTGAAGAAAGTCCTTGTCCAGCAAGGGGACGAAGAACGCTTCTTCTTTCTCGGCTCGGGCTTGGCTGAGGAAGAAGAAAAAGAACTGGAGGTGTTCTTGAGAACAAACATTGAGGTGTTTACCTGGACGCCTTACGAGATGCCTGGCATTGACCCCGAGGTCACTTGCCACAGACTGAATGTGGACAGGTCAGCCAAACCTGTAATCCAACGAGCCAGAATGCCGACGTTGACGCACGTTGAGGCAATAGAAGAAGAAGTGGACAGACTTCTGGAAGCTAGAGCCATTCGAGAGGGATCAGAAGCAGTCATTCCTCTGGAGGTCGGCATCCCAGGGATCAGAACCCAGGGAGTAGAGAATGGAACTAATGATGTATTTATAACCCGAGATCTAGATCTGATAGAAGAGAGAAGTGAGAAAGCAGCAATTCAGCTGGGGGCATACCAGCAGTAGCTTGCCAGGGCTTATAATAAGAAGGTGAACCCGCGAGAGTTCCAAGTTGGTGACCTCGTCCTGAGAAAGGTCGTTGGCAACAAGAAGGATCCCAGAGAGGGCAAGCTTGGCCCGAATTAGGAGGGACCCTAAAGAATCATCTCGGTCTTGGGCAATGGGGCATATCAGCTTAAGGACTGTGAAGGCAAAGAATGGCCAAGACCCTGGAATACTTGCAATCTAAAGTTTTTCTACCACTAGATTTTCTCATTTTCTAAGATTTCTTTTTATCTTGTTATTAGCAGAAGTAATAAAGTTTTAGCTTGATCTTTAAACTTGTGTAATGTGATTGATCGGATACTTGACGATGTTTCTAAGCGAAACATGACGAATAACTTAGACTTATTATATGGCAGAGTAGAACTTTTACTTGCATATAATAGAGTTGAACTAAGTTGACGATGTTTCTAAGCGAAACATGACGAATAACTTAGACTTATTATATGGCAAAGTAGAACTTTTACTTACATATAATAAAGTTGAACTAAGTTGGTAATGTTTCTAAGCGAAACATGACGAATAACTTAGACTTATTATATGGCAGAGTAGAACTTTTACTTGCATATAATAGAGTTAAACTAAGTTGGGATAACCTGGACTGGTCATATTGGCAGAATCAAACTCAGATTGGAACTAAGTACGTATCAGTCAGATTAACAAAAAGGCCGAGGTTAGTTACCTCGGCCAGTCTTTATCTGAATCTGACCTCTGCAACAAGGTCAAAGCCCCAGTCTTAAATGAGAACCCAAGTGGAACTTAGGTTCACATTAGGGGGCAGAGGGCTAGGGCTGGAAATTGATGCTTGGAAGATTGGTTTAACACTTGTTGAAACTTGAGATGTTTAACACTTGTTGAAATTTAAGTTTACAAGTTGAAGTTAAACCAAGGTCATGTTTAACACTTGTTGAAACTTGAGTTTACAAGTTGAAGTTAAACTAAGGTCATGTTTAACACTTGTTGAAATTTAAGTTTACAAGTTGAAGTTAAACTAAGGTTGAAGTTACAAGTTGAAGTTAAACCGAGGTTGTGACTAAAAGAAAATTGGTCTAAACACTTGTTGAAATTTTTTAGAAAAATTTACAAGTTAAGACTAAGGTTATATTAAAAAGAAGTATTTGTGTACTTGCCGAGGTAAACCATTGGTTTGTATAACCGAGGTATATCACTCCGAGGAAATTGCACAGATAAGGTGTATGCTTGAAAGCATGCAAAATTATTCTAAGTACAGAATCATACAAGAGTCATACAAAGGAAATTGTACTTGCATTAAGAAGAATCAGTTCAAAAAGAAGAGGGCACTTCGGCCTACCAAAAGAGTAGTTGTTTAGAAATTACAAAAGTGGCACTTCGGTCAGATCCAAGTTTACATTGATTCAAAAAGTAAGACAAAGTACTAAGTACAAAGCAAAAAAACCAAGACTATTGGGCATCAGCAGTAGGATGGGGCTTTGAAGACATTTGAGAATTATTCTCGGCGTCCTTCTCAGCAGCGAGCTCGGCATCGATCTCTTTGAGAGTCTGGTCGATGCTCTTGTCGGCAATGGGCACGTCCGATGTTGTCTTCTCAGGAGTAGCGTCTTTGGAGACGTCCTCACCCTCCTCATCCTGAGTCAAGTCCAAAACTTGCTCATTTAGAGTAGGGGACTTGGCCCCAGCAGTCTCAGTATCCTTCTTCTTCTTCTTCACCAAAGCTTCATCCTCAGACTCAAAATTGTCTTCAGATTGGCTTGAAGTAGGGGGGAATGAAAGGGGGAGGACGTCGACATTCTTGAAGGGGGAGTCCTCAAGGACATCAAGCTTTTTTAGGGCAGCCATCCAACCAAGGGTGAAACCCTTATTGCATGCTTGCTTCACTTGCTTTTTGTAGTCCTCCTTGACGTTGGCCGCCCCCTCAGCATACGCCCTCTCATCAGCGGCCTTGATCTCGGCCTCTTTTGTGGCCAAGGCATCCTGAAGTTCTTTTTGGGCCTTGGCCATCTTTTCTTCGGCCTCTTTCTTTTGGGCCTCAAGAACCTTGGCAATGGCCTTAGTAGCATCAGCTTTCTCTTCGGCCTCATCTTTGGCCTTGATGGCTGCCTCGGCCTAATCTGACAAGGTCTTCATTTTTCCCTCGGTCTTTTTGAGGGTCTTCTGCAAACCAGAGACCTCCCTGATCTTGTCGGCCAACTCCTTCCTTATTTCAAAAGATTGCATTGACAAGGAATGGGTGTGCTGGATCGCCTGAAGGAAAATGGACTGAGCAGAAGTTATTAGAAAATTCTCTAAGTATAGAAAGAAAAATACCAAGTGTAAAGAACTTACTTGAACAGAATGCTGCAGCATCAGAGCAAAATTTTCATATTCGCTCATCTTAGCGTTACGATTAAGATCTTCAGGGAGAAGTAAGGCGATGGAGAGGGCAATGCTGACCTCAATGTCGTTGGCGCTATCACCAGCCTTAACTGGCTTGTCGTCGATTGTGATTGGCGGGGCCCAGGGGGAATCATGTTTTAATGGCCTCGAGGTGGTCGCAGAGGACGACCTCGGCCTCTTTGATCTAGTAGATTCGGATGGTTGGGCCTCGACAGGCCTCTTCTCGGCAGCAGAAGAGGTCTCTCACTCTCAGCCAATTTTGAAATTGGCAAGGTGTCCTCAATATCAATCTAAGTCACCGTTGCCTTAGGCTGAGCCTTTTTGAGTCTTTTTGGCTTTTGCTTTGGTTGAGGCTGGGTTTGTGCTGGTTGAGCGTTAACTGAGTCAGGGATGTCGGCTAGAAGATCTTCAGCGATAGCTTTCTTGCGACCCATCTCGGCAACAATTGCAGTCCTACGGCAGCGTTGGCGTTGAGATGGTGGGATCAGATATGGAGCCGAAGTTGATGGTAGCTCAGCTGGATCAGAGGTTGATCCCTGATCTGGCCGAGATGATGAAGCTGTTGGAGGAGTTATGGCGGAAGGGGGAGAATTGCTTTTCTTCCTCTTTGGGACGTCGGGAAGCACCGACTTGTAGGTTGGGATGAAGTTCAGAAGCAAGGGAGCTCTCCGCCTATGAACTGGCAGGTCCAACAGCTCTTTGAGGTCCTTACTGGGACAAAAGGACTTACGAAAGCCCTTGGGTGGTTGTGGAAAAACTACAAGAAAAACAGACGTTAGAATATATAGAAGGAACAAAGTACTAAAAACTTGAAAAACAAGTAAATGCAACACTTGGCTCTTACCATTACCCTCTATGAATACTGTTCAGCTAAGAGGGTAGAGATGAAGGTCTTCATCTGGAGCAAACTCCCAGTTGCCCAAGACAATGAAGTAATCGTTCCCGGCTCCCTTGTTGGAGTCTGGGAGGTCGGCAACAAGTTTGTATTCAGTGGACCTCAGTTTGAGGTAGTAGACATAGCCTTTTTCTAACTTAAGGCCGCACATGGTATAGCAGTATTGAATATTGGCTAAGGTTACCCTAGCTTTTTCTCGGCGTGCTAAGGCAATTATACCATTTATAACTCGGTAAGAGTTGATAATAAGCTGCATCGGGTTTAATTTGTAATAGTGGAGGACTTCTTGAAAAAAGGATGTTTAATAGAAGCCTAAGTCCACATTCAATAAAGGCGACGACTAGGAAGGGCATGGAGTCAACAGTGGGCATAATGGAGTTGTTCTCCCCAGCCAACCTCAAATGGACGTCGGCCGGAATGGAAAACTCCTACCTAAAATACTCTAATTTAGTTGGGGTATCTACCCTATGCCTCCACATACCCATGCTATTGGCTTGGGGGGAAGGTGGGATTTCGGAAAAGGTGTGTTTTATAAAAGGTTGGAAAGACCTCGGCAGAACCTAGAAGAAGGATGGGGCGAGAAATTCTGAGGAACTAAATGAAGGGTGTTTTAGTTTTTCCTAAAGACAGTAAGTTCTACGACGAATCCCAAACCTAAGTCTAGACAAATAAAGATTGAAGGCAAGGATCTGGAGAAAACACAGAAAACAGAAACAAGGGCAATGATTCAGAGTCAAGAACAGTGATAAACTACCAAGAATAGTGGCAAAAGTGAACAAATGGGTGAACAGTGTGTATTCAAGAAACGAACTGGGCAAAAGCAAAATCATAAAAGAAACGTGCTCAGGTACGTGATTCACAATCAAGAACTTGAACAAAATAGCAATGGCGACGAGTAATAAAAGCTTTTTGAAGAGAAACACAGGCTGATAAAGGAGGAATAAGTAACTCACCGAAGAAAAATGAAGCCAGCGTTGAGTTCGCCGAAGTCAGACGACAACAGCAAAACGACAGAGCGGTGAAAACTTTGCCGGAGGGGCAGACTGGAAGCGATCACAGAGCTGCGAGCTCGAGACAGTGGTGGATTTGAGAAAGTAAGAGAGAGAGAGAGGGTTTTTTCGCAAAAGTGATGATGAAGAGGTGAGAAAACGAGGAGAGAGGGAAGAAGTTTTGTCAAAAATGCGAAGAGGCAGCAAAACGCAATTGATGTGCCTCAAACAATGTGTTTGTTAGACGGCATACGCAGGCACAAGGCGACTTAATGGCGCGTATCGGACACGGTCCAGCGGGGGAGGGACGCGTAGCAAAAAACGGTTGAATTGCAATACGTGACAGCTAATACGCGTGTTGAAACTATTGGAGTTCTCAATATAATGAAGCAGAAACCTCGGCTAAAGGGACGATCTCGGCTTAAACGAACTTGGTTGTTGGTTCCAGAACATTGATGAAAGCAGACTGTAGGTCTTGATCGTATTAAAACGATAATGTTATGACTTCGGCAATGAATGATAAAACGAGATTAGCCGACGTGCTAAATGGAAGGAATTATATAGGTTCCATCACCTTAGGATGCCAATGTAATAGAACCTAGGGGGCAGTTATGGGGAAATAATTTTTGAATGACAACACGTGGCCGAGGTGTCACCGAAGTGCCAGCCGAAGTGCCACGTGTCCTGGTTATGACGTCGCGATGATCTTAGCTAGGCCGAGGTTATCTGCGAAGAAACCGGAATCCGGGATAAGCGAATAAGGGACAAGAGTCCTAAAATGGGAGAAGACTTCAATTTGGGTAAAGATAAGACTCTTAGAAAGTTTATCCTAATCCTACTAGGAGTCCAAGATTAGCAGTAATCCTAAGTCCATTAGAGCTAGGCTTCTATTGGCACTAGGATTGTGTTGGCTATAAAAGAGAGGCACCCCCATGGGTCTAAGGTACGCAATTTATATTCTGAATAGTGAGTTAAGCACTTTTGCTGTCTTTGAGAGATAACTGACTTGATCGTCGGAGTGCCCCCGGGTGGATGAACCACCGCCGGAATCTTTTCTTTCTGTTGCAGGTCATTCGGGCTTAATCTATTCTGCCAGTGCTCTCTAGCTAAGTACTAATTTGACAGTGTGGTCGGAAATTGACACACACAGGATTTATTTCAGCACATTCATAGCTGATGTTGCAAAATAAGAAATTACTCACAAAAATGCAATAATCAAGATCTAAAGTTTTGTAAATATTTGGTTTTGTACCATTAATAGTCTGTGTATGTAGGGGTTCAAAAATGTTGTCGGAAAATTCGAAAATCTTCGAAGATCGTAGGAAGATCCGAATTCTTCAGAAATGATAAGGAAACCTTAGATTCTTTAACGGTTACAACTAGAAATACAATAGTAAAGAGATGATGGATATAAGAGATTGGGTGAAGAAGAAGACAAAGTAATTAGAGAGAGAATAATGGCAAGACTCTCCTCTGGATCTCCCACTTTCACTCTCAAGGTAGATGATGGAGAAGGGAAATTAGTTCTTTCCCCAAAATTGTCTTTCCAAAATCCAACCCTTGTAAAGCTGTGGGTGGATGCTATTTATAGACACCTCATGATATAGAATGGAGCCCATGTGCAAGGCACATGGGGAATATTCCTTCTAACTAGCTTGTTTGAGGAGGTGACCTCTCCGAGGATGAGGAAAACCCCGAAGAGGAGATCAACCTCTCGGCGAACCCTTTTTCTTAGCCACACCTAACCAATGATTCTCAATCATCCCAAAGGGTCAGGGGTAGTCCAAGAGGACATCCTGCCGCAGAAGGGACAGGGGTAGTTCAAGAGAATGCCCTACCAAAAATATTGCCAAGTCTCAAGGACCCTCTAGATCGTACCACCTCAACCTAGGTATAGGCTAATTTAATCGAAGAGTGAATTTATCTCCATTCACCATCCTTGGGATCGAGTCCTTTGTTCTGACTCCGTCACGCGCCATGGTTCTGGTGCGTAGATCCTAGAAAGCTCCAAACCTATAAGTGTTCTGGGACTCATTAACGGAGCGACTTCTGGATTGCATTCGAATCTGTTCAAAGCCAAGGGCTTCGGATTTCTAGGTTTATGGATCCGAATCCTTTCAAGTCCGAGCTCAAATAGGTTTCTAGGTTCATGATTCTGAACCCTTTCAAGACTAAGCCAATATCTCGAAGAATGGATCTTCTTCGAGGGTTTCATCTTTTTTGAAAGCAACGATTAACCTCCTCGGACGTCCGTATGATTTGGGCCTCCTCGGATGGGCTTGTTGGACTATCTTTAGAGATATCTGTAGCTCTCTAAAAATAATTACAGATAAATGAAAATTTTATCAATATTAATAGTTAAAATCATAAGTTTTTCAGTAATTTTGTAAATATTTTTTTGAGAGTGCACTTGAAAATAATTTCCCCTATTTTTTTTTTTAATATTCGGGTTTCATTTTTTTTTTTGTATTTAACTTTTAAGTATATCTAAATTAAGTATATTAAAAAAGTTTTTAAAAAAATTAAAATATTTAAAAATTCACTAAAACAATAAGTAAAAAATTGTATTTAAAAAAAATGTATTTAAGAACTAAAAGCTAAACAAAAATAGGACTGTTTTGTAATTTCAACAAAAAGTTTCATAATGCACACGCAATGCGCTTGGGTTTTATTATTAAGGGTTTTGATTGAGACTTCCACAAAATCCTACCCACACAACCCCACACACTTTTGAAAAAAAAAAAAAAATACATGCCTTGTGGGGGTGATGGGTCCAAGCATTTTTGTATTATTAATATGTACATCTATCCGCAGTCACACGCCTCATTTTGCTGTAGCAATACTCTGCTTTTTCTGTGGACGACACAAAACCCTCCTCTAAACTTGAAACCGTACGTAGATTACTATTAGATTCCAAAGGAACAAACCCATTGTTAAGTTGGAGCAACTCAGCGGTGGACAATATATACTATAACTTCAGCTAGTGACCCTTGACCTTTTGCTACTATGGTCCACCTCGAAGCTACTACTTCTATTGGGTTCTACTTCTAGTGGCTCGCAGTCACTGAGGTCATCACGTCTTCTCTTCGATGTAGTTATAGCAGTAGAATCTTCATCTTCTACTGCTAATATTGATGATTTGTCAGAGTCTTTATAGAAGACACCTGAGTTGAAGTTGTTGACTTGGGAGCTATATATACTATTACTCACTACTGTTTCATCATCATCATATTCGTTGTAGTATACTAAACGAATCCCATAATTTTTTACCCCAACATACATCGAATATTCCAATTTATCATTGTACTTATATCCCGTACACCCATCTGCAATGTCAATGTCATCTCTTCTGATGAAGTAGGCTACAAACTCAATTCCATCCTCATTCAATTCATCCACCTCTAACTGATCTAAATCCAGAAAATGCCATGAGATATACCCAACCCACAATGTCTTAGATTTCACCACACAAGTGATGTATGGAAGGCAACGCGTGAGGCGCTTCTCGATGCTGATCTGAACACCAAGCTTGAGCAATGTATCATCCATTAATCCCACAGCAGCACACAAAGCAAATCCCAAGAACCTTCTATTATACCAATTTGGAGGCAACATAAATGATACTAAAGACCTCATCCCCACGTCATTCTGATGGCTGAACCACTTCGGAACCTCACTTCCTGGAAAAATGATATTGAGGAATTTTCTTTGCTCACCATAACTTCCTTGTACAATGAAAATATTGGTCACTTTAGTTTGAGAGAGATTTGACTTTGTTCTCTCCACAGTTTCAATTTTATCAATTTAAATTTTACACTTTTAAATGTATTTTAATGTGATCCTTTCATTAGTTGCCATTAGCATTTTGGACGGAAAAAACGTGGGCATTAGCAATTTTTTCCCTAAAATATAAAAAATGAACAAATTAAACTAGTGACCTCTACAATTTCTTTCAAATTTTACCTTTGCCTCTCTATTTTCCACATGTCATTTTTTTGGGTCTAAAATATTAACGACAACTGGCAAATTGAAATACAATTGGAAGTATGGAGTTTAAATTGATGAAATTGGAACTAGTGGACCAAAATGAATTCTCGCTAAAATCAGAGGGACTAGTGTTGTAATTTACGTTAGGAGAATCATTAAAGAGAGAGAACCTGAAATTGATTTGAAAGAAATGTATCTGTTAGGATGTTGTGCTTATTCTTAGCCAATTTCGAGCAATTTGTGAACCAAAATCCGTCAATGTTGTTATATTTGGATGGACTTGATATTGTCTGTAACGACTCACAATTACACACAGTAAGAGTTGAAACAGTGAATGCATGCTCTGGCAATTCTTGGAGCATCTTACAGCTGGTCACTGACAAGTATTGAAGATTGGAAAGTTGGTTGATGCTTGTAGGTAGACTCTCAAAATCATTTCCACTTAGCCCTAAACTTTCTAACGAGTGTAAGAGGTAAATATCTATGGGGATCGATTTTAAATTACAGTCCTTAAGATTTAGTCTCTTTAAAGAATTGAACCCCAACAGAGCTGGCAGTTCTAAACTCATAGAATTCTCTCTGCGTCTTAGTAAAAACAATGATAAGAAGAAAGAACTCCATGAATTAGATGTTGTTCTCTTGTTGCATCCTTGAAAGGACAATGTTTCAAGGTTCTTTAGAAGTACAATGGAGGTTGGGGTTTGTCTAACGACTGTCCAATCTGCGTAAAGCTCTTTTAAACAGTCAAGAACACCCAAGTCTTCTGGTAATTTATCAAGTTTTGAACAGCCAGAAAGGTTTAGGGTTTGAAGAGCATTCAATTGACAAATATTGTTTAGAAGACTTCTCAAGTTCTGACAATCTCTTAGATTTATCAAAGCAAGATTAGTAAAATGTTCAACTGATTAGGGCAGTTCTCTTAAACCAGTCCCATCCATAAAATGTTATGCTAATGTTCAACAAAATCTTCAGCAGTTCATATGAAGTGCTTTGTAATGACTCATTTCTTGACCACCATCAATCCCGCATATTCTAGATGGGATTTATTTCAGCAAATTCATGGCTGATGTTGCAAAAGAAGAAATTACTCACAAAAATGCAATAATCAAGATTTAAGTTTTTGTAAATATTTTGTTATGTACCATTAATAGTCTATGTATGTAGGGGTTCAAGAATGTTGTCAGAAAATTCAAAAATCTTCAAAGATCATAGGAAGATCTAAATTCTTTAGAAATGATAAGAGAGGCTTAGATTCGTTAACGGTTACAACTAGAAACACGATAGCAAAGAGATGATGGAGATAAAAGATTGGGTGAAGAAGAAGGCAAAGTAGTTAGAGAGAGAATAATAACAAGGCTCTCCCATGGATCTTCCACTCTCACTTTCAAGGTAGATGATGGAGAAGGGAAATTAGTTCTTTCCCCAAAATTGTATCTTCAAAATCCAACCCTTGTGAAGTTATGGGTGGGTGCTATTCATAGGTACCTCGTGATGTAGGATGGAGCCCATCTGTAAGGCACATGGGGAATATTCCCTCTTACTACCTTGTTTGAGGAGGTGACCTCTCCGAGGATGAGGAAAACCCCGAAGAGGAGATCAACCTCTCGGTGAACCCTTCTTTTTAGCCACACCTAACCAATGATTCCCAATCATCCCAAAGGGTCAAGGGTAGTCTAAGAGGACGTCCTGCCGCAGAAGGGAGAGGGGTAGTTCAAGAGAACGCCCTGCCACAAAAATTGCTGAGTCTCATTAACCCCTTAGATCGTGCCACCTCGACCTGGGTATAGGCTAGTTTAACCGAAAAGTGAATTTATCTCCACTCACCGTCGTCGGGATCGGGTCTTTTGTTCGAACTCCATTACACCCATGGTTCTGGTGCGTTGATCTCGGAAAACTCCAAGCCCGTAAATGTTCTAAGACTCATTAACGGAACGACTTCTAGATTGCATTCGAATATGTTCGAAGCCAAGTGCTTCAGATCTCTAGGTTCGTGGATCCGAACCCTTTCGAGTCCGAGCTCAAATAGGTCTCTAGGTTCATGGTTCATAACCATTTCAAGACAAAGCAAACCTAGGAGAATGGATCTTCTTCGAGGGTTTCATCTTTTTTGAAAGCAACAGTTACCTCCTCAGACATCCGTATGATCTGGGCCTCCTCGGATGGGCTTGTTAGACTATCTTTAGAGATATCTGCTTGATGGGTCTTCCTTAGCCCAATTTGTTGGCTTTCTCGTGGGCTCGTTCAATGGAATTCACTTGAGCCCATTTGGTAATAATTTCTCCAAGCTCACCAATTTTTGGACTTTTCAATTGGGTTTCGATTGAGCCCAATTAACTAGTGGGCTCAAGTTAACCTCTCTTGTAGTCTGAGGTAGTTGATGCCTTCAAATTTCCTAACTTCTCATGCTAGCCTAAATAAAAAATAAAAAATACTAACCCCAAAAAAATAACAAAATTAAAACCTCCATATATGCTCTTTGATTTGTGTATATTTATGTCCATGATTTGATTTGTGTATATTTAATTTTTTGAAGAAATTACATATCAGTGTAGCTCTCTAAAAATAATTACAGATAAATGAAAATTTTATCAATATTAATAATTAAAATCATAAGTTTTTCAATAATTTTGTAAATATTTTTTTGAGAGTGCACTGGAAGATAATTTCCCCTATTTTTTTTGAATATTTTGGTTTCATTTTTTTTTTTTTGGTATTTAATTGTTAAGTATATCTAAATTAAGTATATTTAAAAAGTTTTTAAAAAATTGAAATATTTACAAAATTCACTAAAAAAATAATTAAAAAATTGTATTTAAAAAAAATGTATTTAAGAACTAAAAACTAAACAAAAATAGGGCTGTTTTGTAATTTCAACAAAAAGTTTCATAATACACACGCAATGCGCTTGGGCTTTATTATTAAGGGTTTTGATTGAGACTCTCACAAAATCCGCGTCAGGATCCTCTAAAGTTAAATTCCTAGAGTGATCTCCTAGAGTATCCAATCCAACGGCTGAAATGCAAACTAACCAAAATGACGTCGTTTTGGTTAGTAATTTGAAAAAAATAAAATAACATCAGGATTTCAAAATTCCCTCCCTCAGTTGCCTATACACGAATATGGCAACAGATATAGAAAGAGAGAGAAGAAGAAGAGAGAGAAGAAGAAACTATCTGTTCATCGCGGTACCCATCCCTTGATAGCTTCACCAGCCGCCGCAGCAAGCCAAGAGGGCCAACCTGCCACAACCTGGATGATAATTAGGAACAATAACTTCACAATTCTCTCTCCTCCTCTCAAAATGCTCATCCCTTACCTTCTTTGAGCCATTCAATTTCTTATGACTAAATCCATCTCTAATTTCACCACCACTATCCAGCCTTTCTTTCACCCAGAAATGCTCCACTCTCTTCGAGGAAATAATTCGAGGCACGTGTAACTCCGATGATGACCCTTTATTCAACTGTCTCTTTCTTGGGCTCTCTCTGCCATCTTCTATAGCAAAAGCCTTACCACAAATGCAACCCATGAATTTCAAACAAACACCCAACAAAAATAAACCCTCCTTTACAAATACAAATCACCAATAATAACTAATTTTATCTAAAAACAAACCCACCATATCAAATTCCATTGAAGAAAACAATCAACTAAAAAAAACCCAAGTTGAGAATTCAAACTCACTGTATAAATAATTCATGAACTAACCACTATATACTCACGAATCTTTCTTCAATGATATATACATGGATTGTATGACCACTATACACTATTCTTTTCTCTCTCTCTCTCTCTCTCTCTATATATATATATATATATCGGCTGCGTATATAGCAGCTGCGAGGGAGTCTGCTGGTGGCAAGACGGCGGCAGCAGAGGGGCATCGGGAGGCAGCGTCTCGTCTCTCTCTTCTTCTTCTCTCTCTTTCTATATTTGCTGCCATATACGTGTATAGGCAACTAAGAGAGGGAATTTGAAATCTTGAAAAAAAAAATTCAAATTACTAACCAAAACGACGTCGTTTTGGTTAGTTTACATTTCAACCGTTGGATTGCATACTTTAGAATATCACTCTAGGATGTTAACTCTAGAGGATCCTGACGCACAAAATCCTACCCCCACAACCCCACACACTTTTGAAAAAAAAAATAAAAAAATACATGCCTTGTGGGGGTGATGGGTCCTAAGCATTTTTGTATTATTAATATGTACATCCATCCGCAGTCACACGTCTCATTTCACTGTAGCAATACTCTGCATTTTCTATGGACGATACGAAACCCGGGAGCTTCTATTTACGCACACCAAATCCACTCTATACACACACTTAATGATAGTTATTTTTATTACAATTTTATCCCTAAGTGAAATTACTATTTTAGACATCATACCTAATTCAAATAAACAAACGTCTCATTGCACATCCAGACTCCACATCCATCTGTTAAAGCTCCGAGTTCATAGCCGCTGCTTCTTCCATTGAAGCTGTTGAAGCTCCAAGTCCATTGAAGTTGTTGAAGCTATTGAAGTTTCAAGTCCATTCGTAGCTTTCCATTTCCATTAGTTTACACACTAACCTCATCCTCATTCATCATTGTTATGGAGGATAATAAATGTTTATGAGAAAGATAGCCAAGGAAATGTGAGTTTTGCAATGTAAAAGTCTTGTTTTTTTTTTTTCCAGCGTCGTTCGGATAACCAAAGTCGAATTATATCATTTTGTTCGGAAATCTACTACCGAAATAAGTATTTAATTTCGGAAGTTGTTGTCCAAAGTAAGTTAAATTTTACAACATACAACTTCCGAAATTTTAAAATTAATTCGGACAACTACTTTCCAAAATTAGCATTTTGTTCAACACTGTACTTCCGAATGAAGTAAAAAAAATTTCCCATTTTATATTCCAAATTTGTAAACTGCATACTAAAGTTACAGTTTCGAATTGCAAATTAATCTTTATAATGCCCTTAAAAATTTGTAATGTTATACAAAACATGTAGGAATATGTGTCAACTCAAGGAAGTCAGGTTTGCGCGGATAGTGTGTTGGATTACACTACTCAATTCACAACTAAACAGGTTCACTCTATGAAATTATAATGATTATGTTTCGAATTGCTCAACAAATGTAAATGTTTGATAATATTTATTTGGCTTTGTAGGTATTCAAAAGTAAGAATGAATTGCTCAACTGGGTACGTGAAGTTGGAAAGAGAAATGGTTTGGTCATTGTATTCAAAACATCAGACTATTGTGGAGGAAAAAAAAGACCTAAGATGTATCTTGCTTGTGAGAGGAGTGGCCAATATAGAGCGACAAAGAAGTTAAAACATGATGGCAACAATACATCTAGAATAACCCGTACGAAGAAGTGTGGGTGTCTTTTTGATATGAGGGCTCAATGGTTTACCACACATGATGAATGGATATTGACCGTAGTATGCGGATTGCATAACCATCCACTTGCGGAGCACCTTGAGAGACATTCATATGTGGGGAGGCTGTCAAATGATGAGAAAGCATTGTTAATGGATATGTCAAAGAGCATGGTTCAGCCAAAAGAAATCCTAATAACCTTGAAAAAGCGAGATGCCCTCAATGTAAGCACATTTAAAACCATTTACAATGTACGCCATCGAAACAGGGTGGTACAGAGAGCTGGAAGATCACAAATGTAACACTTATTGGGTGAATTGGCCAAGTATAATTACATTGAGTGCCATCGATGTGAAGAGTCCACGATGACTGTGACAGACTTGTTTTGGGCACATCCTACCAGTTTGGACTTATTTCGGTCTTTCCCACGTATATTAATTATGGATTGCACATATAAAACCAATAAATATCGTCTTCCTCTTCTTGAAATTGTGGGAGTGACATCAACTGAAATGACTTTCTCTGTAACTTTCGCATACTTACAGTATGAGAGGGCCGATAACTATGCGTGGGTGTTAGCTACATTGCGTGATGTCATTGATGGTTTTGTTTTGCTAGCAATTATTGTTACTGACAGAGAGCTAGCCTTGATGAATGCCATACAAAAGATATTCTCGAGTGGCAGACATTTATTATGTCGTTGGCATATCAGTAAGAATGTATTGACCAAATGCAAGAAAATGTTTGAGACACAGCAGAAATGGGAGAAGTTCAACCATGAGTGGAACTCTTTAGTGTATTCATCTTCTGAAATTCAATACGATGATCGTCTTAAATCATTACTTAAGGAATTCAGTAGTTATCTTAATGCAGTCAACTACGTCATGGATACTTGGTTGGTTCCTTACAAGGAGAAATTTGTGGCGGCATGGACAGACACGTGTATGCATTGTGGCATTTTACAACCAACCGGTAAGATTACTTTTGTTCAATATGTTATTAATAAGTGTCATGTACTTGATTTTAATTTGACTTACATTGAATTGAACAGGGCTGAGAGTGCACATGCAAAACTTAAAAGACAATTGGGTTCATGTCAAGTCTCATTTCAGGCATCATTTGAGAAAATACACAGTCTGCTTGAGTTGCAACACACTGATACCAAGGCTTCATTTGAGAAAAGTCTAACTGTTGTGTAACATCAATTTAAACCTTCTCAGTTCAGGGAGCTACGGGGTAATGTGTCTATCTCTGCATTAGAGTATTTGCTTGTAGAGAGTAAGAGAGCCAATTCCATTGGTATTAATGCTGAAGCTTGTGGATGCGTCCTTTGCCACACTCATGGTTTACCTTGTGTCCATGAGATTGCTGACTACATCAGACAAGATTGTCCTATACCACTTGCTACCATACACTCACAGTAGAGGCAACTTCATATCTCCATATGCAACAAAGAAGAGGAAACGGAGGTGAGTTGTCATGTAGAAGTAGAGTTGTTTGTGAACAAGTTCAATGAAAGTGATAGAACCATGCGGTTGGAGCTTTTGAAGAACTTGAAAGAGATTGTATGTCCGGGAAGCACTTTTCCTGTTGAGCAGGAGGTGAAGCCCAAAACACGTCCTCAGGATCATAAGAAGATCAATGTTTCTACTCGTCGTGACCCGTGTGCATTTAAGTTGGTACAATCTGGACATGATTCCTTCTCACCTAGGGACACTCAAATCACTACATTAGCTTCTACTCTGGAAACCAAGAAGAAGCGACCTGTTAAGGGAAATGAGAGGGTGAATGCAAAAGGGAAAGTGTACATTACTAGAACAGTGAAACCTGGTGCATATGTTGATGCTTTCCCTTCTGGGTTGAAACCATACATTGAGTTTGTCAAGGATGTAGCTGCAGATGGGAATTGTGGTTTCAGGGCTATAGCTGCTTTAATTGGTCATACAAAAGATGATTGGGCTCAGGTTAGGCGTGATCTTTTGGGTGAGCTGCACATACACAAAGAGGAATACATTACACTTTATGGGTCCTACGAAAGGTTTGAAGAATTGACAAGCATATTGTTATACTTTGAAGACAGTCGTGGATACTCACATTGGATGACTATGCCAGACATGGGGCATCTTGTTGCATCGTGTTACAATTTTGTGTTATATCACTTGTCATTACAGTAATGTCTCACCTTTTTACCTCTTAGAACAGTGCCAGTACCTCAACTTGATAGATGTGAGATTGTCATTGGGTTTGTCAACGAAAATCATTTTGTTCAGGTATAACAAAAACTTATTAATTTGTGCATGTACAAGAAGTTATGAGGTATGACCACTAACTCAATTGATATTTGGTGCAAGTTTTTTTGCAGCCAGGCCATCCAGTTCCTCCTATAGCCACTAATTGGCGAAAATACCGTCACCCTTGCACTGTCGACTGGAATGATGCATACGTGCGCCGCATTCAGCATTTCGAGGACATTATTCATGATACTGTAGCTACTCGAGAGACATTTGATGTTGTTGATATCTCATGACACATGCATGCATTTGACAATGTTACAATTATGAAAGAAATTAATGGATGTGTTTTTGATATTGATGTGTTCTGTTTCATAGATTAAATGTTATCGACCATTGTTACCATTCCATTCTAATAACAAAATATCATTTACAAAATCAACGACCATTGTTACCATTACATTCTAATAATAAAATGTCATTTTCAATGTCATCAACCATTGCTGCCATTCCATTCTAATAAGAAAATATTAACCATTGTTACCATTACAGCAATGTCATCTTACAAAAAACACCACAAAAAATTCATCAACTAACAAATAACATGTCATGAATCAGCTGTATGCCTATGCCTAGGCCTACGACTGTATGTTAATGTCCGAGATGAAAAGTGACCTCCAGTACAACTAGGTCTAGCAGATTTAGGTCCAACTTCGTCAATGTGCTGACCTTTAAGAACATGCGTCATAGCCTCGATAGCCTGGTAAAGTCAATGAGGATGTCGAATCCCGTCCTCATAACCAGCCTGAATGATAGGATGTGCAATCTGCAGTGCATGTGCAATACGCTACATTTGAAAAGAATATCACATTTTAGGGAACATATCAGAAAATAAAAAGTAAGTTACAAATGCATAAAAGAGGATAATATATTACATCGGCATGTTGGCTGAAATCCTGATGGTCATGGACACGTGGTTCATCAGTGTGCTCAACATATAGGTGCATGATATTCTTATACCAATCCATGTAACCCGGTACACATTCCCAAGACTGACGAACTGGTGTCCTCCTTCACTGCTCAAATAACACGTGGTTATCCCAAGCCTCCCAGATCCTATCCAAGTATCTATACATGACTGTATATCGTGCAGATATGTTGCCTCGAGCACCATGACTGGGAGCTAGCGGTGCATCTGAGATGGTTTGAACCCTGCCAAACTGCCTTAGAACTCTATCTGGATGATAGGGCTCGACCACGTCTAAGCACTTTAAGCATCCATGGTAGAACGGAACCGGGTTACATGGATGCCGGTCTCTGCAACTGTGGCATGGATCCCAAATAACCTATAAACGTAAAGTGTTTTTGAATTAAAGTATATAAAGGGTAAGATAAATGGAAACTGTTAAAATTATCTCAGGACGAGTAAACTTACATCAATTGCTACAAAACTGTCAAGTTCAGCTCGAAAAGATTTCAAATGATCAATGGAGGAACCCGCTTCTCTCCTAGATGCCCAATGGTACATGTGTGGCATGTTGTCATTGTAGCCCATGTTCTGGTGAGGTCGGAATGCTCGGAAGTGCTCATAAATCCACGCCTCCGAAAGAGTCATATAACCACCCACCTGCTTAACACCAAACTGGCTAGCATACCCCAACTGTCTGTATAAAAATGCTAATGCAGCAGCACCCCAGGCGTAAGTATGAATGGATCCAAAATCCATTAATAAGCCAAGGTAAACAACAGGAACCCTGCCGCCACTCTTGTCACTGAAGAGCGTACATCCCAACAAAAACAACAAATAAGCTCTAGCAGCGCACTGTATAGCCTCCTCTGGGTCTAAATCTATGACACCAGCAAACTGACTTCGCAACCACTCAAGCCTGACTGAATTCCCACCAGCAGTAAAAACCTCTTCATGTGCTACACGTTCAGTAATCCCCAAGCCAGAAACCAATAGTGTAACTCCATGATGATCCGTCACATCTAGTACGCTAACTGATCTACCTACAATGGGAAGGCCAAGAATAGTGCTAACATCATCCAGGGTCAAGGTCATCTCACCAACTGTCATGTGAAATGTGTTCGTCTCAAGTTGCCATCTCTCAACAAAACTAGAGATTAAAAGCTTGTTGACGAACCGATAAGTGTAACGAGCCAACTGTGACAGCCCAGACTACTCAATAATGGCTTTGAATCTGGTGTTGTTGTCTATTGACCACCATGGCTATGCAAGGATCTTCGAAGAGTGATTATGACACTTTAGGGGCCCTCGTTCCTATAACACAAATGATATCTCATTAGAAACTATCATACAACACATACACATAAACAAACAAAAATCATATACAAATGAATTTCACTTCTACTCAGGAATGTTTACCTTCTTGTGCCAAACAGCTGCAGTGACATGACTATTGCAACTCTGCAGTATTAATGGATCAGTCGGTCCACCTAGAAAAGCATGAGTAAGGTCCTCTTCCTGGACAGTAGGAGAATCAGGTAAAGAGGCATCCTCCACGGCAATGTCAGGCATATTATCACCTTGAACTCGTCTTTGGTTTCAGCTTCGACTTTGACTGGCACTGGGGATATCATATTCTACCGAAACTAGATCACAACCTCGACCACGACCTCAACCTCGTCCTCCCCCACGCCTTCGTCCCCGTTTATGGTCAACATCTAATTCACGACGTCATCTATTTGAAGCAGTAGGTGGGACATGTTGTTGACATTCAGAATCCATATTATCTGCAAAAATTTATATTTTTAATGACTATACAATTGTAAAAAGAATATACAAAAAACAAAGGGAAAAACAAACAAACAAATTGTTCGGAAGTTGAAAACCGAAAGTATATATTCTGTTCGGAAGTTGAAAACCGAAACACAAAATTAATTTCGGAAGTTGAATGTTGTCCAAATTAAAAATATTCGGAAGTTGACTGTCGAAATAATGAAAAAATTTCGGAAATCTCCTGTTGAAATAAATGATTATTTTCGGATTTCTACTTCCGAACAACTTGTTTACTTTCGGAAAACCAGTTCCGAACAACTTGTTTACACTCGGTGGGCGTTCGTTTGTTTTGAGAATGGTAAAAACAAAACTCTACATTACAAATCAAATAGGAATGAGGATTGAAAAGTAAACTAACCTAAATACGAATGAGGATTGAAAATGTGTTGGAATGCAATGCTTCAATGGGATGTCTTGATGGATGCAGCTTTGGGGATGAAAGCTATGTGAAGTAGGGAGCTACGGGGAGCTACGAAGTAATGTGTGAAACAGGGTAATGTGAGAGATGGAGCTTCAATGGGTGTATTTGGACCGTTGGGAGAGCTGGGTTTAAGGGTCTGCGGTGTGTGTGTGTGTGTGTATGAGGGTAGATGTGGAATGAAACGTGTGTGCAGTGAGTAAAATAATTAGGAATTAATTTTTTTGGTGTGTGTAGTGAGAAGGATGTGCAAAGAGTGAATATTGTGCGTGCAAATAGAAGCTCCCACAAAACCCTCCTCTAAACTTGAAACTGTACATAGATTACTATTAGATTCCAAAGGAACAAACCCATTGTTACGTTGGAGGAACTCAGTGGTGGACAATATATACTATAACTTCAGCTAGTGACCCTTGATTTTTTGCTACTATGGTCCACCTCGAAGCTACTACTTCCATTGGGTTCTACTTCTGGTGGCTCGTAGTCACTGAGGTCATCACGTCTTCTCTTCGATGTAGTTATAGCAGTAGAATCTTCATCTTCTACTGTTACTACTGATGATCTGTCAGAGTCTCCATAAAAGACACCCGAGTTGAAGTTATTGACTTGGGAGCTATACATACTATCACTCACTGCTGCTTCATCATCGTCATATTCGTTGTAGTATACTAAACGAATCCCACAATTTTTTACCCCAACATGCATCAAATATTCCAATTTATCATTGTACTTATATCCCGTACACCCATCTACAATGTCAATGTCATCTCTTCTGATGAAGTAGGCTACAAACTCAATTCCACCCTCATTCAATTCATCCACCTCTAGCTGATCTAAATCCAGAAAATGGCACGAGATATACCCAACCCACAGTGTCTCAGATTTCACCACACAAGTGATGTATGGAAGGCAACGCGTAAGGCGCTTCCCAATGCTGATTTGAACACCAAGCTTGAGTAATGTATCATCCATTAATCCCACAGCAGCACACAAAGCAAATCCCAAGAACCTTTTATTATACCAATTTGGAGGCAACATAAATGATACTAAAGACCCCATCCCCACGTCATTCTGATGGCTGAACCACTTCGGAACCTCACTTCCTGGGAAAATGATATTGAGGAATTTTCTTTGCTCACCATAACTTCCCTGTACGATGAAAATATTGGTCACTTTAGTTTGAGAGAGATTTGACTTTGTCCTCTCCATAGTTTCAATTTTATCAATTTAAATTTTACACTTTTAAATGTATTTTAATGTGATCCTTTCATTAGTTGCCATTAGCATTTTGGATGAAAAAAGCATAGGCATTAGCAATTTTTTTTCCTAAAATATAAAAAATGAACAAATTAAAATAGTGACCCCTACAATTTCTTTCAAATTTTACCTTTGCCCCTCTATTTTCCACATGTCATTTTTTTGGGTCTAAAATATTAACGACAACTGGCACATTGAAATGCAATTGAAAGTATGGAGTTTAAATTGATGAAATTGGAACTAGTGGACCAAAATGAAATCTCGCTAAAATCATAGGGACTAGTGTTGTAATTTACGTTAGGAGAATCATTAGAGAGAAAGAAAGAGGAAGAGAACCTGAAATTGATTTGAAAGAAATGCATCTGTTAGGATGCTGTTGTGCTTATTCTCAGCCAATTTCGAGCAATTTGTGAACCAAAATCCTTCAATGTTGTTGTATTTGTATGGACTTGATATTGTCTGTAATGACTCACAATTACATGCAGTAAGAGTTGAAACAGTGGATGCAAGCTCTGGCAATTCTTGAAGCATCTTGCAGCCAGTCACTGACAAGTATTGAAGATTGGAAAGTTGGTTGATGTTTGCAGGTAGACTCTCAAAATCATTTCCACTTAGCCCTAAACTTTCCAACGAGTGTAAGAGGCAAATATCTATGGGGATCGATTTTAAATTACAATCCCTAAGATTTAGTCTCTTTAAAGAATTGAACCCCGACAGAGCTGGCAGTTCTAAACTCATAGAATTCTCTCCGCATCTTAGTAAAAACAATGATAAGAAGAAAGAACTCCATGAATTAGATGTTGTTCTCTTGTTGCATCCTTGAAAGGACAATGTTTCAAGGTTCTTTAGAAGTACAATGGAGGTTGGGGTCTGTCTAATGGCTGTCCAATCTGCATAAAGCTCTTTTAAACAGTCAAGAACACCCAAGTCTTCTGGTAATTTATCAAGTTTTGAACAGCCAGAAAGGTTTAGGGTTTGAAGAGCGTTCAATTGACAAATATTGTTTGGAAGACTTCTCAAGTTCTGACAATCTCTTAGATTTATCAAAGCAAGATTAGTAAAATGTTCAACTGATTGGGGTAGTTCTCTTAAACCAGTCCCATCCATATAAAGCTCTGACAAACACTTCATATATCCAAAACTTTCCAAAATGTTTTTAAGCTTTGAACATCCTGAGACAATGAGAATTTGAAGAGAATCAAAGCAAATTCCACTTGGAATACTCTTAAGATTTTTGCAATCCTTCAAGTTCAAGCAAATAAGCCTTTTAAGAACTCCAATGGATGGATGAAGATTGACCAAACTTGTACAACCTTCAAGAATTAGTCTCTCAAGATTTGGGACCCCCGTGAAGTCTGGGCTCTTGGTTAAGTATGTCGAGAAACTAAGATTCAGGACCCTTAATTTGTTTAGAAGCTGTTGAAGAAATATAAAAAATAGAAAATTATTGTCATGAATTTATCTTATATGTTTAGAGAAAAACAAAATGCATATATGTAATAAGCATTAACCATACCACTTTTCCCTTCCAAAGTTGTTCAATCCGGCTATAGGTTATGTTAAGTTCAACAATATGCTCAGGTTGAAATGTTGAAGGCATATATTTCAATGGGTACTGGCACCAATCAAAATACCTTAACTTGTTAGGAAGATATTGAAGGCCTTCAGAAAGGTGCCCACAACAAATTTTGAGAAATCTTAGTTCTGTCATGTTCGTAAAGGCTTTAGGGCTCAACTTCAACTGTTTTGGCCAAGCATGATCTGGATTTTCACCTTCTACAATTATGCCTTCAACCGCTTGTGTTCCCTAATGAAATGAGAAGATAAACAATCATACAACATTAGAGGGATGAGAAAACAATGCAAAGCTTTTCTTAAATTAACTAAGGAAAAGGGAAGTCTTACATACATAAAAATTTATACAGAAGATTTCACGAAAATGATGTGGCATTAACTTCTTTTTTTTCTTTTTTTTTTTCTCTTCAGTTTATAGTTTATTTTTTAAGTAAAAAGTCTAAATTCAACCACATCATTATGTGCAAGAAATTGTGTATAACTTTTCTATATGTATAAAATTACTCATAACTAAATAAGATAATAGTGTTAATGTTCGTCTTTTGTATAAGATCACTTACCGTATTGTTTGTCAACACATGATACATATCTTCAAAAAGCCACAATCTGCTACGCTTTCCAAGCTCTCTAGGGGATTCTTGACGAACAATATCCCAACCCAGTTTTTGTATCAAATCATGCATCGATAGCTTATTATTTGAAATAGTTACGAGAGATTTTTCAATAAGAACATTTATTCCAACAACTGGGTTGAAGTTGCAACTGTCCAATATTTTGGTTACTTCATTTTTATCCTTCCCTTTGAAAAAACATGCAATGTCTAGGAATATTTCCTTCTCTTTCCAATCCAATGCATCATAACTTATTCGAAGTACTTGTCCAACTTCCATGTCAGGACATTCTTTCAGCTTGTTTAGTGCACTTTCCCATTCACCTTTGTTTCGACCAAAAAGAAATGAACCCAAAACTTTGAGAGCTAAAGGAACTCCTTTAGCATACTCAACTGCACAATCTAGAAGATCTCGATAACCTCCCATTTGATGGCCTTTACCAAAGGCTTTCGAATTGAAGAGCTGTATAGCTTCATCTTTATTCAACCCATCAACCTTATACACATGTTTTATGCCAAATGATGTTAGCATATGTTTATCTCGAGTTGTTATAATGATTCTACTTCCAAATCCAAACCAATGATGCTTTCCGACCAATGTTTCTAGTTCTATTGACTCATCAACATCATCAAGAACAATAAAAACTTTTTTTTGACATACCCTATTCTTTATCATACTTATTCCCATACCAATATTTCCAACTTTGAAATCTTTTTCCATTAAGATTTCTGAAATAAGTTGTTCTTGTAGAGTTTTTATACCACTCTTCTTCGAAACATCTCTAACATTCTCAATAAAACTGTAACCTTCAAATTGATAAGCGATACGATCATACACAGCTCTAGCAATAGTTGTTTTACCCATTCCACCCATTCCCCATATCCCTATGACACGAGCATCATCTAGCCCCAAGCCTAGCAATTCAATCACTTTCTCCATGCGAGAATTCATTCCAACTAGGTCTTCGACAACACTTAAATATGTATGATTCAATGCAGTAGAAATTCTCCCAACAAGTACTTGGATAAACTTTGATTCAGACCTGTAGATTGCGGACGAAAATAAAAGTTAACTTGTACAACAAAACTCAAACTGTATATAACAAGAAAATGGACATTAATCTAGTAGAATGATCTTTAATTTTGTTAATTGAAATTAAAATATTTTTTAGATATAAAGTATATATAAAATAGGAAAAAATAATTATAGAATATGTAATAAATATGGTTTCCTTCTATTTGATGGGATCATGGTGGAAAACATTAAAATTCCAAATTTTCTTTCTTCAGGGGTTCATCAGGATTCTAAAATGTTTTCAGTTAATTTATTATTGAACAATTCAACAATTGAAAAGTCAAAAAATAACTATTTTATTTTTATCCAAAATTATTTTAGTAAATAAAAAAAGGAAATTACCAATCAGTGATTTCTTCAAAAACTTATTACTGATTCATGATAAAATTTATATTTTTAATTATCAATAGTTATAAAGTTTACCATTTATTTATAAATATTTTTCAAAATTACTTCTGTAATGAAATTTCTCCAATAAAAAATTACTTAAATTGATATGCCTGTGCAATTCATTAATTTCTAGAGGCAAAAGGCTCCTTTTCATTTTTCAAAAAATGTACACTATATTAATTGCAAAAACATTACTGACACCAAAAAGATTTACAAAACATAATCTATGTAGGAAAATGTTTCATACAATGCATATCGTATATAATCTAACCACAAAATTACGTAAGTTTTTACAAATTTACGTAAGTGATTTCACAAAAATATGTAATTTAAAAACAAAATTCACATAAATTCGTGAAAACTTAACTTAAACGAATTTGTGTTCCATTTACACATTTTTGTGAGATTACTCATGTAAGTTCGTGAAAACTTATGTAATTTTATAGTAGGATTGCATACGGTATGCAATGCGGGTAAGGCCCACAATTGTGTTGGGTTTCCATAACGATTATGTGTTGATAGAAAAATGCATAATGTGTAATGAATATGATGGGATTCACACCACTACAACAAAAAGCAGTTTTGGCAACCAAAAATGTAAATTTTGTCGCTGAAAGTAGGACAATTGGCGACTAAAATTGAATTAGTAGCCAAAAGTGAAGACTGTTGGCGACTAAAACCGTTTAGTAGCCAAATGTGTACTTATTGGCGACTAAAAATCAGATTAGTCGTTGATTACACGGGTTTTAGCGACTAAAACAATTTTAGTGGCCAAAGGTGAAGGTTTTTGGCGACTAAAAAAGATTAGTAGCCAAAAGTATAGGCTTTGGCAACTGAAAATGGTTTGGTCGCCGATTGTAGGTGTTTTACCGATAAAAAAAAAAATGTTGTAGCCAAAAGTAAAGGTTTTTGGCTACTAAAAGATTTTTAGTAGCTAAAAGTGGACAATTGGCGACTAAAATTGAGTTTAGTCGGCAAAAGTGGCGGTTTTGGCAACTAAAAATCAGTTTAGTCGCCGAAAGTGGTTATTTTTAGACGAAAATTAATTTTTTAGCGACTAAATTATTGGTAGTAGCCAAAACTAAGGTTTTTGGCGACTAAAAAAACCTTTAGTCGCGAAAAGTGGCTCCTTTTTTTTTATAATAATTAATTTATTTTTTACATAAATTAATATTGAATAAAAATAATTATATTTATATATATAGTTTTAAATTAATACGGGTCAATATACTATATAAATAATATATATTGCATATATATTCCTGTGATCTTATGGTGGCATAGTGGAGGGAGTGTGTTGGTAAAGGTCAAGAAAATAGAAGGTCCGCGGTTCAAATCTCAAAACAAGCAAAAAAGTTGGTAATTTTTTTTTTTCACGGAAGCACCTTTGGCGACAAAAATTATTAGTCGCCAAAAGTCTTTAATTTGGCGACTAAATGGATTAGTCGGCGATTTAGTGAGTATTGGCGACTGAAGGATTAGTCGCTAAATGTATGATTTTGAAAAGTGTAAATCACTATTGGCGACTAAACTGTTGGTCACGAAAGAGCTGCTTTTTGGCGACTAAAAAATACCTCTGCTGACCATCTATACGCGACAAAACTAGCGACTAAAAAAATTAGTCGGGGAAAGTAAAAAGTCGACTTTTGGCGACTAAAAACGGACTTTTGGCGACTAAAAATTTAGTCGCCAAAGGTGCTTTTTCTTGTAGTGCACCCGAAAAAAAAAAATGAATCATCAACAATGTTAGGTAGTCCGAAAATTCATGACTCGAATGGCTTGAAACACCCAAAACGACATCGTTTTAAGTGTAAAATGATATCGTTTTGACACATTCAAACCACACAAATTTAGGCCACCAAACATTTTTCTTTAAAGTTGTCTGGAGGTCTCTCAAGTTCTCTAATATTTTGAAGGCCATTTTTGGACTGAAATAGCCTCATACACTAACATAGCACACATTTTGCATAGACTTCAGATTTAAAGTTGTTTCAAAATATTAAAAGTTTTATAGCTTTTTATACAGATATTAGAGGTCGATAAAAGTAGTAATTTTGAAATCTCTCGTTGAGATTATGAAATTTTGGTTGGCGGGTGATGAAATTTCACTGTGCTTGATATTACCAAAATAGTCAAATTTTTATACTTTTGAATTGTAAAATTTCACTATTTTTCACGCATTGAAAATTTCAATTGAAGCTAAAAAAATCAGATTAAGGGCTCTAAAATGACAGAATAAAAAAAAAAAATTATATTCTAAAATTGAGAACTTTCATTATTTCAAAAAGACACATTTCTAGCATCCACCATCCCTACCAATTACTGATTTAGGTCCCTCTATCAAACCATGGTCACACTGGTTCTTATGAACAGGCACATATTGCTATTCCATATCTAAATACAACTAAAGATTTTGTTCCTACACCTTAATCTTGGATAATCTTAACCACAGCCACAGTTCTTAATAAGCCATTACTGGTGGTTGTAATTGCCATAGAATTTTACCATATTTATTATTGGACATGGGCGTCATTATCAATTTGTGACAATCAATTAGGTAAATGATTGTCAGTCAATTTTGCCATAGAATTATACCATCAGTCCATCTTAGGCTTCGTTTGGGAAGATGGGTTGGGAGTCCATCTTAGGCTTTGTTTGGGAAGATGGGTTGAGTTGGGTTTGAGGCTATTTTAGCCACAAAAAGATAAAATAGGTTTTTTAGTCCAATAAAACAAGACATCACACCTAACTTAACCCATGATCATTATATTATTTCTCTCACAACAAGTCAAAAAAATCAAAAAGTCCTTCCCAAGCGAGGCCTTTTAGCCCTAGGCTAAAATAGCCAAAAAGCCAACTCACTTCCTAAACGAACCCTTAAAGTTTTTGTCAATTTTCGACATTCATACCTTTTAATCTGGTTAATAAATAATGTTCTTTTATAAAATAATAAAAAAATCAAAAAAGATTTCACAAATTAAAAGATCTCAATTAGTTTTTATAAATAATATCTTCAAAATCATTGAAAATGAATAAGTTAAAAAAAAAAAATAGCCGATTTTTTGAGATATCTAAAATAGTTAAAATGGATAAATAATTTGAAACAAATGAAGTAATTCTTATGCGGCTTCTAATAACAATCAATCTAACTCTAATTTAATGATTTTCTAGTAATACTGAAAATTCAAGAGCACCCATGGAGAGGGATAATTATTCAATAATTCGGAACATTATGTTATATTGTTTACGTATGATCTCAAACCAATTGCATTGTGAAATTGTTTACAAGTGAGATATGTTATTAAATAGTTATGGGGTAAAAGATAATTCATTTAATGTATATTATAATTTCTTATTGATCGAGAGTATCATATAAATAATAGGAGAACAATTAGAAATTTTATTTTTTAAATTAATTCTGTTAAATAAAAAATTCTTATAAGGAGGTATTTATAATTTTTCCAACCACATGAGACAATATGTATTTTAAATAAATCTCAAAAAATATATTTATAATTTACTTTTAAATTTAGAAATAAATATAAAAAATTATTCATATATAATATTTATCACGATAAATCCGAAACGAAAAGGTACGAAACATACCATACCAATTACAAAAATGATACTCTGTCCAAGGGATTAATAACTTTGATCTTAAATGATATCTAATAATTTTTCTTCGGGAGAATCTTCAAAATTCTTACATCTTAGAATTCGTTGACAAAAAGTCACGTCCAATGAATTTGTTAATTTATTTATATTTTTTTTTGTACTTTTATGTTCTCATACTTTCCCGCATAATAGTGGATAAGGTTTTTTTTTTTTTTTAATTTTTTATACATGTTACCTATATTTTTGTAATAAATGTTGCACAACTTTTTTTAGTTAGAATTACAATAATTTGTGCTTTCAGAAATAAAAAAAATACTTAACATTACCAAAAAAATTTGTAGTTGAGAATTGTTTCGATAAAAAAAAAAAAGTGTAATATTATTGCAAAAATAAATAACTTCATTTCTAAGTCATAAATTATCATAAGAAAATCACGTAAGATTTAACACAAAAATAAGTAACATATACCAACAAGTATATATAATAAGGTACATACAGTACACACTTTACGAGTTACCATTTGTCATTGTATTGTGAAAATGTTGTATATTGCAAAATTTATTGTACATTTTAATAGTACAACTAAAAATAAATCATAAGGGGTGTTTAGAAATTGATTTTTTTTAATAATTTTTTGATTTTTTTATGAAAATACGTATAGAAAAATAGAAAAAATGATTTGATAATTTATAGTAACTTTTTAACTAAAAATCAAGGTTCCCAAACAAACTCTAAAAAAACAAAGAATGTGTTTAAACTTATTTTGGCAACATAATATTTAGCCAAAAGGTCACTACAAAAAAAAAAAAGAGAACAATTATTCTCTTTATTTTTTTGCATTTTTTTTTATAAAAAGTAAAAAATATATATATATTAAAAAAATTTAACTATTCTCTTTATTTTTTACATAATTTTTTATAAAAAATTAAAAAATCACTAAAAAGAGTCAATTCCCAAAATAAGCAGATGAATTACCAATTTGTTGAACTTGGATGAAGCCATCCTGATAAATTGGCAACTTGCTCCAAAGACTCCCTCCACTTTTGTACCTTCTCCATCTCATTCATGGAAGCTAGCTTTGCAAATCCTTCCCCAAATCTCCCACTTTGTCTTCGAACCTCCGATGGATTGACATGGTAGAAAACTGGATAAACTGTCTGCCCCATCGCATTCCTCCATTCAAGAATCTTTACTAGTTCATCCAAACACCATCTTGAAGAAGCATAGTTTTTCGACAAAACCACAATCGAAAACCTCGATTCTTCAATGGCTTTAACCAATTTGGTTGAAATCTTTGTCCCTCTTTCAAGCTTTTCGTCGTCTTTGAATGTGTAAATAGCCTTTTGATCCAACGCGGTGTACAGATGACTGACAAAGTTGTCACGTGTATCTTCGCCTCTGAAACTCAAGAACACATCGTATGTCCATTGAGTTTGAGGACTAAAAGAGGAAGATGGAATGGCAATAGAGGAAATTGCTTTCATGGAATCCATTGTAAACTTGACAAGTAGTTGTTTCAGATGATAGAAATAGATAGCACTGTGATGGATGTTCTTTGTAACCTTACTATATATAGACATTTGTGTCGCATGTAATTGCAACCATTAACTCCCATTCTTTACGCGGATTCTGTGGAAGTTGAAGGATGGCAAGTTTCTCGTAACAATCAATATAACTTTGAATCACTCTTTGATTGTCATTTTCATGAATGAAAATGATTTACAACCAGAATTTCTATACATAAAATTCATAATATGGCAATGGTATTTTTGTAATTTTGAGCTATAATAATGAATGTTTTGTCTTGTTACAATTGGAATTATAGGTACTAAAGTAACACAAGAAATAAATTATATGAACAATGGACATATTTTTAAGAATCGATTAATTAGGGGACCAATCTACCGTCTACTAGCGGGGCCCAATTAGAGTTGAGATTAGGCCTGTAAATGGATCGGATTCGAATCGGATCTGTCAAAATCCGAATCCGATCCGATTAAGTCAAACCCGAATCTGATCCGAATCTGTTTAGTCTATATCCGATTATAGATATCCGAATCCGGATCCGATGATTTCGGATATCCGATCCGATAATCTGATCCGATCCATTTATTTATTTATTGAGCTACAATTTTATATAATTTGATATATTTTTTTTTTCAATTTTTTTTTTTTCATTCAAATTGAGAATAATCGGATCGGATTATCGGATTGCCGGGTCGGGTCGGATTTTTGCAGGCTCAATCCGTTTAATAAACGGATTATCGGATCTGATTTTTTGTAAACGGATTCGGGTTATCGGGTCGGATTCGGATTTAATCCGATCCATTGACAGTCCTAGTTGAGACAAAACCCCATATGGACTGACCCAAGAAAAAGTTACATCTAGGAGCTTTTGAATCCAAGATCATGAAAAGAGCACACTCACAAACTTTAAGCCTTGACCACCAGGAAGACACAATGTTATATTCAGCAACTTTTGGGATTTATTTTGTCATGTTTACCTAGATACATCTTATTAAATCAATGTATGCTAATTTACACACAAACCTCACTTTGAACCCAATATTTCGACCACTATATATGTTTAATCTTTAACCTATACATCATCATATTAATCACCGTTTTGGTTTTTCGGATTAATTGATTCATTGAGTCAGATACTGAGTTATTAAAAAATATGAACTATCGCATTGAATTTTTATTTTACTTTATTTTTTATAATTAGGGTACTGTGTTCTAAAAGCATAAACTCAAGAATTAAATAACATGCCACTAATCGCATGCTCTCGAGCAAACAAAAAGGGTCGATAAGAATCAAAGATGAATTAGGCATATAGAAAGAAAGCCCAGTGACCAATTAGGCTATCCAGCTATAAACTTCTATTTTACCACTTACGCCTAGAATTCCACTTTTGGGAGGCGTTTGGCATCTCTAACTTTTTCGTTAAAAAAATTAAAAAGTAACCCAAAAAAAAAGTCCCAATCTAAATTTAAAAAACAAAAAAATCAAAATGTTATCATATACATTAAGTAATTACTTTTTTACTCATAATTATTTATTTAATTAAAAAAATTATTTTAAATACATTAATTTGTTTTACTTAATAAAAAATCAAAAAATTACTATAAAAAAAATCAAGTTGCAAATGGGCCTCTACCTTTAGGCCTTGGGACTTTACTTTTTTTTTGGAACTGACTTGGGACTTTACTTTGAATTTGAAAAAGTTCAATAACTTGCTTGACAAGGCACATTGGTTGGCCAGGCAAGTTGGTCCAAAGAGGCCAGCCCTTGTTCACACATAGACAATGACCATAACTATTTTCATGATATAATCCCACATAACATAGTGAATTACACAATTTATTTAGCAAAAACTTATTTGAAATTATTTGATAGTGATAATTTTAAAATTATGAATCAAAATAGTTTGAATCGAACAAAAAAAAAGGATCAAAAATAGTTAATGTTTTGATTTGAATTAAAATATAAAAAAAAACTACAAGAAATAGATCATTTTGTATTAAAAAAGCTTCAGAATGCATACCGTTGGTTTTTAACTAAAATGAAAGAGAAGGAAGTGCTGAATTGAACGAAGACCCCCACCCCACCCAAGTATTTGACCAATGAAAGTCTCTCTCCAAATCTGCGTGTGGAAAACGTATTCGAAAATTGTTCCAATTCGAAAATTGTTTTTTTTTTCATACTTGAATTACTTTTAAAAAAAAAATTAGATGTATTTAATCTAGATATATGTAAAAATAAAAATATTTGTGAATTAATTTTTTTTACTAGATACAAAAAACAAATAAATAATGGAATCCAAAAAAAAAAAAAGAATTTCTGTTAGTTTTTTTGAATATTCGAATTTCTTTTTTTTTTTTTTGTATGGGTTTACCTTTTAATTTAAATTAAGTCGATATAAAAAATTTAAAAATTTATTAAAAATACAAAAAATAAAAATAAAAATTATATTTAAGAACTCAAACTCAACAAAAATAATGCACATTTTATTGAGTTTGAGTTCGGCTCCATAACTAACTGAATTTAAGTTCGGCTCGATTCATTAATATTAATGAAACTCGAGTTCGACTAGATAAATTTTTTTATTCTTTAAATAAAAAATAATATTTAATATATAAATAATATATTTATGTTATTATTTTTATAAAAATAAACGGACGAGTTTATTTGAGCTTATGCACACGCAATGCGCTTGGGGCCTTTTCTCTCATGGACACATTCGCAATCGCTTACGCCATGCTTCATGTTGCTGGTTGGGATGCTTGCGGTTTGGTTGTGGTCAGAAAATCTTCAATCAGCTATTTGTCCTTTGGATTGGTGAATTGAAAAAAAATCAATTTACATCCATTCGCCGGATTGGCAGATGTGGATTGAGCGGATTGGCAGATTGATGCGAATTAATTTAGCGGTTTAAACTTTTACAAATTTTGAATATAATACAATAACCTGTCAATATATATATATATATATTTTTATACCAATCCAACTCAACATAACCAAAATATTATCACACTACAAAAAAATTGATTTTTTGCGATGCTAAAACGCCGTCGCAAATACCCCAAACGCCGTCTCAAAAGGTTTTTTGCGACGGTAAGTGGCTTTTTGCGACGGCAAAAGGAGGGTTGCAACAAAGGGGGTTGCAAAAAGGCTTTAGCGACGGCATAACGAGGTCGCCTTTTTTTGCGACGGCAAAATGCCTTTTTTGCGACGGAAATAATCTGTCGCAAATAACGTGCGAAAATCTGAATTTTTTTGAGACGGCACTGTGTTGCCGTCGCTAAAAAGGTCTTTTGCGATGGCAAAAGGTACCGTCGCTAAATGTTTATTTGAGACAGCACCTGAGCCGTCGCTAAAACACTATTGGCGACGGGAACAAAGCCGTCGCTAAAGGCGTTACGTTTCAGCCAAATCCCCATCCTTTGCGACAGTAAATGGCCGTCGCAAAAACCCTTGTTCACTTTTTTTTGAGACGGTATGTGTTGCCGTCTCAAAAAAAAAAAAAAAAAAAAAAAAAAAAAAAAAAAAAAAAGCTATATTAAAATTATTTAAAATATGAAAATAACCTGTATTAAATGAAAAAAAAACTAAAAAAAAAAATCGATAATTACAGAATAATATAAATACATACATAAACAAAAGTTGGCACATAATGAAAATTCATAATGTTGTTCCATTCATAACAATACATAAATAAAAATTCAGAATAATAAAAATTATCCCACTACATAATGTCGCATAATACATACATAATATTGTTCACAAATCTAAATAACGTATATCAAAATCAAAAGTTCATAATGAAAATTATCCCAGTATTATGGCACATAATGAAAATTCATAATGTTGTTCCATTCATAACAATACATAAATAAAAATTCAGAACAATAAAAATTATCCCACTACATAATGTCGCATAATATATACATAATATTGTTCACAAATCTAAATAACGTATATCAAAATCAAAAGTTTTCGTCTTGATTCTTCCGTGGGTTACAAAAACAAAAATTGGTCATAATTTTTACACGCCCACATTCCACAAGAAACAAACTGCTACTCAGGAAATATCTTAAAATAACAAAATAAAAATAATTAATGACAATATAATGGTGTTAATATTTTAATTACAGAAAAACATTAAAAATTAACTACTATATAATTACAAAGATAGTTTAGTAAATAATTTTGGTTAGAAAGAAATCTAGTCCTAACTCCCAAATCGGGAACCCGATTGGAGTCCCGTCTTCTCCCACAAGTCTCTCGTGCCTAGGCGGTCGTGCGTGCCAAGTTTCGTGCTAAACCGACGTCGTTTGGTGATTTTGGGGGGTCAACACCTCGAATTAAAGTTTCTTAAGGAACTAGTTTGCTTAGACCGAAATTTGGCTATAACTCCCAAACCGAGAACCCGATTGGAGTCCCGTCTTCAACCACAAGTCTCTTGTGCCTAGGCGGCCGTGTGTGCTAAGTTTTGTGCTAAACCGACGCCGTTTGGTGATTTTGGGGCATCAACACCTCGAATTCAAGTTTCTTAAGAAACTAGTTTGCCTAGACCGAAATCCGACGCTAACTCCCAAACTGGGAACCCGATTCGAGCCCCGTCTTCTCCTACAAGTCTCTCGTGCTTAGGCGGTCGTGTGTGCCAAGTTTCGTGCTAAACCGACGCCGTTTGGTGATTTTGGGGCGTTAACACCTCGAATTCAAGTTTCTTAAGGAACTAGCATGTCTAAAGTGAAATCCGACTCTAACTCCCAAATCGGGAACCCGATTGGAGTCCCGTCTTCTCCTACAAGTCTCTCGTGCCTAGGCGGTCGTGTGTGCTAATTTTCGTGCTAAACTGACGCCGTTTGGTGATTTTGGGACGTCAACACCTCGAATTCAAGTTTCTTAAGGAACTAGTTTGCCTAGACCGAAATCTGACGCTACCTCCCAAACCGGGAACCCGATTCGATCCCCGTCTTCTCCTACAAGTCTCTTGTGCCTAGGCGGTCGTGTGTGGCAAGTTTCGTGCTAAACCGATGCCGTTTGGTGATTTTGGGGCATTAACACCTCGAATTCAAGTTTCTTAAGGAACTAGTTTGTCTAAAGTGAAATCCAGCTCTAACTCCCAAACCGGGAACCCGATTGGAGTCCCGTCTTCTCTCACAAGTCTCTCGTGCCTAGGCGGTCGTGTGTGCTAAGTTTCGTGCTAAACCGACGCCATTTGGTGATTTTGGGGCTTCAACACCTCGAATTTAAGTTTCTTAAGGAACTAGTTTGCCTAGAACGAAATCCGACGCTAACTCCTAAACCGGGAACCCGATTCAAGCCCTGTCTTCTCCTACAAGTCTCTCGTGCTTAGGCGGTCGTGCGTGCCAAGTTTCGTGCTAAACCGATGCCGTTTGGTGATTTTGGGGCGTTAACACCTCGAATTCAAGTTTCTTAAGGAACTAGTTTATCTAAAGTGAAATCCGGCTCTAACTCCCAAACCAGGAACCCGATTGGAGTCCCGTCTTCTCCCACAAGTCTCTTGTGCCTAGGCAGTCGTGTGTGCTAAGTTTTGTGCTAAACCAACGCCGTTTGGTGATTTTGGGGCGTCAACACCTCAAATTCAAGTTTCTTAAGGAACTAGTTTGCCTAGACCGAAATCTAACGCTACCTCCCAAACCGGCAACCCGATTCGAGCCCCGTCTTCTCCTACAAGTCTCTCGTGCCTAGGCAGTCGTGCGTGCCAAGTTTCGTGCTAAACTGACGCCGTTTGGTGATTTTGGGGCGTTAACACCTCGAATTCAAGTTTCTTAAAAAACTAGTTTGTCTAAAGTGAAATCTGGCTCTAACTCCCAAACTGGGAACCCGATTGGAGTCCCGTCTTCTCCCACAAGTCTCTTGTGCCTAGGCGGTCGTGTGTGCTAAGTTTCGTGCTAAACCGACGCCGTTTGGTGATTTTGGGGCGTCAACACCTCGAATTCAAATTTCTCAAGGAACTAGTTTGCCTAGACCGAAATCCGACACTAACTCCCAAACCGGGAACCCGATTCGAGCCCCGTCTTCTCCTACAAGTCTCTCGTGCCTAGGCAGTCGTGCGTGCCAAGTTTCGTGCTAAACCGACGCCGTTTGGTGATTTTGGGGCGTTAACACCTCGAATTCAAGTTTCTTAAGGAATTAGTTTGTCTAAAGTGAAATCCGGCTCTAACTCCCAAATCAGGAACCCGATTGGAGTCCCGTCTTCTCTCACAAGTCTCTCGTGCCTAGGCGGTCGTGTGTGCTAAGTTTCGTGCTAAACCGACGCCGTTTGGTTATTTTGGGGCGTCAACACCTCGAATTCAAGTTTCCTAAGGAACTAGTTTGCCTAGACCGAAATCCGACGCTAACTCCCAAACCGAGAACCCAATTCGAGCCTCATCTTCTCTTACAAGTCTCTCGTACCTAGGCGGTCGTGCGTGCCAAGTTTCGTGCTAAACCGACGCCGTTTGGTGATTTTGGGGCGTTAACACCTCGAATTCAAGTTTCTTAAAGAACTAGTTTGTCTAAAGTGAAATCCGGCTCTAACTCCCAAACTGGGAACCCGATTGGAGTCCCGTCTTCTCCTACAAGTCTCTCTTGCCTAGGCGGTCGTGTGTGCCAAGTTTCGAGCTAAATCCGGCTCTAACTCCCAATCCGAGAACCCGGTTTGAGTCCCGTCTTCTCCCACAAGTCTCTTAACTTAGAATGTAAAGAATGCAAAAATACACTTTAGCTTAGAATGCAAAGATACATTTTATACCTGATCTTCTAGTGGTGGTGTATATGGATTCTCGTCTTCTGCAGATTCCCTAAATGCCCGGTGGCCACTCGATGCATCAGGAACCTATGATAGTCAATGCATAATGTGTTAATCATATTCGAATTTTATACACAATGTTCTGTGAAAATTGAACTATCAAACAATGTAATTTATATCGAACCTGTCTGTTGGGATCCACACTTGTCCCTTGTGACACTAAGGCCATCATCTCAGCTCTCATCTGCTGTAAATGTGTAGCGAACTCTGCTCGCAGCTCCTCCCTCAACTCATCCCTTAGCTTTGCACGAACCTGCTGGGTGATCTGAATAATAGTCGATGGCTGGGGTGTTGACTGTGATGGCTTAGCACCATCTTTATACACCGTTCTCCGAGGCACAATTCTGTCGTATGTGCGACAATATCCATGTCCGCCATGACCTATCAACTTATGGAAAATGGCATTCCTAGCCTCCAAAGTCCGACAATCCTCAGGTAGCATAGAGAGTTGACGATTAAACTCATCCTGTATTGAATAAGATATACAAGTATATGCCAAATTAAGATGGTTGACACACAAAAAATAAAAAATAAACTTTAAATACAATCAAAGGTGTTTGGAAACTACCAAGGTCTGGATAACCTCTAGGTCATCTACTCTACGTGTCATAAGCCAAACATTCATCTTATCAATAGACTCCCCCTTATTGGTCATTTACATTTTTTTAGAAATATGAAAATTAGAATCCAAATAATTTGCAAATATACAATGTTTATTTATATACAAAAATAAAACAATAAAATATAAACCTCATGCCGTATCTGAGCGAAAGTAGTACGCCCTGTGGTGTGAGCTATGCCGTGAGCTCTCCGATTTTTAGAGTTCCTAGTTGCAATTTTCTATAACAGGTTCAACAAATGTAAGTATATAAATATGATTTGTATGTTTACATATCATACATATAACTTATTTGTATACCTCAGCATCGGAAGTACGCCAATACTCCACAAGTTCTTCCCACTGGCTTGGCACAATGTGCACAGGAACATCATCCTTCAGATTAGGATCAGAACTTCTAGGCTTGAAATACTTAGCCTTAATCTTGTTCTTGTGATCCTTCCATATACTGTTGCAGTTTTTCATGCAGATTGGCTTGTACTCCTCTGGACATATATTCAAATTGTCCTATAAAACACAATTTCAAAGTTTAAATAATAATAACATAATTTTGGAATTCGAATTTTTGGACAAAAATGTACTACCTTCACATCCTTCCAGATAGCATCAACAATATCATCAGGCACATTGTTCCAGTCAAGAAATGTAAGAGGAACAATGTTACCATTCCGCACAATAATGCCAAGTTGAGTAGTTAACTTAGCCACATTATCCCCTATTGGGCAGTAATTTTCATCAAATTGTATGTCCATCTTTTTACCAGTATCCCACTCCCTAATGCCCTTGGCACATCCTCTACCACGCCTAGTCGAGGTTGATGAAGAACTAACATGACCTGCGAGATACAATAACAATAAACAATATGCAATGATAATAAACAAATGCAAATTTGAATAATGTGAATACAAATCGAATTCTTATACCTGAGGTGGGCTGTGAAGAAGTCGAAGAATCTGCAAAATACAATGAGAATAAACAAGTTATATATAATGAGAATAAATAAATGTATGTTTAAATAATTTTCATACAAATCAAAGCAAATTTATATACCTGCGGATGGCTCATAAGCTGATGACTCTAGTCGGGATGATAGCTGCTGTGGTGCCACTGATGATGGACGCACCGATGGTAGGCATGGAGGCTGAGTACATGGTAGCTGCTGTGCTGTCACTGATGGTGGTCGATGCGGTGGTACTAATGGCCCCTCTGATGGTGGTCGCTGGGATGCCTCCTCTAATGGTGGTGCCAGTAATAGTGGTCGCTGCGATGGCTAGTCAAATGGTAGTGGCACTACTGGCCGCTCCAATGGTAGCCGATATGATGCCTCCTCTGATGGTGGTGCTACTGATGTCCTGTTATGTAGCACATCAGACATCATGCGCCAAGGATGATCAGGCTTCCTCTTCCTTCCCATAATAATCTGCAAGCAATATAACATTAATTGACATTAGAAACATAGACAATGGTTTGTCATCAACTATAATATGACATTAATTGAACTAATACAATTACAAAGACAAAGTAAATTAAGAAACTGATGATTAACTACAACCTTGGCCTTAATTGAATTACTGATGTTGATTAAATATCAGCCTATTTGAACATCAACTGTTTCCCTTTGTAACGCCCTCAAAATAATACATAAAACCCCACATTCTTGACATGCATTGATATAAGAGAAATAAACACTTTTCCATTCATCAGAGTAGTCCTTACAAATATATTACATGTTGACAATAAAAGTAAATACCCAACGGCTTACAACTTTTCAAGTCAACACTTGGTTACACAAAAGAGAGTACTAGCTCACATCATATTAAGCCCTTGGCCTGAATTTGCATGTAATACAACAAAAGAATAACAAAACAACAAAAAGAGTCTTCAACTCCCAAAACCTTCCAAGCTATATCCTTGGAGGTGGCATATCACCTGGACCTGAAAATGATGTTCCATAAAGGGTGAGCCAAAGCCCAATAGAGATATACTAAACCAAATATAAGCAATGACTAAAACAATAGCATTAGATAGAAGGTTAACGCTTATAAACCAATTTAACTCACAATACATTCCATGACAGACATGTCCATGTTACATTCTATTTTTCCTTTACTTATCAGAATCATTTCATATTACATGGCTCAGAACCTCGCCAAACTCTTCAATGAGATTAAAACTCATATTAAAACAATTCCAGATTTCACAATTCGTAAATTAGATTTCATCTCATATTTGTATACTTCCAAACTTCAAGTAATACACACATATTCGCTGTATTAACACTTCCATTTAATACACATACTTGTTATATTAACACTTCAATCTGATACACATATTTGTTGTATCTATGGAGTCCATCCCCTATCTCCTCCCAAACTGGTTTGAGAGTCCATCCCCTATCTTCCCTCAAACCATGGAGTACATCCCCTATCTCCTCCCACACAATTCACATATTGGATGTATTATGCAAACCATCATATCCTATTACACATTCGATGTTATTAGTTTCGGTTTTCCTTAATCGACATGCAATGTCTACAACAATCAAGATTATCCTCCACCGATAGCCCAAAGCAGATATTTCTAAACAGAACATAAATGCATCAACAGACAAAATATCCACATTTTCATGGGTGAGTGATAAATTAATCCAACTACACCATTTAATCCCATAATTTCTCAATTTTATGGATTTCGAATCAATTCCATAATTTCCCAAATTAATTATACTAATTAATTTATTTCAATAATTATGGCATTTTCCCCCAATCCTCAATATCAACCCTAAGGTTTGATTTCGCCAATTTGACAACAATAATAGCATTTTCCGATGTCCAATATACACATGGGGTTTTTAAAACACAAACCCCCTCTTATAAATTACACAATAACCCCAACTTTTCCAAATATTACCAAATACCACCAACTAATCAAAATGCATAAAACTTATGTCAAAACTCATAGATTGGAGTAGGAAATCCCTACCTCGAAATTAAAAGCCCAAAGGAGAAGATGACTAAAATCCAAAGTGCTCCAAATCCACTATTTTTCAGATTAAAAGGAAGTCCAACTCACCATCTATCTTTCTTACAAAGAAACTAGGCTAGAAACTCACTAGAAGTAGATCAATACCTGGAGAGAAGGTGTGTAGAGAGAGAAAGAGCTCGGATCTAGGGTTTGTGTTAAGAAAAGAGATGAAAAAGTGAAGTGTTTCCCGCTGCTGCGATCTGATATAACACAGGCTCGCCCGAGCGAAAGATTGGTCGCTCGAGCGACCAGACACAAAGAACTCTCGCTCGAGCCAAGAATGAGAAGCTTCAGGTTTGCAATCCAGAAGCACGCTCGAGCGACAGAATGCTCGCTCGAGCGAAGAAACTCAAAACATACACCTCGCTCGCTCGAGCGAAGGAAATCTCGCTCGAGCCAAGAAATACAACTCTCAGGTCCATAACTAGACGCAGACGCAAGCTCGAGCGAAGGACTTCTCGCTCGAGCTACCAGATACAAAACTCAACTCTCGCTCGAGAGAACAAACCCTGGCTCGAGCGAAGGATCAAAAACAAAGGGCTCGCTCGAGCGACAAAAGTCTCGCTCGAGCGAAGGACCAAAAGTCTGGGCAGCAACCATTTGTTCCCAAACACACCCAACCTGTAACAAACCTGCCCAACACATCCTATAACTCAAATACAAAGTATTGAAGGACGGAAACAAGATAAAAGCAACAATCATCATCACGGAACCTAAGTTCGGAATACTGTACATAAAGGGAAAAACCCAGGATCGCTATAACTCCCCTTCTGCGGCTTCCCTCACCCAACCAACTTCTTCATCATGAAGCATTATATTTTCTTCCAATTGTTGGCTCATATGTGGCTCGAATTTGTGGATCAGTCAAACTCATATCAAATAAACCTCTTTGAGACATCTTTACCACCACTTACCAGTCTGGTTATAACAGGTCTGCAACATACCAAACTTGCTCTACTTGGGATGCCAAGATGAAAGGTTCATTGGTAATTCGATCATCTTGGTACAACAAATGATTGAAGTTCACCAACGTGAAATTGAAGACATCTTCTTTCTTTCCGTGAATGTTGTCAATCCAATCACACTTAAACAACACATGTTTCTTCTCATTGGAATATTGAATCTCAACAATATCTGTCAATTGTCCATAATAGTACACAGACCCCACACAAGGATTCTTGTCTTTCCGACTAGCATAACTTATGGTATCTGCCTTCAAAGCTACACCACAATTTTGTGTGGCTCGACGATCATCCATGGCCTTTACTCGATACCGAAACCCATTCAGTATATACCCGTTGAACCTCCTTGCCAGGTTATGAGGACCATTTGCCAATAGAATAATCTCTTTAGAAAATATGACATTAGTAGTCCTTCGCAAAGTTTGGACCAATTTAAAACGAAAATGTAAAATTTAAAATATAGTTCGACTTCAGTAACTAGAATGTATAGACTTAAATACATACATGTTCCTTGAACCAAATGTGAAAAGTTTCAAAATGCTCACGCCGAGCATTAACACCATCCTTCGATTTTCCTGCTACCCCTAATATTGTCCACAACACATTGTCACAAACATTCTTCTCTATATGCATCACATCGAGGTTGTGTCTTATTAGATTGTGCTCCCAATATGGTAGTTCATAAAAGATACTCTTTTTCTTCCAGCTATGGGTGCGATGTCCAGCTTTCTCCTTCTCTACCTGTCTCCTATGCCTCTCCTTAAGGTCATCCCTCTTGTATTGGATTAAAATACCCTCAGATTCTAATTGTAGCAACATCTCAGTTCCAGACAACAATTTTGGTTTGAGTCTAACTTCCCGACTACCATCAAATGATACTTTATCCTTCCGGAATTTATGGCCAGTAGATAAAAATCTGCGATGACCCAAGTATGATTGTTTCCTACTATGCTTCAACCAACACGATGTAGTTTCCTTATCGCAACAAGGACATGCATATTCACCTTTAGTGCTCCATCCTGACAAGTTTGCATATGCAGGAAAATCACTAATTGTCCACAGTAAAGCTGCATGCATTTGAAACATTTGATTTGTTAATGCATCAAATGTTAACACACCCTCATTCTATAGTTCTTTCAACTCCTCAATCAATGGTTGCATATACACATCAATCTTGTCACCAGGTCCTTTCAGGCCGTCAATAAGCACGGATAAAATTAGAAATGGTTGCTTCATGCACATCCATGGCGGCAAGTTGTATGGAATGAGCACAACAGGCCAAGTGCTATGAACTATGTTCATCGTCCTGAATGGGTTAAAACCATCAGATGCTAAGCCAAGCCTTACACTTCAGCAATCATTACTAAAGTCAATATTCCGACAGTCAAAATCTTTCCATGCAAGGGAGTCAGCAGAATGCCTAAAGACACCATCATCAATTCGTTCCTCTATATGCCATCTCATTAACTTGGCCGTCTTGGATGACATAAACAACCTCTGCAACCTTGGCTGTAAAGGAAAATACCTCATCTGTTTTGCAGCTATTCATTTGCCACCTTTGTTAGGACCATTTGAACCACCATCACCATTTGATTTCCATCTAGAACTGTTGCATATGACACATTTATCAAGATTGGCGTCCTCGTTTCGAAACAACATGCAACTATTCGGACATGCATCCCACGTCTCATACGTGAAGCCCAAATATGTTGTGACCTTTTGAGCTTTATAATATGAGTCGGGGAGTTTCACACCCAACGAGAATGCCTCATTCAATAACTCAAGCAACATGTCAACAGACTTGTCTGTCCACTGATTAAGCACATTCAAATGTAGAAGTCGAACAATGAATGACAAATATGTGAACTTCTGACAACCCGGATACAATTCACTTTGTCCATTTTGAAGAAGTTTGAAATACTTTGCAGTCTCTGCATTTGGACCGAGCTGGGGTTCAGATGCATGGGGATCAGGCCCCTGTGGTTCATTACCCTCAACACTTGTACCGGCATGTGGATTTCCCATAGCCCCTTGTATCATTCCAATCATATCATCCCCAATGTTTAAATTAGCTAATGTTTCATTCTCTTGATTACCATGCAGAGATACGTAAGATTCCCTATGATTAATCCAATGTTTGTATTTTTTTAAAAAACCATTCAAAATCAGATGCTCCCGTACACCCTCTTGTGCAAGATGGTATCGATTCTCACACTTTCTACACGGACAACTGATCATCAAACCTTCAACCCTATTGGTATAAGCGAACACAAGGAATTCATCAATCCCATTAATGTATTCGCTCGACATCCTATTTGGCAAATCAATCCAACTCTTATCCATCATCTGTACACATCCACAAAAATATCTCATCAAAGTAACTCTAAATATAATACCTACGTATTCATGTACCATGATACCTATCGGTCCAATTTCTCTCAAATAGGTAGGTGGTCTTATCCTAGTTAGTTATTTACCGATTTGATAGGAGAACATAAAAAATGAAATACTTATACAACAACACGTGAGATCAATTAATTGAAGAAAAAAATGATATAATTTCATACTTTCTGAGTCGTAACTAAAAAAATAAATAAATCATAACCAAACACCACATGAGGCACAACCAAAGATCTTATAAGTCTTAACTAAAATAATATCATAATTAACGAAGATAATTCATCATAACTAAAGAAAAAAAAATGAAATAACTAATGATGCATATGATAAATGGATGTGTGTGGTAGAATTCTGCAAATTATTAGTATTCCATAATACTATGCGGCATTATTTATAAACTTGATAGATGAGTTATACAAAAACACACTAATCATATATTGTCTCAAAAATTATTTAATAAAGATGGATCATACATTCATCTATATATATATGATGGAAGTGAAGTGAAAAAATCTAAATGATGGAAGTGAAGTGAAAAAATCACTACATTGAGTTGATTGGACACTACAGAATATAAACTTTAAGCTTCAAACTTTATAACTAATTGAACATACACGTGAGAATTTTATGAAAAAGTATCTACCTTAAATAATGTACTGGTTAGCAAATTTCAGGTATCACACCTACATACAAAACACACTATCATAAAAACACATTTTTTATGGGACCAGAAGTGGAAAAAAACACAATGTGAACCAAGTAACTGCATAAATTTTCTTCATTTGGTATATAGAATTGATCAAAAGCTAAATTGACAGGCTCCGTAAAATCATTGCTACAAACTAATAAAACAAGTATGAAAGATCCAAAAATAAACGTAAAAAAGGTGACTGAGTGCACGAGGCTCTTGCTAAAGTGGGAACCCAAATTGGAAAGTACAATGTGATGCAAGTAAGCGGACAATTTTTCCTCATTTGGTATATATAATCATTAGATGAAGTAGAAGATGAAAAGACAACTAAACCACATGCACTAAACTAATCAAAAGCTAAATTGATGTGCACCATGATTGCTACAAACTAATAAAATAGGTATGCAGGATCAAAAAATAAACATACAAAAGAGCGACACGAAGCTCTCGCTAAAGCATGATCCTGAAGTGGAAAGCAAAATGTGAACCAAGTAATAGGAAAAAAATTCTTCATTTGGGATATAGAATTATTAGATGAAGTGTAAAAGATGAATAGATAACTAAACCACATGCACTAAACTGATCAAAAGCTAAATTAAATGATTGCTACAAACTAATAAAATAGGTAAGGAGGATCCAAAAATAACCATAAAAAACACAAAACTCCCCACTAAAGCAATCTCTTCCCCTTTCTAGAGGGACTATTTTTGTGACTCAAATTGCGTCACTAGGGACACTAAAGGGAAGCTTACCGTTGGGCCAAGCCGTCCTTTGTCCAAAAATAAACATATAACTAGAAAGAAGATAACATTCTGTGAGTCCATGATACGATTTCATGTTGGGGAGAAACCAAAAACAGCCCGATTCAGATCATCCAAATCAATAAAGCACAAGAAACTTGAAAATATGATCAAACAAGTAAATCGAACTGAGAACCAATTGATGCACCAAAAAAGAAAAAATCTGTCACATAAAGAATACTAATCCTTCAACAAAGGATATTTCACAACCAAAAGGAAATGAATTTCCACTTCGATTAACAAACAATCATCATACATAACAATGAAACCCAATAATTCAGATTCAATAAATCAAAACAAACCAATTAGATACAAACCCAGAAAAGAGATTGAAGTTAAAAACAATTCTTCACAGGAATCAACCACATAAAATCTGATCTTTTAACGTGAAAAAGATCAAAGGATGATCAGACCATATCAGCTAATTCTACAACTCATCACGCAACCCAAGAGACAATAGATTTAAGTAAAAGTGAAAATTTATCATAAAAAACAGAACATAATCACAAATGAGTAACTGTTGAATCTGCATATTACATGTCATAGAACCCCAAGATTCCTCAAAACCCATGTGAAATCCGTCAATTATTCCCGATGGATTCACCAAAAACAGCAAAATTTTAGATCAAATTGAAGAGTATGGAAAGGGTTATCTGATCAAAACATATTCAAGACTCTCTGAGGTGATTGATATACATTCATCTATATATATATACAGAGAGAGAGAGAGAGAGAGAGCATACGCAGAGAGAGAGACTCGTCGCCGGACCACCGTTACCTGTCGTCGTCGCCACCGCACCACCGCTAGCCTGCTCGCCGTTCGTCGCTCGTCCAGAGAGAGTCGTTCGCCTTCGTAGCTCGTTTGAGGATTTTGAGGGAAAAAAATTTGTTTCAAACATTTAGGGATTTGGATCAAATGATCGAGCGGCAAGATAAAAGGGAAGAGCGGGGGCCAATTTTTTTTTTTACTTTTTGCGACGGTACGTTTTACATCGTCGCAAATGGTAACTAATTAGTTCATAAAACGACGCCGTTTTCAAAAGCCTTTTTTTGCGACGGACATTTGCCGTCACAAATTGTTCGCTATTTGCGACAGCAAACATATGCTGTCTCAAAAAAAAAAATTTTGCGACAGTAAAAAACGTCGTCGCTAATACTTCTGCATTTACTACCCTATCCGCGTAGTTTTATTACCGACGGGACAACACCGTCGCTAAAACCTTTATTTGCGACGGTTTAAGCTACCGTCGCAAAAGATCATTTTTTGCGACGGGCGACGCGCTGTCGCTAATGCTTCCGTGTTTTTTACTCCCTTTTCTTGTAGTGTCAATTAAATTGTTAAATACCAATAATAAATACATATAAGAAAACTAGGGGTGGTCGCAAGTCGGTTGCAGCTACAGAACCTTCAATCCGCCATCCGTCCGCCGGATTGGCTGATTGGAGAAAATCAATTCGCATCCGTCCGCCAATCTGGCGGATGGATGCAAATCGGTTTGACGGTTTAAAATTTTACAAATTTTTAACATAATTGACATGTACACTTCCTAAAAAAAAAAAAAACATGTCAAATATCAATAACCAAAAGTCTACAATTGGCGACTAATATTTTAGTCGCCAAAAGCTTTTAAATAAAATTAATAGCTCATTTTCAGCAACTAAAGCTTTTTGTCGCCAAAAACTTATATTATTTAGGGCGACTAAATATTTAGTCGTCAAATTTTTTTTTTTTTGTTTATCTTAATTTTTTTAGTTACTAAATATTTTAGTCGCCTAAAACTTTTTTTTTTTTTTTGGCTACTAAATATTTAGTTGCCAAAAATCTTTTTCGTTTTATTTTTTATTTTTAGCTACTAATATTTTAGTCGCCTAAAATTTGATTTCTTTTGGATACTAAATATTCAGTCGCCAACTCTTTTTTTTTGTTTTATTTTTATTTTTAGCTACTAATATCTTAGTTGCATTTTATTTTTTTTAGCTACTAAAATTTTAGTCACTAAAATTATTTTTTTCCTTTTTAGCTGCCAATTGTTTAGTCGCCAAAAATATCATTTTGTATTTTTTTAAAATTAATTTATCCACAACTCATATTTATTCCATGCAACCTGTATCATGTATATAAACAAAACAATACAATACATATATTATCAACTATTCCACAATCTGCATCCATTTTCACTTCCAACTATCCAAAAAAGAAAAACTTTTAATGTCAAATTCCATACAAATTATGTATATTCCAACCTAAAATAATAATTTAATACAAAACATAGAATCATACGAAAACCATGTCCTCCGAACACAATATATTTACTACCATGCCAAATGACCATTTGGAGTGATACAAATTACACGACAAAAGGTAATCTATATACTACACCAATAATTATCCATTTGATGTCAAAAGTAATCTGTACCATGCCAAAAGTTATCTGTATGATTAACACTAATCCACACAAAAGTAAAGGACGACAAAATAGCAGGATTATACAAAAGTGTAAATTGTCCTCCATGCACAAAAATGGAATATCCACAAGTCCACGCCAAAAGTCATCTACAAAAAAATAAATAAATAAATAAATTGCACCCATTAGTACCATAAATGCATGCAGAACTTGATAGTTTGAGGCAAAAACATTAAAGGTTATGGTGAATGAATTAAACTATTCATCTTCTTCACAGGTTTGAGCATTACATAATCAGGTGCAAGTGTATTTTATCCTCATTTATTTGGTTGATAATCATTTGTGGTGCTTCTAGTATTCTCTATGCATGTGAAGTTGATCTAGAGAGCTAATTAGTTCTTGCTTTCTAGCTAATCAAGCCTCAACTTAGCTTAGTCACGATTCACTATTATTGGATTCAGATATCTTTGTTGGATTCTGAAAAGGAATTTCCAAACGCTCAGTCATGTTGGTTTTTTACAATTGAAAAATTAGACTTGGATTTCTTCATTACCTATTTTATGTGTTGCATTACTAGTAGTTGTTTGTTTAATTTGCAAATTCATGTGACATCCATAGACTGGTTCGGAGTTGTTTTGTATTTTCACCCCCGAACACTCTTTTTCAACTAAGTTTAAGGCGTTTTCGACTCTAACTCTCAACCTATGTGTACTAATTACATGCCGTCTATCCCCACAGGTCCTATTTGTCACGAGGAAGCTGCCCGTTACATCCATAGAGTGGTTTAGGGCTATTTTGTATTTTCGTCCCCCGAACACCCTTTTTTCAACTAAATTTAAGATGTTTTCGACTCTAACTCCCAACCTATGTGTGCTAATTACATGTCGTCTGTCCCCACAGGTCTTATTTGTCATGAGGAATCTGCCTGTGACGTCCATATTGTGGTTCAGGGGGTTTTTTGCATTTTCGTCCTCCGAACGCTCTTTTTCGACTAAGCTTTAGGCGTTTTTCACTCTAACTCCCAACCTACGTGTACTAATTACATGTCGTCTATCCTCTTAGGTCCTATATGTCATGAGGAAGCTACCCATGACATCCATAGAGTGGTTCAGGGGTTGTTTTGCATTTTTGACCCCCCATGAACGCTCTTTTTCGACTAAGTTTTAGGTGTTTTTCACTCTAACTCCTAACCTCCGTGTGCTAATTATATGTTGTCTAACCCCACAAGTCTTATTTGTCATGAGGAACCTATCCGTGACATCCCTAGAGTGGTTTGGGGGCTATTTTACTTTTTTGCCCCCCCAACACCCTTTTTCAACTTAGTTTATGGGGTTTTTGACTCTAAATATCCAAATGAAAAGAGACTTAAATCTTGACTCAAATGTTCGATTCAAAGGCTATATTTTCTTCATTTGAAGTTTATCATTTAGCGAACTACCATTCTTGTGATAAGATGAGAATTTTAAAAAAGAAAATTGGTTTTTGCCATTGGAGTTCATATCAAATGAAGTTTTCACTCAAAATCCAAGTGAAATTGAGTGATGATTTGAAGATTTAACACATAACTATACAATTGCTCTGAAAATTCAAACAGCAGTCAAAATTATGTAGTTTTTGTGATATAGCCATCAACATATTCCTAACTTCAACATATCTATGTACCAACATTATCTATCCATCATATTACTTTTATTAATTTCTGCAAATTCTTCCATGCTATCATATTTTGTAAAATATTCATAGTTTTAGGGTTTCCATATATCTTTTTTATCAATATGTAATTCCTTAAAGTCAAGAAATAAAAATATCTATGCAACTAGGAGTTAAAACCACAATCACAATGTACTTAAGTAGAAAACTACAATCCAAAATGTTTAATACAAGATTGTGTAGAATTTAAACATGATGAAAATACTTCTCAAAAGAAATGTGAATGAGGCAAATAATGTTCCTATACCAGTTAATGCAGACTAGACAATAAGCCCCAAATACTAGTAAATACAACAATTCTCATAAGATTTTCTGTTTTAGTTCATAACAAAGTATAAATTACAATAAGGAAAAAAAAAAAAAGAAACTGCTAAATAATGAATGTGTCCCAATTGTACACTACCCATATGGTTAAGGTAATCCACAAGACATAGAATAGAAACTGTTTAAAGAAAAAGGCGATTAACTAAACAATAATCTCAGTACAACACCACAATCTGATTATATTAATATACCTGGATAGGAGTACCAGTAAGACACCATTGATGATTAGCAGTAAGTGTAGCTGCATCCATAGACATTTGACTCTTAAAAGATTTTATGGTATGTGCCTCATCAAGCACCACCCTAAACCATCTCACTGAGTAAAGTCCCCCATTTTCTTCGACATTCTATAAAGTAAAACTAAAGAATGAAAGAAAAATTTATATTGATTTTATCTGTACGTGCTACTTAAGTAAGATGTGCTCAAAGATATGACATAAATTCAAACAAGAACCCTTTAGGATACCTCTATTGAAAATTCTGAAGATAAAACTCCATAGGTGGTTAGGAGAACATCACTCTGAGATAGAATTTTTGCATCCTTTGGCTTGCTTTGTCCATAATGAACATAGAGAGAAAGAGAAGTGTCATTTTGGTTAATTTGACTACTTAGAAGATATATTTACTATTCAATAATGCTTTTAATGTGACAAATAGAAATACATTGTTTAGTCCTTGGTTCATCAAGAAACATAATGGCATTGTCTTTCCAGTTTCCTGTCCTCCTCTTCATGTCCAGAGCATGTTATTTTATTGCTATATATCTAAACTAGTCCACTGTGATGGTACTCTGTCTTTGTGATCTGCCTTTTCTAAATCTAACATCTTATTTTTCATGTTTTCTTTTAAAAAATTTAAGAAATGATTGTGTTATATATTTATGTTCCTTGAATAGAAACAAGAAAGGGAAAATGTTTTTTTTTTTACTTGTAGTAATTAATTGTGATAGGAACAAAGATACAGGGCAAATGGATTAAACCTTTGATTCATTAACAAATTTTGGATACCCAAAAAGGGAGATGTTAGATTTTTGAAGGAATTTCAATCAAATTGGAAACTTGTGAAAGGTGTAAATGCTTCCTTTTTGGCTTAAATCCCCAAAATTGAATGTCCTTGCATCAAGCCTAAGGGTAATAAGGACTCATTTAGCCCCAAAATTATTTAGCAGATTGATATAGTAGATTCAAAACTATGGTTCATATAGTAGATTATAGTTAGTTAGAAATCAAGTACGAAAAAAAAAACTATAAACTTGAAATTCAAAGTCAAGAACATGATTGGAAGATAAACTTGGAATAAACAAATGATCTACGTACCCAACAAGACCAAGTTATAGGTGCACAATCAAAATGTGAAAAGTATGATTAGGTATCAAGCCAAACAAGCCTCCTGCGTATCTCTGCTAAGTCTATAAATCAAATTTAAATTCATTTTAAAACTCATTAAAATTTTAAATTAAATAAAATAACTTACCACTTAGCTTAAACTATATTCAACTTGTTTATAATCCTAATTGTGTCAAGCCTACACTTGCTAAGGTCCAATAGACGCAAATGAGGCTAGAAGATGGACCTAAAAGTGTTAACCAATGGTATAATTTTTTTTTTGAAAAAAGAAGTGTACTCTATACACTCTATAATCTAACAAGATCACAACATTAGTAATATACATCACAATATGCCATGATTTTTCTTATCAAAATGGTTTATAACATATTTCACCACAAGTGATTTGTAACATTTACCTCATACCAACCACAATGATTCGTAACTCACTTTAGGAGTGTACACCATTCGCTATTCGTAACTTCACCATTTGTTATTCATAACTTCTATCACAAAATGACAAAAAAACAACACAAATATTTGTAACTTTCACCACAAAAATTCTTAATATGATCCTTGGAACCCAAAAGATTGATTAAATAAGAGCTAAAATCCATGGTCCAGAAGAATGAATAGACAAAAAAGAGGGCCAACAAAAATAGCAAGATAATTTGCATGAAATAACAGGAAAAGAATGAGTCTGGCATTGTTGATGGTCTTATGACCACTGTTCACTCCATTACTGGTTGGTGGTGGCTGTTTGGTTGTTTTCATGGTTAATTGGTTATGTTTCTGCTTTGAATTATGAATTGTGATGTTGATCTTAATGTGTTTTCTATTGAATTGTTATGTAGCCACCCAAAAAAGTGTTGACGAGCCATCAAACAAGGACTTGAGAGGTGGAAAAGCTGCTTCCTTTAACATTATTCCCAACAACATCGGAGCTGCCAAGGTAGTTATTGAATTATGCAACGATACTGTTGATAGATGTAACAATTGTTGCCTGTATTTGATTTGATTTCGTACAGTTTGATTCCTTGACATTGTCTTGGATGGGAACTTTGTATTTTGTTAATTTTAGTTTACTCCTAATAGTATTTGTTTCGTGGTCTTGTGGTGTTAAGCTTTTGTATTGATTTGTTTGTGTTGTCCCTAATTTTACAGGCAGTTGGAAAAGTTTTGCCAGCATTAAATGGTAAGTTGACCAAAATGTCCTTCAATCAAACCCATTTCAGAAATCAACACGAAATTCAACTGAATCAAGCATATAAAACCCTAAAGCAAGAATCAGAAAATGGAGAAATAGAGAAAAGGACAGAGAGAGAGAGAGACACACACACACACACGTACACAGATAAATAGTGAGAGACTGTGAGCGAGAGAGCCCGAGTGAGAGAGAGAGAGACACGGACAAACCGAGAGCAAGCGCGCGAGCGAGAGAGAGAGAGAGAACCTGTGATCTGCAGCTGTGGTGGTGATGATTTGCAGCGGTGGCTGTGGCGATGTCCTCCGTACGGTGGGTTGTGGTGAGGTGATTCTCAATAAGGTTTGGTGAAGGACAGTATGTGTGTGTGAGAGGTTTGAATGTTGTTTTGTGTAACAGAGAAAGGGGCGGGCAAAATGAATTTGGTATTTGGTGGTCTAAAAAATGTTTTGGCTTTAAAAACTTCCAACCTTTGGCGACTAATTTTGGTATTTGTCGGTAAATGAATGCTTATTGGGGACTAATTTTCTTTTTGGTCGGAAAAAAGTAACATTTGTCGACAAAATTTTTTGGTTGCCAAAGAGTAACCATAAAAATATGCCCTTTTTTAATGACTAACATTTCTTTTGTCGACAAAAAATAAAATACGACGAATAAAAAAGGATTTAGTTGCCAATAAGTAATATTTCTCAACTAAAAAATTTTAGTAGCTACATCCTAAACCAATGCCGACTAATACATTTTTTAGTCGCCAAAAGTGATATTTTTGGCGACTAAAATTTTTTAGTCGCTAAAAGTGTAAATTCTTGTAGTGATTCTAGGATTTGAGGAGCTAGTTAATCTTTTCTAATTTAAACTATTTTGGGCCATTTTTTGACTTAATTTTCAAGTAGTTCTTTACTGTTTTTGGGTCTAATTTAGGCCCAAAATTTATGAAATTATTTAAATCTGAAATTATTTTGAGTTTTGTGTTTCTAACATTCATATTGTAATTTGAAGTTAAATCACTAGTTGACAACAAATCGGAAGTTAAAAATTTGAAGTTAAATTACAAGTTGTTGACAATGATATATTCACAATTTCTTAGTAACAAATTTCTATGTTCTTATTAACATCAAGTCATTAACTTTTTAATTACCAGGTTGAAAACACACACACACACACACAAAAAAAGAAAAAGAAAGAAAGAACAGAGTGTTAACTCCTATTAATCCAAAAAAAGCAAGTATATTGCGTTTGACAAAAAACTTTACTTGAACAATAAAAAATTCACACAAATAACTCAGAATATTCAAAATCACAGTTCTTATACCAACAAATTAACAAATGAAAAACCTAGAAATCATCACCATCATCATCAAACAATAAAGTAGAAGAAAGAAGATTAACTTAATTTTCAAAAACCCAAAATCAATGAGAGAAGAATTAGAATTGAAATCTGCAAAACCAGATTTTAAAATAGTTTTATCAATTGCTTTCAATTGCTAGTTATATCAATTAGCTTTAAAATAGTTTTATCAATCGCGTGCCCACTCCATCAAAAAGGAATTTGTGATTAGGTTGAGAACACAGAACACAAGTTGAGAAGAGAAGAAGAGGAGGAAAAAAGAAAAGAAGAATACCTTCCAATTGAGGCTTCGATCGCTGCTCACCACCACTATCGCCGATCATCGATCGTCGTTCGCCACCGTTCAAGTGAGAGAGAGAGATCGCTGCTCACCACCACTGTCGCCGATCACCGATCGTCGCTCGCTGCCGTGAGAGAGAGAGAGAGAGAGAGAGTCGTCGAAAGAAGAACCTATGGTAATAAAAACGTGAAATGAAAAAATGGAGCGAGACAGAGGGAAAAAAGGGAAAAATATGTGGGCTGGCTAGCGGGCGGGCCGGGCGGGTCCGGTACGAGAATGAAAATGGCAGATAATCCGCTATATGACTCGAACCTGCGAAATTGAAAATCTTGGACCCGTATTCGTCTGCCACATGTCACGCATCCACCCAAAACACGTCGGGTCGGGCGGGCCGGCACATCTGCTGCCCAACCCTAAAGGAAACCATACATTATCAAAACTATTTCATTATTTTTTTATTCAAAATTTATTTAATTTTATTTTTTTTTAAATGACAAAATTAAGCCTTATATTTTCCATACAAAAATACCAAATATCAACACTTGCCATTTGATAAAAGGATTTCCAAATTGAAAACAAATTGAAAACACAACAAAATATCTAAATTCTTTTTCAATTAAAAGTACAAACACAATATCTAAACACACTACAAGAATTTTCACTTTTGACGACTAAATTTTTAGTCGCCGAAGGGTTTCAGCGACTAAATTATTTGGTCGCAGAAGTAGTAGTTGAAGAATTGTCGGTAAAGGTAATTAGCAACTAAAATTATTTTAATCGCCAAATGTATACAATTTTTGACTAAATTTTTAGTCGCCAAAAGGTTGGACATTATATTAAATTAGTACATTTTGACCAAACTTTTAGTCGCCTAAAGTCCCACACTTTTAGCTACTAAAATTTTAGTCGGCAAAGAGTTCTTGTTTTGGCTACTAAAAATTTGGTCGCCTAAAGTCCCACATTTTTTGCTACTAAAATTTTAGTCGACAAAGAGTTCTTGTTTTGGCTACTAAATATTTGGTCGCCTAAAATCTCACGTTTTTTGCTACTAAAATTTTAGTCGGCAAAGAGTTCTTGCTTTGGCTACTAAATATTTGGTCGCCTAAAGTCTCACATTTTTTGCTACTAAACTTTTAGTCAGCAAAAGTGTTTTTATTCTTTAGGTTTTGTTTTTAGCTACGAAATATTTTAGTTGCCAAATGTTTGATTTTCTTTTGGCTACAAAACTTTTAGTCGCCAAATGTCCTTTTTTTTTTTTTTGCTACAAAATTTTAGTCGCCAAATGTCTATTTTTTTTTTTTTTCTACAAAACTTTTAGCCGCCTAAAGTAGTTTCCCAATTTCTTTTTAGCTACTAATTGTTTAGTCACCAAAAATATGATATTATGTTTTATCGCAAAATTATAATTTCTCTGCAACCTGTCTATATTCTATGCAACCTGTAATACGTATATAAACAAAATGATACAAACTATCAATCATTCCACAATCTGCATATATACAAAAAATAAATAACTTTAAATGTCAAAATCCATACAAACCAACTATTGTCCAAACTAAAATAATAATTCCATACAAAATATATCATACAAAAATCAAAGCCCTCTCTGTATACAAAAGCTGAGAACGACAAAAGTATTATATTAGTTCTATACAAAAGTGAAAATTCTTCTCCATACATCAAAATGGATTATCCACAAGTCCACGCAACAAAGCCATCTACAAAAACAAAAACAAAAACAAAAACAAAAACAAAACATTAGAATTTGTTATAAAATATCAATTCAATCAGCCATAGTGAACATGTTCTAACATACATTTAAGGTAGAACAATCGAGAAATGTCTTCTTGGAAATAAAAGAAAGTATGTATATATGAATCATGCAATATTTATTCCAACCAATTGCACAAACAATCTAATATGTAATTTCTTTGTCCTATAAATATATAAAGACAATTATTGGAATATGTAGATGTTATTTTCATAAAGTTGTCACTCTTTAAACTAAGTGTTGCGAGTTTTTCGATTAAGTGTAAGGCATTTTCGGCTCAAACTCCAAGCCTATGGGTCCTAATTACATTCCATCAGTTGTCATAGGTCGTAGTTTTCATGAGGAAGTAGTCCGTGAAAGCCACAAGGTAGTTTGGGGGCTGTTTTGAATTTTTGCCCCCGAAATGCCGTTTTTCGAGTAAGTTTAAGGTGTATTCGGCTCTAACTCCCAACCTACGGGTCCTAATTACATTCTGTCAGTTGTCACAGGTTGTAATTGTCATAGGAAAGCAGTGCGTGAGAGCCACACAGTGGTTCGGGGGCTGTTTTGAATTTTCGCCCCCGAAACGCCCTTTTTCGAGTAAGTTTAAGGCGTATTTAGCTCTAACTCCCAACCTACGAGTCCGGATTACATTCCGTCAGTTGTCACAAGTCCTATTTTTCATGGAAAAACTGTCTGTGTGAGCCATATGGTAATTCGGGGGCTGTTTTGAATTTTCGCTTCCAAAACGCCCTTTTTTGACTAAGTTTAGGGCGTATTCGACTCTAACTCCTTACCTACGAGTCTAGATTACATTCCGTCAGTTGTCACAGATCCTATTTGTCATGGGTAAGCTGTATGTGAGAGTCACATGGTGGTTCGGGGGCTATTTTGAGTTTTCGCCCCCGAAACGCCCTTTTTCGAGTAAGTTCAATGCATATTCTGCTCTAACTCCCAACTTACGGTCCGAATTACATTCTGTCAGTTGTCATAAGTCTTATTTGTCATGGAAAAAATGTCCGTGAGAGCCACACGGTGGTTCGGGGGCTGTTATGAATTTTCACCCCCGCAAAGCTCTTTTTCGACTAAGTTTAGGGCGTATTCGGCTCTAACTCCCTACCTACTGGTCTGAATTACATTCCGTCAGTTGTCACAAGTCCTATTTGTCATGGGAAAACTGCCCGTGAGAGGCACACGATGGTTCGGGAGGTGTTATGAATTTTCGCCATCGGAAAGCTCTTTTTCGACTAAGTTTAGGGCGTATTCGGCTCTAACTCCCTACCTACAGGTCCGAATTAAATTCCGTCAGTTGTCACAAGTCCTATTTATCATGGGGAAATTGTCCATGAGAGGCACATGGTGGTTCGGGGGCTGTTATAAATTTTCACCCCCGGAAAGCTCTTTTTCGACTAAGTTTAAGACATATTCGGCTCTAACTCCCTACCTACGGGTCCGAATTACATTTCGTCAGTTGTCACAAGTCTTAGTTTTCATGAGGAAACTGTCCGTGAGAGGCACACGGTAGTTCGAGGGATGTTATGAATTTTCGTCCCCCGGAAAGCTCTTTTTCTACTAAGTTTAGGGCGTATCCGGCTCTAACTCCCTACCTACGGGTCCGAATTACATTCCTTTAGTTGTCACAAGTCCTATTTGTCATGGGAAAACTGTCCGTGAGAGACACACAGTGGTTCGGGGGCTGTTATGAATTTTCGCCCCCGAAATGCCCTTTTTTGACTAAGTTTAGGGCGTATTCGGCTCTAACTCCCTACCTACGGATCCAAATTACATTCCATCAGTTGTCACAAGCCCTATTTGTCTTGGGAAAACTGTCCGTGAGAGTCACACAGTGGTTCAGGGGTTGTTTTGAATTTTTTCCCCCGAAACGCCCTTTTTCGACTAAGTTTAAAGCGTATTCGGCTCTAACTCCCAACTTACGGGTCCGAATTACATTACGTCTATTGTCACGAGTCCTAATTGTCATGGGGAAGCTGTCCATGACAGCCACATGGTGGTTCAGGGGCTGTTTTAAATTTTCGCCTCCAGAATGCCCTTTTTCGACCAAGTTTAAGGCGTATTCGGCTCTAACTCCCAACCTACCAGTCCGAATTACTAGCATAGCTTATACAACAGCTTGTGAAGATTTATGTTAAACCATATATAGCTGAGTTTTGAAAAAGATTAAGAAGGAATCCCGTGACACGAAGATGAACATAAACCTCGAATAAAAAACATGAACCACCACTTAGAGTAACAAATGGACAGCAAGATGAGCAAAAGAATGCTTATTAATTGAGTTCTGAAAAATTGGAAAGAAGATGCTTAAATAGTTACTACAAATGAAAAAAGCTAAGCAGCACAAATGCAATGGTTTAGGATTTTAGGATTGATTTTTCTATAAAAATCAAGTACTGTAATGGTTTAACATAAGGGAGCTTGTTGATTAATAAAATTTAGAATTATTTTGATTAATAAAATTTAGAATTATTTTAAACTTTCTCCAAATCTTCAAGTATTATTATGTGTAAATCAACTATATATGGTAACTTTAATCATGGTATTTGTATTGAATCAATAGTTTCAAGAGCAACTATATGTGGAAATTGCATATATAAATCTAGAAATTCTGCTATGAAATTTTCCAACACTTGTTATGAAATATGAAAATGCTCTCCGCGAGGAAGAAATTCTGCACCTTCGTGATGAAGTGCACAAAGAGCTGGTGAGGCAGAAACAAACATATCCACTGCCCATGTCAAATTAATTTTATTATTCATGAGGCACTGAGGAACACTTTAATCATAACATAATAATTAAGCACTCAAGTAATCTTCTCCAAGTAGTTGGGATTTTTGCTTGTGTCTATTTATGAGAATGAAAATGAATTTTAATAAACAAAATTAGACCAATGTTATTGCACATCAAAATTAGAAGTAGAGTATACTCATTAGAAGCATACCTCATATCCTATCCAAGCAACTGAAGCAATCATTGTTCCTGCTAATACATTTGAGAACATTCTATAAATATCCAACTTGACACAACTCCTCTTTGCCTGGATAGAGAGAAAAATATCATTACACAAACTCTATGAGAATGAAAATAGTAAAGTTGCTCTAATGGAAAAATAATTTAATGTTGTAACTAATCAGTTTCCCAAATTCTACCTATCCCCATGAAAATGGTACTAAAGAAGCCCTCTTGATGATGTTAACAAAGCTTTATTTTGTCTCGTGATTCCTTTTGAAAATATAGTGTGATAGTTAACATCTATATTTAGCAGGCCACTGTTTCAACTAGAAAAGTTTAAAATTTTACACTTAATAATGGGGAACTTGAAGGCATTGGATGAAGACATATTGTAAGATCCCGAAAATGAACAAGGAAAAGTACCACAGCAGCGCATGTAAATGCTAATCATATCCATTAATCAATGGGACCCAAATCAAATGATATAGAAAATATATAGACATCAATACAGCTCTTTAAAGAAAAAAGTAGTCTCAAAACTTGATATATTGTTTATATATGTTATAGTTGAGTCAAATAAAAGAATAATAAAAAACAATAGAAAGTATAATGGTGAGATCCAAAAAAAAAAAAAAAACCACCAACAACAACAACAAAACTCTAGTTCCTTGCTTAAAGATAATTGAGTCATTGACACCCAAACCCAATATGGTTCCCACTCACTGGAATTTTTACATCTCACTTCCCTAACATCTATCTATCACACCCTCCCTAGCAGCTCTCTCCACTCCTTAAGGCAACACACCTCTCCTAAATATATTTTTTCTACACCCATAGTTGTTGCTGGTGTTGCATAGTTGGTTTTTGTCTACACCCATAGTTGTTGCTGCCTTAGCTTCCCATTTCACATAGTTGTTTGTCACTCATTAAATGCACGTAAAGCTCAATTTTTCAACTTGTTCAAGTGCTGCTACCTAAAAAAGACAAGAACAAGACCTTTAAGAACAAGTGAGACAAACTCCCAGAACTTGATTGGCTCCATATTAGTTACAAAATATGCTTGCAAAACCAACATGATATTGTAAATTTGTCAATTAAAGCCCTTCAAATTCAAAAAATGTCATTGCCCAACTTATGGGCAAATTACATAACAAAGCTTGACTATGCCATGTTCATTTTTATTATTAATAAATTGTTCTACTTAACTATTATCTACCTGCCACTAATTTATAAGTTTCTTGGGTTCTTAATACATAATTTCAACATTAAGTGACATTGGTCCATTTAGGTATCAATTCCAATAATAAGACACATTGCCTCTACACCATTTCAGCACTTAAAAAAACAATAACAAGTCATATGATGGTTCCAGCAACTAAGTTTTCCAAAAGCATACTATGTTTTCCAAAAGCTATCAGACATCACACATTTATAACAAGTGCAATATCAAGTTCTCATTTTTGTTTCACATTACCATAATAATCCATATTCCAATTACCATTATGCCAAAAAGAGGAAGAAAATTTACCTTGGGTCCCTTCACAGTTAGGTAATCACCTTCACGCATCTCTCGAAAATGGTAGGACATCCTTCCTTGTGGATACATCTAATTAATATCAAGATTCAAAGACACAAAAGCAATCTAAAAGGAATGAGAACTAGATAAAACTAAATCGGAAGTAGTAAATAAACTAGTGGAACATTTTAGAGCTCGTATACCTTTATAGCAAGTTCAAAATAACCAACAAGTTCACCTTGATTATCCTTTCCTCTATCTGAGAAAACAATGAAGTTAAGAATAATAAACTCATATATTTGGGCAAGAGTGTTTTATATATATATAATTCAACATTAAATCCGTTCATTTGAAATCCTTCAATCTAAACAGAACCTGAATTTATTTGGACAAGAGTGTGTTTTTATTTTATTTTATTTTTATGCATATGCACCCAAGCATTCCACAGTGCTTACCAATTCAATAGCAGAGATGAAGTGACTCAGTTTGATTCAAATCACCACTTTATTGAGTTTTGAACATATGATAAAACTAAAAGCCATGAGATTTTACATGAACATTTGACAAACAGGAAAAACAAAACAATTTTTAAAGTTGGATACAAAATCACATATAACATGTTTCTTACCAAAACTTCTGAGATAACGGGAAGATTTATAATGTCGTTGAAGGGGGGGAAATCCAAAAAAATACTATCTAGTATCCCATGTTTTATTAAGAAAAAAAAAAAGAAAAAGCTAATGGATTTTAAACAATGTTTTTGGCATAAAACACACCTGGATGAGCTCTCTGGTATCACACGTATGCCATGTTCTTCCAAATTCTTGCAGAGTTTTAGGGCAGTAGTATTTGCGCCCTTTAAAATATCAAAATATAACTGGTCTTAAGAAAAGGAAAGTGAATTTAGATTTGTTTATATTCTAAGAATGGAGAGTTAAGATTCACACTTGAATAGAAAAAGAACAACAACCAAGTATATATAGTAAAAAGACTATGTGAGAACACAAATTCAATTGAAATGATCCAAAGTCAATCATTCAACTAGCTAAGAAACAAAACTAACACATGCCATTGGAGATTTTTATTCTTCTCTTATTGTTTGGGGGAATTTGGGTTCTCATCCATTCGCTAATAATTGAGCCAAACATGTTGCAACAACCTATAACCCAGAAGCTGAATGGAATTGGGAAGGTCTCAAATGGGATTTGATCCCTAAAACTCAAGCATTTTGTGCAGCTCGAGTATGAAAATTTCTGCTGCCACACTGTTGGTCTTTATAACTTAGATTAAACTAGAAAATATGAATTGAATTCTAATCTTGGTCCCAGAAAGATTAAATGGAGGGGGAAAACATATATTAGCCAAACGAACAACCACTACAAGAATTTACACTTTTGTCACTCATTAAATGCATGTAAAGCTCACCTTTTCAACTTGTTCAAGTGCTGCTAACACAAGCCATCTAATGTTAATTGTTAAATGATTCATCAAACTCCCTAAAATTGCTAATCAATTTTCCTCAATCGTCAAACTACCCAAAAACACCCAATTATGAATGCAAAGCCACAAAAACCAAATAATACTTACAGAGATCTTAGGTGAGAAAGCTTCTAAAGGTTTGGGGCAAGTTCCCCTTCCAAGGAAAGTCCATTGAGATCCCTACACATAAAATTAAATAGTAATACGTCATAAGATATAGTGATTCAAATTGTACAATTCTAAACCCTCGTCATCAAACCTTTAAACAAATATGAGAATTAATTTATGTATATAAATTTACTAACACACACTAATACATAGAAGATAAAATTCAGTGGCTTCTTGAAACAAATGACCAAATTAGGGTCCCTCATTTCCTTGGGGTTTTTTTTTGTTTTAATATTTAAATTGTAGGGTACAACAACTTTGTTTTCACCAACAATCGCATAGTCGAGATCAAGAATTATCTCTGAGGTTCAATCCAAGCTGAAATTCAACAAAAGAAATGATTAACAATCTAAAAGGGGTTCCAAAAAAAGAGTATTTCACAAGTAAAAATACAAAAGAATCAAACAAAAAAGTGAATCAAACAATACACTCATGAGCAAGCAATCTAAGAAATAAATTGTTTGTGAAAACATTGTTTGTAATGCAGCTGCACTGTTGTATAAAGACTAGCATGCTCTATTTTGTATATCAATCAGCACAAGTATTACTAACAGTGTAGTCATCCAGGAAATGAGTATTTCTACAATTTTTTTTCTTGTTTCAACATGCAAGCTTATGAGGAATCCATAAAATGTGCAGCTAATTAACCGCCAAAGTTAGACATTTGCCTAAGATGTTGAGAGTAAAACCCTAAATCAACAGATCTGGGTTTCAGAAAAGGGGAAAACAGAGGAACAGTTTAAATCAACACGAAATTAAACCCTAAATCAACAATTAGAAAATGAGGAAACAGAGGATGGGAGAGAGAGAAAGAGCGAGAGAGACAGAGAGAGATAGACAGAGAGACACACACACACACAGAGACAAATGGAGAGCTAGAGAGCGAACTGAAGAGAGTGAAAGAGAGCACCTACGATCTGCGTCTGTGGCGGTGGTGATTTTCAGTGGTGGCAGTGGCCGTGCCGATGTCCTCCGCACGATGGGCTGTGGTGAAGTGATTTCATGTGAGGTTTGGTGGTGAGACAGTCTAGGTGTGAGAGAGTTTGAATATCGTTTTGTCTAACAGAGGAAGCACAGGCAGCAATAAATTGTTTCCCTCCCTAAACTTTTACCATTTTTAGCAACTAAATCAATGTTTTGTTGGCAAACGCAATATATATCCCAACTATTCTATTTTGTAGCCGAAGATAAATTAACGACAACTAACTTTTTAGTCACCCAAAGTATTTTTGGCGACTAAATATAATTATGGTCGGTAAAAGTTAACAAATGCCGACTAATTTTTTTGATCGCCAAAGAGTTACCATAAGAATATGCTTATTATTTGGCAACCAAAATTTATTTTGTCAGCAAAACATAATATATGACGATTAAAAAAATTTAGTAGCCTAAAATATAGACTTACGGCAACTAATATGATTTTTAGTCGCCAAAAGTGAACTTTTTGCTGACTAAACTAAATTTAGTAGTCAATAATTAATATTTGTCGACTAAAAAATTTTAGTAGCTAAATCCTAAACCAACGCCGACTAATAAATTTTTTAATCGCCAAATGTAATACTTTTGGCAACTAAAATACTTTTAGGGGTTATTTGGGATGTTCTAAATAAGTGCACTTTTTAACTTTTTATGAAATATGAGTCGTGTTTGAAATGATGTGGTAGAGAAGTGATGTGACTTAAATAAGATGATGTGACTTAAATAGGATAGTGACTTTTTTACTTTTTTAGAAGATGACAAACAAGGCCTTAGTCGCTAAATTTGATCGCCAAAAGTGTAAATTCTTGTAATGACAAATTAAATATATAAAATTTTACAAATTATTAGGAGTGCTCGCGATTTGATCATTCAATTATAGATAAAGAAATCTCAAATCTGCCACCAATTCAAAACTAAGCCAATTGAAAAAAAATAAATTTATATTAAAATAAATTCAAAACTAATCATCCACTAGCCATCAAGCATCCATATTAAAATAAATAAAATAAAATAAAAAATTGCAACCAATCAATTGGATTTGGTCGGTTTGGGTGAAACAAAATATGCGCTGGGCACCCGGTTGCTAGAGCAATGTACTCTGGTCTTTCTGTGGACGACACAAAACCCTCCTGTAAACTTGAAACCCTAGACTACTATAGCCTCATCTCTCATGGCGGAGGAAGAAGTTGCGGCGGTGGCTGTGGCGGAGGAGGAGGAGGATAGCTCTGCGCCGACAGACAACAAGCGGAAACATGAAGATTTGGAGCCCGAGCCTCCGACGATGGCCAGCTTGAACTCGAACGCGAACGAATCGGACTCGATGGTGAAAGGTATGGAGGCGGAGGCGGAGGTAGTTCTTGCTGATGATTCCACATCGAAACGACCTCGTTTGGAGAAAGATCCCGACGAATTAGGTATTGTTTCCGTTTCTCTATGACAGATTTGGTCCGATGCATGGTTAGGGTTTTGGCATTGTGAAACTTATGTTATCTCTTTCTTGGGCTTTCATGCGCGTGCGTGTCTTGACATGAAATAGTTGCGGACGAAGAATTATCGCCAAGTTGATTTCTATGCAATTTTGTTTTGAGGAAGAGATAATTCCAACTCTGCTTTACTTTAAAAGTATTTCTCTATGACTGTTTAAAAATAATAAATCAAAATCCCTAATTTTAGCATAAACCACAACAAGTCAAAATCTCCTATTTTAGCACAAATCACTACAAATCAAAATTCTTAATTTTAGCCGATGAGGGAGCACATCTTGTGTATGCCATAAGTTACATTATAAAGATAAAATTAAAATTAAAGATTAAGGGAGGGGCACATGACCTCCCTGTGCCCTTCATACATCTGCCGTTGGGGTGTGGGTGTTGGGATATGCATGTGAGGTTGTGTGTGCTTCTTTATATCGCTTCTGGATCCGGTACACTGAGTTTCTTGATTGAATTTTAAATTTTGTGGTAAGCCTTCATTTTCCATTTGGGGTGTAGTGGCTGAGAACGGATTCCAAAAGGAGGTGGATGAGCCTGTGAAGCAGGATGACAAACAGCCATCTGTGGATATTGATGCTAAGTCAGATGAAGCTCAGCAACTGGCTGAGGAAGCTCTGGAGACGTTGAATGAAGAACAACCATCTACTGATATTCACCAGACAGCAGACATTCAGCAACCCTTTGTTGATGATCCTCAGCTGGAAAGTGCTCAGCAACAGCCATCTGGAGGGGAACATCAACCTGCATCTGGAGGTGAACGGCTTCAGGAGCCCCCAGCAGAAGTTCCTCAACAGGAGGATGTTCCTTCTGCAGAACAGCAACCTGCATCTGAGACTCAAACTGTGTCACGGAAAATGGAAATCCCTAATAATAAGGTGAATTGAAAATTATGATGTTGCCTTTTGTTTTCTTGCTAGTAAGAAATGGGGTTTCAAGGGAGATCAAACACCCCTCTCCCCAACTTGGGTTCTTGTTAATTGGATTATTAGATGAAAGGGTTAATTGTGAAAATGATGGTAAATTGCTTATGAAGTTTAGATGAGGGCGTAGCAAAGACAAAATATGGTCTATAAATGGCAAAGAAAAAACTGACTTTTGATGAATGAGTTAGTTTCATGATTCAAGAGGGGATCTAGAACTTGATTTTAGTGTGGACCTTAGATGGATCTTCCATGGGGTACTTTTTACTCCTTTTGAGGTCTCATCTTTCTTCTCTTCTCTTCTCTTCTTTGCTTTGCTCTTCTCTTTTATTGTCTTTTTAGTATTGTTTTAGTTTCTTCGTAGCCTTCCGAAAGTACAACAATTCCACAGAAACATGACTTCTATAACATTTTCACACATAGCTTTCCTTTGTAATTTGGGTTTTGAATCCATAAAAATCTAGGCTGTCCTGCTCCATCATCATCTGAATTTTGAGTTTTACTCGGATGCATTTTTCATTTAACCAGGGATGTGTGGCACAATGGGATCAGGGTAGTTGATTTATCTATCCATGGCTTGAGGTGAAATTTGATCTAGTTGAGTTCACATTGGCTACTAATAGAATGATAGTTATAAGATAAAATGGACATAGTTTTGTTGTTTACTGCTGAAAATATTTAAGAGTTTTAGAAGATAAAATAAATTGAGAAACACTTTAATGGAGAAAAATATTTATTAACTTGTACATGAGCTGGCTACTAGATAAGGGGAAATGGGATGTTTTGCCACCTTTTCTTATGTTTCACCATACAGCTCATCAACATTTTTAGTCTGTGCTGATCCGTGGAATTAACTAGCTCCAATTTTCTTTGATATGGTGTTTTCTAAAAGATTGCCAATTTTGGTGCAGGTTGGAGTTCTCATTGGCAAGGCTGGTGATACTATACGGTTTCTACAAATCAATTCAGGTGCCAAGATTCAGATCACAAGGGATGCTGATGCTGATCCATATTCTGCCACCCGGCCTGTGGAGCTAATAGGAACTTCGGAAAATATAAACATGGCTGAGAAACTGATCAAGGATGTTATAGCTGAGGTCCTATGCTTCTAGACTTGATGTCTTTTTCTTTCATCTACTCTCTTCTTAATAGCCCCCACATTTTGTTTATGGTTGACCTGCATTTGCTTTGTTCTTTTGGTGTTACGGTTTGTTTCTTCTTTGATAAAGCTACGTTTATTTTTTGTAGGCTGATGCAGGGGGTTCCCCCTCCCTTGTGGCTAGGGGTTTCGGTATGGTACAGGCTGCTGGCACTGTGGAACAAGTTCTCATACAAGTTCCAAATGAGAAGGTGACTTTGGTCTTCATCTTAGTTGGTTTTCACTCTCTCTGCCTCATTGCCTCCCTCTATTGCTTCCTTCTTTTTGACCATTCCCTATTTGAACTTTCTTTTGTCCCAGGTTGGTGTAATCATAGGTAAAGGTGGGGAGACTATTAAAAATCTACAGACGAGATCAGGGGCACGTATTCAGGTACTTGATATCATATGGCCCTGCTTCGAGATGTATGTGAAAATAAGTACAAGAATTCTCAACAGAGGTGATGACTGTCCTTCATAAAAGTGATACCATTTCACAAATACTGATAATGTTATTTTGTTTAGTTGATACCACAACATCTTCCTGATGGGGACCAATCTAAAGAAAGGACAGTGCGCGTGGCTGGTGATAAGAAGCAGATTGAGATGGCAAGAGAAATGATAAAGGAAGTTATGAATCAGGTTTGTTTGAACTTTCACCTTTCTTTTGAAAAAAATCGCAATGGATATTGTTTTTCCTTGCTTTTGATTGTTACAATTTTATTTTGTTGAGTCCAGATCCTTCAAAGACTAGAAACTGAATTTTATTAGGACATCTTTATTTTCAGAGTATTCTTATTGGGTGTTTGTTCAAGTCTGCTTTGGATAAAATCGGTGTTCTAAACCATGAAACTTTTTTTTTTTTTTTTTGGGCTTGGCAGTTAATTCAAAGTTTGAGACCATATGTAATTAGATTTGAACAAAGAATAGCATCAATAGGTTTAATTTTGAAGTACGTTATTTTGTAACTGATATGTTCTTTTCTTCTCTCTTATGGTTATAGCATGTGTAAAAGGTCTTCATCTGTGCTATAAATTATGTCAACTCTTTTACCGCACCATATTATCCCATGTTGTTATCAAAGAACTTCTCTAGTAACACGTACTGATGTCTATTTGAACCTAAGTTCAGATTTGGTTAGTACAGATGAGAATTTTATGTCAATTTTTTATGAGAGAGAGAGGTGCATTGCTTGTTGGCCCCTTATGTATAAGTGGGCAGTACGTTAATCCATTGTTGTTTAAGGCTGGGTGCAGCTGTAGTGCATTGGACAGCTTGAGGCTAGGCAATGTATGCAAGACGGCTGAGGCATGTGCCAAAGGCACATGCACAAGGCGATCACATTGTGCACTTAACTAAAATTTTGGTTTAACTGATGTCTTTGTGTGTTCAGCCACAGGGAATTTAACTGCTTAATATAAAATGCAGACATGTGTTTGAGCCATGTTTTCCCAGTAAAAATGCCCTAGGCATTGAACAACAGCTCTGTTAACAACTTTCCCCTGCTGAAGAACTTCAATTCAGCTATCAGAGTCTTGCTCATCTGATGGACCATGTTCTTCTTCTACTTCCACTCCCAGTGTTACATGAACTCTTCCTATTTCCCCATAATATGTGTGTCCACCGGATATGACAAAGGTAGGGGTGTGGGATATGTGTCTGACACCCATATTTAATTTAGAATCCTCTAATTTTCTATGATGTTTGAAGAAGAATATTACATTTACTAGTAAAATAATATTTCTTGTCTCTCACATAGATGAGAGATAGAAAGTTTCTAAATTCTATTTAATTTGAAGTACATTCTAAGTAATTTATATCATCTTTTCTAAGAATATTATACAATATGTAATATATATAAGTGTTCAGGATATGTCTATGTACTCATACTCAACTTTTAGATGCATATCACGATATCTTAAGATTTAGGTTTATGAAGGTCTAATGAATGTTTGGATACACACTCACACTTGGTACTGGTACCTGAGTCCATGTAACTTAGTCCACGCCTTCTAGATTCTTTTTTTTCTCCTCTCAGCTGGGTTGTGGTTCTTCTTCTTATTTCACACCTCTCTCTCTCCCTTCCTCCCTCCCTCTTCTATTGGGTTGGTTCTTTTCTTTTTTTTCACTCCCTGTTGCAATGATTTCATGCCTCCGGTTTTTTTTTCCCTGCCGAGTTCCGCTTTTAATGATTTACACCTGTTCCTTTTTTCCTGATTTTTAACTCTATTTTTCTTCTCTACTTCTGTAAATGAGTTCCTCATCTTTTTTCTTTTTCTTTTTCTTGGTTCTCTGCTTTTTTTCTTCTCCTTCGTTCCTGTAAATTGTAAATGCTTGTAATAACTAAACTGTAATTTGTGGATAACTCATGCCTCATTTATGAGTTTGTAAATTATTAATGAATAGCTCATTTATGTTTCAAGGGTTTAATATTTGATATTTCTTATGTTGAACCTTAAATTATCTATTTTTAGCTGTAAGGTGTGCCTCACCTTGCGCCTAGGCCCTAGTAGAACTTGATGCCTTGGTTCACCTATTGCTGTTAATAATGCTGCTGGGATAATCACTTGGTTATGTACATAAATTATTTTTATATAGTTGTCTCCCATATAGATAATGACCGAGCTATGCATAAATTAGTTTTTCACTTCATGGAAGTACTCTTGATCAGAGCTACTGTTGCTTGGTTGAGATAATGCCATATCCAAAGCCCTGTGAATACTGTTGTTTTAGCAAATTTGTAGGTTTAATAGGTAAAGCTGAAAAGTTACTACAAAAATCTGCCAATTTGCATCATTCTTTAGTTCATATAATGGATTTTTCACTGTATTAGCTTTTCGATAATGAATTCATCGTCATGATCTATTACTGGTGTGGCCGATTGCATATACAAGTGTTCCTGTATATTGTGTTGCTTGAGTAGGGCTCTTTCATATTTTGAAGAAAGAATTATTGCGTAGTTCTACATTGGAGTGAGCTTCATTACTTGAATAGAATTCATGAGAGTTTGCAATGTTGATGAATGATCCATGCCAAAGGTCACTTGACTGCAATTAGGAAGATCTTATATTCAAACTGAGGGTTGCCATGATTTATTTATCTTGAAGGTGCCGATTTAGAATTGGTTGGATTTAAAAATGCAGATTTGGCTATTGCCTTCCTCATGGGGTCAGCATTTCCTTCTTGGTGTAGCAATAAACAACCATTATTCACTCTCATCCACTGAAGAGAGGTATCAGGCATTAACTCTCGCGATTGCAGGATGTTAATAGTTGGTAAGATTGCTTTGAGACTTAAAAACTAAAACTAATAATATTATTACCACCATATTGTGTTAGTCCTAGTGCTCTCTGGTGTCTCATTGTTCTATGCATGAAGCATGTTGGTCGGAAGTGTCATGCCTGGTTAAGTAATCATGTTTCAAGCTTGTATAGGATAAATATTTCCCAAATTATACGATCGATCCTGAAACACTCGGAGAATATGGTATGTCCTCTATGATGCATTGAGCTTTGGCACACATGTTAGCAAATCATTCATTTGAAGTCAAACATCAGTGTTGTCATTCTTTTGTCATTAAGAATTCTGAAAGAGATCAGATCCAATCTTCTATTTGATGATGACTGATTTATATAGTAATCGATATGCAATTTTCACCTTTTTTGATCGTTTGGAACATTCTTGATTTTTTATTTTATATGCTGGCCCAAATTTGTGCTGAAGATCGTATCACCTCTATGGATATCAGTTTGGGTCCCAGATAATGTCATGTAAACTACTGGTTGGTGCTTCTACACAATGCTTCTATCAATAGCTCACTACCAATAATTTCCTTCTGCATGAGCTTCGTATGAGTATGAGAGTTCTAGAATTGTTGTACATAGTTCATTTATTACAAACAACACATCATTATTTGATGATTATTGTTGATGACATCGTCAATGTAACACTTTAAATATTGGCCATGATTGGACTATTTTTTGGTGACATTAATTAACTTCCCAATGCACATGTACTGAAACTTAGGTGCAAAATTGAATTAAAATTTTATACCAGTTTGAAACTGTTGAAGTATGGTAATATAACACCAGTGTCAGAACATGCCTGGCGAGGAGTAACAATTGCGGTGACTGCTGATCAGAAATTAGAAGAGGTAAAAAGTTGTATGGTGGATTCAGGGTTGTGATTCAGCTTCAATCTTGTTTGTGCATGTCCCAAAGTCTGCTCCATTTTGAAGACTATTTATATACTATATTGCAGTTTTTGAAAAAAAACAAGAACTGTGCTTGCTGTGTATTTTGGTGGTTTATTTTATTCTTCTGTTATTTCTTTTCTTTTGGTGCATATAAGAATTTGGTTATGAAGACTTAATATGTGGACTCTAACATGTCCTCAATACCAAATTTATCAACAAACAAAAAAAAACATGTCCTCAATATCGCAAACCTATTGCTCTGTGGGAAGATTTTCTTTTGTTTCTTTGTTGTGTAAATTTAATCTCTTTTATTTTTGTTTTGGCATGACTGGATTGACTGAGGTTCTCTGTGCACATATCTGAGACAAGTGCTTGTTTCGTAGGGTTTCAGAGTCTACCTTATTCAACTAGTTCGGTTTGTTAATATATGTTGTTTATCTTGATATAAACATTTTTCTCATTGTTTTCATCTGTGTGTGCTACTTTCATTGCCATGTTTGTGACAAACCACGAGCCCCTCCAACATATAATCCAGAGAGGGATCACAAGCTGCAATTTCTTTGTTCATTTTCCATCCTATTTTTTTATGGATCAGCATTGTCACATTTAAAAATCAGTGCAAGTAAAAAGTTGCTGATTTCTGTTTTTTTTTTTTTTTTGTTTTTGTTTTTTCTTCCATTGCTCTAATTAGCCTATAAGGAATTCTCCTCTCTCTGGCGGTTATAAACAACAGGCGTTCCGTCCACGTGGACCCGCTGCTTCACCACAATGGGGACGCCGAGGTCCTCATTCTCAACCAACAACAGGGTTTGATTATCAGCAACGAGGGCCGTATCCATCTCAGAACTCGCAGTACCCACCTCAAGCATATGGTAATTATCCTCCACAACAAGGGGCTCCAAGAAGCAACTTCGGTTCAGGATGGGAACAAAGGCCTTCATCAACAATGCAGCAGGGTCCCACTTCCCAGAGTGGTAGTTATGACTACTACGGCGGGCAAGGTCATCATATGGTTGATACTCCGACATCTGTCCCGATATCTAATCCCGTTCCTGCTCATGGTCCCAGCCCTTATGCTGCACCTATGGGCCCTTCCCATTCACAGGGAAATTACAATTATGGGCAGCCAGCTCCTTATTCCCAAACTGTGCCTCCACAGAGCTACGGGCATGGATACAATGAAGCAAAATATGAAAACCAGGCTCCAAGTCAGCATCCCTATGGAGGTTCGCAGTCAGGGCCCTACCCTCAAGGTAGTACTCATCCAGGCTATGCTCCTCCACAGGACCAGTATGGTAAGCCAGCATCCTATGGTGTGCCACCACAGCATGGACCTCCTTCCCAATCCTATGGCCAGCCTAGGGCTACTCAACCTGGTGATATGCCTTATCAAGGTTCAACCCAGCCATATGGTCAAAATGCAGTGCCTCAACAAACATACCCGTACGCGTCGAGCATGCCGATGCAGCAGCAGCAGCAGCAAATTTATCATCCATACGGTTCTGCATCTGTTACTGATGGGTATAATCAGCCTCTGGCAGCCACAGGATCCGCCCCCGTGTATCCCCAGCAAGGTGGCCAGCCTGTTTCAGGTTATGGTCAGCAGGGGGGTCCTGGTTCTGCTCAAGTGGTTCCGGGATCATACCCATCTTCACAACCAGGTTACACTGAACAACCGGCTCAAAACAATGTAGGCTATGGCTACCAAGGTGGTGCTGATCCTTCTTATGGTAGTGCTCCTCCTGGTTCAGCTTACGGTGCACCACCAGCTGGGCAGGCTGGTTATGCCCAACCAGCTCCAACACAGCCCGGATATGATCAATCCATCCCACATTCGGGTGGTTATGGAAGTTTACCAGGGGGTGGTGCACCCCAGCCTGGCCACCCTCAGTATGATTCGACTCAGATGTACGGTGCACATCGCTGAAAATTTTGATATTGGTCTTTAGGAAAGTCATATCAGATGTAGATGTTTGTTTTCTTTCCTATCATATGCTAGCTTGCATCCTTACAGAACCCTTTTTATTTTATTTTAATACCTTCAGAACTATGGCTATGCGGGTTATTGTACTGTTTGGACGATATTCTATGCATAATGAGCAGAACTTTTTATGAATTTGATGAACCTGAAATCAGGCATTACCTAAGAATATAGGGTTATCACAACATATGTTGTTTCAGTTCATTGGTATGGTTTTGGACATGAATGAAATGGACATCGAAATGAATTTGGAATGGAACGAGGCAGAGATGGTCATTCCCGAGTAGAGAAGATGAATTGTGTGGTGAGATCTTGGTATTTTAAATGAATTTTTTTGTTTTGTAATATCTCAGTGTTAACGAGGATATTTGACAAAATGGGAAACAATGATCTAAATGAGCTGTATTTTTCAACTAAAAAAATTAATATAAAAGCCCATTTAGTTTGATTAAATAAGTAATTTCTTTTCTCAACTTCTAATCTCTTAATGGTACTTTGATTTTTCAACTATGAAAGAAGTGTGTTTTTCTGGTTGGGAGCTCCAAGCTATTCTCATGGTCAATTAGTCTGTTCAATGAAGGCAATTTGTTGAATCCAAAAAAACAAAAAAACCACTTAACAATTTGCAAAGGCCATCAAACACCAAAATTGAGTTTTTCTCCTTTTTTTTCTGTGGACTCCAACAAAATTTAGACAAGGGACAACAAAACGTCACACACCAGTAAGCGTACAATTATTTTGGAAATATTTAGAAAATTGCAATAGGGAATTCCTCAACAGTATGTGGGACTTACATACATCATCAACTCTCTTCATCTACCAGAATGGTTGAATCGTTGCCAACTCCAAGGTCAATCAAGGATGCCATATCATCATCGAGCAATGTTGGCAATGGCGAACCCTGCAATTGCAAAGAAAACTATTTAACAGGACAATCATCAGGTGTATACACATTTTATTTGTGGGTTCAAAACACGGAAACAACCTTTCTGTGTGCAAAATAAGATTGCATACATCTAACTTGTCAAAACACTCACAAACCCACACCAGAGGAATCACCATGTAGTGTCATAATACTCCTTATCCAAGTTTCGTTTATAATAATCATTAAAAGGAACCAAGAGGGAGAGGCATAAAATACAGACCTCTTCTTGAAGAAACAATATTGGCTTTATGGATTTTAGCTTGAAAAAGCTCTCACATAGAATCTTTAGCTTGCCAACCTAAAAATAATATTTACATTTAAATGCAGTGTAACTTTTATAACTAATAATAACACCCAGAGACATTCTAGAAAACAGGTAAAAGACAAATCACCGTTGTGGTTGCTGGCAACTTTTTTGTCAATGCCGGTTTTTCACCAATTGATGCTCCAACACATTTCAGAGTGATAGCTGCAAAGAAAATGTGTATATTATAGGAAATTGATACCATCTGTCTATTATGAAAACTAATCCAAAAAATTTAGGTTCGTACAAATAAGCCCTGAAGCCATCTTCTGAGGGCCAGCTGCTCCAGTAGATGGCCTTTCATCCTCAATTCCATGAATATCTTTAAGCTCTAAAAACCTACAATTTTAAGTGTAAGCCCAAGCAAGGATAGAGCATCAAAAATCAGTCTGAACAATGACAACAAATTTACAACGCATTAAGTTGTACAATTGGGGTCCATCATTCAAGATTTTTACGGTTGAATCTTAAACTTGTTTAAAAATTAATTACCAAATAGACCAACATTTTCCATCCAAAATGTCTATCAGGATTTAATAAACCAGATGGTCACAATTGGCCAATTGTAGTTGGCGAGCTACTTATACAGAAGACTTGTCAATAGGTGAGGTCAAAATCCCATGAAAGCGAACCCTTTATTAATATTTAAACGATGCTTTGTAGACGACAAAATCCACTTTACCCTTTGTGGTTTGGCCTCAAAACACTTTACCCCACTATTGTTTAATAATAGCTAAAGACCCCATATGGTTTTGGCAATTTTGAACTTCACCTCCCAGCCGTAAAAAATTCCATCCAAATTGACAGAAAGTGGGTTAGATGCGCCTATTTCAAGACTTAACATTGAAAAAAAGAAGAAAAAAAAAAAAATCAAATTTTAAGGTAAATGAACGAACATATCATTAACTTCATCTTCGTCCTAACCACTGAAAACCTCAACCTAACTTCATCTTCTTCCCTTAAAACCCAATTTGGTACAGAACTTGAGAGTTGAGACCTGCATTGGTTTATTTGTCTTTGGTGGTGGACGTTTAAGAAAATTTGAGCTTTTTAGTCTTGATCATCAATACCAATAAGCTCAAAAGCAAGCCACCAAAGCCAAAGTACAATTATAATGAACTACAAAAAGTATATATATATAATAATTTTCACAGCCCTTTTAAATAACCTTTAAATTTGGTTAGGTATTTTAGCTAATAGAACAGAATAAATACTTAACTGGTGGCAAAATTACCTGGGGTGAAGCCGCCTGATCTCTTCAGGACTGTCATGCAACTTTGACATGACTAAACGAACATACCTGCAAGAGAGATTTCAAATTAAACCCCATATATCATATACGTAAAGCTTTTTCTTCTTGTTGTGGGTAAGCTTTAAGTTTGACAGTCACATATTGACTTTTCTCAGTTCTTGGGGATGTTTGGGAATTGGCTTTTTTAGTAACTTTTTACGAAAAGACGTGTAAAAAAATAGAGAGAATGTTTGACTTTTTGTAGTGGCTTTTTGGCTTTTTTAGCCACTCCCCAAACACCCCTTTACCATTGCTCTCTCAAATAAAGAAAAAATGACAAACAAACAAATGAACAAGGCACTCCAACAAAACTAGTTTCTGGATAACAGTAACCCTAGAACATTCAAGGAATTTATGTAGTTCAGCAGTCTATGTAAGAACATCCAAAGCCTTTCTTGACTTGAAGATCACAAAATATGGGAAACCATGCATAACCTGAGTACCCGGTAAAAAAGAAAAAAATAAAACTCTTTCAAATTTCTGACCAATTCCCAATCATGCTTCGACACTGCATCCCTTTCACTTCTAAGGTCACTTTCTGAAACAACACCTGATCCCATTGCCCAGAAACCTGTAACCTGGGATCTTTTTCACAAGTTGCTACTGACTATTCATCACTTCAGATCAAGCAAGCATATGGTGTAGGAAAAACATTAAGAAGAGGAGCCGTCCACAATCTCAAGTATTTATTGGCTCAGGCTTCAGTCAGAAGGGTGTTACATGAGTGGTAATGACCCATTCGTCCATTTTCTTTCTTCCTTACTTCCACTTCAAGACGCTGATCTTTTTTTTTTTTTGATAAATTTTCAAGATGCTAATCTTTGTCAATGTACCTGGAAGAACTTCCCCCTCATGTGATGCTCTACAGGAATTCTCCTGCCCATCTTTCTAACTGAAAGCTCCAACAGGTGAGCCAAATCGCTAACTCGCCTAGAACAACAAATCTTGGATGGGTTTCATACCATCTTAACTGGGGTACAAATGGGTATTAGAAAGGCTATTAGTACGGCTCGACAGAGTAGCATATAGTGTGTCAATGTTGGACACCGACAATCATCAGACACTTCGCACATGTTGGACACACATCCAAACATGCATTATTATTATTTAAATTTTTTAGACCTAGACAATCTTCAGCAATTGGGTAACACCAGTGTCCATTATTAATAAGTGCACTTATTTAGATAAGTGTACTTATTTGAGTCACATCTCTCTCTACTTTTCTATACATCTTTCCGTAAAAAGTCAAAAAGTATATTTAATTAGATCATCCCAAACAACCCCGACATGAAAGACATTACAAGTTTAAACAAAGTAACTTGAGATCCAATGATAAAAGAGGACAAGGTAAATTTATACATATTTCATCCTTTAAACTTTACTATGAATTAGTGTTATGTTGTTGTTGTTGTTGTTGTTTTAATGAAATATTTATTATGTATATAAAACTATATATTTGTTGGAAAGAGGGAGAAAAAAAACATACCGAATCTCAGAGTCCTTGCGCTCTCGAGGACTAACCTGACATTTTTAAAAGTCAAGGAGGGTGCATCATGTTTACAACCTTAGAAATCAACAAAAACAGGGCAAATACAACTCATAAGATTTACCTCACTCCCATTCAACATTTCAACATTTGCTAAACAAGCAATCAAAACAAATCTTGGAATACCGCCTTTGCCTGGATCAGCTATTGGATTATCAGAAAGCCTTATATCCTGCGCTCGTAACAAAAGAACAAGAGTCAATGCCCAAGTACAGAGGCCAGTACCTTGCTTAAGGAAATAAAAAGGGTTGTTCAAAGTTTTTAATTTATGATTGAGAGAAGTAACAGACAAGTAAGTCTCTCAACAGATTCTGTCCGAACTATTACCCGAGCAATATGTGTGGAGTCCAAAATTGGAAGGAAAGTCTTGGGAATAGAAGAGGATACAATGAACACAACTGATACCGTAGGCTAGACCTTTTGGGCAAGGAATCGGGTGGTTAGCATTTACTTGTTCCTAGGTACTCAGTTATCCTAAAGCCAGCAACTTAAAGATTGGTTTAACAGAAAAAGATTTTCTTGTTAGGATATTACTTCAGCTGTTAAGATCTTTTGTTAGCCACCAGTATTGCTGAAAGGCCAAGAGGACTCCCAATAATTGCTTTTGGCCATCAAAATTCTTATTCTAGTTGGTTATATTGCTAAACCACCACAATTATCAACCTTGACAAGTATGAAGGTCACACAAAAAAATTATCACAAGCATGGATAAGATAGTAAGATGTGGCAGGTTTAAAGAGGGAATTACAGAGTTAGACATCTTATAGATGTACTAGAAAAACATCAAATGTTTCTAGGATAACATCACCTACCTGTATCACTAGAAACTGAAAATTGAAATCACCAAAGGTCAGAGATTGGAATACTGGTTCAAACCTTGGATGCTCAGACTGAGTCAATTAATAGCAACTAGATTATAAAAGTTGACAGATAATCCGAGATAAAGAAATTTTTGGATGTCCCGACTCGGTATCAGTTTATTTACTGTAAGTTTTTCTCAATTGAAGATCATTGACAGCACACTGGGCGTCTTCTTTCTGCTAATGATTAAGGATAATTTGACATTTGGCATTTCAATGGGCAATTTATTTAACTGCAGCTTTATTTGCTGTCACTCACATATATATCTTTTTTAAAGCTTCTTAACAAAATTGATATTGATGATCTGATGAGGATAATAGTGTGTCAGGCATGGCATTGGGGTATAGCTTCAAACAGACAAGAGTGGAAAACCATCTGCCTAGGTCTGTACCTCATAGACCCATAGCCAGCTTCTGTAGATGATATACTTAAGCTAGAGGGAGTAAGCTCAGTCAGAGCCTCTTTCAGCAACAGACAATAGTTTGTTCGCTATTACTTTGGAGTTCACAAGCGACTCAATGGTTGGAGGAAAAGGAATATCATCATTAGTGGCTATTGTTAAAATTTGAGCTAAATGAGAATCACACATTTTAAGGTAATCTTTCTTACAGGCAATAACTGTTACTTGGTGCCTTTATGACTTTATCTAATCAATTTTAACTGGACCTATAACAGGATTCTCAGTTGCTCGTATATATAATACAAAACAAATAAATAGAAGAAGAAGAAATATTGTTAACCAGATGTAAGTATTCCCCAAAAAAAAAAAAAATCAGTATTTTTTAAGTTTCCAATCAACTTAACTCTAGAGCACCTCATACCCCCACAACAAGTATTGTTGTAAAACTCAGACATTATCCTCTTAAATCATACATTTCTTTCTTTAAGAGGGAAAAAAATCATATAACAGATGAAGTCCACTAAATGGGTAATCAACCTGCAGATGGACCTGACATGGCAAATATTTGTTACAGCAGACAAAACCAAGGGTCATCAAAAAACATATAGATTGCTAGAAGAAAAAGGTGATTTGAAAACATTACAAAGTTAGTCACAGACTTTACTCTCTGAATTGGAAACATGGTTTTGTAATGAATAAATAACATAGTCCTGTAGCAACACATAACAACTCAAAATACTTGGATTATAAAGAATAATTCAAGTTGATATAGCAGGCAGCAATTTGGACACAATGTTCATTATTAAATTTTCATATGATTCGACATTACACCACTGCAAAACAGATTTCTGTCAAATCCAATAATTGATCAGAAGTTTAAGAACACGCCAAACAGCTCACATTACAAAACCTTACCATCAAGTTAGGAAAATAATTTAGTGAATCAATAGAAGCCAGATCCTCAATGTTATTACCTCCTGGACAATGTGACGAGAAAAGAACTAATTATAAACACTTAATAGGACTGCCGAAATCAAGAATTGTGGTACTTGTATAAGGAGACTTGATATTTACCGAGAAGAAGGCAGTGTAAATTTTGGAAAGGTCTATAACTGTTCTCAACTGATTCACAACCGTTGAGGTGGTCAAGTATTGTATCATAATCAGGGTACCATATCCGGTTTAAACTGTTCTTGTTCAAATGAAGCTGCAACAAACTGAATGCAGAAATCATTGTGTAACACTATAAAAACTTTTAAGGAAAATTTACTGCAAGAACAACTAACACTTCTTTGCATACCTTCTTAATTGAGAAAGCTTCAAGATTTCCTTCCAATCAGCAATACAATTGTCTTCCAAATTCAGAAGCCGCAGAGAATTGAATCCCTGAACAGTGTTGGAGGATGCAGACTGGAAAGAGAAACATAAATATACATAATAAATAAACAAAACAATACAGTGCAGTTGTTCAAGAATACAAAGTACCAATTACAAACAACTAGCAGGTGCACATGAAACAAGAACTGATTCAACTGGAGTTCACATGCCTATACAATCAGAATAGGTGTACAGCTCTGTTGCTGTAGGCATGGATTCATCATCATCAAATTGAAAAGAATGTTTGAATGCTTCAATATGATAATAACAACAAAAATATACTTCTTTTGTTTTTGAATAATAATATAAAAAGTTACCGTCAACAGTTAACAATCAGCAGCTTCTATTTACACACACGTGTTTTTCTCAATTCACATCATTTTTATCGTTTGGATATCAACAACCAAACAAAAATCGATGGTTTGGATATAAATTACTGAACAAAACCCATGGTTCAGCTGCACCTTTGGTTCGGTACTTGATATTCGAACGAACCATGACTTTTTGTTCAATAGTTGGTATCCAAACCATAAAAATGGTGTGAACTAAAAAAAAGCATGGTGTGCAAATAGAAGCTCCCTTAACAATCATATAGAAGGGAATTTTTTTTTTTACCATTATTTCCCTTATTTTATTTCCCATTAGATGGAGCTCTTCAATGACCGGTAATGATTGTTCAAGTATTTCAACCTGTTAGATCAAATAGATAATATTTAGAATTTCAAATTGAAGTTAACTAAAGAAAGTAACTAAAAACAAAAATATGATGGCTCACCTGCTCCCAATTTACACCAGTATGGTTTAGAACTAAAATGTGGATGTTTGTTAGTTGAGGAAGCCCCACTATATCATGGGCCATTAAATTGTTGGATAGATTGAGAGCTCCAAGAGATGGTAACTCTTCGCATATGGCACCAACATCCTGCAATAAAGACAAACCCAAACAAGAGAAAGTCAGTATTAAGCTTCAGAAACTATTACCAGGCAAAAACAATTTCAGAATATCAAGGACATGCATGCATCCATCTGACAGAAAACTATTACCAGTGGAACTCTAGGAACAAAATTTGGTTTTGATGTGTTGTTTTGGTTAGCACGGAAATGGAAATTATGGAAACATTTCGAAAAATGGTAAAAGAAAATGGAAACATACAAAAGTGTTTGAAAACAAAAAAATGGAAACATAATTAACTCAACAGCTATTGATAGAGCGCATTAAAAAACATGCAACCTAAGCTAGTATGATAACATGGATTGATGTTGTTGCTGCAATGAAACATACTCTCCATTCCAAAAGCAGATTTCCAGTCAAGTCGAGCTCCTTCAAATCTGCAACGGAAGTATTAAAAAAATTTAATAGCAATGAAATAGCATGAAAGAATCATCTAGCAAGAGAAAACAAGACCACCTCCTGCATTATGCAGTCATTTACGATGATTGGGTCTAAATTCCATTAGACAAGAAGGAAGATGCAGGGACAAGGAGAAAGGTAGGCTGAAACATGAGTACAGTACTGTGATCCTCCCTCATTCTTGTATATAATGAATCAAAAAGAATAAATGCATTAGGTATAAAATGGAATAGATAAACTGATTGTAGAACAAGCACACAGTTATGCTATTATGTGTGCATCCACCATGAGATTCAGTGTTGCAAGGATATTTAAACAATAAACCACCATATAATTATCGGTCAAATACAAGTGTACTTGATTAAGAAGACCAGAAGCACCCAACTCACATAAAGAAATGAAATTTTCTGATTGGTACCCTTTTCAAAATTAATTTTGTTTTCATGTTTTCGTAAACAAGAACAATGAAAAGTTTTAAAATATAAAAATAAAAACAAAACAAAACCATCCTTTTCATTTATTGTGCACTAATATTTTTTACAAATTCATAATATATATATATACACTAAAAAGGAGTGTTTTTCAGAACTCTTTTCCTGAAATAGTTTTCTAAACAAAAGTTTTCCATTTTTCTATTTTTGAGAACAAACAAAACTGTAAAACCTAAGAAGTATAAATACAAACACGGACACGAGACACAGTGATTTGAAAAATTAGGGCACAAACAAGGCAGGGATACAAAAAATATATATATATATATTTTTATATAATTTTACTTGTTATGTATATGAATATAAATATAAATTTGGGGCACAGTGATATAAGAGACATCAATGTATATGTGGGTGTATTTTTGTTTTTTTCCCCTTCCTCCCCTCTTTGTTTCTATATATTTTACTTAACTCCAAATTATTTTTCCAAAATTATTATTAAAAAATAAATTAAAATAAAAACCACAAAGGTGTCCTGAGACATGTTCAAACACAGGACACACATGTCCATGAAGATCCCTAAATGTCCCGCAAATAAGACAATCAACCCTAAGTTTACTTTTACTTCAGGAAGAAAAAAAAAAATGAATTAACAATCTCCTTTTGATTTAATTTCTCTTTTCAGTTTCAGGTTGGGTGGTGTGGGGGCACTGTATAATCCTCTATCATGAATTTTTTTCCAAAGAAACAGTTAAACTTTGTAAATTCAACATAACAAACAGATGCCTATCAAAATTCAGATAATTTATGGAATAGATACTAAAAGAGTAGTACAACAATTAAAATAAGATTAGCAGAGTTCAATAGGCAACGTACTCGGCACAGTTGCACCAATTTGTCCTGGGGGGCCAGAAGAGCTAACACCCAAGTAAGATAGTGATGCACCTGCCAACTCTTCAAATCGACTTAGTTTATCTTGAATTTTATCTTTACCCAGGAGCTGAACTGACACTCGTCTGTTGCTTGCAGAAAAGACATACATTTCATCTGCAACATAATAATAGAGAATATTCAAATCAGTATTGCAAGATGTTATCAACATTGCGCTGTCCAACACATAAAAATATAAGAAATTTTAAGTGGAGGAAGACTACAGCAGCACAGATGAGAAGAAAATAGATCACTAGAAATATCAACATTCAATGAAAATAGATCACTATAACTATCAAGGTTGGATGGAAATCGATCACGCTGCTATGGCCAGTGGAACCTGAAAGTGTCCTAGAGGATGGGGTAAATAGAACAATTCTTAAATTTTGGCTTTTGCAAGTCCTTAATCCACAAACTAAGTAATTGATTATCCAAGTGTGTTTAGTGTGTTAGGTGTGTTTTGATTGAACTTAAATGTTTTTACACCTAACTGGAACTCCTTTGGTCGACCATCTATAGAGATTTGGTCAACCAAACCCACCCAGGGGTGATACTACGGCTCAGCACTTAAATGACCAAACTCCTGATTTGGTCAAACAAATTAATATGACTTGAACTTTTAGTTCAGCCTCGATCCTCTTTGGTTTTCACTTGGTCCCATGCTTACGAAGCTTCTTTAGCACTCCCCTCGTGAATTCTTCAGGGCTACTTTTTAGCTTGATGATGCGCTTCCTTAGATAGAGGCATGGTTTTCTACCTTTAAGTTCACACATACATATCATGAAATTGTTAACTTATGCTAGTCCTAGCAAGCACTAACAAAACCTTGATGCAAGGACAAAGAACAATATGAGAAGAGATCCATACACCATTCCTATCTATCATGAAATAATTGTAATGCCATCGGCAACTCCTTTGTTGTTGCATTTAGAGTAGCCCTCCCTTGGCTTGGTAAACAGGGTCTCCATCCAATCACACATCTCCTATGGCTAGCTTACACCTCTAGTCCTCCAAAGGTACCCTAATGCCTATAACAGGTCAAGAGTAAGGCCTATACACTTGCATGGATTCACTAGGTCTTGTGGCTTAGTAACTAGAATTGAGGGTAAATCAAGATGACTTATTCCCATCCTCACATCACATCTAAATGAAACAAAGTGAACAGATATAGATATAAGAGGATATAAAGGTACAAGAATTTGAATTAATTAGATACCTTCCTCTTCTTTAGTGGAAATGGTCCTGTATCTAATTTCAAGAGCTTGCAAAAAAGTGATCCCAGTGCTCAAATTGTGGGGGCGAACAAAGGAAGCTGATTTCTGGGATTTGGAGAGAAAATAGCGAACCCCATTGATGGAGCCATCGTGCTTTCCATCGCCATTGTCCCAATCGACGCCGACCCAACACCCGGAGTAGCCTTCCACTGCTCCTACGTACTTCACTGTCCCGATTCGCCGGCAATCTCCGCCCGAGTGGACGCGCTGACCAAGTTTGAACTCGGGCGTCTTCGATTTGTCAGAGCTCGTTCTCTCAGAATCAGACCATCTCTGCATTTTTTTTTTCCTTCTTCTTCAAGGCCGCACTCCGTTTCGTTTGGAAAGAGAAGCAACGAAACGCAACGCCCACAGCAGGAAATAAGACCTATCGTACTATGCGGAGATGTAATTTTAAATGTTGTAAGGCCCTGTTTCGTGTAACTGATAAAACAGATTATAAGTTATAATTTAATAAATAATAAATTATAATTTTAATTAAAAATTGTTAATTTATTTAGTATAATTGTTAGATTATAAATTTAAATTGTTAAGTAGTATTTGTTAAATAAGTTGTGAGGTAACTTTTTCAATTATCTTTTATTTTTTATTATTCATTATTTATCTACATTTCTCATAAAAAATAATAATGATATTTTATAGTCCATTTGTATCTTTTTCTATTTTAAAAAAAATAAAAAATAAAAAAAAATCTAAAAGTATAACCGTAAATTAATATGTCCACAGCAGAAGCTCATAATCAGAAACAAGGGGTGAGCAGTTTCTTAAAATTAACTTTTTTTACTTAAAATAAGTTATTAGAATCAGAAGCTATTTGAAATAAATTTAACCAAACAGTCCAAAATAACTTTTTAAAAGTCAGAAGTCATAAGTTGGCTTAAAAAAGCCCCACCAAACAGCCCCAAGGTATCGTTTGGTAGAGTTTTTTAAATATGATTTGATAATAGAAATTGTATTTTGAATTTGTGAGTTTTGAAATTATGATTTGAGTGTGAAAAATTTGTTTGGTGAATGAGTTTTGAATTGAGTACGAAATTTTTGATGTGACATATGATATTTGATACAAAAACTTACCACTCATAACCAAATACATAACTCAAAATTCTATTTAAGCTTACAAAAAAATTTTAAAAATTCGAAAAATATTTTTTTTTGATATATAACAATTAACATGTGTCAATTGCAAAAAAATACACTATTCCGATCAACTGGCCGGACGACTGGTGGGACGTTCGGTGGGACGACCGGTTAGGCCAAATTTCAAAAAAAAAAAATTTGAAAATCGCACCTCACACAGAATTTTCTAAATGTTGTGGAAATATAGTTTGAATATCATATCCAAACATCATATTAGAATGTGTGGATAGAATTATAGTTTAGAAATCGTTCCTAACACGGCTTAAGTTTTTATAATTTATAATTATATAATGAATGAAGTTATAATTTTAAAATAATAATATTATAATTATATTGTTATATTAGTTAGTATATAATTGATGTATGTAATATTACTGGTAGAAAATAGTTTTTTTTTTTTTTTAAGAAAGGAGAAATACGAGTTAGAAACTGAATTAATTACACTTTTTTATCATATAGTTTGAATAATTTGATCATTTTATTTTAAATTTAAAAGAATTAAATCATGAAAGTGAAGTTTGTGCCGAGTCCGTAGATCTAAAGTGTACTAATCCACATAATGAACTAAGAAAAACCAAGCCAGTAGCAAGCTGTAAATTTGCTAATTGGACTAAATTGATTATCACTTCTTGGCCATCATTCTCTCTATCTCAAGGCACTATTAAATTAAACAAACTTACAAAACAGACAGAATTAAAAGCGCACACAACTAGAGTTTAATTAAAAATTATAACCACAAACAGAGAAGAAAAATTTGCTTCCTTGTTACTTTTGAGGAGAATTCTTACATCACCTAAAGAATTGCTGAAGTGATGAAACAGACAGAGATACAACCTTTTTCCTTGTATATTTCAGTCCAAAACAATAGAGGTGGTTTTCATGTTTTATACATAAATAAATTTGGATCATTAGATCTAAAAATAAATAAATCTTTGATTGGTAATAATTAAAATCAGGTTAAGAAATCTAAATAGTTTCGTAAAAAATAATGTAGCTTTCAATGATTTTGAAACCAAAAAGTGGTTTTCAACTTACCACAATAACTAAGTACACTTACTATTTGATATGATTATACTTACTATTTTTAATAACTATACTTATCATTCAATTATTAATAAAATACACTTAACCTGCCATTCGGGTAATAGGTAAACTTAAAAAATTAAGTTATAATAAATTTTCAAAACCTCTAAAATAAATATAAAATTTATAAAATAGAATTTAAGAAAAAAATATACAAAATAAATGTGAATTTTCTACATTTTATTATAATTTATTACATTTTATGAAATATGATTTTTTTTTTATATATTTATTTATCTACTTGATGATACTGCTGATCCCTGGCGGGTAAGTCAGGCTGACTCACGCTTCCTACACTATTCACCAGTCACTAAGCTAACTGGTGTGCCTGCAAAAATATCCAACGGGGAACGGGAGTCCCCCAGCGGACTCTCCGACGATCAAGTTAGAAAAGAGAGATTGATGTTGTGTAAAGAGAGAGAATAAGAATAAAGAACTTAACCTTCTTTTTGTGTTTGGGTAGCCTTCTTATATCCATTGTCCATCATTTCCTTGTCCACTCCGACCTGTCGTGTTGGCTGAAAGTCTATACTCTAGCTTGCATTGTTTATAGTGAGGCTGCTCGTTCCGTCATGAAAGGGTTATCGCATTTAATGCTACAGGAACTTCATTAATGGTTGATGTGTGGTGCAATAACTCTACAGGATCTTTGTCTGCTTACGTGGCTGATTCCCTGCTTGACACGTGTTTAGATGCCATTGATTCCTAGTTCAACTCTGGGTTTTCAAGGGTGTTGAGCTTTAGTGCTTGAGCAGTAAATTGGGCTCTAAATGGTAAGTCAAAGTCTTTTGTGGGCCCACCGATGTCAGTAGTCCCCCATTCCCAAGTACAGCTTCAATCCAACGAAGGGAATAAAAAAGAGGATGGGGAGTGTGCGGGGCCGAGTGAGAGAGCCGACTGTGAGGAGAGCCAACTACGAAGAGGGCTGAACGAGAGGACCGACCGAGAGGAGAGCCGACCGCGGAGGGGGTCGAGCGAGAGGACTGACCGAGAGGAGAGCCGTTTGCGAAGGGGGTCAACCGAGAGGACCAATTGAGAGGAGAGCCGACCGCGAAGGGGGCTAAACGAGAGGACCGACCTAGAGGAGAGCCGACCACGGAAGGGGTCGGGCGAGAGGATCGACCAAAAGGAGAGCCGACCGCAAAAGGGGTCGAACGAGAGGACCAATAGAGAGGAGAGCCGACCACGAAGGGGGCAGAGCGAGAGGTGGTGGCAGCGCGCGATGCTCGAGGAATGATGAAAACACGTGATGATGTGAAGTTGAACAGACGAGGGAGGGAAAAGAGGGGGGGTGAACCATGGTTGTACACGTGGCATGATCAAGTGGTGGGAGAGGTGATGTGTTAGCAGAAAGCGAAGGGTTAGGACTAAGATGGGACGTGGGGTTAGAAACTTTTGAAATTTTCAAACTGGCGAATTTTAATTTCGATCCTTGGAATATAGGCAAATCGTAGGCATTTGGAGTTATCCGTTTTACATACCTCATTGCAAGAAACCAACACATCCCAGACCGGACCTCATTCGTTTCGTGTGACATACCCCTCCAACAGTTTGCGAACTTCCTCACTGTAACAACTCGAAAATTTAAGTTGTCCCTTAAATTTTATATTCGTATTATTTAATTATAAATGAGATTATCGAAAAATATATATATATAATTAGTTTAAAATTTGGGCCACAATAGAATTATTCTAAAGTTAAATATTTTGGATAAGAATGAATTAATGGCAAGTGAATGGGACTTAGACACGTAGGCAGCTTGTGGCTTGCTGTCCACAGTGGCCTCTCCATAAATTAGAGGATTGCTTAGGATTGCTAAGAAGGAAAGAAAGAAAATGAAAGAAAGAAGAGAGAAAGGAAGGAAAGAAATGAAGAAAACGAAGAAAAAAATAATGGAAGCCGAGAGGGTCTTTGATAGTGGAAAGAAAGAGTGAGGTATTAAAGTTAAGGTGAGTTATATTGGCCCCGTTTGGTAGAACTGTGGGAAAGTGATTATAGCTTATAACTTAACAGCTTATAGCTTATAACTGTGAACATAAGCTGATTTTTGACTTATAAATTAAGCTTCTCCTCCCCCTCTCAAAGAATAAGTTGATTTTTGACTTACAAAAAGCTATAAGCTGTATTGTTAAGCTAAACCAAACACATCAAAATAGTTTAAATTAAGCTAAAAGCTGAAATAAGCTAGAAATAAGCCCTACCAAATAGGGCGATTATACCTTGAGTTACCATAATATATTTTACGTATGTTTGACTTACCATATTTATTTTATACAAGTTATATTTTATAAACTATTATAAATTATATAAATATTTCAGTTACGTGGTTTAATTTCTCAACCCTATTTGGGAAAATGAAACCCATGGATATGTTTGTTTATATTTTAAAGAATATTGGACTATAACCTTATAAACAATTATGTTTTGTAAGTACCACCACGGGAGTCCCACGCCTTGGGGGACTTAAATAACCATTGGCCTCTATTTGGTCACTTTGTGGCCCTCCATTGTCATGGATCTATTGACCTCTGCTCTGTGAGGAGATAAGTGCTACACTATTGTGAGAGCCACCTCTATAATCCATGCGAGCCACCTCTTGAATTCGTACCTCTGTATTGTTATGAATCCATTGACCTCTGTTCTGTGCGGAGCAAAGTGCTGTGCGGAGATAAGTGCTACACTATTGTAGGAGCCACCTCTATAATCCGTGCAAGCCATCTCTTGAATCCGTACCTCTGTTCTGATTGTCACTCCTGTGACCTCTGTTATGTTATGTTCGATACCGTGGTTATGGTTAGTTATTTACATAATCTCAGTTTTGCTGCTTAAATGATTATTTGTTCAGACTAAAAGATCTTAAATATTTCAGTTACATAACTATCCATGGTTATTTTGTATCCCTTATACTCTTGGTATAATATTTCTCACTCTGCCATGTGCTTATAGCTGTTTACCAATTTTCAAGAAACAATGCAATTCAGAAATAGTTTTTGGAAAGTCTTAAACGTGGGGCTGCGAAATAGACACACACAACACTTTTATGATATTTTTTTATATGTAAATATCGGTCTTTTTGGTCAATAAATTTTGTAATAAAAATAGAAGTTCCGATGATTATTTTGGGTACCCTTACTTAAATATTACTTCCGCTCGTGTTTATTAATTTGTTCAAGAATGGGCCGGAGGTAACTTCAGTTACTGGCCATTACGATGCTTAACCCTTAGGTAAGGGGAGCGGGTCGTGACACTCGCGCCGGCGTCCGAAGCAATATACAACAACATAAAAGAGATGGCTCGAGACAAAGCCAATGCCATGAGGTTAGAGGCGTTGAGTGAAAACAACGCGGTGGATTTGGTGGAGTAATATAGGACGAAGAAGCGGAAGGAGAGAGGGACGGGACAAGTAATGTGACCTCGTCCATCCACAATGATCGTGGCCGCAAGGCCAATTAGCCAAGTAGGACCAGACCACTGGCACACCAAGGCTGACAAATCGACGTTTACAGCAGGGGAGTTGGAGGAGGTGCGTAAAAAGTACCAGATTCAGGCAGAGATAGAGTTGAAGTTGCCGATGGCCAAGGAGAAGGCGTCAGACGCGCGTCCGATGGAGTTCACACAATATGAGGAGGCGTTGCGGGGGGTCTGAGGTTGCTACTCCCACAAATAGTGGTGGACGTGCTGAACCAGTTGGAGGTGGCGCCAGGTCAGCTTATGTCACAACCCAAACCCGCCCCTGTAGGTTTAGCACTGTAACCGGCCAGTAATCTGTGGATTACCAAAGGCCTCTGAACAGATTATCAAGTAATAAGGGGCTGCGGAAGCAATAATACAAAATAGACAAGGTCCAATGAGCTGTGACAACGTATATGGGACAGAAGATTTTAAAACTTATATATATATATACTTAAACATGCTAGTCCATGACACCAATATTTACAACATAATTACAGAAGTGCACTTCCCAAGATCTAACTATACAGTGCATACACTAAGACTAGCATGAAGTACAAAAACAGCCATGGCATTGAACTTCGATCGGAACCTCTTCAGAGGCACAACGGTTGGCTGACAAAAACAGTACAGAAGGCCATCAACTCTGGCCCTGGTCATGTGCCAGCTCACCAACATATATAATATAAACTGTGAGCGAAAGCCCAGTGAATAATAACAGAGTAAAGGGGTTATATGAATGATATCCAACATAAGTTAGAATCCAGCATTTAAATCAGAGCATCATCAGACTTCAAACAGAAACAGATTCATATACATTTGCATATCCAGATTTTGTATAAGATCATACGTGGTACACCCATTAGCTATCAGATCAGATTGGTCCAGAGACCCACATACATAGTTGGTACCAACGACCACAAAGGTCCATATCTTGCGCGCAAGTAGCCATGGCATTGTTACCCCCAGGCAAGGACCACGTGCAGATTGGCCGCGATATTGTTACCCCCGGGCAAGGGCCACATGCAGATTGGCCACGGTACTGTTACCCCCGGACGAGGGCCACTTGAACTAAGGGTGCCACAATTACTTTTCAGAAAATTGGACATTCATTCATAATTCGTAAAATAGCATTTCAGAAAATAGATCATACAATACCATTCAGAAAATACTTAAGTTGAACATAACTTTACAGAGTTATTACTCATAGTGGGCTTGGAGACAGACAGACAGAGCAGACCGATCAGACAGGACGCGGCACGTGACCTACACGACACATAGCAGATACACACTTGAAACACACGTTCTATTTATACAAAACTTAATTCGTTGGCTCATAGTGTGTTTCTAATCTCTTATCCTCCTTATGGGGTCTTAAACATGGCTTAGGAATGCCTAGGATGGAATGAGGATGCAAGAATGTATTTGGAAAACATTTCATAAAAGTTGCTGAAATAAGGTCCACGCTCGAGCGTGGGTTTCCCCGCTCGAGCGGACAAGCAGATAAATGAGCTCCGCTCGAGCGTGAAATTACCCGCTCGAGCGGGCTGTAAACTTGGACAAAAGTGCTGGATGCATGATTTTCATGCTCGACGGGCGCTCGATCCTCGCTCGAGCGTGAGACACAAGTCCTCGCTCGAGCGTGCATCCCCGGCTCGAACGGACTGTAAAACGTAAGAAAGTGCTAGGAACACGTATTTCACGCTCGAGCGTCACTTCCCCCGCTCGAGCGTGAGTCCAAAATCTGGAATTTCCAGATTGAACCTCAAGCTCAAACCTTAACTTTTAATGCATCAAATTCGATCCTTTTGGGCTAATTTTCTGGAAAACACTTCAAAACTCATAGTATAACATGTTTCTAAGATCAATTTGCAAAATCAAAGCCCAAAGGTAGTTCAATTAAACACAATTTTAAAGAAACTTCTAGAACATGATGGATATGTAACATGCATGAGTTTAATCGACTTCAAGGCTTCCAATTCATGCTCCTAAGAGCCAATTCTTTCAAAAATAAGATGAAATCATGGACTTCAACCAAAATGTAAACATGCATGCAAGAATTTCCATGAAAACAACTTTAAACTTCAAGATATGCACATGCATGCATGATTTAGCTCTAAATTCAACATTTTAAGCCACAACTAGACTTCTATCACTAATATCACCATGGACCATGCTAGAACAACTCAAGTACATAAATGAGAGGATGAGTCTTCTGCCTTAAGTCTTGAATTATAGGTGAGGAAGCTCAATTTTGCAAATCTTCTACCAATTCCTCAAGTCTTCAAGCCAAGTCCCAATGGAAGGTAAGTTTTCTCTTCTCTCACTCTTCTCTCACTCTTTCCTACGTTTTTGGTCTAAAAAATGGCTGAGGAAATGTTATGAAGTGTATGCAATTGAGTTCCAAACAATGGTACCTAAGTGGCCCACTAATGGCAATGTCGTAAATAATTGAACTAATGTAATTTAACGTTATTTAATCTAATTTAATCATACCAAATCAAATTTTAATTAAACCTACCATAAAATTCTATGAATCCTAATTAGCACATAACACAAGTCAATTTCTGATTCGAACGCCGATAAGGCTTTCAATTTGCACTTTAAAGTCAAAGACATGAACAGATCATTTTATGGCAAACAGATAGAAACACGTAAATGATGCAATACACATGCAAATAAATCCCAAATCCATCCTAATCTTCTACAAGGCATAATTAAGTGCGAATTAACATTAATTAGAGGTCGAGGTCGTTACAGCTTATGTCCAACGCATGGAAAATATTACTAGCCTACGTAATCACATGGCCACGGGTGACTGGTGGGGCGGCGATGACGGTGGAAGAGTTTTTTTCTTGCTGCAAGGCCTCTAGTCAACAAGAAACATGGGTGACCTAGCAAGCGGTAGCAGGCAAAGGATTAGTGGCGAGTTTACCATCGTCGGTGAAGGGGTGGAGACCAAGGTGGTTCTACGTATCAGCCAATGGCGAAAGGGGGGTGCGCACAATGTGAAAAATTCACATCAAATCGGTGGAGCCAAGGCTGGAGGCAGAGGTTGAGAATAGGGTGAAACGGGTGAAAGAGTGAAGGGAGAATGAGAGTGTGAAGTGGGATGACCTTATCCGACCTTCGATCTTGTTTGCCTTGAGCTTGGAGCCGCAGCCGACCGAGGAGGATCCTGCATTGGAAGAGTTTGAGGCAAGGAGCAAGGTGCAGGAGGTAGAGGAGCGGAAGACATTTGCCAAGGCTGACAAGTATAAGGAATCGCAGTTAGGCCCTGCGCCTAAGCTAGTCATGAAGGAGCGAGTTCGACCACGTCCCAAGCCTTTGGGACATAAAGATCTGACTGATTTTGCGCCACTGCCGCCCCTAGTGAATCCGCTGAAGGAGATGAGTAAACAAGAGGTGGATACGGTGTTGAAGAAGAAGAAAAAAAAAAAGGCAGCTGCGGAGGAGAGTGAGGGAGGGCCGGTTTTGAAGAAGACGAAGAAGTGGAGGGCGGAGGAAGCCCTAGAAGTAGAGGTGGGGGAGACAAAGGTGGGGGGGAAGAAGCCATAGGCTGAAATGCCCAAGTGGTGATGAGCGCGGCGGAGCCAAAGCAGGTGGCAGTAGGCGAGAGATTGGGACCGCAATCACCCAAGATGGGGCCTGTGCCAGAAGTGGCCCCAAGTCTTGGGGAAGGGAAATGGGAGGTGAGCAAATCAGAGATGGGTGCTACGTTGAAGACCGCCATGTATCACGTGCGCGTGGTGGCTGGTCGATCTACAGAAGAAGGGGGCGAAGCCAGGGTCGTCGCCGACCGTCTCTTTGGGGTAGTGGAGGATACGGTCGTGCAGTCGATGGTGCAATTTACAGAGACCGACTTCCTGAGAGGGTTCTGCTCAGCGTAGATGGAAGTGACGACCTTGGCGGCTGCCCTGCTGAATAAGGCAAAGCCGCTAAAGGCCCAGTTGGAAGGGGTGAAAGCGTAGTTACAAAACTTAAGGGTCAAGACAGCGGGCTGGAGGAAAGCCGTGCGGAGTGCCTATGCAAAGGGCCTGGAGTATACGCAAAGTGCTAAGAAGATGGAAGTACTGGCGGTGGTGTAGAGCTACTTGGCAGAATGTACTATCGCCGAGCTCGCCGTGACCAAATCAGAGCTGGAAATGGTGCGCCACAAGGCGGTATCACTGGAGTTTTAGTTGGCGGACGAGCAGAGGAAGGTAGGCGAAGTCCAAGAAACCTACACCATTGCCAAGGAAAGGTTAAAAGAGGCCCTCGCCAACAACGAAGATCTGCGTGACCAGGCGATTAAAGACAAGAAAGATGCAAATGGGTGCATTGCGGAGTTGGAGAAGTCATTGGCAGAAAATAGGGCCAAAATGGCCTCTGAGAGGGCTGTGTACCCAAACTTATGCGTGACAGCTGTGGAGCAATTTAAGGGGTCTACTGAATTCCAGATGGCCATTGACGCGGCGGTCGCCAAGAGCTTAGCGAAGGAGGGGGAACGGGGTGCTGGGCCGTCGGGAGTGGCCGCTGAAGGTACGAGCGAAGAAGAAGTGATCCAAAGCTTTCAACGGTCAGACTTCTATAAGCACGAGATAAGCCAGTACTGGGACAACGGCTAGATAAGCTTCAAGTATAATGCGCAAGAGCTGTTCCTAGATGTGGACTTCAATCTGGTGAAAGTAGAAAAAAACGATGTTGCCCAGACTCCCTTGGATGAGGGGGTGGAATAGGAAGATCTCGCGTCTAGCAAGGGGGATTAAGGGCTGGGCGTTCTTCCTGCTTGTTACCCCTTCTTTTTTCTTTTTTCTTTTGAAGTGAATGTAATTTTTGTAATGAAGTGTATAAAGGTGCAAGTTTGTTAATACAAGTACCTGTTCTGTTATTGTTGTTGTTGTCTCTCTCTCTTTTTGTGTTAATAAAGTGTATGAATAGTAAAATTGGACTAGTAACATAACTTATATAAATGGTAAAAATGGGTAAGTAAGCGAACTTGTATGAATGAATTGAGATTTAACTAAGTTTGGCTGAGACTAGTTTTAACTGCATGCTTTGTCTGAGTGAGACTAGTTTTGACTCAGTCTGGCTGAGCTCTTCATGCTCAATCTGGCTGAGACTTTGAGGGCTCAGTTAAGTTGAGGCTTTGGTCAACTCAATCTGGCTGAGCTCTTCATACTCAATTTGGTTGAGACTTGGAGAGCTCAGTCGGGCTAAGGCTTTGGTTAACTCAATCTGGCTGAGCTCTTCATGCTCAGTCGAGCTGAGGCCTTGGTTAACTCAGTCTGGCTGAACTCTGCATGCTCGATCTGGTTGGGCTGAGGCTTGGGTTAACTCAGTCTAGCTGAGCTCTTCATGCTCAGTCTGGCTGAGACTTAGAGAGCTTAGTCGGGTTGAGGGGTTGGTTAACTCAGTCTAGCTGAACTCTGCATGCTCAATCTGGCTGAGACTTGGAGGGCTCAGTCGGGCTAAGGCTTGGGTTAACTCAGTTTGGCTGAGCTCTTCATGCTTAGTCTAGCTGAGACTTGGAAAGCTCAGTCGAGCTGAGGCCTTAGTTAACTCGATCTGGCTGAACTCTGCATGCTCAGTCTGGCTGAGACTCGGAGGGCTTAGTCGGGCTGAGGCTTGGGTTAACTCAGTCTGGCTAAGCTCTTCATGCTCAGTCTGGCTAAGACTTGGAGGGCTCAGTCGGGCTGAGGCCTTGGTTAACTCAGTCTGGTTGAACTCTTCATGCTCAGTCTGGCTGAGACTTGGAGGGCTCAATCGGGCTAAAACTTGGGTTAACACAATCTGGCTGAGCTTTTCTTTCTCAGTCTAGCTGAGACTTGGAGGGCTCAGTCAGGCTGAGTCTTAGTCTAAAACCCATCAGTGAAACGCAACACAAATAATGAAGATATCAAATTGTTGTCATTTAAGGCACAGCCTGTTGACCACAAGTTTACACCATATATGGAAAAGGCAAAAATGAACAAGTGCGCAGATTGACAAAAGAGAACATACAACAATTGAACAATACAAAAACAGGAGGCGCCGTTTTACTAGAAATAACGCTTCAAGTGTTCGGCATTCCATGGATGGGGGAGGTCTCTGTCTTCTATATCTTGGAGACGGTAAGTGTCCGGGCGGGGTCTGGCCTTGACAACATAAGGTCCTTCCTATTTGGCTGCTAGCTTGCCCTCGGTTGGATTTTTAGTAGCAAGGATGGCTTCGTGTAAGACTAGGTCTCCCACTGTGAACTCTCGTGATCGGACTTTGCGGTTATAATGTGTTCTCATTTTTTGCTGATATGATGCTCGTCGAACAGCATTTGCCTCTTAGAGCTCTTCAATTAGGTCCAGGTCAGCCCGATGCAACTCTTCGTTTAGTTTAGGATTCGGGTATAAAACCCAAGGGGTCGGCAGGCCGATTTCCACTGGGATGACTGCTTCGGCACCGTATGTTAGGCGAAAGGGGGTCTCTCTAGTAGAGGTTCGAGCGGTCGTCTGATAAGCGTAAAGCACGTTCGGTAATTCCCCAGCCCAGAGTCCTTTAGCGACTTCCAACTTAGTCTTGATGATCTTCAGAAGGGAGCAATTGGTGACTTTGACTTGCCCATTAGCTTAGAGATGACCTGGGAAAGAGAAACATGGTCTAGTGTGGAGCTCTGCAAAGAATTTCCTAAACTTGGCATTGTCGAATTGTTTTCCATTGTCTGAAACGATGGCTTGAGGGATTCCAAATGGACACACGATCGACTACCAGATGAACCTGGTGGTGTTTCGCTCAGTGATTGTAGCAAGGGGTTCTGCTTCTACCCATTTGGTGAAGTAGTCGATGACAACCACAGCGAACTTGGTTTGGCCCCTGCCAGTGGGCAAAGGACCAACTAAGTTGATGCCTCACTTGGCGAAGGGGTAAGGACTGCTAAGTGTAATTAGTTCTGTTGGTGGAGCATGAGGGATGTTGGCAAAGTGCTGGCATTTATCGCACTTAAGCACAAATTCAGTGGCATCTTGATTGAGAGTAGGCCAGAAGTAGCCGGTGCGGAGGATTTTATGAGCCAAAGACCTTGTACCCCGAATGATTACCACAAATGCCCTTGTGGACTTCTCTCATCACATAGGTTGCTTGAGCAAGACTAAGACACCTAAGGTATGGGCGTGAGAATCCTCGTTTGTACAGTAGGCCGCTGATAAGGATGTAATTAGACGACCAGGCTTTGACTTTAGTGGCCTGCTATTTATCGTCCGGCAACTCCCCTCATGTCAAAAACAGAAGGATGTCTTGAGCCCATGGGATAGGTTCGTTCTAGAGGAAGTGAACCTCCTGTGGGTTTGGCGAAGTAACCGGATGGGTTAGATATTCAATGTGGACACCATGGCTGAAGTTTGACTGGTCAGTCGAGGCTAATTGAGCTATTTCGTCCGCCTTGGAGTTTTTTTACCTAGGGATGTGTTTGATCTGGAAAGTATTGAAGAGGCAGACAAGAGGAAGGGTAATGTCCCTGTATGCTGGCATCGTCTCTTCCTTTGCGTCGAACTCCCCAGTAATTTGTCCAACAATCAATTGGGAATCACTGAATACTTGGATATGGTTTACACCAATGTCTCTGGCTAGTCAAAGACTTGCTATCAATGCCTCATATTCGGCCTCCTTATTGCTTGCATCGAACAGGAAATGAAAGGCACACTTGAAGTACTCACCCTCTAGGGTGGTGAGGATTAGACCGGCCCCACTACCCTCTTTGCGAGATGAACTATCAACACTGAGGATCCAGGAGTGAGGGTCTTCTGCATCAGTGGGGAAGTGTGCTGGTGGTGGGGGCACGTTTGGAGGGAGATTGGTGAATTCCAAAATAAAATCGGCGACAGCCTGACCTTTGATCGCTGTTCGAGGTCGGTAAGAGATTTCAAATTGACTTAGCTCGACGAACCATTGCATAAGTCTGTCTGACGATTCTGGTTATTGCATGACCTTTCTCAGAGGTTGGTCAGTGAGAACCACTATGGAGTGAGCTTGGAAATAAGGTCGAAGACGTCTGGAGGTGATGACCAAGGCGAGAGCCATTTTTTCTAGCAGAGGGTAGTTCTGTTCTGCCCTCCTGAGAGTGCGGCTAATGTAGTAAACTGAACATTGTACTGAGCCGTCTTCCTTGATAAGGGCCACACTGACTGCAGTGTTTGACACAGCTAAGTAAAAGAAGAGGGTTTTGCCTGACAGCGCTTGAGAGAGGAAGGGAGGGTTGGCCAGGCACTGCTTCAATTGTTGAAAAGCCTCATCGGATTCGGTGCTCCATTCAAAAGCCTGTCGGAGGACTTTGAAAAATAGAAAACACTTGTTGGTTGCCCGGGAAATGAAGCGGTTGAAGGCGGCAACTCTGCCCGTGAGCCGTTGAACCTCCTTGACTGTTCTGGGGGACCGTATTTCTATCAAGGCCTTAATATTTTCAAGGTTAGCCTCATAGCTCCGTTGGTAACCATGAAGCCCAAGAACTTCCCAAATCCTACGTCGAAGACGCACTTCTCCAGACTCAGTTTCATCTGATATTTGCGTAAGGTTTTGAAAGTCTCTCACAGGTTTGCTAAGTGATCGGATGAGAGTTTACTCTTGACTAGCATGTCATCGACGTAGACTTCCATGTTCCGACCTATCTGGTGTTGAAAGATGGCATTAACCAGGCATTGGCAAGTTGCTCCGGCATTTTTCAAGCCGAATGGCATAACACGATAGTGATAAGTTCCTCTGTCCGCGATAAAGGAGGTGTGTTCCTGGTTAGCCAGGTGCATCAGGATCTGATTGTAGTCGGAGAAGGCATCTATGAAGCTAAGTATCTGATGTCCGGTGGTTGCGTCGACAAGCAGATCTATCCGGAGGAAAGGATAACTATCTTTGGAGCAAGTCCGATTGAGGTCGGAGTAGTCGACGCAGAGTTACCATTAACTATTGTGTTTGTGGACCAAGACTACATTGGACAACCACCTGGGGTAGTCCACGTTCTTGATGAACTGCGCCTTCAGTAGTTTGTCACCTCACAGGCGATGAGGGTATTGCGTTCCGGGTGAAAAATACGCTGCCTCTATCGGAAAGGTCGGAAGTGGGGCTCAATACTGAGGTGATGAGTAATGAAAGAGGGATCGATAACTGGCATGTCTGAGTGGGTCCAGGCAAAGACATCGTTGTGCTCGGTTAAGAGAGCTGTGAGATCGGCCTTAGCCTGAAAGGATAATTGACTGCCAATCCTGGTTGTTTTAGCTGAGTTGGTATGATCGATGGGCACTTCGACAAGTTCATCCACTGGTTCCCCTCTGACTAATTCTTTTTCGTCTCTGACATCGAGACCTTCGATGATCATAGTCTCCTTCATCTTGACTTTCTTTAGTGAGGCGACATAGCATTCTCTGGCCATTGTCTGCTCACCCCTCACGGTGCCGACCCCGAGGTCGGTCGGGAATTTTAGGGCTAGATGGTATGTAGAGGTAACAACTTGGAAAGCGTTGAGAGCCATGCGTCCGAGGATTATGTTATAAGCAGAAGGACAGTCGACGATGAGGAAGGTGAGTAGCTTGGTGGTCTGCCGTGGATATTCTCTGATGGTGATGAGGAGATCGATGGAGCTTATGAAGGTCACCCAATCACCAATGAAGCCGACTAGCAGGGTTTGGAGAGGGGACGATTTTTCTTCTCTGACCTTGAGCTAGTGATAGGCGTTCAAGAAGATGATGTCTGAAGAGTTGCCGTTGTCGACAAGTACCCGTTTGACTTTGTAATTGGATAGGAGAGTAAAGATAGCGAGGGGGTCATCGTGGGGGTAATGAATGCCTGTGCAGTCAGCTTCCGTAAAGGTGATGGGTTCAGTCCACCGCTTGGGGTGTTTGAAGGGGCAATCCAATGTCGTGACTTCTTTGTCGGAGCCTTGTTTGATTTTTCTGAGTTCGGCTCGCTGGGCCGAATGGGATGGACCTCCGCATGTGAGCCCGCCAGTGATGACTCTGATCTCTCCAACCGGGGGGGCAGGATTGTCTTGTGCTCGAGGTTGTGGTAGTGGCCGATCATTGTCTCGCTCAGGTTATGCAGGTTGTCGGGGGGGTATGTCTGCAGTGGCTCCCCGGCGGGTCGATCCTTGGTCGTTGCTGGGAACGAGCTGTCGTGAATCGACTGAGGCGCCCCTGGAGTATCAAATCCTCTACCTGGTCTTTAAGGTTAACACATTCCTCAGTGTTGTGGCCGTGGTCCTGATGGAAACGATAGTACTTGGATTGATCTCGTCGGTTGGAGGGAGATCGTGATGGTTGGGGCCATTTTAGGTTGTAATCTCGTTGGATATGGTTCAAGACTTGTTCCATGGAGGAATTGAAGGGGGCGTATCGCTTGAACCGACCGGGCAGTCGGGTAGGTGCCAGTCGATCGGCTCGAGCGAGTCAGTCGGTATATTGAGGTGTTTGTTGTGTATATTAGGAGGGTCTGGTTTCAGATTCCTTTCTTTTCTCCCTAGAGGTTGGATTTTTAGTTGTAGTATCTTGGCAGGCTGCCAAAGAGTCTTTGGCATTCATATATTTTTAGGCTTTGGAGAGGAGGGTGGCCATGGTGGTTGGAGGGTTTTTAGAAAGGGAGAAAAGGAAATCGAATGGTCGTATACTGGCCATGAAGGCAGTGAGGATGACCTTGTCATCATTTTCCGCCACCTATAGGGCCTCGGTGTTGAAACGGGTGACAAAGCTACGTCGTGGCTCCCCTTCCGTTTGACGGATATTAAGTAATTGAGTTGCCGGACGCTGTTGGCGCTGAGCACCAATGAAATGGCTCAGGAAGGAATCACTTAGGTGTTGGAAAGTAGAGACAGAGTCCGGTGGCAGCTGGCTAAACCATAGTCGAGTCGACTCCTTAAGCGTCACGGGGAAAGCCCGACACATGATTTCGTCAGGAAAAGCATGGAGGATCGTGAGAGTCCTGTAGGTCTCCAAATGGTCAACTGGATCCATTGTACCGTCCAATAAGTCGATCAAGGGCATTTTGAACTTGGGGGGGTAGGAGTTTGTCCCTGATGGAGGCAACAAACGGGGAGTTGACTGTTGTGAAAGGTTTATTCTGTATGTTCTGCGTAACTCCTTGAAGCTGGAGTTTCATGGCTCGGAGTTTCGCATCCCAAATAGGAACATTGTCACCTCTAGAGTGCAATGGGGGCTGAACATTACTAGCCTCTCCTTCAGGAGCAGGCGCTTGAACTGATGGATGTAAACCCGAGGTGGCGGGTTCATGTCTTGAGGTGGGGCTTGCAGACCCTCTAAGTTGGAGAGGTGGCCTTGTTGGAAAGGATGGCTCGGGGTTTGTTCTCGATTAGAAGGGATATCTTGTGGTGGTACAGGAGGTATAGGGAGGTTTCGCTGGAGCAAAGCATTAATCAAGGCTTGGTTTTGTTCGGCCAAGCGGTTGATGCTGTTGGTGAGTTTTGTGAAGTACTGAGGTGGGTTGTTTAGGTTAGGAGGGTCGGCTTGGGGGTCGACGATATTGTGTTGAGAAGCCATGGATCTCATTGTGACCATTCACCTTGATAGCCGATGAGGAGGAATTATCGGGAATGGGTCTCCGACAACAATAAGCACAACTGTTACCCGAAGTGGCGTTCCCATAGACGGTGCCAACTGATGATACTGCTAATCCCTAGAGGGCGAGTCGGGCTGACCCACGCTTCCTATACCATTCACCAGTCACTAAGCTCACTGGTGTGCCTGCAAAAATATCCAATGGGAAACGGGAGTCCCCCAGCTGACCCTCCGACGATCAAGTTAGAAGAGAGAGATTGATGGTGTGTAGAGAGAGAGAATAAGAATAAAGAACTTAACCTTCTTTTTGTGTCTAGGAAGCCTCCTTATATCCGTTGTCCATCATTTCCTTGTCCACTCTGACCTGTCGTGTTGGCTGAAAGTCTATACTTTAGCTTGCATTGTTCACGGTGAGGCTGCTCGTTCCGTCGTGAAGGGGTTATCGCATTTAATGCTGCAGGAGCTTCATTAATGGCTGATGTGTGGTGTAATAACTCTACAAGATCTTTGTCTACTTACATGGCAGGTTCCCTGCTTGACACGTGTTTAGATGCCATTAGTTCCTAGTTCAACTCTGGGTTCTCCTGCTTGACACGTGTTTAGATGCCATTAGTTCCTAGTTCAACTTTGGGTTCTCAAGGGTGTTGGGCTTTAGTGCTTGGGCTTTAGTGCTTGAGCTGTGAATTGGGCTCCAAGTGATGGGCCAAAACCTTTTGTGGGCCCACCGATGTCACTACTGAATGGCAATAAATGAAACCTAGTTTCCTTTTCATTTACCACACTTGAAAATAATAAATGCAATTAATGAAGAAATAAAATATAGGAAAATTTAAAATTTATTTGAGGATTCCATGAACAAAATTTTATGTTTATTTTAAATTTTTTTGAATATTTGAAGATTTAAAGATAAAATTGTTATTGATTTTGAACTCTTAAGTAAGAATCTATGTCTCTATAGTATCTCTTTTTTACTTTAACTTTCCATGATATTTTGAATTTATAAATTTTAATGTTTTGTTGGAACAACATTTCACCTAGTTAAAAGAAAAATTATGAAATTTAAGTGGTAAGAAAAAAAAATCAAGTTTGATGAAATAGTAAGTGCAGTCTTAACTTTAGTTTAAATGATTAATTAATCAAGTCTACTAAAATAGTAAGTAGAGTCTCATTGAGTAGTAAGTATTATTTAAGTGATGAGTCAAGTTTGATAAAATAGTAAGTAGAGTCTAATTGAATAATAAGTGTTGTTTAAGTGATGAGTCAAGTTTGATAAAGTAGTAAGTAGAGTCTAATTGAGTAGTAAGTGTTGTTTAAGTGATGAGTTAAGTTTGATAAAGTAGTAAGTAGAGTCTCATTGAGTAGTAAATGTTATTTGATAAAGTAGTAAGTAAAGTCTCATTGAGTAGTAAATGTTATTTAAATTAGTGGTAAGTAAGTTTGATAAAATAGTAAGCCTCGGTTTGGTTTTTGAGTTGGGACTAAATAAGCACATATGGACAAAAAAAAACTACAAAATCATAAATTACGTTTTCAGTTTTCTGTTCATATTTACAAAAATTTTAAAAACTCAAATAAAAACTTGTTTGGTAAAATTTTTGATTTATAAATCAGTGGTCTCAGTTTATAAATTTGGCCAAAAAATGAAAACACAAAAAATATGTTTTCGTTTTGAGTTTTGAGTTTTTTTTTTTTTACCACACAACACTAGCCACCACCCGCCACCATTTTCCACCACCGTCTTCCGCCACCACCGTCTTCCACCACTCACCACCCACCTGCCACCACCACCACCTACCACCCGCCACCACCACCTACCACCCGCCACCACCCACTCGCCACCACCACCCACCCCTCGCCACCGCCACCACCACCACCACCACCACTACCATCCATCACCCATCTGCCATCCACCCGCCACCACCCACTACCCGCCACCTACTTGCCAGCACCACTCACCATCCACCTGCCACCACCAGCAACCCATCACCACCAGCCACCCACCTGCCACCACCACCCACCACCACCACCCCCACCACGATCACCCACCCGCCACCATCACCAACCACCCACTACCACCACCACCACCACCACCCACTCGCTACCACCTACCACCCACCACCGTCACCCACCCATCCATCTACCACCACTACCACCCGCCACCACCAGTCATCTGCTACCCACCTGCCACCACCACCCACCACCCGCCACCGCCACCACCACTACCCACTCGCTACCACCCACCACCCGCTACCACCCACCACTTGCCACCATCACCCACTTACCCACCATCACTACCCACCACCCATCTGCCACCACCCACCACCACTCGCCATCCGCCACCCACCTGCCACCACCACCCACCACTCGTCACCACCACCACCCACTCGCTGTCACCCACCACCCACCACTTGCCACCGTCACCCACCTACCACCACCACCCGCCACCTACCCGCCACCACCACCCACCCGCTACCACCCACCATCACCTGCCATCCGCCACGCACCTGCCACCACCACCACCACCCGCCACCCGCCACCACCACCACCCACTCGCTACCACCTACCACCCGCCACCGTCACCCACCCACCCATCGCCACCACCCACCACCACTAGCTACCCACCACCCACCGTCACCAATTTCCACCACCGTCTTCCGCCGCCACTTGCCATTTCTCACTTTTTTTTTTATATTTTTAAATTTTTTAAAACATTTTGTCAATTACCAAACGTGTTTGTAGTTTATGTTTTTCTAAAAATAAATAAAAAATAAACAAAAACCAGTTTATAAAATTTTTGTAAATATAAACTGAAAACGTAAACGTTACCAAACACACCCTTGACTTTGATGCAAACTTGACAAATTGACCCATATACGAACAAAAATTCAAAAAAGCATCATTTCCAAGTGGAGGGCAATTTTGTCATTCCAATACAAAAAAGCTAAAAAAGCCAAATAAGAAAACCAAACAAACAAAAAAGTCCCAGGCTAAAAAAATCAAAAAAACCAAAAAACCAAGTTTGCCAAACGACACCTAAGTGTGGTTTAAATGAGTGATTTTCAACTTACTACAATAACTAAACACGCTTACTACTTGATATGATTGTACTTACTATTCCACGTAACTACACTTACCATTCAAACATTAATAAAATGCACCTAACCTCTAAAATAAATATAAAATTTATAAAATAGAATATAAACAAAAAAAAAATGTACAAAATAAATTTGAAATTTATAAATTTTATTATATTTTTTTCCATTTTATGGAATATGATTTTTTTTATTTATCTACTTAATGACAATGAATGGCAATAAATGAAACTTAATATCTTTTTCATCTACCACAATAAATGCAATTAATGAGAAATATGATTAACAAAATATAGGAAAATTTCATATTCATGTGAGGATTCCATAAACAAAATTTGATGTTCATTTCTAAAACTTTTGAAGATTTTAAGATCAAATTGTTATTGATTTGGAACTCCTTAGGTAAGTCTCTATCTTTTTACTTTCACTTCCATTATGTCACGACCCGCTCCCCGTACCTAAGGGTTAAGTATCGTGATGGCCAGTAACTGAGGTTACCTCCGGCCAATTCATAAACAAATTAATAAACGCGAGTGGAAATAATATTTAAGTGAGGGTACCAAAATAATCATTGGAGCTTCTATTTTTATTACAAAATTTATTGATCAAAAATGCCGATATTTACATATAAAAATATCATAAAAGTGTTGTGTGTGTCTATTCCGCAGCCCCGTATCTAAGACTTTCCAAAAGCTATTTCTAAATTGCATTGTTTCCTGAAAATTGGTAAACAACTATAAGCACATGACAGAGTGAGAAAAATTATATCAAGAGTATAAGGGGCACAAAATAACCATAGATAATTATATAACTGAAATATTTAAGATAACTTTGTCTGAACAAATAATCATTTAAGTAGCAAAACCGAGATTATGTAAATAACTAATCATAACCACGGTACCGAACAGAACAGAACAGAGGTCATAAGAGTGACAATTAGAACAGAAGTACGGATTCAAGAGGTGCCTCCCACAATAGTGTAGCACTTATCTCCGCACAGCACTTTGCTCCGCACAGAACAGAGGTCAATGGATCCATGACAGACAGAGGGCCACAAAGTGACCAAACAGAAACCGATGGTTATTTAAGTCCCCCAAGGCGTGTAACTCCCGTGGTGGTACTTACAAAACATAATTGTTTATAAGGTCATTGTCAAATATTCTTCAAAATATAAACAAATATATCTGTAGGTTTCATTTTTAACAAATAGAATTCATAAACTAATTCACGTAACTGAAATATTAATATAGTTTATAATAATTTATAAAACATAACTTGTATAAAATAAATTATGGTAAGTTAAAACATACGTAAAATACATTATTGTGACTCAAGGTATAATATAACTCACCTTAACTGTAATACCTTACTCTTTCTTTCCACTACCAAATACCCTTTCGACTTCTATTATTTTCTTTTCCTTTCCTTCCTTTAGTTTTCCTTTCTTTCCCTCATTTCTCTTTTCCTTTCCTTTCATTCCTTTTCTTTCCAAGTGAATCACCTCATCCCTATTTATAGGGAGGTGAAACCACTCTCTAACCAACACGTGGCCAAGCCCAAATCATTCTACACATTCGCCCATTAATTATATAGATTCATACTTATCTTTAATAAGTATTTAAAATAATTACACTTTGGCCCAATTTTTTAATATAATTATATAAATAAATTAATCCCTAATTAAATTACACTCTATCGTATACTAACAATAAATTAATTATTTATTTTACTACCACACCTATTATTATTATTATTATTATTATTATTATTATTATTATTATTATTGTTATCAATATTATTATTTATTTACTCTTACTTTTATATTTATTTATTTACTATCTTTAACTTTAATTTGGCCCAACTAGTATTATAATTCTATATTTCTATTAATTTGGTCCCAAATGATAATCCCTAATTAATCCCATATTTGATAATCCAATGCCAAACTAGGTTATGTATTTATTATTATTTATTTAATAATGTATCATCACATACAACCATAATACTAGTATAAAATTTAAGGGACAACTTAAATTTTCGGGTTGTTACACATTATATTTTGAATTTATAAATTTTTATGTTTTGTTGGAACAACATTTCACCTAGTTAAAAGAAAAATTATGAGATTCAAGTGGTAAGAAAAAAGAAAAAAAGTTTGATGAAATAGTAAATGTAGTCTTAAGTTTAGTTTAAATGATTGATAAGTCAAGTCTAATAAAATAGTAAATAGAGTCTCATTGAGTAGTAAATATTGTTTAAATGAGTGATAAGTCAAGTTTGATAAAATACTAAGTACAGTCTCATTGAGTAGTAAGTGTAGCTTAAATGAGTGGTAAGTCAAGTCTTATAAAGTAGTAAGGAAAGTCTCATTGAGTAGTAAGTGTGATTCAAATAAATGATAAGTCAAGTTTGATAAAATAGTAAGTACACCTTATTGAGTAGTAAGTGTGGTTTAAATAAGTTTAATTACCATTAAAAAACACAACACTTACTATTCCTTCTTATTCTACTTGCAACCCTTTGTGACTCAACTTACCACTTACCATCCATTTTACCACCTAGTAAGGAACGTCTCATTGAGTAGTAAGTGTGATTCAAATAAATAGTAAGTCAAGTCTAATAAAATAACAAGTACAGTCTTATTGAGTAGTAAGTGTGGTTTAAATGAGTTTAATTGCCATTCAAAAACACAACACTTGCCATTCCTTCTCATTCTACTTGCAACTCTTTGTGATTTGACTTACCACTTATCATCCATTTTACCACCTAGTATTATACTTACCATTTTTTACTTGATTTTTCTAAATTAATTTGTTTATGCTTATTGCAGATGGAAGACAACACTAAGCAAAACAAGAATAACATTATATATGAACTAAATGATGACGACGGTAATGATGGTGAGTATAATGTTCATAATGAAGATGATATCGTCAATTCTAATGATATTCCAACTGAAAGAGATATTAAGCTTCTCGATGAATTAACTAAAAATGATGTATTTGAAATGACATTTGATTCGGAAGAAAACGGAGAAAGATTTTATAATTCGTATGCTAAGGCAAAAGACTTTAGCATTCAAAGGGATTAGTTGTGCTAAACTAATAACACACCATATTGGCTACTTCCATTCTACATTTTGTATATATTTTTTAATTATTTTTTTAACATGACTACTTTCACTCCACATTTTGTTTGTTTTTTATTTTTTTAAGACACACTATAAAATATAAGAAATAAAATGTATAGTGTTATTTTATTTAAGAAAGTTAGGAATAAATTTATAATCAAATTTTATAAATATCAAAATAAATATAATAAAGTTAGTTTTAATCAAACTGCAAAGTACAATTTGCCTATTTCAAAAATTAGAACTGAACTATGCAATGAGAAAACCAATCCAAATCATGCAATTTGGTCTAGACCAGACTGATTTACGATTTTTTCGATTTTTATGCTCAACCCTACTTACAACATTTTGTGACTCAACTTACCACTTAGTAAGTAAAGTATCAACGAGTAATAATTAGAGTCTCATTAAATAGAAAATAAGGTTTAATTTATTAGTAAGTAAAGTGTAATGAAATAGTAAGTGGAAGGTTATTGACTAGTAAGTAAAGTCTAATGGAATAGTAAGTGGAAACTCATTAAATAGTAAGTACGATTTAATTAAATAGTAAGTGAAATCTAATAAAATAATAAGTGGAGTCTCATTAACTTATTGTAATATCACTTACCATTTGGTTTGATTTAATTAATTTTATTATACTTACCACATATGGGCATAACAACATCATTTATGAATTACATAATGATAATGATGATATTGACACTAGTGAGTATAACATTAGCAATCAAGAGAATATCGTTAATTCTGATGATCTCATAACTGAAAGAGATGTAAATTGTATGGATCAACTAACTGAAAAAGATGTATTTGAAATGACATTTGGTTCGGTAGAAAATGGAGAAAGTTTCTATAATATGGATGCAAAGGTGAAAGGTTTTAGTATTTGAAGGGATCAATTGTATAAGAACAAGAGTAATATGGCTATATCGAGGAGATGAGTTTGCTCAAAAGAAAGGCATCGATAATCCGAATAGCTTGAGGTGGAAGATTGTAAAACAGAATCGAAACAATTACAATTAACTAGAGATCTCCTGCATCCTTTAGTATCAAACACAATCGAAATATTTGCAAATATAAAGTGATTAAGTTTGTTAAAAAGAGCTCCTGACCAATTCGAAACAAAAATAAATAGAAACATAGTTCCAATAAAGGGAACCCAAGGACCATATTCTTTCCCAATTTGGGTTTTACTCACATCTCAAATGAATTCAAGGACATATTCGAAGAAAGTTTGACCGCCAATCAGAATAGTTTGTGGGTTGCTTAAAGGGTGTTTCGGAGACGGCTCTTAAGAACTTTTATGAAAAAATAGTTTAGCTCCAATACTGACTCAGAGGAAGGCTAAGGCTGAACCGGACCGTTACTATTCCGATGGAAAGAATCCTTGATCTCATCCAAGGAACAGAAACACAAGCTGTTGGTGGCTAAAAAGCACCCGACTTGAAGCATCTTGGTGGTTACTCTTCTTTATTCAGCTACCAGCATAGAGCACAACCATTGCATGATAGGGCCTCTGATGAAGTAATAAGTGGAAGCTTATTGAGTAATAAGTGAAACCAAAATTAAGTAGTCAGTGAAGTGTAATGAAATAGTAAGTGAAAGTTGATTGAGTAGTAAGCGAAAACTAATTCAGTAGTAAGTGGAGTCTAGTGAAGTTATAAATGGAAGCTCATTGAGTAGTAATTGAAGTGTAATGAAATAGTAAGTGGAAGCTTATTAAGTAGTAAGTGGAGTCTAGTAAAGTATGTGGAACCAAAATTGAGTAGTAAGTGAAGTGTAATAAAATAGTAAATGGAAGCTGATTGAATAGTAAGTCAAATCTGATGGAATAATAAGTGAGGTTTATTTGAATAGTAAGTGAAGTTTAAAAAAGTGGTAAGTGGAGTCTCATCGATTAAGTATGATTAAATGAAATAGTAAGCCAAAAATAATGAAGCAGTAAGTAGAATCTATTTGAATGGTAGTAAGTAAGGTTATTTGAGTGGTAAATCAAGTTTAAAAATGTGGTAAGCGAGGTTTATTTTAGTAATAGTCAAGTCTAATGAAGTGGTAGTATGTGAGGTTTATTTGAATGGTAGTGTAAAAAAAATGATAAGTGAAACCTTATTAAATAGTAAATATGGTTGAATGAAATGGTAAGCCAAGAATAATAAAATAGTAAGTGGAGTCTATTTGAATGGTAGTAAGTAAGGTTTATTTGAGTAGTAAATCAAGTCTAAAGATGTGGTAAGTGAGGCTTATTTCAGTGATAGTCAAGTCTAATGAAGTGGTAGTAAGTGGAGTTTATTTGAATGGTAAGTATAATGTAAAAAAGTGGTAAGTGTAGTTTCATCAATTAGTAAGTATGATTGAATGAAATGATAAGCCAAAAGTAATGAAGTAGTAAATGAAATCTAATATAGTAGTAAGTGCAATGTAATGAAATAGGAAAAGACCAAAATTGGAAGAGATAAAAAATAATGGACTCCATCCATTAAATGTCAGAGTACTTACCATTTATAAACACAATACTAACCATACGTCTTGATTTTATTTACTATAACGTGGGATAGTTTTTTTGTATAGTAAGTCAAGTCAAACAAAGTGGTATTTCTTTCAATACAAAATGAAATCTAATAAACTTTTACATTTTGTTTAATAATTTAAAATTCATATTTTTAATTTATTATTTGTCAGTTATTGTGACACTACCTGCAATTTGTTTTCATTATACTTATCAATCAATAGTAATTGGATCTTATTGAGTAGTAATCATATTTAATTGAATCGTAAGTCAAGTTTGATATAATAGTAAGTAGAATATGAACGAGTAGTAAGTAGAGTCTAATTGAAGAGTAACTGAGGTCTAATTGAGTAATAAATAAAATATCATTAAGTACTTATCATTTATAAGTATAATACTTATCATTCATTTTGATTCTACTTACCATGCATTGTGACTTTATTTACCACTTAATATTTCACTATATTTACAATTTTTGTATATTTACTAGTTGTTACTAATTTACTTGTCACTTCTTGTAATAAGACACAACTTAGTATTGTATAACTCAAAATTAATTTAAAATCAGATTACACAACTTTAAAGTTTGTTCAGTGAATAGTAAGTAACATTCAATCTTAAACTAAACCGTATGATTTGATTTATTTTTTTAATACATGATTTGGTCTTAATTTTTAAAATTGGCAAACCATACTTCACAATTTGGTCCGTAATTTTATAGTTACGATTATGATTTGAAACCGAATTGATCTGTTTATATATGTATGTATGTATATATATATAATTTATTATTTACTACATACAGTCACTTGATTAGTATTACATCTTTGTACATAAGTTGTTAATCCTATATGTTTACAAGTGTGATTTTGTATAATAGTTGAATTAGTTCTAAACAATCATCTAAAATACTTTTGTTTGCAAAATGTCAACATATATATTCAAATAAATTGTGAGTAATATTTGGTGATTATGTTGTGAAAAATGTGATTTCAAACCGGATCGAACTTTCATTTTATTGGTTCAATCTGATTTGGTTTTAAGATTTTTATGATTTGATTTCAAATTTCATGAATCCGTAGATAGTTTGGTCATTTGATCATTGGTTTATTCAGTGAACCCAATCGAATTATGCTCACTCTTAATAGGACAACTTAAAACTTAATGTAACTATACTTACCATTTGATGTGAATCTATTTATTACTAAATATAATAAATCTCATAAATTTAATATAATTACAGAGATCTCTCATTTAAGAAAGTTAAAACAATTGTATTTAATGCAAATTGTATGTAAATACAAGAATAGAAATATATATATATATATATTATTCAATATTAAAGAAATAGCATCAATTTTTTTTATTCATATAACTAACAAAATGTTATAAATAAATGAACTAAATATTATATAAATTAAATTTTAAAAGAAGTCTAATACAATTAATTATGTCAAATTTTATAAAATTAAATCTATTTTTTAAATCCTTAAAAAGATTAGTGTAACTGCTTTTTTTATTTTTTATTATTATTTTCTATATTTTCCCATTGCATAAAAGGTGACCACCTATTCTTTAAAACTAAAAATAAAAATAAAAAAAAATAAAAAAGTCACCACTTGCAAAACCGGTGATTTCCGGTAGGTGAAGTATGTACAAGAAAACCTCTTTTCTACTATAGTTGGACCCCTAATCCTACACAAAGACCTTCAACAAATGATAGTTAAAAAAAAAACAAACTAGTTTAATACTAATACTATACAAAAAACTTCAGTAGAAGATTTTAAAAGCAAAATTTGAGATTGAGAGCCAAAAAATCATCAGAAGATGATTAATCTTACCGCATAGGTCAAAAGATGATTAATCAACGCATTGACATTAAATGCTGGACCTTTTTTTCCCGGTTAGCCTTCTTAGCACCAGGAGTGCTCTTCATTTTCTTTAACTCTTCCATCACTAGTTTCTCAACTGTGTCAATTAAGTTTAGGAGCTTCTTCTGGGGGGGTAAGGCAATCAGGCTGTCCAGCATTTTGATTGGTGGTAGGCACAGAAGGATCAAGAACATTCCGGTCCTGGGATTTAGGACTCTCATTTTGTAGGCCTTCGGTTTCCCTTAACTCTTCTTTTTTCAATGGCCTATAAAAGAATATCAATTCCAAATTAGATTCATCAAGATAATCTATACAAAATAAAACATAAGGAACAAGGTCAAATCTCCTTCCTATATATCACCTCATTCAAGTTTCACCAACCCAATAATTAGGGATAACCAATAATTCCGATTTAATATTGCAAGACAAGTACTTGAAAGAAAAGATACTATCATTTCAAGAAATGCATTGTTCCAACCATGTTTCTCATTCTCGTGTAGACTAAACTAGCACAAATGATAAATACCAAAAATCATCATCATAATTAAACTGAACTGACTTTAGGATTGATTATTAAATATCCCTTTTAAATATAATTAGCGATCGGACACACGCAATGCATATGCGTATTCGTTTGGAATTAAAATATAAAATTCATTTTTTTTTCTAGTGCGAAATTGTTCAAAGAAGCCTGTGCAAATACGAACAATAGAACATCTTTTGTTTCGCAATTTTAAAAACATAAAATTAAGCAAACAAACAAACTAATTTTATTGAAAACATAACATTTTTATTTTTATTTTTTTGAAAACACACATTCACAAAATTAACCAACCAAACAAACTAATTTTTTCAAAACTTAAATTATAAACACACAAATACAAAATTAAGAACATTGATTTTTTTCAAAAACACACACACACACACACACACAAAATTAAGTAAACAAACAAACCAACTTTCAAAAACTGAATTTATACACAAAAATAAACAAAAGCTTAAAAAAGTTATATAGGAAAAAAGCCCAAACTTTTTAAGTCTAAAAAATTGCACACATTTTTTTGCTTCGTAATTTAAAAAAATTGAATATAAAAATACAAAAGCACATGAAATAGAAAAAAATACAAATCCAAAACATATATAACAATGGATTTTTTATTTTAAAACACACATAAACAAACAAACCAAATTTTTAAAAAATGAATTTATACACAAAAACAAACAAAAGCTTAAAAAGTGAAATAGAAAAACCCCAAACTATTTAAGTCTAAATCTAAATAATTGCACACATTTTATGCTTTGCAATTTACCTTCCATTAGATATATTTTAACCATACGGAAATTGTGTTTGGGTGGCAAGAAAGAAAGAGGAAAAATCAAACACAACAACAATAAGAGCCGTAGTTTAGAGAGTTGCCTCTACCAACGTTGAGGTCGGTAAGAAAATCAACTATCTCTCTCTCTCTAGAGTGGGGAGTGCTAAAGTGACAACCCAACGAATTAGGATCGTTCGAATACCACTTCGTGACAACAAAACAAAGGCGAAACAACGCCACAAAAACTGTGCCTTCAATGTGGGGTTTTAGGGTTCAAGACTTACACGTTAATGCGAAATTTGAGAGACTTGTCAATGATAGTGGGTTTTTGTAGAAGTGAAGACAACGACACCTATCTAGAAGCACTCAATAAACCAATGATCTCTCTCTCTCTACATATACATATATATATATATATGTATATTTGTATGTAGGTATTTTCTCTCGAAAAATGTTTTGTGGCCCTAAAAACAGTGGCCCTAATGGCCCTAATTTCCTTTTTGGGTAAGTCTGTTTTTTTTTTCTTTTTTTTTTTTACTTTGTTGTTTTTTTTTTTTTACTTTATATGGAAATTAGGGTCATTAGGGCCACTAATTTTTGAGCTACCAACCAAAGCCGTTTTCTCTCCCTTGGTTCTCACTCCTTTACGTGGTCGTCCCCTCAGGGGAGCCTTGTTGTTGCGCTCTTGCTAGCTAGAAGAAGAGATCAAGAAAAAATTGTTTCTAATAATGTTTTTGTCCCCTTGAGGTTTCAATTGTTCAAAACAAAATTCAAAGATGTTGAAATTGATTAGAACTATTGTGTAGTTTGGAAACGTGGGGTAGTGGAATTGATTGGTTTGAATTTATCATATTACCCTTAACTACAAACTGATATAAGTGTAAAAATAATATAATTATTTAAAAAGTTATGGTTATTTTAGGAAAAATAGAAAAAAAATTCTAAGCCAGGCTTCAGGACTCCAAAGTTTTTGTTGGCTTTTAATAATAGTATAGATATAGATATATTAAGACTGATCATGAAACCCTTAGATAACTGAGAATAAATTCATAACATATGACAAATGTCACATAGGCCATGAATCGTATTGAACTAGTTTTACACTAAATGCTACTTAAGATTCATCACAAACACATTTAAGCAAGATACTTAAAATCATTTACATTGCAATCTCCAAAAGCAACCAAGAACCAGTGTACAGAAGCGGTTGTTTAGGGTGTCTTAAATAAGTGTACTTTTTGTCTTTTTAGACTAAAAAGTTGAGAACAAAAATATGAATGTTTGGGTAACCTTTTGTCTTTTTACGAAAAAATGTGTAATAAAAAATTGTATAGGGGGAAGAAAGTTGAGTAGGTTGTACAGCTGCCCTGCTAGGGTAGCGTGTCTTACACAGCAAATTATTGCCTCCTCCACGGCAAAGTGTTTGGACAGTAATGGTCGGTCTGTGGGGGGTACCACGTGTCCCATTTTAATAATCTAAACCGTTCAATATGTACAACTCGTCGAGTATTATATGCCTGTTAAAAATCACGTTGATCGGATATCGATAGCTATATAATCGAATTAGTTTTCGTTTAACAGTTAACTATTACGCCTTTCGTTTTGTTTATACAAAACTGATTTGATCATATAGTTAACAATATCCGATCAACGTGATTTTTCATTGGCATATAGTACTCAACGAGTTCTACATATTGAACGGTTCAAATTATTAAAACGGAACGCTTAGTGGGCCCCAAGGGCCCAACATTACCATCAAACTTTGTGATTTTACATATGTAATTTTTTTTTTTTTTGCCCAAAAAATATATGACCTGCCTTCCTGCTGGGGCAATACAACTGATAGTGTAATTCAAACTTTTGTATTATAAAAACATATAAAATATTTTTTTAATATTTTTTATTTATGAATAGTAATGACTTTTTGATTTTTTAAATTTTTTGAGACTTGCCAAATCTGACCTAAATGACCTTAAATGAATCATATCCAACAAAAAATGAGTTAAACTAAGCCGAAATTCATCGCAACCCTACACATTATCAAACTAAAAACACCAAAATGACAACATTAATGGAAATAAATCAAAACATAAATGAATATTTAATTTTTTATAAAAACTTGTAAAAAAAAAAAAGTGATACGAAGATTTATAATGATTTTTTTAATTATTTTAATCAATCTCCAAATAAGAAGAATTGTTTGTGTTCTGAGATTTGTCCTCTCTACCACTAATTTTTATTTGTCAATTTTTTTTCTTGGAAAAAATTATTTTTAAATGTTTCTATCATTATAAAATAATTAAAGGGTTGTTTAAGATTGTTTGGGATAACTTTTTACGAAAAAATATGTATTAAAAATTTGTATAAATTTGTGTATAGGAGAAGATTGTGATGGAATAAGCCGTACGGTCGGAAGGCATAAGGGGCAACGTGTGCAGAGTGTAGGATAAGAGATAATTCCCTCATTTTCGGGCATTAAATTAGACAGTGTTGTTCGGCCCGTAGGGGCCCACCACGAGTCCCATTTTACTAATCGAAACCGTTCAATGTGTAGAATTCGTCGATTACTATAAACTTATAAAAAATCACATTGATCGAATATCAATAACTATCTGATCGGATTAGTTTTTTTTTCAATTGTTAATTATAACATAATTTATTTTTTTATACAAAACTGATTTGATCATATAATTAGCGATATCCGATCAACGTGATTTTTTTATAAGCATATAGTACTCAACGAGTTCTACATATTGATGATTCAGATTATCAAAACGGGACCCGTGATGGCCCCCACAAGCTGAACAGCACCGTCCTTAAGTTTTCCTCCACTTGTGTAATTTGTCCTCACCAAAGTCAGGCAGAAACAACTCGCGTCACAATTTATATAAAAATAATTTTTTTATATGAATAGTGATGCTTTTTTTAACTTTTTTAAAGTAACTTTTTAATTTTTTATCTTATTTTGAAGATGTCAAATCGGGCCTAAAAAAAGGAAATAGGTAATTTGTCTATAATATTTTTTAAATACAAATATTTACTAAAACAATATTAGATAATATAATTTCTCATCGTAGTTTTTCAGTTCTAAACATAAATAGTTTAATTCACTTTAATGTATATATACCTCAAACTTATGAATTTTTGTCCACCGGTGAAAAATATTGTCCAACATTTACCAAATATTAACGTGCCAAACACAAAATTGTTGTCATTCCATACCCCAAAGATGGTTTTTTAGGGTACCAAGAATCGTTACCCTCGCGACCGCAGTGGCGTCGCGAAGAGGCGTTCTAGGGTACCAAGAAGGTAACACACTACCACGTCCTCCTCGTCCTCGGCCTCGCCGAACTCTTCCCAAAGGCGTGTTCTCTCGACCGACACCACCACCTCGTGTAGCAGCCGATCCCATCGCTCCACGTGTACCCGTCATCGCCGTCGCTCCCCGCCGGAAGGGAGTTCCAGAACCCACCTCTTCTGGTTCATCAAGTAGGATCGCTATGCCTCCAATCGATTGCCGCCGACGAGCAAACAACACTGTAATGTCGTCAGGCCTCGATAATCTGTCTCTTGACCCCGGCATTGTATCAATCTTCAACTGAAAAATCAAATAAATTGTTAAAATAGTTAGATCAAGCATTCAACATTGAAAATGAAAGGTACCCAAATGCTAAGTTTCAATTTCTTGCCGGAAAATGTCAATTCTCCGGCGACCCAGATGGAATTTTTTACGCAAACTGGGAATTGTCGGCGACCCAGATGTGAAAACGTCATTTTTCACAAACCCAGTTACCAGATTCCAGATTTGCCGATGAAATCAAGAAAACCCAGATCAGTAAACAACGAAGAAGATAATGGGTATTTTGTTACCTTGAAAATGCTAGGGTTTGGGGGCTTGATGATGATGATGATGGGGTGGCTCTACTGTACATATGTCTCTGTGAAGATTGAAGGTAATGAGAGAGAAAGCTTTGAGAGAAGCGAATTGGCAAATTTTCAAAATGAAATTTGGGCGGTACTTTATACGACAACCGAAAATTCAAAATAAAAAATTGTTCACTTTAGTGTGTTATTCGCACGTGCGAGACTTTCAAATTTCAAATTTTGATTTTGGATGGTGCGCATGCCTTTCAAATTAAACTTAGGATTTCAATTATATCAATTTAAACTTTAAAATTTCAATAAGATTTCAATTCCCATCCCAATTCTGTTAACTTTTTTAATAGAACATGTGGCATTACTTTGTTGGTTTTTCTAATTTTATTTTGATTTTAACTTTAATTTTGTCGACACCAAATCAATATCAAAAAGTCCATACACTTGCATGGATTCACTAGGTCTTGTGGCTTAGTAACTAGAATTGAGAGTAAATCAATATGACTTACTCCCATCCTCACATCACATCTAAAAGAAACAAAGTGCAACATTCATAAACCGAACTCAACAGATATAGATATAAGAAGATATAAATGTACAAGAATTTGAATTAATTAGATACCTTCATCTTCTTTAGTGGAAACGGTCATGTATCTAATTTCAAGAGCTTGCAAAAAAGTGATCTCAGTGCTCAAATTGTGGAGGCGAACAAAGGACGTTGATTTTTGAGATTTGGAGAGAAAATAGCAAACCCCATTGATGGAGCCATTGTGTGTTTCCATCGCCATTGTCCCAATCGACGCCGATCCAACACCTAGAGTAGCCTTCTACTGCTCCTACGTACTTCACTGTCCCGATTCGTCGGCAATCTCCTCCCGAATGGACTCGTTGACCAAGTTTGAACTCGGGCATCTTCAATTTGTCAGAGCTTGTTATCTCAGAATCAGACCATCCTTGCATTTTTTTTTCCTTCCTCTTCAAAGCTGCACTCTGTTTCGTTTGGAAAGAGAAGCAAAGTAACGCAACGTTCTCAGCAAGAAAATAAGACCTATTATACTCTGTGGAGATATAATTTTATAGATTTTAAGCTTTTATAATTTACGTAATGGATGAAATTATAATTTAAAAATAATAATATTATAATTATGGGGGATGTACCAATAAATCCCAAATTAATAACTTATATACTGTTTAGTCCTGAAAGTTTTCTTATAGACTGAAAGGTCCCATTACAATGTTTCAAACATCAGATTAATGTTTCTAACATTAGATTTCGAATATCAGATTAATGTTTCGAACATTAGATTGATGTGCAAATGGGACTAAATGGAGCATAAGAAAACTTTTAGGACTAAATAGTTCAACTTTTCAGAAACTAAGACTTATAGGTAAATTTTCCTATAATTATATCATTATATTAGTTAGTATATAATTGATGTGTGTAGTATTACTGGCAGAAAATAGCTTCATTTTTTTTTAGAAAAGGGAAATACGAGTTAGAAATTGAATTAATTATACTTTTTATCTTATAGTTTGAATAATTTGATCATTCCATTTTAAATTTAATTTTAATTTAGTGCTCACCTCTAATTTTTTTTTATTAATTTTTCCGTCTTAAAAAGTTAGAAAATGTTTCAAAATTATTAATATTTAGCTTGCTTAGTTCCATTTTTCCAAAAACATTTTTCAGAAAATTCTACTTTCTTATTTTCCGTATTTTTTTGTTTTTATTGAATTTTTTTAATATTTTAAGTAAATTTTTTACTTTTTAGACACACCTAACATAACTACACCTAAAAAGTAAAAAAAATTGTAAAAAAAATCTTTTAAAAATTCACTAAATACCAAAAATACAAAAAAAATACAAGAATTCAATACATATTTTGTATTTTTATGTACTTATTAATTTTTTTAAATATTTTTTCACAATTTTTTTACTTTTTAGATACATCTAAGTAATGTGTATTTGAAAAAGTAAAAAAAATGTTTAAATTTTTTAAAATATTCATTAAAAACAAAAAAATACGAAAACCAAAATATTCTGTTTTCAAAAAACTTAATCCAAAAAACTCAAACCAAACACACTGATTAGCATTTAGGGTTAGCTTGAGAATATGTTATTTTAATAAATTTTTAATTTTTTGACTAAAATATGAACTAAAAAAATTAATATATTTTAGATGATTTTTTTATTTTTTACCTATATATATATAAGTAAAAAAAAAAATCTTTAACTTTTTAACTTTCTAATCACTTTTTGTTATTTTTTTAATTCATCCCAAACCAACTCTCAATTTATATAGAATAACGAAATTGAAACATTAAAAAATTAATAATTATCTCAAAATTATTAATTTTAATCTTCAATTAATTGATCATATTTTATTAACAAAAGCATAATTAATGAATTAAATATTATGAATAATAAATTATAAAAGAAAAAATGGTAAAGTTTGAAAATTATACAACAAGTTTTATAAATTTAACATAATTACATTAACTCTTTTAAAACTTTAATTTATATAATATAATATTTAATTTAATTTTTATTAATAATTTATTAGTTGAAAAAATATATACTAAAATATGTATTATATAAAATATGTATTATATTTTTACATTTATTCTAATATTTTAATGTCATTTTTATTAATTTATTCAACTTAAAAATATTTTTTTTAAAAAAATGATTATCTTACCTATTTTTACGGTTGCTTCGGTGTAATATATGTAAGATTCTGGAGTTGAGCTATCTATGAAGAAGCTTCCTTCCCGAACAATGCCGTATAATAGGATGGGATGGGCGTGCAACAATTTATTCATGTGAAAATTCCTATGCAAGATTATATTTCCAAGATCATAATTTAATTGAATCAAATCAATCCTCCTCCGGACCATACCATTTGATTTGCTTCAGAAATGAATGGTTGAATGGCGTGTCAACAACAGATTGAGAAAATGGGTGAAAGTAGAAGAAAACGCGGGCAAGGGGATGATGTGTGGTTATCTGTTCCTGACGCAACTGATTCTCATGGGAAGAATGAAGAGACTTCCTCTGATATGTTGAAGAACACTCCGTCAAACATAAGGAGATTGGTGGATGAGATCGAGCAATGTGAGGGTCGCCCCAAGTATCTCGCGCAGACTACAAGTCCGTCTGATGGCGGTGATGTTCGTTGGTATTTTTGCAAGCTTCCCTTGGCAGACAATGGTGCGAATAATTTATGACCTCAATTTGATCATCAAACATACATTATGAATGTTAATCATCAATTAGTATAAAATATTTGTATTCATGTATAAAATGTTTCATAGCAGCTGATCAAGGCAAAGACTCAAGTAATAGAATTGTAACTATTAGGGATTTGGTTATTCGATCCTGAGATTCTTTAAGACAACCATCAGCATCAGGCTGAAACCATTACATTAAAGGATTACACCTCTTATATATATATATATATATTTTTTGTTTTCTACTTGTGTCAGTTTATTGAGAAAATAATCAATTCATTGCTTGGTTGCATCATTCATTGTCTTCTTTGTTTAAAGATTTCCGACACATTGCATTAGATTTTTTAATGCATCTCTATATCTCAATGTCATCTTGTTGTCTTTGTGTGCAGAGCTGGCTGCCTCAGTCCCTCGCACTGAAATTGTGGGAAAGGGTGATTATTTTCGATTTGGTATGAGGGATTCACTCGCAATAGAGGCTTCCTTTTTGCAGGTCATCATATCTCACTCCTGATTATGTTGGTTTCCTACTTAATGTTGGCCTTCTCTAATTCTCATTCATCTTAGGTGGCAGGATCTCCTTCATGGAGTATATTGGTCAGTATCTGATAAATGTTCAGAAACCCATCAAGTTTTATCTTCCTTCTTTTTTTTTTTTTTTTTTTGGGCAAGTAAAAGTTTATTGATAAATAGCACCAAGGGGGTGCTACCTGCACACACTAGAAAAAATAAAACCAAACACTGAAATTTCCAATACCGCTGTTTTATAGTCAAATGCCTCTACAAAGTCTAAAAATTGGTCCAAGGGGGTAAACAACACCCAAGAACTAACCATGTGAAAGGGTCAAAATTTTACTTTTTTGCTTCAAAAAGGGGTTCTTCCATCCTATCAAAAGTCCTCCAATTATGCTTTCCTGAATTAATCCACATCAAATACAAAGGAACCAAAAGGTATAATTGAGAGAAACAAGTCCATTTATCTCAAGTGACAAAAATGGTTTAGTTCAATGTATGTATGACCACGATATTGATACTTCTTTGTTTGTTCAATATGCATCTGCAGAGAGAGGAAGAGTTGCTTTCTAGTTGGTGGATGGAGTATGCAGAATGTAGTGAAGGTCCCAAGGGCCGTTGTAGTTCTAGTGCTAAATTGAATCCACAATCAAAAGCATCTTCTTTAGAAAGTGCGCAATCAGCCCAACAATATGCATTGGAAGAAGACAGAGTTGGTGTCCCTGTGAAGGGAGGTTTGTATGAGGTATCTGTTCTTTCCGTATTACACCCTCTTGTTGTTAATGATATACATGACAGTTGTGAAGAAATTGATTTAAAATATGCATATGGATTTCATCAAATTTCAATGACTTCAATTAATGTTAATGCCACCTTGAATACCAGCAAATATAGTTGTCAAATCATGCATCATAATGTTTATAATTGTTCTTTGTTTTCCGCTCATTTTTGTAGTGTTTATTGTATTGTGCCCTATTGTACTTTTATGAATGGTTCTAAGTTGTGCTGTTGATCCTGGCTTGCTATGTAAAGGGATTGGAGTGTTCAGAGTGTTAAGTGAAAGTTATTTTCTATTATTTAGCCTCAATATACCTGTGAAGTAGTCGTATGTACGTTAGGTTTTTTTGTTCAATGCAGAAGACAGTTGGAAAATATTTTTATTATTCTTGATGTAACTGTGATTTAGGCATCCATTAAGTGTTTGTTCAATGCAGAAGATGGTTTGAAAAGGTTTTTATTAGTGTCAATGTACCTATAAATATTGGTAAAGTTTTTCCTTTGGTCAGTGAGACAGACTAGCCCATTGATCAACCTGTATTTCCTTAAACTGATGCTTACATATAAATGTTCTGATAGAATTTGCTGCTGAGAAGCACCATGAACAGATACAGCCCTGCCTAGGATCCTTTTGGATCTTCTTGCCAAAATTTATACATGTTCCCATCTAGCTATCAGATTCAGTCAAATTATGCTGTTTTGATTGGCCATCCCCTCCCAGATTAGTGGTGCTACATTGTTGTTTTAGTTAGTGGTTTCAAGTTGACATTCGGGCAATTACCTGAATTCTTGGTTGTTTTTGACGTCATCATTTAGATTTATTACATGTTGCGAAGTGGTGCATTATGGCTTGTGTCTTATTCCCTGAGAAATTCTACGATAAGTCTGCTGTCAATTATGTTAATTCATTTCATTTTTCATTTTTCCGTTTTATCTTCTTGTCACCGTTCTTGTTATTTTCCTAGCATGCACATTCAAGCATTATGATTTTGGAATCTTCTGATCAAAATAAATGTAAAAAAGGGAATGTGCTCTCAGAGTTGATTCCTTGCCCCTTTCATGTTCTAGTTTCCATTCTATGGATATAGAATTTGATGCCTCATGAAAATACTAATACTAGGTCATTACTTTTTAGAATTTTCTGTTTTTTGAATGCTTCACCTTCATATCACCACTGCAGGTAGATTTAAAGAAGAGACATTGCTTTCCTGTTTACTGGAATGGAGAAAATCGACGTGTTTTAAGAGGTCACTGGTTTGCTCGTAAAGAGGGCATCGATTGGCTTCCAGTCCGTGAAAATGTCAGTGAACAGTTAGAATTGGCATATTCCAGCAAGGTCTGAAACAGTATTTATTTATTCTTATAGTCCACAGGATGAGTCTCTAATTTTTTGACTTCACTTGTATCAATTGAAAAGCCTAGCCCACACTTCTCCTTAAAACCTAGATATTAAGGAGAGGGAAACTGGAGCCTTATAACCAGTACAGATGGGGCAATTCTAGGCAATGCGGGACACATTCCAACAATATCTATTATATTTTTACTTCTTTTTCTTCCTTTGTGTTCGAAAATTAAGGCTCGTGTACTTTCTATCCTTCATTGCATTGTAAGGGGAACAAATGGTTGATCTTGTCTTATTGCCTTCAGGTTTGGAATCGGAGAACATTTCAGCCGTCGGGACTTTTTGCAGCTCGAGTTGATTTGCAAGGCTCTACCCCGGTATAATACGTTCTTTACAATAAAAGAAATTTTCGCTCTTTTGATCATTAATTTCTTGTGTATTTGTGTTTCTGGGTTTTTTTTGAATATAGGGGCTGCATGCTCTTTTTACTGGGGAAGATGATACATGGGAGGCTTGGTTAAATATTGATGCCTCTGGGTTTTCCAATGTGATTAGTTTGGGAAGGAGTGGCATTATGTTAAGGCGTGGATATGCTGCATCTCAGTCACTGAAACTTACTCAGGTTCTTTTCTTTCTTAATAAGTTCTTTAATATTAACTTGTAAGAAGTGCTCGAATAAACGAAATTTTGCTGCATACTTTTGCAGTCTGCACTGCTTTTCCACAAATATGATCAAATTTTTAGATTCCCGGACTGCACTCTTTGTGAAGTCTCACTGGCAGATTTTACTTGTCAATTGTCATGTTACTTAGCTATATGATTCTCTCTCTTTTGAAAAGATTATAGTCTAATATGGGAATTACTCTGATAATCAAACTATAAAATTCCATCAGAAACAGGGGCTGCACATAAAATTTTTCACGAAAGTAACGGTTGAGTCATAAGCACAGTGGAAGCTATCTACTTTACATGTCTAATATATGCAAATGTAAGGGTAAAGCCAATAAAATCAGCTGCTGATATTTATCCAAAACACCACTTTCCATTGCTTTCCAAGGAAATCCTTGCTTTTTGTTTCTATTAGCGCAATAGAATAAAGCAAGTGTGAGCATGAAGTTTGTTTGCACATGTTAAGGTTACATTGAACTTTCTTGTTACTGTTTTTTCACATATCCAATGAAACTATTATAAATATAGGCATCATTATGTAAAAATATTATTTAATTGTTATCCTAACTTTATAGTTAAATGTTTCAAGAGCATTATGTTTCATTTTCTGCCCCTATTTTTCTGCATTGAAATATATCAGGGTAGATTCTTTACTTTGAGTTAATGAACGTTATAATCCTTGGTGCCATAGAAGGGTTCCTATTTAAATGCCCTTTCATCCTGTACTGCCAAAAGAAGGCAAGATCTAGTACTTGAAATTGTTTTGTTTGCGTCAGGATGAATTACGTCAGCAGGAGGAGGAAGAAATGGATGATTATTGTTCACAGGTGTAGTGTTTTGCTTATAGACATTTTTACAACTTGTTCATTTTATTGTATTCAGCAAATTATTTGCAAGATTTATATAGCAGATATTTTTATATTTTATGGCAAGTCTCCCATTAAACTTTCTTATTTAAGTCAAAGCTTATCCTCTTGAACTTTATGGCATTGCTAAATGTTAAAAGCTTGTGGGAGAAGGTTATTAATGTATGGAACAATGCAAGAAAGCAGTCTAAGATGGTGATGCAGGACAACTTTAGGATATTAGTGATAAGGGAGAACGATTTGGTGCTGCAGGACAACTTTGGGAGATTAGTGATAAAACTATCTGCAATTAGATTTGTGGTGGGTTTAGGGTACTGACAGGTTATGGAGTTAGAGTTTTGAAAGGTAGAAGTACTAGAAGATAATAACTAGGGTTTCTAGAAGGAAAAGAGCTGAAAGGGGTTCAGCTTCAAGAGTGACAGCTTGCTAAATTTCCAAAAATACGGCTATTTGAAGGTCTAGATGGTGAGTAATTTAGGGTATTAGTGGTTAAATTAAAGGCCAATAGGTAGGGCAAAGGATTAGGATTGATTTGAGCTTGATGTATTATGCTTGGGACTGAGAAGTTTACTTTATGGGTGCAACAAACAATAATCCAAGAGAACTATTTTGAGGTCTCGTGAATAAAAGGAGGACCAATGGCTTGCATGGGTTTAGCAAGTCACACTAAACACAATCACAATTTCTTTAGAACTATATTAGATAGAAGAATTATAATTATCTGCTACTATAATTCTCCTATTTGCACAAGGACTTTGATTCACAAATAGGAAACTGGTAAAAAACTGTACTCATATTTGACTTTTACAAGCTTTTATTATGGAGTCCACAGTTTGCACTATTTAATATTTTGTTGATTGTATAGGTTCCAGTTCGACATTTAGTGTTTATGGTTCATGGTATTGGCCAAAGTTTGGAGAAATCTAATTTAGTAGATGACGTGAGTAATTTTCATCATATCACAGCAAGTCTTGCTGAACGGCACCTAACTTCATACCAACGTAGCACTCAAAGAGTTCTTTTCATCCCATGCCAGGTAGACAATACATTCTCTCGCCATAGACATTTTTTTTGGTTCTACATTTGTGATACTATGATGAGATTCATGTGAAATGGGATTACGAAAATTTTCAGTCATATTTAATGGAGTTTGAAATTGTACCATGTCGAAACATCATTCAACTTTTTTCTTTCCTGCTTTCATTTCCAGCCTGCCAATATGAGGCTGCCATTGTATCTGACCACACTGACAAATCAATTTATTGGGTGCTGGACTTGTCCAACTTTTATTGGGAATAAAATTGCAAAATCAGAGAATGACAGTTTGACTGCTAAGAACATTCAAGACTTATAAAAGACCTAATAACAGAGATTGACCTAAAACAAGACCCACTAACCACTACTATTGCTTATGTTGCAGCAAATCTAAAAATTTTCGGACGACCCTTGATTAATAAAACTTGATTAAATATAAATAATATGAGTAAAACAACTTATCAATGGAGATTCAACTTATGAATTTGGGTTTAATCTAAATCTTTACTAAACTAGGTCTAAGTGAGCACCATGTGAAATTCTTGATTTGCCCGTTTTCTTGTTTATCTTGCTCCATAATGCTGATCTCTTGGTTTATTTCAGATAAGTATTTGTATTGTTCTTGAAAACTTAGAATATCCGGAAAATGTCTTAATCAGGCTAAGGCATGAGGAAAACAATAATTTAATGAAGTTTTGGATTCTGTCTTGATAATCAGGCATTTCAAGGGGAATAGATAATACATTGAACAATGGAAGTTCAATGATGTTTCATAAAATGTGCTAGCTTTGTATGTGGTTTCTTGAAGGTCATTTATGCAGTTTCCAACTCTGTTCTAGTTAAATGTTGGTATGCAATGTGGGATCTATTTATCTCCATGGATGATTTACTCTATGAATCAATTGAGAAAAAAAAGAAGAAGCTTGGTATGCAATCATTTGTTGCAGTTCAAAAAAAAAAAAAAAAATTTTGAGAAAATATTTTAAATGAGCTTGGGTAAAATCTCAAGGTTGGATTTCAGTGGGGTAAACACAATTTGTTTTAGAATAGACTGGGCATACCTTTTGTTTGTGTACCTACCTGAAATTTCACAGCATTTCCATATATTCAGATTTGTACACATAAATTTGTAAGTCATTACATGTTTGATTGTAAATTGTTTTTTTAGCTCAGGTTGTCTTAAAAATCCTCTAGCCTTCTTATAATCTATATGATTTGCTAATAATTTCAATATTCTTGTAGGTTGTTATATTATGGAGTTATTAATTTTGTTTTATTTGTATGTTGTTGTTTCTAATTTGTTTTGCACTAATTATGCGTTTTTTTTAATTCTTTTTTTTATTGCTGTCGTTACTCAAGTCATTTTGTCTGACCTTTTTCTCTCTTCTCAAAAGATGGCTTCAAAATTGCTACTCACTATCACTTGTATGTTGTCTAGTGGAGGAGGGGCTTGAAGTTAAGTGGTGAATCAACAGTTGAAAAATTAACTTTAGATGGTGTGCGAGGTCTGCGTGTGATGTTGAGCGCTACTGCTCATGATATATTGTACTACATGAGTCCCATCTATTGCCAAGATATTATCAATTCGGTATTATATACTATGTCTTAATAAGCTTTCAATTTTCCTTTCCCTTTTCTTTTTTATTCCCATTCCTGTTCAACATATCCTGTTTGTGTGTTCTAAAATATTATGAAGATAGCATTTACATTGTAGACACTAGGTGGTAGTTTGTTGTTTTGTAGCTCAATTGAGATTCTAGACTTTTCTATTGACTTTAGGAACTTAATTTTCACTAATTGCTTGATTTGGATTCAAAATAGTGCAAGCTCAATTGACTCTCGCATAGATTATGTAATTCAATGTGAATATCATTGGTTGAGTAGGCGCTTCATCAATAAATTTACCTGAAAATAGTTGATTTTCCGTGTATGAACAAGAATATGAAAAGATGATGGAGCAAAAAGAAAGAAGAAAAAGCACAAGAAAGGGATTCCAGAAAAGAGTGGAAGTTATGGTTCCCTCCCTTGAAACTCTAATTTGTACTTGCTTCAATAATATTAAAAAAATGCCCTCCGCACACATAAAACATGTATCCCAACGCTCCACAAGATGGTGCGAAAATATCACACATGTCCAATTTGGTTAGGATATTATGAAACACGTTACTTAATACTGCCTTTGTTACGATGTCAACAAATTAATCTTTAGTCTTCACATAAGGAGTACAAATACGTCGAAAATTTTAACTTATCTTTGATAAAAGTGCCTATCAATGTCAATTTGGAGGTGATGTTCCCGTTGATTTTTCATATTGTGATTGATTGGGAGGCGATGGTGGCTTCTTATGCTCAAGTACAAGGCCAGGTGGTGGTGTGGAATGTTGGGTTGCGTCGTGAAGTGTAGGATTGGGAGGTGGACCAGTTGCTGGCTTTGTTGGGCTTCTTGTACGAATTTTGGTTTGGGGGGGTTGGGGAGGACTCTTTGAGGTGGGATTGTCTGAAGTCCAAAGGGGTATTTTTTGTGTCTTCTTTTTACCATATGCTTACGGGAAAGGATGGGTGCCGTTCCCATGGAAGAGTGTTTGGGTGGTGGGTTGTCCGTCCAAAGTTGCTTTCTTTGTGTGGACAGCAACATTAGGGCGTATTTTGATGATTGATAATTTGGTTCGTCGTGGGCATATTTTAGTGAACTGGTGTTGTATGTGTTGTGGGGTTGTTGAGACAGTGGACCACTTTCTTATTTGTTGTCCGGTTGCTTCACATCTTTAGATGTTTATTGTTGCTATCTTTGGTTTGGCTTGGGTTCAACTAGGGACAGTGAGGGTAGTGTTACAAAGTTAGGCTGAGGGAAGGGTTGGGAAGAGACGTCGGAAGGCATGGAAGTTGGCTGGCCATTGTCTAATGTGGCTAGTTTGGTTGGATCATAACAGGCGAGTTTTTTGGGGGAGATGCGTTCGATGGTACGGTTGGAGCGGCGTTTGTTCATTGTGTTGCATAGTTGGATATCGTTGACAGTGGATCCGGATGTTTTGAATTTTGTTGATTTTGTAGAGGATTTGATTTAATAGTTGTTTGTTTTGTCTTGATGTTTAGTGTTGTTTTGGTTTATGTTTGCTGATAGCTGTTAGGTTTGTTTTTGTATTCTTTGCATCGTCTTGATGCTTCTTCAATAAAGTCTGCTTATTTATCACACACAAAAAAAAAAAATGTCAATATGTTTAGTTTGATCATGTTGAATGGGATTAGGAGCAATATTAATACCTGCCTCGTTATCACAACATAACATCATTGACTCTTTATTAGTGAAGCCAAGATCTTTAAGAACCATCTCGAGCCAAATAAGTTCATAAATTCTGCCATGAGCTCATACCACCCCAAACTGGATTGAACCAAAGGCCTAACTGAACAAAACCTGAAGTACTCCTGTTTGTTTGGGGTATTACCAGTCTGAATAGTGGGAAAAAAATTCAATCAATCTATTCCACCCACATGCATCCATTCAGAGCTATTGATCTGTGCTTCTTTTCAGTTACTCTTACCTCCTTCGAATACTCTCTCTTACAAGAAGTTGGCTGGTGGAATTCTCATTTAGTCATTTATGTAGCATAAGAACAGTCCTTTATTGTGCCTTAGAGATCAGTTCATCATAGTTTCTCTTGTAGACATGTCATGAGCATTACTTTCTTACTTTTCTAAAATATGACATACAACAATACTTAATTCAAGATATGTAAGACTAGAAGTAGCAATTTGTTCAGACTCATACTAGATAATTCCTCTCCAGGTCTCCAACCAATTAAACCGATTATATTTGAAGTTCCTGAAGAGGAATCCATGTTATGATGGAAAGGTGCGTGACTGGTTGAACATTCACTTCTTTCCTTGGTTAGGTTTTAATTATTCAAGTTTGTGATTACTGTTGAAATCCTCTGCTTGTGCTACCCATTTTGTAGGTTTCCTTGTATGGTCACTCTTTGGGAAGTGTCCTCTCATATGACATTCTGTGCCATCAAGAGAATTTGTCCTCCCCATTTCCAATGGACCGGATGTACAAGGAACAAAATGAAGAATCTTCCCCTACTATGAACAACCAATCTTCTGAATGCAACTTCACGTCCAGTCAGGACAAGAACTTCTCAGTAAATAATGAAACTATGGGCATGGAAGTCCCCATTAAAGAAGACAACATGAGTGAACAACTAAAAACTTCACCAGTCCTGGAGAAAGAACAAGAAGAAGATTCTTCTGTTCCTGTTGGTTTTTCGGTCGCATTAGATTTAGATGAACATTCTGTGAGGGCCATGGACCCTAAGCAACCAAATGGTATTTCATCACTGGAGAAAGATGTCCAGGAACAGGTTTCTGATTGTAGCAGCATGCTTTCTTGCAAAGGGGAAGACTTTAGTGAAGCCTCAAGCATGAACTGTGCAGTCCCTGTGGCCGATTCAGGGAAACTGTCTGAGGGAGTGTCTGAGAGTGATAAAGAAGAAGAAATAAGACTGCTGAAAGAAGAGGTTGTATCAGTAACTTTGCTGCATTAATTTCTGGATATTTTTTTCTTCTATTGAATAAACTTCTACTTTGACAGATAGATTCCCTAAAAGCAAGGAACACAGAATTGGAATCTCAGTGCGGTGCTAAAGGTACATTCAGAAAGTGGCTTTAAGATAATTGTGGTTCTTCTTCTCCCCTTTTTTATGCTTTCTACAGTTTTTGTTATGGTTCTTGTGGATGGAATGAATTTTTATTTGTTGTTATGGAATATGGGATTTGATGTATAATATAAACAGGAAATGAGGCAGTGGCCAAAACTTTTATAAAGGAACCAATTTCTGGAAAACTTCCACCTGGACAAAATGATACATCGAAGATTTATACTCCTTATATAAAATATACGAAGTTAGAATTCAAGGTAATATTTTTCCTTCTTGTAAATTTGTAATCTTAAGCTTTGGGGGTCATGTTCCTTATTTTTTCTCAATTTTGTATCAGGTGGACACTTTTTTTGCAGTTGGATCTCCCCTTGGTGTTTTTCTTGCCCTCCGCAATATTCGTATTGGTATTGGTAATAATTAATGCTTTCTTGATTTTGTAATTGGTGTAAATTTGATGTGTTGATATTATTGGTTCATGGACATGAGTCCTGTGATTTTTCTTGCAAGAAATCTTTTACAGCATGGCCTAAAATCAAAGTTCCAACATTATTGATAGCAATAGACTTGAATAATTTTGGAATTCTTTCCTGATTGCCAACTTGATGTTGTTTTTCCTTGTTAGATTCTTTCATAGTTTTTCCACTTCTATACTTGTGGGCATGGACTAAGTGGCATAGACATTTCTGTATAGGAGCTGTGTCCCTATCAGATCACATGTGGATGCCAACGCTTCTTGACACTCTCACACAAGCTGTATCCCTGTCAGAGCACATGTGGTACTGACACTTCTTGCCACTCGTAGACATGTCCGGTGGTTATTGAATGTGTCCAGAAATTTAGAAATAAACTTGACTATACCTCACACCTGGTTGATACTTCTTGGACAGATAACCTAGAACTTAAGTTTCCTGAACACTTTTGACTTGAGATGAAAAGAATCTATAGGCTGCTAATTTTGTTCCAATTTTTTTTTTTTTTTGGGGAAGTATCATCATCGCAATTCAAGCAACTGATGGTCACTTCTCAATGCATGAAAAGAAAGAAGTGGGGAAAAAAAAAAGAAAGAGAGTAGTACAAAAATATTTTATACAGTATATGCAATTGTTGATGTAAATATGGATCAGTAAATAATGACATCCTTTTGTCATATAAACATATGTAGAGTTATCAAATAATACTAATAATTATAATAATGCATATACATAAAAATACATGTTGATTTAATCCATGTCCACGTATCTGTTCTAGAATTTTCCTGCATTTCCATGTTGTTTGGTGTCTGTGTCTCATGTTTTTGTAATGTAGATCTTGTAATCAAAGGGATGCTTATATAACATAATCATATTCTTGATGTATCCTGATATCCCGTTTGCTAATGGTGTTCTTTTGGGATATTGTTTTCACAGCTTATCAACTTTATAGGCAAATAAAGTTATAAACCCTGGCAGTACTCTTTTATTGTTTCTTTAACAATTGTCCAACTTTGAAACTTATCAGTTCTAGTTGTAGTCGGTCATTCATTTACTTGCACCTTTTCCTTTTGATTTCTAGGCAAAGGGCAAGAATATTGGGAGGAGCAAAATATATGTGAAGAGATGCCAGCTTGTCGCCAAATGTTCAACATTTTTCATCCATTTGATCCTGTGGCATATAGGTATGTCTTAGTCCCTATATCATGATACTCTTATGGATCTGTATCACAATCTCACACATGCACTCCATCTCTTTGAAAGGCTTTAACTAGAGCCTTCCATGGAACCTTTTATTTTCTCCTTAGTCGACTTTAATGTTGCCATGCAAGTCACTCTTGTTCCTTATCCAATGTAACTGTATCCATATTTTGAACTTCGGGTTTGAACAGCTAATAGAATATTAGATGCACATGCACTATATGCAATAGCTTTGCTGTGGTGTATGTACGATCAAAGAATGGAGAATATTGTAAGTTTTCTGAATGAAACTGTATATTAGATTGAATTAATTGAACAAAGAATACACCAATACATCACTTATATAGAACACTAATTCCTAATCCTTAATGAATACATCACTGATATAGAATTCTAATAGATATAGAACACTAAGTCCTAATCCTAAAAGGAAACATTGAATGTGGTGAGAGGAGGAAGCTGAAAGTAAGATAGACGTTGGAGAAAGACAACATGGCGGGAGACATAAAGGCGACGGAAAACAGGGTCATAACAACGATAACCTTTCTGAGTGAGACTATGACTTAGAAAGACACATAGGACAGACCGAGCACTAAGTTTGGTTCTATCTTTATGGGGTAAAAGGACAAAACAAGCAGACCCAAACACACGAATGAGGGAGTAATTAGGTGTTAGCATAGCATATTATATTATTATCTGAGTTATTGGTTTGTAATTGTTCTATGCCCTTAGGGCTCATCTTGTAATTGTCTCATCTTGTAAACCCTAATCTTCATTTATAAATAAGGGGTGATATCCTATCAAACCCTAAGCTGGTTACTCAAGCTTCATGGTATCAGAGCAGAACCTCTGGGGTTTCGGCACACCCTCACTCTAGGGTTCGAAACTTACCTGGGTGGATCATCTGCTGGGTCGATCTTCAGCTCGTCGATCTTTGCTTTGTCTTCATCCTCAGTCGCCATCGTCACTCAGCCGTCTCTCAGTCGATCGTCACTCAGCCGCCTTCCTGTCGCCTTCGTCACTCAGCCGTCCTCAGCTCGTCGATCTCCTCCAACAGTTCGTCGATCTTCTTCTCTGCTCGTCAGTTCGTCGCTCGTTTTCATCACTCTCGTCAGCTCGTCGCTCGTCTTCGTCGCTCGTCTTCTCCTCTGTCGCCTTCGTCGACTGTCGATCTCACTGGTATACTCTCATCCCTGTTTGGTATGATATAACCTATGTCGTGTATAACACCATACCAATACATATATAAATAAATAAATATATTAAAAAAAAAATGAAAAAAAAAAAAAAAAATGAAAATGGTTTCTTAATTTTGTTATGCCTCTATAGTGGTCATTGTGCATGTTCTTTCACCACCACCTTCTGGGTTTGTGATTGCCACTAGTTTTGTTGCGGGTTCGGTAGTATAGTATCCATGACAGATTCCACCAGTGTGTCTCCTTCTTCTCAAACACCGAGGAGTGAGAATCCCATTATACCTACTACCATGACTGAGAACCCCAACCCTAGTCTGAAACTCACCACCTCTCTATTTAATGGTTAAAACTACCTAGCATGGTTTCAAAGTTTGACTATGTTTTTGAAGAGCAGAGGGAAGATGGGGTATGTTGATGGCAGGATACAGGCACCTAGTACCACCGACTTGGGTTATGACCAATGGGAGATTACCAACTCTTTGATTATGGGTTGGCTTATCCATTTGATGGTTCCAGAACTTGGTGAGGGCTACTTTTCTATGGAGACTGCCCAGGATGTTTGGGATGCTGTGGCTGCCACCTATTCCCGCAAAGGGAATTTCTCACAGGCATTTGAGTTGCGCCGCTCTATTGAGAGCTCACTTCAGGGGGAGTAGACTGTTCTTTAGTACTTTACTTTCCTTACCAACGGCTGGAAATGCCTTGACCACCTGCAAGACTATAAGCCTGTTTGCCTTGCTGATTCTGTCGGGTACAAGAAGTTCATCGCACAGGAACGTGTCTTTAAATTTCTGGCAGGCCTAAATGTGGAGTATGATCTAGTTAGGGGTCGAGTTCTGGGTATGGACACTCTTCCTTCACTTCAGGAGGCATTTGCCTATGTACAGAATGAGGAGAGTCACCGGTCTGCTATGAATCTATGATGTCCCCTGTCTCTCCTGACCGCTCAACATTACTGTCTACTCTTCGGGATGGCTTCAGCCTAACTCCCATCTCTCCGTCTGCTGCTAAGGAGTCTGTATTCTGTGATTATTGCAAGAAGCCGCGGCATACTCGTGAGACGTGTTGGAAGCTTCATGGGACTCCATCCAGGGGTCGAGGTGATCGGTCTGGTTCTTAAAGAGGTCGGTCCGGCCAGTCTAGAGGACGTGGTTCTTATTCCCAGGCTCATCAGTCTAGTGCCGTTGATACACTTGATTCTAATTCTGCCTCTGTTGGCCAAGCTTCTGATGCTGAGCTGAAGGATGCTTTGCGCCAATTGTTGGACCGCCGGTCTTCTACTGCTCTCAGTACAGCTTCCTCGTCCTTTGCCCGCTTAGGTAACTTAGCATTTTCTCTTTGTGTTTTCCTGTGTCATAAGTCTTTGCCTTGGATTATTGATTCTGGTGCCTCAGATCATATGTCTGGCTCCTCTGATCTTTTCTCTGTCTATAAGCCCTCTTCAGGTCAGGACAAAGTTAGGATTGCAGATGGTACTGTTTCTTCCATTTCTGGAAAAGGTTTAGTCCAAGTCACTCCTACCATACACCTATCTTCTGTTCTCCATGTTCCCAATTTTTCTGTTAATCTGTTATCCTTGAGTCGTCTTACCCAGGATTTGAATTGTAGTGTGACGTTTTTTCCTGATCATTGTCTTTTTCAGGACCTTGTCACGAAGAGAACGATTGGCAGTGGTAGTGCAGAAAATGGTCTCTACTTCCTGGATCAACCGGACAAATTTGCTTATTCTTCCACCACATCTTCTACTACCCCTGTTGATTTATGGCTATGGCATCAGCGGTTTGGGCATCCTTCATTTTATTTACTTAAGCATTTATTTCCATCTGATTTTGCAAATCATCATGTGCCTGACTTTCTTTGTGAGTCTTGTCAACTTGGAAAACAACACAGAGCTTCTTTTGCTCCCAGTTTGAATAAAAGTTTAGTTCCTTTTTCATTAATACATTCTGATATTTGGGGTCCCTCTCGTGTTATGTCTGTGAAAGGTCATCAATGGTTTGTTACATTTATTGATGATTTTTCTCGTACTACTTGGGTGTATCTCATGAAAGATAAGAGTGAGGTTTTCTCTGTATTTCACAATTTTCATACGATGATTTGTACTCAGTTTGGAGCCACTGTCAAACTATTTCGTTCTGATAATGGCACGGAATACATAGATTCTGGGTTAGGACAATATTTCTCTACTCATGGCATTATCCATCAGACCTCTTGCACTAATACTCGTCAACAAAATGGGGTGGTGGAACGCAAGAATCGGCATCTTCTTGACATGGCTCGGTACATGTATTTTTCTATGAGTGTGCCTCGGCCTTATTGGGGCGACGTTGTTCTCACCGCTGCCCATCTTATTAATCGTCTCCCTACCCAGGTCTTGCAAAAACAAGCTCCTCTTTACGTCCTTCTAGGTTCCCAGTCCTTGTTTTCTATTCCTCCCAAAATATTTGGTTGTGTCTGTTTTGTTTATAATCACTCTCCTTCTCGTGGTAAGTTGGACCCTCGCTCCCTCAAGTGTGTTTTCCTTGGTTACTCTCCTACTCAAAAGGGGTATAAATGTTACCACCCTCCTTCTCGTAAGTGGTTTGTGTCCATGGATATTACTTTCTTTGAGTCCCAGTCCTATTTCTTGTCCTCTCCGGTGTCATCGTCCTCATTTCCGGGGGAGCCTTGGTGTGAAGTGAGTCTTGTGCTGAGTCCTGTGCTTCCTATAGTGGACTTAGTTGTTCTTGCACCACCCTCTTCTACTGTGCTTCCTATGGTAGACCCAGTTGTTCCTGCACCACCCTCTTCTACTGGGACTATAGAACCTAATGTCACCAAGGATAAGGACGGACATGTTTATGTCCAGGACATAGACAGACAACAAGTTAACTGGATACAAAGGACCACTTTTGCTCCTCCACTGCCATCTCCTGCTTCTGATGAGAGTCTAGGTAACTTTGAATCTCTTGAGTCCATTGATCTTGATGTTCTTATTGCCAAGAGGAAGGGTGTGAGATCTTGTACTCAACATCCTATATCACATTTTGTGTCCTACTCTCATTTGTCATCCTCATATAGAGCGTTTGTGTCCAATATTTCCTCTGTTAGCATTCCTAACCATTTTCAGGATGCTCTTGCTACCTCTGAGTGGAAACTAGCCATGATTGAGGAAATGAAAGCACTTAGGAAGAATGACACTTGGGAATTGACTGAGTTACCTACGGGCAAACGACCTGTGGGATGTAAATGTGTATATACTGTGAAACACAAAGCAGATGGGTCTATTGAGCGTTACAAGGCAAGACTTGTGGCAAAAGGGTTTACTCAGAAAATATGGCATTGATTATCAGGAGACCTTCGCACCCGTGGCTAAGATGAATTCAGTCAGAGTACTTCTCTCTCTAGCAGCTAATCTGGACTGGCCGCTTTATTAGTTTGATGTCAAGAATGCCTTTCTCCATGGTGATCTCGAAGAAGAGATATATATGGACATTCCTCCTGGTTTTGAGGATCATCAGACAGAAGGCAAAGTATGCAAGCTTCGAAAGTCATTATATGGTCTCAAACAGTCTCTAAGGGCTTGGTTTGAGAGATTCACTCAGGCTTTGTTTATATATGGCTTCAAACAGAGTCAGGCAGATCACATCTTGTTTGTGAAACATTCCTCATGTGGTAAGACTACAGCACTTATTGTTTATGTAGATGACATAGTTCTTACGGGCAATGATAGTGGGGAAATACCTCTATTGAAGAAATATTTAGTTAGTGAGTTTGAAATCAAAGACTTGGGAAGCTTGAAGTATTTTCTGGGAATTGAAGTTGCTCGCTCTAAAAATGGGATATTTATCTCACAGAGAAAATATGTGCTTGACCTGTTGAAGGAAATTGAGATGCTTGGCTACAAGGCATGTACCACTCCACTGGAATCCAATCAGAAATTGGGAGATGATGAAGGAGGAGAAGCTGTTGATAGGGGGAGCTATCAGCGATTAGTGGGTAAGCTCATTTACCTATCTCACTCCCATCTTGATATTGCTATTGATGTTGCTATTAGTGTGGTTAGTCAGTTTATGCATGCTCCTCATCAGATTCACTTTGAGGCTGTCATGAAAATCTTGAGGTACTTGAAGTCTGCTCTTGGTAAGGGTCTTTATTTTTCAAAGTATGATTATCTTCGTCTGGAAGCCTATACAGATGCTGACTGGGCTGGGTCAGTAACTGATAGGAGATCGACTTCAGGATATTGCACCTTTGTTGGAGGCAACCTAGTTACTTGGAAGAGTAAGAAACAGAATGTGGTTGTCAGGTCAAGTGCAGAAACTGAGTTTAGAGCTATGGCACAAGATGTGTGTGAACTTTTATGGATCAAGTTATTGTTGAGTGATCTAGGTATTGATCAGACGGACTCCATGCGGTTATACTGTGATAATAAGGCCGCCATCAACATCGCTCACAATCCAGTTCAACATGACAAGACAAAACACGTTGAGATTGATCGCCACTTCATTAAGGAGAAACTCACTAGTGGTACCATTTGTACTCCTTTTGTCCAGTCGGGTGAACAACTTGCTGACATTCTCACCAAGGAGGTTAGGAATAAACCATTTCATGACATATTAGGCAAGCCGGGCATGAGAGATATCTTCACACCAGCTTGAGGGGAGTGGTACCATTTGTACTCCTTTTGTCCAGTCGGGTGAACAACTTGCTGACATTCTCACCAAGGAGGTTAGGAATAAACCATTTCATGACATATTAGGCAAGCCGGGCATGAGAGATATCTTCACACCAGCTTGAGGGGGAGTGTTAGCATAGCATATTATATTATTATCTGAGTTATTGGTTTGTAATTGTTCTATGCCCTCAGGGCTCATCTTGTAATTGTCTCATCTTGTAAACCCTAATCTTTATTTATAAATAGGGGGTGATATCCTATCAAACCCTAAGCTGGTTACTCAAGCTTCGTTAGGAAGTTGAGAAAACAGAGCCTCATCAGGAGACCGACCAGAAAGAAGGGGGGTAAGCATACAATTGAGAAGAAAAACAACAGTAAGAACTACCTCACCTAAAATGGAGCAGGAACGGAGGCAGAAAGAAGGAGAGACCTAGCTGTCTCAAGGAGATGACGATGTTTACGCTTAGCTCGACCATTTTGGGTAGATGTATCAGTACAAGAAGTTTGGTGAATGGTTCCCAATTTGGCCAAATATTGACAGAATTCGGTTTTAAAGTATTCTCCACCCAAGTCAGACCGCAACAATTTAATAGTAGACCAAAACTGTGTAGTGACCATAAACTGGAAAGTACGGTATATTTGGTAGAAGTCAGACTTATGAGTCATAAGATAAACCCACGTGTAACGGGTGCAATCATCAATAAAAGACACAGTATGCAGAACCCCCTTTAGTAAGAACAGTAGAGGGTCCCCAGACATCAGTATGCACAAGAGAAAAATGAGAAATAGAATAGATGTACTTTTATTAAATGGTAAGGCTGACATTTTAGCAAGTTTACACCTCCGACATTCATCAATTTAACTAGGAGAAACATTACCCATCAACCCTGACTGAGCTAAAGACCGTAAGTGGTCAACAGACAAATGACCGAGGCGAGAATGCCATAAGTAAAATTGACTCGACTGATAATCTAACTGAAACGAGGAAAGTGTAGCTAGAGTGGTGGATAAGGGGAGATGCAAGTTTTGGAGCATATAGAGATCTCCAACTTTACGACCGGTCCCAATCTGCTTCTTGGATGCCCGATCCTGCACACAACAGACAGAAGAGGAAAAGATAACATCAAAACCAGACGCATCAAGTTGACTGATCGACAATAAACTGACAGATGACTGAGGGACATAAAAAACGGAAGGAATAGTAACAGCAGACATGGCAGAGGGTAAGACAGACCCAATAGACAGAACAGACATACCAAACCCATTAGCAGTATTAATAGTAATAGGAACGGATGGGAGAATGTAATTTTGAAGTAAGGAAATGTGAGGAGTCATATGATGAGCGGTACCATAATCAAAAAGCTAGACAGAAGAAGAAATACCTGAAGAGGACCCAAGCAAACCTGAATGAAGAGAGGTCAGAGCGGAGGCAGATGAGGATGGCTGAGAGATGTACAGGATATGCTGAAGTTGTGCAACCTGAGCACTCAAGGAAGCCATGTCAGGATCGGGAGTCCAAGTAGATGTAGTATAAGCGGTAGGAGGTCGGAAAGTACCCGAAGTAGGACCGCAAAACTGTATCTGAGTAGGCAGAGCAGGCTAACGTCCTTTCTTTGGATAGTTGTTCTTCCAATGACCCCTCTGATGGCAGAAAGCACACTCATCTGGCCCTAATGGTCCTTTCTTGGGTTTCGCAGTGGCCTGAAGCTGATGAGGAGGTGGGGTTGATAATAAGGGAGGCTTGGCAGGAGTCAAGAAGACAGAAGGAGACAGAGTCTAATTGGTTATCTTAAGACGGGTTTCCTCGGAGAGAAGCTCAAGAACAATAGCAGCCATAGAGGGAAGAGGAGATCGGTGAAGGATGCCACCTCGGATAGCCTCATACTGAGGGGAGAGAGTCGTTAAGAACTGCACTAAACGACCTTGCTCCCGAAACTCAAGATAAGCGTCTAGTGTCTTGAGACTAGATGGTTCCATAAGAGCCAATTGATCCCAAAGACTTCTCATCTCAATATAGAAGTCCTGAATAGTCTGATCTCGCTGACGAGCACTCTGAATAGCTGTTTCCAACTCATACTGCTTGGCAAAGTTGGACTGCTGATAAACACCTAGTAAATAATCCCACACCTCCTTACTTGGAAAACATCATTCCAATACGGTCATCCACAGAATTATGAAACCAGGTCAGAACTTGGGCATTATCACAATCTCAAGTATCACAGGAAGTCAGATATCCTTCCATCTTCAGGTCTGATGGACGAGGAATAGAACTAGAAATATAACCCCATTTTTTTTGACCAAGAAGAAATTTTATAGCTCGGATTTTAGTGTCTAACATTGTAATAAAACAAAGTTTATAAAATGTTACGGGTCAACCAGGAACAAACAGAGAACTGATGTGTTTAGACTGTAATAAACCGAAATCAAAACCAGAGAGGATGGGTTAAACATGACCAAAACAGACCAACCAAAACCAATGAGCGAGAGAGAGAGGGATGTTGCGAGGGAACCTGAACCAGAAAGTGACCTCGTGCGCCAGAAATCAAACCAGACGAGTTCGAGAAAGGGAGATGTCGATTGCGAACAGATGAACCAGGTGAAGAATCGCAATTCCAGCAACCACCTACAGATCACGAACAGAGAACTAGATGGAGAAGACTCGCAACTGCTGAACTAGATGGAGAAAGCTTGATGGGTCGTGAGATAGGTTGATTCGAACCAGATGGGATGTGATTCAAACACAGATGAGTCGGACAGATGTGACGAACTAGAGGGCAAACTCGATCGAACCAGAAATCAGAACCAAGGACCTAAACACGATGGCTTCTAGGGTTTCATAGATGGCTCTGATACCATGTAAGTTTTCTGAATGAAACTGTATATTAGATTGAATTAATTGAACAAAGAATACACCAATACATCACTTATATAGAACACTAATTCCTAAGTAAATACATCACTGATATAAAATTCTAATAGATATAGAACACTAAGTCCTAATCCTAAAAGGAAACACTGAATAGGCATATTCTCAGAAATATAACATTATTTCCTTGTTGAGTCAGAAAAAAAAATTCTTATGCAACAAATAGGAATGGCTTGGTTTGTTATCTTATGGGCCCCCACATATTTTTTCTTATGGCTCCGTTCCCTTTTAACCCTTGGTTGTGTGCATTTATGCTCGAGACATGATGTCCAACCCCCAATCTTCCCCCTTCCATTCAACTACCAAAAATATTCCTGCCCTTTTTTTTTATTCAATGCTTTATCATAGTATAAATACTTCCAACAGTATATTCCTGCCCCTCTTATCAATTGTGAAGCTGATATACTCTATACACGCAATTGAAGCAACAAATAGGAAGGAAGAATCAAAACCTAGAGCTCTGATACCAAATGATGCAATTGAATGTATTAGAGAGAAATCCCCAAGTCTACGGTACAGGAGCTTGAGCTCTGACAATTACAATCTCAAATGATCAAAACTGATTACTGCAGGCCCTAACCACTTATTTATTGGCTAAAAGACTCAACTAATACTCATGAATAGCTCATGTACAGCTCGCCCAAGCTAAAACACAACTACAACTCTCAATTTTACCACATCAGCTGGGTTGAGCCAGTTGGTATGGTACTTGGTATCCTGCTGAATTAATTCACACACATTTTACTCCCTTCCCAATTTCCCAATTTCTTCTTCACAACTGTGACAGTTATTTTTACTTCTAAGATAAAAGTGTGCTAGAATTGTGAGATACTTATTTACAAAATTGGTTACTCATCTCAACTCTCACCTGAAATTTTCATGTGACTTCTACAACCTATTACCTTTATACATGCATCCACACACAGCTTTCTTATTCTTAAGTAGTTGAATCTAGAACACGTTTATTGAAGCTACATTGGATTTTGTTACAGAATAGAACCACTTGTTTGTAAAGAATACATCAGCAAACGCCCTGTTATTATCCCTTACCACAAAGGCGGAAAACGGTTGCATATTGGACTTCAGGTACACACTCTTAACAGTAATATTATTTTTGGTTTAAGCTTCCTCCGTTCTTATTCTGTCCTCATACTATGTGTTGCAGGAATTTGCTGAAGATTTAGTTTTACGTTCTCAGGCAGTAACGGATCAACTAAACTCCGTGAAGGTGGGTTCATTTATGTCATTCTAACTATCACATAATAAACGGACTAGTGATCTTTTCAACTAAAAACTTTTTTCTAGGATTCAGTTACCATTTTAAACAAAATGGAATCATCTCATTAAATTAAATCTAAAAGTTACCATTTTAAACAACAAAATAAAGACAAATGCAAAATGAACTAAAAGCAGATGGCAGGCAATGTGCAATAACATCCATGCATTTCCTTGGCTAAATTTTTTTCCAATTAACATCTTAACTGGCTTCTCCTTGCCTATTTTCTTCCTCTCTGCTAGGCACTTGCTGAATCCTTAGTTGAGTGCTGCCCTCTCTGTGCTTGTTTTGAACATAGAAACAACATGACACTGAGATATATTGAACAATTGTTTTCTAAGGCTACGATATATTAATTACTTGTTTTTTTCTTTTTTCACAATTTTCACAATTTTGTAAAGGAAAAACCATGACTATTTCCTTCTTCTTTCCTATGCTTGTGTTACCTTCAGATTTCCTTTTCTCTTTTGGTTTCAGTTGAAAATTAGCTCATGAATTGTTGGAGAATTGATTTTTTTGTTGTGGATTTAATTTACTGTGGGAAAAGTCAAGAAGCTCAGTTCTTGGGGATTTAGCATTATCAAAAAAAATAGTAAACAATTAGATCTCACAAGCCATTGGCTTTATGAAAGGATTTCTCGTTGTTGGAGGAAAAAACAAGTTCAACATAAGTTTCCAGGTGTAAACAGGGTGGTGCACAGGAAGTTGAAAATTTCCAAAGTCACAAGTGGGCCATATCCAAAGAGAACCTAGATGTGTGACTTTGGTGAGGGACAATCACACAAGATCACTCTAACTGCTTTTTGAGGGCTCTCTCGCATCCCTTTCACTATATCTTCTCTTTCTTTGTATATATACAAAATATACATATATATTTGTATATGTTACTTTGGGTTCAGAGTGGGGGTTTAACTGGATGGTCAGGTTCAACAATGGGGAGGGGCCACCGCAAAGTGGGTGTGCCGTGTGTGTATGTGAAGGCGTGAGAATGTTTGTGAATCAAGTACATTTTGATTTATCACTGTAAATAAACTCTGGGGATCATGTTTCCTTGAGCTTATTCAACAATATAGAAGTTGGTCATTAAATTGATCAATTCACCCTAGGCAATTGGTTCTTGATTACTCAACCCACCACCATATTTCTAAAAAAAATTGACAATGGCTTGGGCACATTTGTCTTTTTATTGCACGACATTAATCCACTCTAGTATATGCATTTTGTTTCTGATAGAAGTACAAGTTTTGAAATATCTGAATTTTTGAACAGGTCAAAATGCTTACACTATGCCAATCAAGAAACAAGGATAGCCTTGATGGTAATACAAGCATACTTGTTTCCTTTATTGCCTCCATCCCATGCCTTTTGGTTTCTTAACTGTCTTTTTCCATGCAAGTTGGATAAATAGAAACCATCATTTAGCTAAAGGGCCTTCCCTTTTGCCCTTCCTCTCCACCCTTCCCAGAGAACAAAGCATATAACAATCCACTTTAACTGCTAAATCCCTTGATTAATTGTGTCCTTCTGTGTATATATTGCAGAAGTATCAGAAGATACCCAAGAAAAAGAAGAGAGTACATATGGTTCAATTATGATGGAGAGATTGACTGGTAGTGAGGATGGGCGAATAGATCATGTGCTTCAAGTACGCACTTGTATCACTTGGTCTCAACTTTTGAGCTTTTATTGTTTACAATTTTGAAGCTTACATTTTTTTGTTCTTTTCAATTTTTTAATTTCATTATGAGAGCATGTTTATTTGGAAGTAACAAACCTTTGCTATTCTTTTGCATCCCATTGTTAAATATATTCTCTTATGTTGTTTCCTAATCCTAACTTGAACATTAAGGCTATTCGTATCTCATATTTTAAGTTAATATGTATATATATGTATGTATATATATTTATCGGCAACAAAATGACCCAAAGAATGGACCGTCCACTCTCTTATCAACACAATTCATTCTCATGAATAGATAACAAGGAAATGATCATTAAGTTTTCTAAGGAAATTGAAATTCCAAGAGGTAGGAGCTGAAAAGGACAATGCCATAAAGGCAATGGAAGCATTCTGTGAGTGGGAAAGATGATATTAGTGAGAGAACAAATTATCGAATGAAGCATCCCCGACCCAGACATCCCCATGAACAAATATTCTCCGCGTTAACAAAACTTATCATGGATTGGCCTAAATTAGTTCGTCTTCCCTATTTCACAAACAGAGATGCAAAATTGGAGTTTGTTGTGCTTAGGTAACATTTAGATGGTAGCATTCAATCATTTGACAATTTCTTTCGTTCCCTTCTGCTGGCCCTATAAAAAACATTAGCATTCTATTTATCATGGATGCATTTGCTGCAGTGAACTTCAATTTTGTTCTGAAATATTTTCCTTCTTGGTAATGCAGGATAAAACCTTTCAGCATCCATACATATCAGCAATTGGATCACATACGTAAGTTACCCATTTTGTGCTTCGAACCTCAAATTTGTATTTTACATGCTTTACGGTGATTTTAATTTTTTGTTGGTTTACTGAGTAAAACATTGGCATCACATTAGCAAACTTATTACATTTTGCCAGGTTTGAGTTTTGTGGAGTGAATTGTTTTTCTTTTGAATTGTCATTAGTATTTCATTTTGCATGCATGCATGATTGTGTAGAATGTTGTGATTTCCTGTGGCACTGATTGCAGGGAAATATTCCAATAACTATACATACTGGAAATTTTAACGTATAAATAACCATTTTTGCATACTACACTACACAACTATTCCACTTGTTCGGTGGTATAGTATTGTACCATCTGTATGTGATGTAATGCTCCCTTAAGTTGCTGCAAAATTGAAGAGTATAGCCCTATCCACAAAGGAGACAGACTGCTCCACTGGGTGGGGACGTAAATGTAATTGTTTGTGTGGCAACTTATTGAAATGGTGCATCCTGCAAAATAACTATACATACGTCTCTAGATGTGGGAGATAACTTGTTACCTCTACACTTTCTAGCTATTTTCCTGTATCATTGAGAAATTATAGACAAATTTATAAAGGAAAATTTAGTCAAAACCCCTCCATTGGACCCTTGTTTGGTGAAAAGGATAACTTAATTGATTTTGCTTCATAAACCTCCTAAGGAAAAAACACATAATTGAGTAAGGATAAAGTAAAATATCTTTTTTTTTTTTTTTTCTTGGACAATATTGCCAGGGTAACATGTCACTATCAAACAGAGAAACCGAGTAATATATTACTGTGAGACGGAGTAAGATGTTACTGTTACTGTTTACATCAATTTCAACAGTACTAATATATTTTTTTTAAGAATTTCTTAGTCAACATGAATCTTATTTGATAGATTTTAATAAGAGAATTTTAAAAATACTAATCTTATTAAAAATCGACATCTACATCAAAAGTTATATTATTTTAAAATTCAATATTTTGATAATAATAGTATGTGTTGTTGGACTTTTCAAATTTTTTTTTTTGTATTTGTCCATAATGCATTAAAGTTTTATTATTTAGGGGCTTTGATCAAATCCCCTATTTATAAACTAGCAAAGACTGGTTGTTGAGGTGACCCTTCCTTGCGTGCAATGTGTGTAAAAAACCACACCAATTGAAACCGACCCGTGCAGTTTGAGAAGGTGAGCAAGTTGGGTTGGGTGGGTTAGATGATAAAAATTGGTGGGTTGGTTGGCTTGTGAGTTAAAATTTGTCAACCTACCAACAAATCAACCCAACCCGCCTATATTCTTTTCCATTTTCTATTTCTAACCCACTCAAACCGTTGGATTGAAACAGCCAAAATATTCAACCAACTTGCCTGTTTTGAGGATGGGTGGGTTGGTGGCTGGTTGAAAAGTTCTCAATCTGCTAAATCTGGTTTGTGATTGAAACCATGACTTTGCACAACACTTCACATGCCCTAGTGCTCACATAAGCTTGAACTTGGTGGGGCATGGACTTGGTACTCTATAGTTTGCTAGTTTGTTTCCTCCACCCTGATTAATTATTTGATACTTCCTTTGGTTTTCAGGAACTATTGGAGGGATTATGATACTGCCCTTTTCATACTGAAACACCTGTATCGAGACATAGCTGAAGAAACTAAGTTGCTCAAAGAAACCAAAGATGGCAGCTCAAAATATGAAAGCGATTCAGATGGCTCATCAGAACAAAGAGAGGTTGTGGAGGAAGAGCTTCCTTTAACATTTGCTGATAGGGTTTTGATAAAAAACTTCTCAAGGAAAGCAAAGAAGATTATGAAAAGACGCTGAAAATTTCCCCTCCGTTTGTTGTGCAAAATGTTAGTGCATCAAGACATGACAGGGATTAGTCAAGTCTTTGTTTCTAGCTAATAGATACCTATTTCTTGTTTCTTCATGCTATACGTAGGAAGAAATTTGGAACATTGTGTGAAGAATTACATGAATGGATTCCATGTGGTTTCTGCATAGTTTGTGTATTAAAACAGTGAATCACTGAATTACATGAATAGTAAAAATAAATAAAACAGAAGGCTATTTCGAGATGTATTCTTGAATCACTGAGCTTTAATTGTTCTTTCTTTCCTGAACTATTGAGTGTATGGGCAGTGAATTCTTCATTTTACTCAACTCTAGGAAAGAAGGGTATGGTCATTGTATTTGCTTGGTTCATAACTTTATATTGTCAAGTTTTCACACTTGTTACAAACTGACTTGTATTCAACACATGAATTGAAAAGCAAATAATTGAACAGACACTTGGATTTTTTCTTTTTTGAAAGGTGCGTTAAAAACTGTTGAAAAATGCTAAGGATATTAACAATCTTACTAATACACTCACAAATTAATGTGAATTTCATACTAAGTAATGGTTGATCTTATCAAAAATATTGGTTGGGGGGGGGGGGGGGGAATCAATCTTCAATGAAACAGTTGATCTGATATCATGATGAATAATATGAAAAATAGAGGAGAAGAAGAAAAAAGAGGAATATAGAAAGCTTAGGCTCTCTCCTCAAGCCCTTTGTATATTTAAGGAGAACATCAAAAAAGTGGAGAGTGAAAAAATAATTACAAAATGATGAAGGTACAAGTGATTTATACATTCAATTATGCAAAGATATCTTGTACTTTCATTAGTTGGGAAAAAAAGTTTACACTATCCACTTTTTTGAAATTCTCCCTTGTATTTATACTAAAGCATTCAGTTTACTAAAGCATTCAGTACACAAAAACACCGTTCTAAGTACAGTGAATATTCACACAACAGTAATTATAGTGGTCCGCAACAACAAAAGCAATTGCCGCAAACTTTAATATTTGCATAAACAGTCATTAAGAAAGTATCAGCTTGACCTCGGACAGATTATCCTTGGGAATCTCCATGGTATCATCAATAGCTGAGAGAGAGAGAGAGAGAGAGAGAGAGAGAGAGGTATATTTACTGACACCTAACATGCTTACTAACATAATTTTCTCCACCAGCCTCCAGGGATGCTGGCTGCTCCTGGAAGATATGTTGCATCAACTGTCGTCTGTGTCATGAGGTCTGGAACCAAACTATTCTTGTTAGCATCTTTCAAAAATCTTGTAAAGTTTCTCCAGTGAAGCAACCTGTAGGAGTAGGATCAACACATTATTCCATAATCACAAGCAAAAAATGCAATGCATAACTTTACAATAAATATATATATAAAAAAAAGAACGTCAAACTCCTATAAGTTGAGCAAATTGCTGAACAATACAAGGAGTGAAAACCTGCACCAATGCAAGCTACAACCATATACACTTTAATAACTATTAGAAGCTTCAAAAATCTAGAGTACCAATCAGTCAAAAAAGACCAAGGTAGATAGTACCTGACGAACTCTTTATTTAGCACAAGTGACACAATACATTGGATGGTAAAATATCCATTTAATTTTCATTGGATTACAAAATTTAAAAATACTCAAGATACAAGGCACTTGCACACCAGAGTAACATTTGGTATCATTCCAGAGGGAATCCACAAAAATACCTGGACAAATGTACCATTTGTAGCCATTGAAGTTGGTGGCTTGAAGAAAAGTCTCATGGAGGGAAACAAGACATGCTGGATTGACCATTCACGCTGGGCCCAGGCAGTCTCTGCCTCGGAAATTAGTTCATGCTCATTTTCGTCCTCCATTATGCGATCCTCTGAGAGAAATCAGGATTCTTTCATTAGATCTAATCAATGTATCAGTTTAACAAAAGACAAGGAAAGAGGCCTCAAAACTGGGAAATCATCAAGGAAAAGGCAAATGATTGTGCTTTAAATGCAAACAATCCACAGGACTGACATCTTTCATTAGATCTATTCAATGTATCTGTACACAACATCCACTGGACTAAGCATGCATGTTTGAGTGGTGTGTTCAGAATCCAGATAAGAAAACTGGGAAATCTTAATGGCTCATCTCATGCTTTGAATGCAAACAATCTTTGTGCAGCAAACAACAAAGCAAAAACATGGGTATACCACACAAAAAATCTCTTGGGCACAAATAAAATAAACAAAGTGATTTTAGAAGAAAAAATTTACTACTATAGACCATAGGGTACATCATCGAGGAAAACCTTGATGTTCACAAAAATAATCTATCAGCAATTAAAAAAGAAGATCCTGGTTATATAGTCAGCAAGTCTTCTCCATGGTCCAAAGAACACAAGATAGGTGGTCAAACCATTCAAGTTACTAAGCAAATATAACCAATATAAAATGGATAGGATCTGCAGAAGGAAACACCCATACCAGTATTCTTCATGGAATTTTCTTCTGCTTGGGGACTTCTGAATGGTTTCCTCCTCTTGTAAATTTGCAAACCATCACCTGATGGATTGGGCAACAAAGGTGGATGCATGGCATAAAAGTTTCCAAGAGCAGCAGCAATTGATTGGAAGCAACTTTTCTCATCCTCCCAGTCAACCTATAAATATGAGAAAAATTCGCAATATGGATCAAATAATTCACAAGACAGTAAGAATGAAGAATAAGAGCTTGAATTGACAGAGGTTACATGCATTGTCGATCATCATGATTTTACTACCACAATTGAAATTATGAAAAAGACATTTACAGCTGTCTTAGTTAAGTAAACAAGCAGGAAAGATGGTTCAATTAAAAGCACCCAAAGGAGCAGGCGTGAATCTTCTGTATTTGAAGTTTGTTCACAAACTACAAGATGCAATACCCAGAGTACATAAATAATTAAAAAATAAATATGACTTTTTATAGATAGAGAATAAAGATAAGCTAATTACATCAGAAGACAGAAAATGAAACCAAGACCCAACTCGTACTTTTTAGAGGGGGATGGAGAGGAGGATATAAAACACGTGTCATGATTAAAATGGGTGAAAGCCAAAAGTGTGCTCTTTTTCATTTCAATTTTGCGCGTGTCTTAGTGGTACAATCTCTAGCACAGAAGAGAACATAATAGCTTGTTTGGTTTGCTTTTGAGAGAGTAGTTTTGGAGAAAAAATTTCAAAATTTTGTTTGGTTTAGTGATTTTGGAAAAAATTTTCCAAAATCACTTTCTCTTTCCTACACATCAATCAATCACCTTTTCTCTCTCCTTTCTCCTTCTCAATCGCTTTTTCTCTCACACACATCTACTCAACTACAACAAAATATCAAAGGATAATCCTTCGTAGCTCAAAATCTCTCTGCCCCGAATGGCTCGACTGTCCAAAACGACGTCGTCTTGGACAGTTTTTTTTTTTTTTCCTCCTCCTTATATGTCTGAAACAGAGAGAGCAGAGAGAAAAGAGAAGAAGAGGAAGAGAAAGAGAAAGAGAGAGAGAGAGAGAGAGACAGAGAGAAGAGAGGGGAAGAGGGAATAGACAGAGAGAGGGTCGATCGCCGCCTCTGATCTCCTATTCTTCTCCACCGCCCGTCAATCGCCCCCTCCGATCTCCGATTCTTCTCCACCGCCCAGCCTCCGATCTCTAATCTCAGCCTCCGATCTGTGTATGAGGATGATGTGTTGAAATTTTTTTTCAGATTTTTACAATTTTTTTTGGTTGATCTCTATGGTGGGTTTGCTTTTTGGTTGATCTTTATGTGTGATGATGATGATGTGTTTGGTTGATGATCATGATTCTCTCTCTCTCTGCTGTGTTGATGATGATGTGTTGGGTGGGTTTGATTTTTGGTTGATGATGATGATTCTCTCTCACTCTCTCTTTCTGCTCCTCTCCTCTTCACTTCTTTCTTCTTCTTTGTTCTTCTTCTACCAGTTATGAAAAAAAAAAAAAATCAAAACGACGTCGTTTTGGATTCGGGCCAATTTCAAGCTCGGAAATATCGAGCTACGTAGCGGAACCAAATATCAAATCATTCCAACCCCCTATACTCCAAAACTATTTCCAAAATATACAACCAAACAAACCAAAAAATTTTTTAAACTCTCTCCCCAAATTTTTTTTTGAAAATTTATCTCCCAAAACCAAACCAAACCAAACACACCCAATCTCTCTTGAAAAAAAAAAATGAAAAAAAAAAGAGCCAAAAATCTATGTATGGGTTTCTCTACTGTTGGACTGGAATTGTCAAAAAATATCAGTAATGCATAATCAACAATTGAATACAACCTTTGGTACTACCATAGTGCTAAAAACATAGACAAAGATAAAAAGAAAGAAAATGATGTTAGAAAAAATAGATATCAGAACTTACATCATTTCCCAAACAAAGTACAAATTCTGGGACCCGGTCCATATCAGGTGTGTACTGGTCAAGTATGACAGGAAGCCTAGACAAGTTACCTTGTGAATCAACATAGATGCAAAAATATTCCTCTAGCATCTCAGATTTATTCTTGAGCAGCTCTGTGTTCATCTGGAGAAGAACAAAAATGTAACTTTAGTCATATAGTACAAATGAAGACCAGCCATTGTGAAAGAACCCATTTTACACCACTTCATAAAATTTTATATAAGGTTTGCCTTTTATGAATAATAAGATTTTTTCTAGTTTCTGCCAGATGGAAGAAAAAAGAATAATATCAAAAGAAAGAAAAGAACATATAATCAATACATGTATGTAGAAGTATTGTCGACTGAGTGCTTCCTCAAATATGGGACAAACTTTTTTTTGTGATAAATCAGAAGTGAATCGCACGATTCATAATTCGATTAATGTTTTATGATTCATGCTACTTCTGAAACTATCGGGATCAATAGATTCTGACCCCATTTTGACTCTTTTTGGTGAAAATATCAAGATACAACTTCTAAAGTGTTTAGTATGAAAAGTAACCAATATATATACATGCTTTGTTGTTATTTTGGGATCAAATAGTTTAATAGGATCCAATCAGATTGCCCTACAAGTGAAACTTGATCAATACGAATCATGTGACAAATGTATAGTATACATAAAGTTGATCAGCATTTGCCAACAAAACGAAAATAATACTAACACTGGAGAGAGAGAGAGAGAGAGAGAGAGAGAGCACTTAAACATTATATAAATACTAAACAATCATACACGAATTAAACAAAAAACGATCCATGAACTCAACATCAGAGGCAAAACAGGATGACAGAAGCAAAATTAAGTGCAAACTGAAGCAGTTAATCTGTTTGGGTTAAGATCAGTTACTTCTGCAATCTTTTCTTTCAGTTCATCCTTTTCATTGCATTCTGGGTCTAGATCCTCCTCTTTCAGTGCCAGCATAATCAACTCAGGCAGTGGGGCTGGGTCACTTAGTTGTATTGCATTAAAATGAGCAAACCGACGAAGGACTTGCTGATACATGAGCTCTTTGCTGATACATGGAGGCATAAAAGCAAATGATAAAAAAGAATCAATAACTGAAGACATAGAAGTGGAACACTGAGTAATCAGTGCCCCCAATTTGAACTAGAAAAGAAGCAAGACAAGCTCAAATAGTTTACTTTCAGAACCTGCAAGTGGGTCAGTCCTACAAAAAATTATACGACAACAAAATTCATGGTATCATTGTTTTCCAGAAAGATAGATAAGTAGAAATTTAAGTCCATCATGTTAAGAAGCATAGAAGAGCATTATTACCTCAAAGTCACTACATTGGCAAGAAATAAGTGCGTATTATGCTGAAGCAGAGCAAACACATCGTCTGCCATCCCAATATAGGTGCAGTGTCTTACAATGTCCAGCAGAGCTACAGAGATACATTATTGGAAAGAATTATCCAAATTTATTCAACTTTAAGAAAACTTTTGAGTGTCAACGATGGTGAATTTGGTAAAAACATACCAGAATGGCATTTGTTATCAATGTCATCAATAAGCTCCTGAATACTAGTTAGATCGGCAGCTTCCTTTGGGTTCCTCCTTTGTCGGATAGAAGACCTGCAGTTGGAGTTGTTTCATAAATCATAAAATAACTAAATATGCATCTACAACTTATTCATGGATCATGACCAGTGTAGATACCTCCTAACCTACCAAACGTCACAGACAAGTAATCAATGGCATGTACCTTACACATCATTATACACACTTGCATGTGTCAGCCTTCAAGGGACATGTATTGTTCATGTATGTGGTCACAACAAACAAGCTTAAAGGACCAACAGCACTTCTTGTAGTTAAAAATAAACATTAAAAAGTGAAAAATAATAAGAGAGAAAAGAGGCACAACGTTATGCTGACATCAGTGTAATTCAGCATTTGTATGAATGCCGTGATCGGGCAAACACACAATCTAATTTGTCTTGCCCTCCTGGAAATTATGGTGATTTTTGTAGATTTTTTTTTGAAGTTGTTTGATTTCAGTTTTCATTTTTTGTATTATTTTTGGAATATAAGGGGTCATTTTTTAAATATGTGATTTGTAGCATTGCCCAGCGAAATATTTGTTGGAATCAAGTCTATGGGTACCACCCAGGCTATAGGAGGACATCTATGAGGTTCATTTTTATTTGTCGCATTTGCAATGACTATTGGGCCTAAAGATAGTTCGGCTGAACTGTAGCAGTCCACTTCTGGTTCGAACAAACAGTTTTTTGGTGTCACAGACTTGACTTTGTTCTGTTTCTCTGGTTTGCATCCTTATTGGTTTCTCATGGTTGAGGCAAAACCTCCATTACTTAAGGATGATGATTTGCCCAAATTGATTACTATGAAGAAACTGAATGGTGATGATTCTGAGAATAATTTATAATTACTTCTCGTGCGCATGTTAGAGAACGTGATACTCATCCTTGCCTGCATATTTTGTATATTTATTATGTGGCAAGATTTAGAAGTACTTCAGTTTCAGTTACCAAAGTAAATGGATGCACTTGGACTATTTATCCCAAAAAAAAAAGAAAAAGAAAAAAAGGATGCACTTGGACTAAATACAAGTCCTACCTCACAGATGTCAAACTGGAATTAGTTTCATGATGGCTAGGAGGTTTAACTTGCAAGTAGGCATGCAACCTCCCTGCAGGATCCAGTGAATCTGTTCGTACCATTTTGTGGACTGGAACTTTTTGCAATTTTGTCCCTGTAGTAAGGCAACAAAATTGGACAATTCAATGGAGCAAATCCCAAATGACAATAAATTTAATAGATCTGCCAATAGATGAGACCAGACAAATGCGGAAGAAAATGTTCTTCATACCAGAAGCTGAGGGATTAATTGGGGAATCTTTGCTCCTAAGCATAGGACTAGATGGAGACGGATCTACCACCTGTCTCAATTGACATAAAGTGAAAAATTCAGGGATAAAATTGATGCAATTAGAACTACAAGAACCAAATTAACATGAGACAAACAACAGGGACTAAGATTGTAATTTGCCCAAACTTCTAATTAAATCATAAATACAAATGACATGACCACTAATAATATTTGTTTACCATCAGTAAACTATAAGCTACCGAGTTTGCAGAAAAATATACCTGTTCTTGAAATGTCCTTGCCTCATTGGAGTTTCTCAATTTTGACTCCACTGCAGATTGTATCTTCTCAATAATAACTTCCTGATTCAAAAGGCTTACCTGCATTTATATAATGCCCTAATGAGGTTGAAAAGTTTAAACCAACATTTTAGTACAGATAAAACTGAACAAGAAAAAAGAGCAGCTCAGAGTGTTTCCAACAACGAAGTTGTAAGTGTGAAAAATGGTCATCTTAGCTACAGGAAAAAAATCTCTCATAGTTAATCCCGTACTCCTGAGAAAACCACATTAGATTGCACTTTATAACACTCCAGATAACCATGAGTGGATTTGAATTTCGTATACCCACTTACCAGCAAGGGAATTTTTATTGGCAGACAAGGAAACCAACTCCCATGTTCTAGTCTTCTCACTAGAAGCTAACTCATTTATAAAGCTTACTTCCCCAGAAACAGGAATCCATCATACTTTTTTCCTCTTTTTTGTCTTTTATTGTGGTTTGCTCCTGTTTCAATTGGGGTTTCTTCTCTTCAGTCTGAGTAAGGGTCCCATCTTGAGGCTCCATTGTTTATCTTTATTTTGCCTCTTCTTGGTATTGTTGGGCTTTGTACTACAGAGACTCGTATTCCTTATCTTGTGAGCCATGGCGATGGTGAACAATGACGACGGTGAGTAGAGGAGACGATCCGCAAAGGAAATGTCAAAGAAGAGGTTAGTTCAATAGGGGTGATCTGTTATTTTGGTGGGTTGATATCGGGTCAGATCATTTGGTGGGTTGGGCATTGGGGGGCTGGTTCAACAGAGGACCCAATTCACCAAAAGAGGGGAGGGACCTATATTTCAAGCTCACAACAATTATAATAAAATGTTGGTGGCCTGGGCCAATAGATTCATGGGATGGATTTGGGTGGATTGGAGGTGAAGAGATCTCAAGAGGCAGCGAAGGTTTATATTTAAGTGTGGGCCTCCGATTGATGAAGTTGTTAAGCTAAGGTCAACAGGGCAGTTAATTGAAGGAAATGCCCAAGACAACATTCACATTGCGGAGGGTGCCCTCCATGGATGTAGGGGAAGCTTACAAAAACTATCCAATCTATCAAAGTCTTGACAAACGATGGTGAGAGAAAGGTGAGTCCAACAAAAAGGGAGCAATTATGAAAGGAATGGAGTGCTTCATGGGGGCAAAATTCTGACGGTATCTGGTTGTTCAAGGTGTTCTAGCGAAGAAGATATGATTTGAAGGTACAGCGCACCTTTCTAGGGTGATGGAAAATTTTGGTCTACTGCATTGCTTAGGGTTAGAAGAAGGGGATTTACAATCGGTAGAGAGCATAATGATGGAAGTACTTATCAAAACCAAGTGATGGAGGTTGTGGTGGTGGAAGAGTAGCAAAGTCGGTGTTGATGGTGGACAAGGGAGGTAGAAAGTATTGCTAGTAGCTCTTTTACGTGTGATGGGGTGAAGGAAACTATGAAACCTATTAGTGCCTTCATGGTGTTCATGGAGGAGTTTAAGAAAAGTACAAACAAGACACCCGAGCAAAAATTCAAAGAAATGGAATTCAATGACTAATGATGGCAAAGCTCCATGGTAATTGGTAACGAAAAGGAATGGCAAGGATGGGGAAATGAAAGATGATGTCAAAAGTCAGGGAAGGACCCTTTGAGATTTTGGCATTTCATTGATGCATTATTGAATAGAGAGCAAATGGTTTGGTCTACCTTTTAAAAAAATATTTATTTATTTTTCTTTTTGTTCAGTTGTGTATAGCTTGTGCCTCCTTGACACTTTCTCCAAGCAATTTCCTTTGTTGTTGATGGTTAGATCATCAACTATCACAAAAGCATAAACTATTAGGAAATCAGCCCAACATTTAAAATCGGTTAGATCGCCATCTTAATGGATTTCAACAGCATCATTCTGTACAAAAATTATGCACAACTTCCTATTTGTGTAGCATTACTCTTATCTACAATGATTATTATTTTTTGCAATAATAATTATCAATTTTTGAGAAGAAACATTCATACCTCTCGCTTTGTTGGGTGTACATTCACATCAACATGTTCAGGTGGCAATAGAACTGACATATATATGAAAGGTTTTGATGCTTTTGGTAAGGTTGCAGCATAAACAATTTCAATAGCTCTCTTTAAAGCACTGCACTCGACTAATCTATCTGGATAATAAAACAGAGGAAAAGAAAAAAAAAATGAATGAATACAATACCAATTGCTATTTGTTTGCTTTCCCTCATAGTAATCTATGTTAAGGGGTAGCCAGAAAAGATTAGTGAGCATATCAGTAATGAATAACCAAATAAGATCATAGGTGTAACTAAGAATGATAAACCTCCATTTTTTATTTTTGTGGGTAATGATAAATCTCAATGGATTACAATAATTAGACAATTACTTATTAATTCCAATATACAGTAGAATATTCATACATACCATTTATAAAAAGCACCATTGTGATCTTCTTAGCAATGTAATTAGAATTGGAGATAAAACCATCCATCTCAAAAACTGAACTAGATGGGTCATCGTCCGAAACTTCTATTTTCATCAGATTGCGCGCAACTGACACTCCGTAAACAGATCTGATTGCATCAAGCCTTGAAGCCGTTGCAACTGAATGAACATCTGCCCTAGCAGCTCCATGCTAAGTACAGTGGAAGTTTAATGTGGGAAATTGTTAATCATCACATACGAAGAACTGAGAGAGGGAAAATATTGTTCACAAAATGGAAAAATTAAGAATCAAGGGTCAACAGACTAACCTTTCTACAAGAGAAGCTCACATTTATGTGATGAATGGCAAACCGGCTTAATAAGTCTACTATTTTTGGGTAATCATCAGCAGAGTTCTGAAGTGTTTTTCTCCGAGCAGTCATGTTATAAAACAAATTCTCAATCTGAAGAAATGCATGAACAAAAAGAAGAAGAAATAGAAAATAAAAATATCAAAAGATTGGATTACAGAACAAATCAAAAGATATGCACAACAACATTTTTATGAAATGCCCAAGTTATAACTCATCAATTATAAACTGCTTTTTTGTGTCCTGAAACCCATTGTGCCTCATACAATTTAAATTACAGAACAAATCTTTAATTTGTCTTACAATGTAAATAACTCCCATATTCACTCTAGTGAAATTTTATTCCAAATAATTCTAGAATTTATGGCATTTGATTTTGTTCCCTCAATATGCTTTTGATTCCACGTGCTCAGGGAAATTTAAAGCCAAGCCCTTTTGAAACCCTAAAACACCAATATGCTGTCATGGGTTACTATTCATTGCCCCAGAACAGCCTTAGGTTGTGTTTGGTAGAGCTTTGTAACTATGATGAGAGTATGAGTTGTATTTTGAGTTTGTAAGGTTTGGAATTATGATTTGAGTGTGGAAAATTTGTTTGGTGAAAGAGTTTTGAATTGAGTGGGAAATTTTTGATGTGACATTTAATATTTAATACAAAAATTTATAACTCATAACCAAACATACAACTCAAAATTATTTTAAAGTACATAAAAAATTTTAAAAAATTCAGAAAATATTTTTTTCGAATATATAAAAATTAACATATCAAAAAAAAAAAAAAATCACTGTTCCGGTCAACCGGCCGGACGACCGGGTAGGCCAAATTTTGAAAAAAAAAATTTGAAAATCGCGCTCTGTTTGACAAAGTTTTCCACAGAGTTGTGAAAAATTAATTCCACAACTCTATCCAAACACCATACGCGAACTCAAAGGTAGAAAACGATTTTGAGAATCATTCCAAACAGAGCCTTAATTTTTCCACATAAATTCTTTTCTCCTAAGCCCAAAAACAAACCCTAACAGCCTGACAAACTTGCATTACATCTACTAGAGTTGCATCAGTTTTGGTATTAGAGCTTAAGGTTTTTCCACTAGGTTCTTACAAAGTGGGAGATTTGTGAGACCCCTAACTTTTGTAAACCCTATTAAGTCCCTTACTTTTAAAATTATTTCTTTGAAATCGCTCAATTTCTTAATTAATTGCAATTTTAACCCTAGGATCAAAATACATGCACCAACTGAAAACTCGCAAACCCTGATCGATTTTAATAACTTAGAAATCATTCTAATACCCTAATACTAATTAATGGACTCCATAAATGTAGAATTACCACTTAAAAACCCTAGGTTTTTCCGATTTTTATCACGCTCGTCGGTTGATAGCCTTTTTATTCGAAACAAGAAATTCAAACCGAATTAGATTCTCGAACCCTAACTCAGTTAAATTCTACTCTAAAATAAATGTTCCAATTCATAAATTAAAGCCTTAGCCCTCATATTTTACTTAAATCACAAATTGACCCCAAGTTAGTACCCATTGTATATATATATATATATTTGTACCTCTTATTCATCAAATCTTTTTGTACACAATATCTATGGAATTTGTACACAAAATCCCCCAATCTTGAGCACATGGCTAGCCATCATACCTCCTAGGCTATAATCATTGTACTTTAGAGACAAATCCCTTGAATCATGGAAATAATTATGACTTTGGTACCAATTCTATATATATACATGTATATATCTAATGTACTTGTAACTAGAATGGATTAAATTAGACTTAAGCCTAACTATATCATAATTAAATACATAATTAAGGTCCTAATTATCCACTATTCCATTTCATTTGAACTAAATACAACTCAATTTCATTATATTTCAACCAAAGGACATTTTAGACAATTCACACTATTTTTCCTATAAATACACCACCATCCTCCATCTATATGAACATCAAACACCACACCCACACACCCACATGTCATTGAAAGAGGAAGAGGAGTGGAGAGTGAGCTTGTGGGAGGGAGAAAGAAGAGAGAGAACAAGTCTTGCAAAACTAGTTCCATAAGCATTTGAGTAAGCCACAACATAACTCTTTCTTTTATTTTCCTTTTTCAAATACATGCTCTTAGAAGTTTTAAACATTCATTTCAGATGTGTTGTGATAGTATCCTCATGTTAAAAATGAAAGGAGTTGAGCCTTGATTCTACCATTCTTGTATTTCTCTTAATCGGTATAAGACTACCTTTTTCCATATCAAACTCTCAAAATTTCCAAGGCACACCTTCACCTTAAATTTCTGAGTTTAATACATATTATTTAGCAAGTTTTCATCACAAGATAAGTGGAAAAATTTCCCCTAGTTGACCTCTTTTTTCACCAAATTTCTATCTTCAAGAACTGTGCTAGAAAAATATGTTTTTCATCCAACTTTCGAAATTTCTAGAAAAATGTAGAAAAATCTTCTAGACCTCCATTTTATGTCAAAATCTTAAGGAGTTATCTTTCAGCTAAAATTGGTTTCATTGAAAAAGAGTGAGCGATTTGTAAGAAAATCCAATTTTCGTAACGATCAACGAATCTGGACAGCGCTGGAGCATTTCTTAAATAACTAAAAATCTAGAAAATCTATTCCATTTCCGAAACATGTTATGAAAACTAGATTAATTCTTTACAAACCATAGGAAGGCCGAGTTCGGGAAAAATCTAAAATAACCCTTTTGATTTTAATCTTTAATTGGTACTAATTTGAAAATTTAGTTTTGCATTGGTGTTTTATATTCTTGTGTTCGTGAATATGCTTATCAGTATTTGATCATATCCTGGTATGATATTGAATGTGTTATGGCTATATTCCTTATCTTCTTCAATTGATGATGCTCATGCTTATGTGGATGTTATTACCTTGTTAAGTTGTTCTAACCTTAATTTAAAACATTTAACTCAACGGGAAACTTAATTAGGGTGGTATTGGGTTTTCGATCACTTGAATATTGAAGAGATGATAATGTGTTATGTATGGATTGATGGGATGTGCTCCCTAATTGAAGATTAAGTCTTGTGCAAGCGGTTATCGCGTAAACCCTAGAATGGAACGAACGTATTCGGACTCTTTGTGATGGTTTAATTGGTGAGATAAGATTAGGTTCGGATGGGACATTCAGGAGGATAAAACTTTTTTGGAAGGATAAGGTTGGATTCAGGAGATAAAACCTTTTTCTTTTCGCTGTCCCTTTTGAGGCCCTGCGGTTGGCGCTACGCGGTACATAACCGTTGGTAGGCATCCGAGGTTAGTTCTGCAACAAAGCAGCAAAAGGGGGAGTTCCGAATAGTCCGGTGTCCAATTCTTGTGGTTGGGAGGATGAAATGTCTCTGGGGGATTTCTAGAATACTAATCACTAATATTATGACCTTGTTATCTATTTGAATGACATGTTCCTTTCCTTTATTATTGAAATTGCTATTATGGACTTGAATACCATGCTTCACTACTTGCTTGCTATAAATGTGATGGTGTATTGGATTGGGAAAAAGGGACGGCGTGTGTATGCGTTTATAGGCATTCAAAGCTCACGGCGTTTCATGTCAGGTATTGAAAACTATTAGGTTGATCGAAGGCAAAGCTGAAGTATTTGAGGACGTATGGCTATCTTATGAGTGTTAGGAACTAGTTATGTTAAACGTGTTTTGAGATTGTAAGTGATAGATTCCATGTTATATTTAAGACATGATTTTGTAATTTGTATATATATAACATTTGTAATCTACCCCTATACTCCGTCAACTCATGTAGGCCTTGTATTAATACCTTGTCAAGATCTGTCAAAAAGGTAACTTTGCTATCTAAGATGGTTGGACTTAGAAGGGAGGCTATTTTGACTCCTCCGACCTTGCTGGGATCTTACTTGGTTATTAGCCAAAGGACTCATTAGTGATGTTCCTACTCTTGTAATCTTAGAAAAACCTTGTATTTAATGGTTAATATATTATCTGATGTTCCCCATTTTTGGGGCGTCACAAGATCCTATTTGCCACAATAGATCAAACAACGTAAGATAGAAGTTCAAATTTTGAAAGAAGGGACGATCCTTCAGTGTTCTCCGATTGGCTTGTTTCAATTGAGTAGTTCTTTTTTTTATCATGATAGGATAAATGATCAAAGTGAGATTTGTTAAGATGACACTTGTAGGTTTGGCACAAATGTAGTGGTATGTGTTGAAGAAAATACAAGAGGATTGGAAGTGCAACCAATAAGCACATGGAAAGAGATGAAAGTTAAGCCACAAAAGAAGTATATTCCTATCAAGTAAATTCATGCAAACAATTTGTTTCTTCAAGACATGCCAATATGTTGTTTGAAGAATATATGAAAAGACTTAGGGCACTTGACACTTGAAGTCTAGCACCAAAAATTCGTTGAATTTAAAGATGGTTTTAAGCCTACTACAAGATCATAATTTATGTAGCATCCAAAGAATTGTGTTAAGCATGTGCTACAAGTAGCACAAAAAATGAAGATTGTTGTTAAAGATCATAACCTCACAAGATTGGAGTTATAAGCGAAGGAAAACAAACAAAATATGCCCAAGGTGAACGATGACAAAATTATGAAGGTTGAGAAAGCCTCCAATTGAAGTTACATGCATTGTCCTTGAAGTAGCAAAAGTTGAAAGCAAAGAATTGGATGATATTTATTGTTAAAGTAACTACAATTTTGGAAAATTCCTCTGTCAGCCCTGCTTAAAATTTGCACTTTGAGGTGGCTAACTTGTTGCCTATGTCCTCTGATGAACCATTAAAGGAAATCAGCATTGTTGAACATCAAAGTTTGAAGCCTTTTGATTAACCATTTAGCCCCGAAACAATCCATAAAATCTTGTGTTTTCATTCTTCAAACCCTACCCTTTTGTTACCCCATATAAATCTTTGAAAAGCCTCTCATGTTTTGCTAACCATTTAGCCATAAAACCCAATTAAAATCAGCCCCAAAAGCTCAAGTTTTCTTGCTAGCGTATATTAATTTTAGGCTTATTGCCAGTAGGAGAGTGCAACCCCCTACTTGTCCTACATCACCATGATACTCCAATCATAATGGTGTACCTAACAAGAAGCACAAGCCAAGGTCAAAGGTCCAAATCCTACCATTATCTGTGTCCCCTTTACAGCAGCACAAGCTTTGGGCTCTTGCTCCATTACACCATCTCTGTATGACACCCTGAACAAGAAGCCCACAAATAATAATAATAATAATCAATAATCAAAAATAGGGATAAAAGCTCAAATTAAAAAGATTTTTCAGTTCCTAAGCCTGTTTGGATTGGGTGATTTGGGAAGAAAAGGGGAAAAAAATGTATTTTTCTTGGTTCATATCACTTCTTTTTTCTTTTTCTTTTTCTTTTTTTAAGATTGAATTTTCAAGTCACTTGTTTGAATAAGTGAAGAGAAGTGGGGTGAAATGGAGAGAAACCTATTTTTCTCATCACCCTCATTCTGAATCTCTCCAAACCAAAATAGAGAGTTTGGGAGAGAGAAAAAACCAACTAATCACTATTTTTTTTTTTTTATAATGCTAAAGTTGCCCTTCAGATATAGAAGAAATAAAAAAAAAACTCACACGTATAAAAAATTGTTTTAATAATATAATATGAAAAAATTTCTTCTTCTTTTTTTTTTTTTTTTTTTAACTTTTATATAGTTTAACAAATAAAATATGAGAGAAATTATTATTTTATATTTATATTTTTTCTATACATTGTCTAAATAAGAGGAAGAGAAACAAAAAAAATTTAATTCTTTTATTTTCTCTCCTAACTTTTATATAATTTTTTTTTTCTCTCTCCTAGGTTCCCAAACAGAGTGAGGGGAAAGGCAAGAACAGAAGACATTTGGTGGGTGATAGATATGGTGATGGTGAGATATACATACCTGTAACCATGCAATAGGCCTTTGGTAATGGTGGTGACGGTAACGTGACCAACATAGGTCATGCTAGCCAAGGCCTCACCTCTGAAACCCATCGACTTAATCGATTGCAAATCTTCAAACTTACACAACTTGGATGTCGTGTGTCTCTCGCATAGTATTGGCAAGTCCTCATACTATATAATATATACATAACACAAACAACAACAACAATGGCAATATCAAAAAATTCAACAGAAATAAATACACAATAGAGTAAAGTAGAGTAGAGAATTTGAATTTGAATCGAGACGTAAATAAGGGAGGGAGGTAGGTATACTCGGATGCCGTGGCCGTCGTCGGAGACTTGAATGAGTTTAAGACCGCCGTCCTTGACGACGACATTGATGGAGGTGGAGTCGGCGTCGAGGCTGTTCTCGATGAGTTCTTTGACGGCGGAGACAGGCCGCTGGATCACTTCACCGGCGGCGATTCGGTTCACTACCGACTCATCGAGGCGGTGTATCATCGGAGGCTCTTTTACTACTACTGGTAATGAAGATGGTTCTTCTACTTGGACTTCTTGTATTTCTTCGATTTCCATGGTTTGATTGAGAATCGAATGATGAATCAGATGAGAACGAGAGAGAGCGCGCGCTTCTTCGCTTGGCTTGCTATTAAGTGAAGTGGAATTTCTGTTAGACTCTTCCTTACTTTACTTTTGGCTTTTTTGTTTTGTTTTTTGTTTTTTTTTTTTTAAAGCCAAATAAGATAAAATAAACTCATTTTGTTTTTTTCCCACGTTTAAAAATTAAAATAAAGTCAAAAATGAAAAAAAAAAATTTTTTATTTTAATTAAAAAACTTACCAAAAATTTAAAAGAATAAATTATACTAACCTTTTTTTTTTATATATATAATTATATTGAGTTATTTTAAAATTTTTAAATTACATAATATTTAATCTCATTTTTATTAACAATTTGTTAATTATATTGATAATAAAATTAATATTACCTTCTCTTTTATACTGAATTTATTTTTTACTACCATTTCGATCACCTTAACATTACTAAAAATAAAGTCAGTTTAATTATACTAAACTTATAATGCTTATTGTAGCTTTAAAGGTCCCAAGTTATATAAAATTTACAAAACTATTGAACAGCATCACTTATAAAATTTTATCTCAATTTGAAAACTAAGCTATTTTAGGCCTGTTTTGCCAACTCAGTCAAAAGTCAACTTTTAACTCATTTTGAGTCATATAATTTCTCATAATTTTTACTTACAAAATGACAAAATAACCACAAAAAAAAAAAAAAAACTAAAAGGTCAACTTTTAACCAACTTCCTAAAACACCCCTTAATTACAATTGACTTTTTTTATAGAAACTTTTGGTTAGATTGTCAAACTTGCCTAAACTCTTAAAAAAAGAATAATATTAGAGATTTCAAATTTTTCATTAAAAATTATATTAAATGTCTTACATGGATGTGGGACTACACAATGTGAGTCCTATTTAGATCTCATACTCATATAAGACATTTAATAAATTTTTTGAGATTTCTACGATTTTTCTTTGAAAATAAGCCCAAAAAAAAAAAGGGGAAAACTCTTTGCTTAGTTTGATTTAAAGTCATCTCTCCGGACTAGAACATATATATATTTGCCATATTTGCAAAAATAAATAAATAAATAAGTGTATGACCAAAACCTTGTTGTGTGTTAGTGCTGGTGCTAAAAGTTAGATTCCTCCGTCGGTAGGGTGCAAACAAGACATAAGGGATGACATGGTGTAGGTGACGTGGAAAGAACAAAAAATATTGTCCAACATGGCGTGAACAAATGTTGGAATAAGAGATAAAGAAGAAGCGGATCATAGAGGAATTTGAAATTCAAATACAACTCTTGGAATGAAGGGCTAAGTATGCAAAGAATCCGAGAATCTAGGAAGATCAAGATTAAGAGCCTGGTCAAGAAACAAATATAAAAGAAGGCTAAAGGTAGAAGAAAAAAGACATCAACAACCGCCAATTATACTCGCAAGCGAATTTATCTAAAAGTAATTTAACTTAATATTTTAAGCATAGTTTAAACCTGTATTTCTTCAATTTTTTATTTTTATTTAAGTTCTTGAAACTAGTGACAAGTGACAATTTATTCGAATTAATACATATTTTTTTTTCTGTTCTATCTCTTTTTTGCCTAATTACCTCCAAGAAAATCCTTAATCTGTTAAGACATAGAATTCAACTATAAAGCTTGATTTTTATTTGTGTTTACTTAAAGATTGATTTAAGTCTATCGATCAAATCATTGTCAATTAGGCTTGAATTGAACTAGATTTTTACCAACAGTTAGTCGTCCATGCTACTGTTTTGCTGTAACGTTGTTTTTCCTTGGTCCAACATTATTGTCAGTTCTCCCAAACCCTAACCGAAGGGAGTTGGCACACTGCAACATTACCCAATAGAAGAAGCCAATGAAAATCCCCATACTTGTGACCAAAGTAAATCAACAAGTTAAATAAGAACAAAAATAAAGCTCTCCATACTTGTAAAGTCACCAAAACTCAAATCTGCATATCATACCTTACATTTAGCCCAATGCTTCAATAAAAGCTGTAATTCCTTTTTTCTTTTTTTCATCTACCAAACCCCAATTGACATTAAGTTACATAGTGAAAGGAAATTAGGGTTCATATGAAATTTCCACTACATTGGGTTAAATGATTAACAATCCAGAACAATCTTGGCAATACATGGACAAAAGCCAAAACAGAAAAACGGTAACACCCAATCTAATTGTATGAAGAATTCTGATTTGGGACCAAAAACTTGAAGGTACTTCAAATTCTAATCTCAGTCCTGTCCATCCTGAAAACAACAAAAAGAGCCATCATTCTTCCTTCAATGTATTTGTGCTTCATAAAAACCATACAAAAGTGAACAATTTTAAAAAATAAATAAATAATAAACACAAAAGTATCCACACATCGTAACCGCCATGCAGGCATCACAACTGTATTGAACTATTGTATCTAACCATTTTTTGACATCTGTAAACACCAATGGAAAATGACGAGAAATAACTTAATGGCGCAACCCTTGACTGGCTAGAAGCCCATTACTATCAGATTTAGAAGGGCAAAGCCGGTGGGTTCAAAGACTTTTCGGTCCAATAAATGTAATTAATAGTTTTTATTATTACTATTATTTAGTTAGGAGTTAATAATTATTAGTTTAGTTATGTTTCCAAATATCATTAAGATTCGTTTCCTGATTCGTTTAGGGTTTTGGCCTATAAATGTTAGGCTTTTAGCATTATTTTTTTGAGAAACAACAAAATTTTATAAAAACGTGAAATAGAAAGAGGACAAGAAGTCCTCATACAAAGAAAGGAAGAAGAAAAAACAAAACAAAATCACAAAACTCGTAACCCTAAGGATGGCAAACAGCAGCCCAATCCGTAGAGATCAAAAACAAAGGGACTCCTCTAAAAGGAAGAGATACAAGTGCCCAAAATGAGGCCAAATATTCCACCGTATCCCACAACGCCTCTACACTTACTTCCTTGCCTTAAAAAATTCGAATGTTTCTCTCCAACCATATAACCTAGAAAATGGCAAAAACAATGCCTGTCCACATTGTTTTGGCTTTCTTGGTACTCCCAAACCCTTCAAACCGAATAAGAATCATATGTATGCACTCCCGTAGAGCAACCCACTGCACATCACATAACCTGAAAAGACGCTGCCATAATACAGAAGCCACCGGGCAATGAAGAAAAAGATGATCTGCATCCTCCAAATTTCTCTTGCACATCACACACCATTGAGGGCAAAGAGAGTGATTAGGCCTTTCCTCTGGAGAACATTATTAGTTATAACACCCTTTTGAGCCAAAGACCACAAGAAAAACTTCACTTTATGAGGGACACCCGCTTTCCAAATTTTCTTATGAAAAGGGAACAAGGGAACCGAGGGATTATCAATAATCTTATCAAAAAATGATTTGCATAAAAAGACCCCTGAAGAGATAAGATTTCACACCCTACTATCAGAAGACGAAGAAAGAGAAACCCCCCTCAAGCACTACCAACAAAGATGCCAACTCCCTCGCCTCTCTATCATTCAAGTGTCTAATGAGATTAAAATTCCAGGAGATGGATGCCATAGACGAGCAAGCCATTGACGCAATAGACACATTTCGAGAACGAACCAACCTGTAAAGAAGGGGATAAGATCTAGAAAACGAAATATCCCCTAACCAAACATCCTCCCAAAACCGAACGTTCTCTCCATTCCCTACTCTGAATGAGAAGAAATTAGACACAAGAGAATACAAACAAGAAATGGATTTCCACGGTGAACGACAATTGCCTCTATTAACCACATTAGAATCCCTGCCATTGGATTGAACACCATACTTGCTTTTAATAACTGAACACCATAACGACTCACTTTCAAGAGGAAATCTTCACAACCACTTGCCCAAGAAAGCAATATTCCTAGCAACAATGTTTCCAATAGCCAGGCCACCTTTTGCCCTAGAAAGAGAAACAGTCTCCCACCTAATCAAATGAATTCCTTTACCCTCCTCACACCCTTCCCAGAGAAAATCCCTTATCAGTTTCTCAATCTTTCTTGCAATGCTAACCGGAATTTTGAAAAGGGACAAGAAATAAATAGGAACAGATCCTAAAACAGATTGTACCAATGTATACCTCCCTCCCTTAGACAACAAAGCGCGCTTCCAACCCTCCAATCTTTTCCTAATTTTGACAAGAACAGGTTTCCAAAAAGACACCAATCTAGGATCTCCTCCCAACGGAAGCCTCAGATATTTGAGAGGAAAGGAATCAATTGGATATCCCAACATAGCCGCCACCCTATGCACATGACTATTGTCCAAATTAATACCCACAACACAGCTTTTGCTAAGATTGACCTCGAGGCCCGACACAACTTCAAAAATTCTCGGAATCTTTAGCAAACTCCCCACCTTACTTTCCTTCTTAGATGAGAAGAAAATAGTATCATCCGCAAATTGTAAATGAGTAACACCTATCCTATCCCTTCCCACCACAAACCCCTCAATGACACCCTTATCCTTAGCTAAATCAATTATCCTACCTAACACATCAACAACTAAAATAAACAAAAATGGTGATAAAGGATCACCCTATCTTAGACCCTTGGATGCTTGGAAAAACTCACCCGCCTTGCCATTCACAATGATTGCCATATTGCATGACGACAAGCACCCCCAAATCCACTTCCTCTAACTAACTCCAAACCCCTTCATTTCCAAAACAAAATCCACAAAGCCCCAATCAACATGGTCATATGCTTTCTCAAAATCTACCTTAAATACAATACCCTCCTTATGTAGACCCTATACTCCTCCACAATCTCGTTAGCCACTAAGACTACATTCAAAATCTGCCAACCCTGTACGAACGCACCTTGTGCCGAAGAAATAGTTTCCCCCATGACAACTCTAATTCTCCTAGAAAGCACTTTAGCTAAAATCTTATAAAGAGATGTCACCAAGCTAATGAGTCTAAAATCCCAAATCTTGATCGACTTCTCCTTTTTGGGAATTAGACAAATGAAGGATGCATTGGTGCACAAATTAACCTGCTCGCTCTCAAAGAACTCAGAAAATACCCTCATTAAATCACTTTTTACAATTTCCCAACAATCCTGAAAAACTGCCATTGAAAAACCATCTGGGCCTAGAGCCTTATCTCTATCGCACTCAAATACAGCCTGTCTCACCTCATCTTCGTCAAAGGGTCTTTCCAGCCAACTAGCAGTCGCTAAATCCACTGGAACCCAATTAATGCCTTCAATCCCTGGACGATCCACACCCCCATCAGAATATAGATTTGAATAAAAATTAAAAATTTCCTTGACAATAAGCTCCTCCTTACACACCACTTCACCTGGAGCCACTTCCAAATTTTTAATAAAACTCTTCTTCCGCTTCCCCGACGCAACTCTATGATAAAATCTAGAATTGGTATCACCTTCCCATTTCAACTTAGCTCTTTGACCCCAAAAAATTTGCTCCCTAAAAATGATCTCCTCCAACTTCATTCTAAGCATTGATCTCCTATATTCAGTTTTTGGATTAATAATATTGAGTGTGTTTTAATTGAATGTAGAAAGAAAGGCTGCTCCTCAATTTGGTATGGCTATAGGAGTATAATTGGATGTAGTGTTAATCTTAATTAAACATTAAATAGATCATATAAAGCAAGTGAAGAACATGAGAACTACCTGAGAAGCAGGATCCGAAATCTCAGAGGTGGTCAACTTTTCATCAAACTTGTAAGAGCACTCTGTGTATGCAGATCCAATACCCACTCCAGCACCCAAAGCCACTGATGCCCAGCGTGTCACAGGACTCCCTAACACGACAAACCAGAGTAAATCCATTGAGGCATCAATTTCATGCATACAATTTTTTTCCTCACAAATGCAGCTGGCAAGAGAAGACCAAACAAATTAACCTAGAAATACAATACTATTATAACATATTTTTGCTTCTTTCTTTCCTTTCTATTTGTTAAGATAAACTTTATTTCCCATCATGGGTCCAGCCAAATATGAGGTTGGTCGACATGATCATCTACATGGTAAATTTTGATATTGGTCCAGATGTTGGTCAAAGAAAGGCAAAACTTTAGCATCTATGGAAGTGTGAAAAATAATATAACTTGAAGAAGAAGCCTGATTGAGGGTCTCTCTGTGCAAAACAGGGTCCACTGACACCGCAGAACACCAAATACAACAAAACTAGAAACACCTTATATTTCTTTAGACCCTCCTTTTACAATGCAAGATTTTATAATCAGAAAATAATACACACAATTGAAAAGACCAAGGAACAGTGCACATGAAGAAACCAATGAGACTAGGAATTTCATATATTGATGGAAATTACATATTAATTCAAATCAAGCATGGTCTTTTTTTCTTTCTTTTTTTTGGTGTGTGTGTGTGTGTGTGTGTGTGTGTGTGTGTGTGTTGGTGGTTAATTACCATATTCTGGGGTAGCATTTCCTTCCATTGCACCCATTTGTAAAATTAGCCCAAAATGTAATGCTAAAAGAAAAATGAAGTTTGAATCACCCATTAAAGAGTAATAAAAATAATAATGATACTAATAGACCAGTTTGAAAAACCACTTAGCTGTAAAAATGAGAAACAGGAAAAGTAATTGCAAATCAATGGAGTGCAAGTGAGACATGTGTCCTTAGCAAATGAGAAATGTGCAAAAATGGCACAATTCTCACTTGCACCCACTCAATCTATAATTTAAAACTGTACTCAATCTATATTAAAGTACTATTTTATCAATCATCAACCATCCTTAATATTAGAAATTGTGGGTGTGCTACTAGCACAAGAAGAAAAAGACAAGTTTTCCTATAACCACTACAAGTAAAAAAAGAAAAGATTAGCAATCAACAATCAAACTCTGGTTTAAAATGGTAATTCAATATCCAACAATCAAACACTAATTCAAAAATTAAGAGAGGGAATGCTCTACTTATTTGTATTGTTTAAGAAGTAAGCAATGATCAACAAAAACATCATGTTTACATAGTGGTGGTGATTATGACTTTATGAGACTCTTCTTAGAGCTCATAGCAAGATAACTGTGTCTTGGCCATGTCCGGTACAGTATAAGATTAACAACATTGCCTGCAACGCGGAATTCAAAATTTGGCCCAAGCCAAACGCACAACTTCTACTATGCTCCCTCCACACCCTAGTATAGAAAATGGCCATATAGCAACTCCAATGGTAAAAGCTAAAATGGCTTTGCTCAAGCTATTTGTTTTGCTTGCTACAGTGCAAAAAAAGCTATTTTTGGCTATACTATACCGCTCCAATGGTTCACATGCTATTTTGAAGCAATCAATTCCCATATCAATTTTCGGCAATTAGGTCCACTCATAAAATCTCTTGTGCCCGTGATTTAGTTTTGTTGACGTAGAAAAAAGGGCTTTGCCATTTTTTAGCAAGAAATTTGGTTCACCATTGGAGAACATTTTTTGAGATATCTAGCCAAAAAAATGGCTTTGGCAGGTCTTATAGCTTTGCCATTGGAGTTGCTCAACGTTTACATTTACGAAGAAACACTTTATTTAGAAAAATTCCAATTATCTGGATTCTTATAAGTAGGTATTGTACTTCTGCAGAGACTCGTTTTCTCAAAAAATCATACACAGATGTAAATCATGCGTAGATACACATTCCAATATAATGAATCATATCCCTGAAAATTGAAGAACAAAGAAACCCTATAAATAATCATTGAATGATACCTGTTTGGAATCCATGGCTATCCATATTTCTCGAAACTTAAACTAAACAGACAGAAAGGTGTATTCAAAACTTTCTATTACCCGTTTCTTTTTCTGCAGTTTTCTCGGGAAACAAACAGAAAAAAAAAGGGGGAAACTTACTGAAGAGAAGGAAACCACCGACCGCACCGGCCAGGGAGGAGTAAACGAATCGGCGGATACCCAAATCGAGACAGGCGTCCCACTTTGCATTCGGATCGAACTGCGGAGAAGGGATTTGCTTGTTTTCACCCATTTTTTTCTTCAGATTTTTTTAGCTTTCTTTAATTTTTTTTTCCCTATCTTTCTTGGAATATCTCGTTTGGTTTTCTTGCTTGTGGGCTTTGCATTGTAAAAGTGAACCTTTGGTGAGTGAGTTGTTCAAATTAGGGTGTTCAATAAAATGTGGTGGTTCAGTGGAGGACGCAGCTCTCTCCACAGAGGTGACCAGGTTCGAATCCTGAGTGCGAAAAATAACTGAATTTCAGCTTCTTCTTTTTTTATATATATATTTTTTATTTTTTTATTTATTTTTGTTGAGATCTCACATTGTATTTTGATCGATTATGGTGTGACTCAGCTCTATTAATGTCTCGGTGGTCGATCCCTTTTCATAGATTAAATTAAATTTGGCAAACAATCAATTATTCCGAATCAAGACCCGCGGATACGATGACGACACCACATAATATCTTTTTTGTTGTTCAAAATAATAATAATAATAATAAAATAACATAAAATGGGATCAAATCTAAATCAATTCAAATTATATAATTCTAGCTATGTTTGGCAAATTGGCACGTGAGTTAGAGATTATTTTAATCATAAAAGACAAAATAAGTTAATAAGACAAATTGTCATATCTATCAAAATCATTTTATTTTTCTCACAAAATTTAAAAAAATCAAAAAGTCAATTCCAAACGAGACTTTTTAGCTCAGGCTAAAATAATTAAAAAACTAACCCACTTCTCAAACGGATTCTATGTTTAATTGTTTTAAACACGGTTTGATAGTTTTTAAAATTTTTAATTTATATTTTTTTATTTTTAATAATTTTTTTAATATTTTCATTTGTCTTTTTTAATATTTTAATATACTTAAAAACTGTTTAACAAAATTATTGAATACAAAAAATATATATAAATTCTTCGGATGGTAAATTATCAATATTGTTTTTGTTTTTTATGAAAGTTGACCCACACTAATTTTCAATTCCATATAAATAAATAAATAAATAAACATGGTGAATTTTGCCTTGCAAGCCAAAACGAAACACCTACAAACTAGTCGACATCCGCAACCATACTTCCTAACATTACTTAGACCTATTTTAAGAAGATGGTTATAATTAATTTTTTGGTGAAAAGCTATTTATAAACAACTTATAAATAATTTTTTTACGAGAAAAAAAATGGGTTATAATTTAGAAAGTAAAATATTACCCACTTCTCAAAATAGGCCTCAGAAAGTTAAAGCAATTAGACACTAACAACATGGTGAAAACAGTGAAGGACATTCTAGCAATCAAGAGCATTTTAACAAACTCCAAATAGTGTCAAGGTGCTCTTGATAGTTAGCCTCAACGCTGTCCAATCAGGAGCATTTCTAACAATAGATCCGGACGGTCCCCTGTCTAGATCTGGATAGGTCAGTCTAATTCAGCTTATTGGGTTTATTTTTGAATTTTTTTTTGATAATTAGAATTTTTTATATTTTAAGATTTGTTAAGTATATTATTTTTATAAAAAATTATGTCGATTGGATAACGGATATTATATATTCAGATAATTTTTTTTTGGAAAAAAATAGGTAGTCAAAAAATTAACAATTCATAAAAAAGTTATCCGAATACATAGTATCCGTTATCTGATCGACGTGATTTTTTACAAGGATAACGTACTCAATATGCCTTAAAATATAAACAATTCAGATTATCAAAAAAAAACCAAAAAATGAGTCCAATAAATCGGACTAGACCCTTAATTTAAATAGTGGACTGGACACAAGCCCAGCCTTTAACAATTGCATACACAACATATTTTTTTCAATGTATAAATAACACACAAAGTATAATTAGTTAAAAAATATGGATTTCATATTCAAAATGTATATAATAATTCCTCTCAAAATGATAGGTTTTACTGTTCTATATCAATTAAAATTGGTGTTTGATAACCTAATTGAATACTTTTAAATTGAATGAATTGCATAAAAATCAATTAACTTCATTAATAATCACAATTAATAACACTTAAAATTTTAAATAATTTTAAAATGTAAACTAACAATTAACAAAATGTTACGTGAAAGGAAATTTACTTATTATTAATTGAATTTATAATATTTATACATAAACGTCAACGTACACTATAACTATCACTAATTTTATTATTGCTACAAGCACTAACATCATTTTACAACCATCACAATTGCAATTGTCATTACCACTACCATTAAAACAATTACTACATCTTATCACCTCCACAACTGTTGTCAAAACCATCACAATTATTACGATCATTGCACTATTTTTTACACATTTTTTTTACCTCCACTACATTACTTTTTCTACTATCACCACAACTACTATCTCTCTATTTCCATCACTATTGTTATTGGCATTACAATTAGGGTGAAACACCAATAAATCCCAAATTGTGAAATTGTGCTCCATTTAGTTCTCCCTTTTTTCTTATGAACCTAGAGGTCCTGTTTTTATTAAGAATTACCAGAAAGGGCACACTAGTAGACTGTGGTTGTCTGATTTGAGGGGTGAATGTGGGATTTCTCACTAAGTTGAAATTACACATTTGGACCAAGCTTACTATAGACTTTTATAGCTTCCCACCTTACCAAACGAATCCCACGCTATGAGGAATGGAAATATTCTATAGATCAACGTGGATTTGGTCATATCTAATCCTAAAACATTGTAATCGTGAAATAATGATGAGAGATTGTTGCTAACAGTAGTCGTTCCTTGTACGCAGTGTTGGAGGCGGAAACCTTATATTGTTGGAAAGAGGGGTTGGGGCGAACACCAATAGATGATCAATTCGTGTGTGGAAACAGTGTTCTTGTGGATGGCGATGACGTGAGAAGGTAATTGATGTTGCATTGGCCTCTAATTTGATATGCAATCGTAATGTTAGGGGTTGTCACATTGGGATCGATTCCATAGATGGTTTATGTAAGTAATATGTGAGTGATATATGGATAGAGTAGGATGTGTAGTACGTTTTCCTATGTTAATTTTGGTGCATATGGGTGATGTTTGATTGGTCTGTAATTTGTTTTATGTTCGTAAAGTTAGGTGTTGTGGTCGTAATGTTAGGGTTTGTCAGTTAGTATTCAATCACAAATGTGATAGGTAATATATGAGTCATGTGTGGTTGGTATGTGTTTGGGTGTTGTTTTGTAATGCTAAATTTGGGTTTTGGATTGATATTTTCTGATTGTTCTATATTTGTCGATCATGAGATGGTTTGTGTAATGTTTCTTTGGTGATGTTTTGTGTTCGGAATCTCCTGGTTCGGCATGGTTGTGGACATGTATGTACTTGTTAACATTTTTATTAGGATAATAATTGACAGACCACAGCTTGTCCAAAATTGAAGGGTGAATCTTACAGCATAAATGTGTCGTTGACTATTTGATATGTATGTATGATTGGCATATCAGTGCACATTTGTGACGAGGTGAATTTGACGTGCATTTAAATGAACTTGTAGAGTATGATTTAGGTACACTGGTGTATGGTGACACAAAACTTTACAAATAGCCGCTTGTGTAACATTAATTAATGGATACCGATATGTTTGTTTTGCACATAGGTACAGCGGTCTTGTTCATGATGATATGTAGCTGAAAATCTGACTTCAGGGTCATAAATGTGATCGTTGTATGAAGTGTGGGTTGCGTGGGAAGAGGTTAACGGTGTCAGGTTTTGATATTCGTATAGACAACAACCGTTGGATTGGTGAGGACTTGGTTTAATTTGGAGTCATTGAATGATTGTGTTCCTGTGCAACATACTTTTATGTTATAATGTTGGTATTGCTGCATCTTAAGTATGTAGATGACTCATATGTTATAATGTTGGTACACTTATACAATTACACAACCTTTTATGAGTGAACAGTACAAATAACACATGACATATGATTGAACTGTTCAAATTACACACTCATATGTTATAATGTTGGTACACTCATACAATTACACACTCATATGTTATATAAAAGCACTGTTCAAATTACACAACCTTTCAAAATCACCTCACATACAATTACACAACCTTTTATGTTATATGTTATAATTTCAAGTGAGTGTACTGTTCAAATTTGTTACTGTAACTCGAAGTCACTAAAGGAAATATTCAATTAACACAACCAATGTACGTAGAAATTGAAATCACAAAAAGCATAGTATCCAAAAATTGAGAAAACATTACTTGACAAGTCGGAAATGTTTCATCCATTAACATACCACGGAAAATGCAAATGTGCATTGCTGCATAGTTGCAAAGCAAGACTCTTAAAAAATGATGTAAAGCTAGACCCCAAGTCAGCTTCCATATTACAAGAACAAACATTACATTTAGTCCCTCCAACATTATTTGGCAAGTCGACAATGTTTCGTGCATTAATTCTATACGTTGCAACTATATATATTGACGGCACGCTCGAGTCAATTGTTGGTAACAAATCGGTTTTGTAATAACCTGACCTTCGTATATGTTTTCTGGTATGCTTTCAATCCCCTATTTTGTGCATTTATATGCTTATTGTGAAATTTCATGTGAAATTAAGTTTAATTAAGTGAATCTTATGATTATAGATTCATATCTGTCTAATAAGAGAAATATCTATTACAATTATAATGTTGGATTAGAAATTAGAAGCCTTAGAAGCTTAATCATCTGAAATTGACTTTATATTTGAGATCAGTATAATTTTTAAGTCATAATAAACATTTTTGTGAAAATCTGATTCTGAATGACTAAACTGATTAAATTTTGTTTTATTCAATATTTATATATATATATATATCTATCTTTATACATTTGATTGGAAAAACCTTAACTCAAAAATATCTCCTGAGTGAGAGAGTTAGAGAAGAAGAGGGTTTGAGAGGAAGAGGAGAAGTTCATCAAGGGAGAAGCTTTAGGAAGTTGAGAAGGGTTGAGGAGAATTAAACTCAAGGTATGTTTAACCCATTTTAATTGACCCCTCTTTTTGACTTGAGTAAGAATTTCTCTATATTATGTAAGTTAGTGTTTATAATATAGATCAAGCATGTGTTAAGTGATTACTTGAGATGATATCTCTTCTGTTTGATTGATTTGGAATTATATTGAACTATATGGAGAGGAATTACATCTTATTCCCTTAATTGTGTATATTTGGGATCATCTATGTATTGTAGGGTTGTATGCATATTTATGGTTGATAAGCATGGAATTGTCTACATGAAATTATAAGGGATTGGCCTAGTTAAGCTTGTAATTCACATTTATGATGTTGCTATACTCTAATATTGCCTTAATTTCCCTACCTCTCTACCTTAATGCAAGATGATTTTGCTGAATTTTGGTTTGAATTCGGACTGCCCAAAACAGGGGCCACGGCCGCACGTGCGGATGTCATGGCCGCACGTGCGGAAGCACCACCGCACATGCGGAAAACAGGGAAAAATGGGAAATTGCATTCTGAAATTACCGCTCGTGCGGGGAAGGATTATAGCACGTGCGACCCACCTTTTCGCACGTGCGGAGGGAACTGCCGCACGTGCGACCCATGCCGAGAAAATTCGTCCGCTCCACTTTCTTTGTTTGACCCTCTGATATTATTAAAATAATTATTTGATGCTCGTAAAAAAGTTGTAAATTCATTCGAAGCAAAATGAATCAGATATTGTTTAAAAAGAAAAACGAACTAATTCTTGAACCGCGTATGTATGTAGGGCACATACTGGAAGGAACTGCCGCTCCACCATAGCACTGTGAGTAATAGTACTGTAGTAGTACACTTTACTTATTGCTAATGATTATTATTAGCACTCTGTTAATCGCAAGTCAACTGTGTTAACTTATGTGAACGTCTGGAAGAATCTCTGTATATCTTTGTATGACTCTGAGACTAGTCTATTCTGTTGGTATCTGGGCCTAAGGCCAATCTATAAAATTTGTTGGGCCTAAGACCAATCTGTAAAGTCTATTGGGCCTAAGGCCAATCTGTAAAATCTGATGGGCCGAAGGCCGTTCTGAAACTATTTACAGAATATGATTTCTACACCTGTATACGTTATAATTCAGATTTATACATTGAATCATTTAAGTATTATTATTCACTGAGCTTCGCTCACTCCGTGTTATGTCTGTTTCTGTAGGTAATCAACCTGGGGGTCAGTCTTAACCCATCATGTCCATTCCGCTTTTGTCAACTTCAATGCGTCAAAGCACTTAGACGAAGCTCATTCATTTTTGTAGAGTTCTTGCTAAGCTTTTATCTTGGTGATCTAGGTTTCTGTTTAATGTCAAGAAGTGTGTATAACCTTCCCTTACCAATGCTTTTGTTATACGCCCAATCATAGGGCCGGGTCTGTATATATATGCATGTACATGGCAGTTTCTCATATGTGTATTTATCGTATGTTTGTCTGTCTGATGCAATGTTTGTGATCCTGGCATGTTAGTGATAGCTCAATGGATACTATTTATGTTAATACTTGCTTTTGGTCAGGCCCCCTATGTTATACATAACGAATTTGATGTCCGTTTCCGAAGTGATCAAGCCCGAACTTTTAGGGACGGGTTTGGGGCATGACAGGTTTGGTCATCCATATCAAACGCCAACTTGATAATGGGTGTAATCCCACCGAATGACTTAATTATATTTTTTTCAACTCTTGCATATGATTCTGTCATTGTGTTCTCATTTTATTTTATTTTTTTATTTATTTTTATCATAAACAAAACAAGTGAAAAGTTTTTAAAATCACCAATTATTTCTCATTTTGGCCCAAACCAATTTTTGACAATTAAACAGTGAGTTGTTTTTGGTAAAATTTTTTTGAGGTGATATTTTCTATCGGATTAATCATCTAATATATATTTATCAGAGTACGCAGCGGATAGCTTACACATATGACAAATTTCGATGACGAAATTTTAAAAGGAGGGAAGATTGTAACAACCCAAAATTTTAATTATTTTGTAAAATTTATACTAATATTATTTAATCACAATTAGGAAAATATATAATTTATTATATATTATTATGTGTAATTTTGTAAAATAATATAATTATTAAGAGTTTAAGGGTCAAAATATAAATAAATAACTAAGTTAAGTTATCCATTAAATAAGTTAAAGATAAGTTTGAATTAATGGGCTTCATGGGAGAACGGCACGTGGCAGCCCGTGGCTTGGTGCCCACGGTTGCCATTCTATATAAAGGGGAGAATGTGCTCAGAAAGGAAAAAAAGAGAAATAAAGAGAAATAAAGAAAAGAGAAAGAGAAGAGAAAGAAAGAAAAGAGAAAGAAAGAGAGGAAGAAAAGAGAAGGAAAAATAATGGAAGCTGAGAAGGTCTTTGATAGTGGAAAGAAATAGTGAGGTATTAAAGTTAAGGTGAGTTATATTATCCCTTGAGTTACCAAAATGTATTTTACGTATGAATTGACTTACTATATTTATTTCATACAAGTTATGTTTTATAAATTATTATAAACTATATTATTATTTCAGTTACGTGGATTTATTTCTGAACCCTATTTGTTAAAAGGAAACCCATGGATATGTTTGTTTTATATTTTAAGAATATTTGACTATGACTTTATATACAATTATGTTTTGTAAGTACCACCACGGGAGTCCTACGCCTTGGGGGACTTAAATAACCATTGGCCCTCTGATTAGTCACTTTGTGACCCTCTGTCTGTCATGAATCCATTGACCTTCTGAATTTCTGGTGTGGAGCAAAGTGCTGTACGGAGCTAAGTGCTACACTATGGTGGGAGCCACCTCTAGAGTTTGTACGAGCCACCTCTTGAGTCCATACATTTGTCCGGTTCTGTACCGTGGTTATGACTTCTGGTGTGGAGCAAAGTGCTATACGGAACTAAGTGCTACACTATGGTGGGAGCCACATCTAGAGTTCGTATGAGCCATCTCTTGAGTTCATACATCTGTTCTGTTCCGTTCTGTACCGTGGTTATAATTACGATTTCCGTATTATATGTTAAATGATCTGTGTATTATATATTCTGCATTTTAATATCAAGCTCCGCGTAGCCAATAATTATCCATGGTGAATTTTATGCCTTTATACTCTTAGTATAATATTTCTCACTCTGCCATATGCTTATAGTTGTTTACCACTTTCAGGTGATATGTCAGGACCAGCGTGTGGAATAGGCACGAAACACTTGTAGAGATAGTTCAGCTCTGACAATGAAATTAAATAGAAACTCCAATGATTATTTTGGTACCCTCATTTAAATATTTCTTCCACTTGCATTTATTAATTTGTTTAAGAATTGGCCGGAGGTAACTTCAGTTACTGGCCATCACGATGCTTAACCCTTGGGTACGGAGAGCAGGCGGTGACAAATGGTATCAGATCAATGGTTTATAAAATAAATAAATAAATAAATCATCATTGGAGCATAGGACACGCGCACATTTAAGAAGTGGGATAATGGGTAATTAGTACCTAAATATTATATTTTGTTAGTCGATTTAATTATACTATAATTTTATATGATTTTATATATATTAATTTTTTTTTTGTGTATAATTTGTGAAGGATAATAGATATAATTTATATTTGTTATAGCAAAAGAAGGAAAAGAAACAAAGGATGTCAGGCTCAAGCACCTATCAAAATTATAATATAATTAAATATATATAATTTTCAGTTCAGTATTCAAAAAAAAAAAATTTATTTCGACTTTTTAAAAGTGGGTTTAAATTTTAAATGTACTAATTTTGAAACTATGTTTAATCAATGAAAATTTCACGGATAAAAGAAATGGGAGTGCATCTCAAATTTTTTTCAACTCTTGCATATGATTTTGTCATTGTGTCCTCATTTTATTTTATTTTTTAATTTATTTTTATCCTAAACAAAACAAGTGAAAAGTTTTTAAAGTCACCAATTATTTCTCATTTTGGCCCAAACCAATTTTTGACAACTAAACAGTGAGTTGTTTTTGGTAAAGTTTTTTTGAGGTGATATTTTCTATCGGATTAATCATCTAATATATATTTATCAGAGTGCGCAGTGGATAACTTACACATATAACAAATTTTGATAATGAAATTTTAAAAGGAGAGAAGATTGTAACAACTCAGATTTTTAATTATTTTGTAAAATTTATACTAATATTATTTAATCACAGTTAGGAAAATATATAATTTTTTATATATTATTATGTGTAATTTTGTAAAATAATATAATTATTAAGAGTTTAAGGGTCAAAATATAAATAAATAACTAAGTTAAGTTATCCATTAAATAAGTTAAAGATAAGTTTGAATTAATGGATTTAATGGGAGGGCGGCACGTGGCAGCCCGTGGCTTGGTGCCCACGGCTGTCATTCTATATAAGGGGAGAATGTGCTCAGAAAGGAAAACAAGAGAAATAAAGAAAAGAGAAAGAGAAGAGAAAGAAAGAAAAGAGAAAGAGAGAGAGGAAGAAAAGGGAAGGAAAAATAATGGAAGCTGAGAAGGTCTTTGGTAGTGGAAAAAAATAGTGAGGTATTAAAGTTAAGATGAGTTATATTATACCTTGAGTCACCAAAATGTATTTTACATATGTTTTGACTTACCATATTTATTTTATACAAGTTATGTTTTATAAATTATTATAAACTATATTATTATTTCAGTTACGTGGATTTATTTCTGAATCTTATTTGTTAAAAGGAAACCCATGGATATATTTGTTTTATATTTTAAGAATATTTGACTATGACCTTATATACAATTATATTTTGTAAGTACCACCACGGGAGTCCCACGCCTTGGCGGACTTAAATAATCATTGGCCCTCTGATTAGTCACTTTGTGACCTTCCGTCAGTCATGAATCCATTGACCCTCTGAATTTCTGGTGTGGAGCAAAGTGCTGTACGAGAGCTAAGTGCTACACTATGGTGGGAGCCACCTCTAGAGTTCGTACGAGCCACCTCTTGAGTCCATACATTTGTCTGGTTCTGTACCGTGGTTATGACTTCTCGTATGGAGCAAAATGCTATACGGAACTAAGTGCTACACTATGGTGGGAGCCACCTCTAGAGTTCGTTTGAGCTATCTCTTGAGTCCATACATCTGTTCTGTTCCATTCTGTACCGTGGTTATGATTATGATTATGGTTTCCGTATTATATGTTAAATGATCTCTGTATTATATATTATGCATTTTAATATCAAGCTCCGCTTAGCCAATAATTATCCATGGTGAATTTTATACCTTTATACTCTTAGTATAATATTTCTCACTCTGCCATGTGCTTATAGTTGTTTGCCACTTTCAGGTGATATGTCAGGACCAGCGCGTGGGGTAGGTACGAAGCACTTGTAAAGATAGTTCAGCTCTAACAATGAAATTAAATAGAAGCTCCAATAATTATTTGGGTACCCTCATTTAAACATTTCTTCCACTTGCATTTATTAATTTGTTTAAGAATTGGCCGGAGGCAACTTCAGTTACTGGCCATCATGATACTTAACCCTTGGGTACGGGGAGCGGGCCGTGACACTGAACACCCTTTAAGGTCCCTGTTGCAGCAAGGAGATCTGACAGGCAGAATAGCCAGATAGGTAGCGGCCTTGGGCCAATATGACCTGGAATTCAAACCCAAGACAGCAATCAAAGGCCAAGTCTTAGCCGACTTCGTGGCCGAGTTCACACCAAACACCGTCATACATCGGGCTCCGTTGAGCCGAGGTCCAAATAAGCAAGAAAAAACCCAGCGGGGGACAACAGAACAAAGGAACAAAGAGAAACTCAGGCCCTGCAGTATTTACATCGGCGACTCCTTCCGGTTATTTGTTGATGGGAGTTCAAACGGACAAGGAGCGGGGGCATAAGTAGTCCTAGTATCGCCAGATGGGCAGATACTGGAACAATTCATTCGTTTGGGGTTTAAGGCCTCAAACAATGAAGCAGAATATGAAGCACTAATCATAGGGTTAAAGCTGGCAGCAGCTATGGAAGCCGACGAGGTAATAGTCTTCTGTGACTCCTAACTTATAGTCAACCAGACAACAGGCGAATATACAGCCCAAGATGAAAGGATGTCGGCCTATGCAAAGGAAGTGGGCAGATTGGTAGCCTTATTTCAAAATTACCGACTACAACAGGTAAGCCGAGATAACAACAGCCATGCCGATGCTTTGGCCAACCTGGCTAGTGCAATAAAGCTTAGAGAGGCAAGAACGATAATAGTTGACTACTTGTCAGGACCAAGCATAGAACCACTAAGCACAGAGCGTGAAGCAATGTGTGTGGAGATGAGACCAAGTTGGATGGATGCAATAATAGTATTCCCTAGAGATAGGAAGTTTCTAGATGACCGAAAAGAAGCGCACAAGACCAGACTGAAGTTGGCAAGGTTCTGTTTGACAGCGGAAGGACATCTCTACAGAAGATCTTTTATTGGACCCTTTCTGAGGTGTGTGCATCTTGCACAGGTTGAAGACTTTCTGTACGAAATACATGAAGAAATATGTGGAAGCCATGCTCGGGGCAGGTCACTTGCTCATAGGGCCATTACTCAGGGGTACTGGTGGCTCTACATGCAGAAAGATGCTGAAACCTATGTCAAGAAGTGTAAGAAGTGCCAGAGGTTTGCACCTTTGATACATCAACCAGCAGCAGACTTGAACCCGGTGTCCAGCCCTTGGCCATTTGCCCAATGGGGCATGGATCTTGTTGGAAAACTACCTCAAGCAACTGGACAAAGGAAGTACCTGTTGGTGGCAACAGATTACTTCACCAAATGGGTAGAAGCTGAACCCCTTGCCAAGATTCGGGACATTGATGTGAAGAATTTCATATGGAAGAACATCATCACCAGGTTTGGGATCCCAAGAGCAATAATAGCTGACAATGGCACACAGTTTGACAGTAAGCTAATCAAGAGCTTCTGCGCAAAGTTCAAAATCAAAATTTTTTTTTCCACTCCAAGTTTTCCTCAAAGTAATGACCAAGTAGAAACATCCAACAAAGTTATCTTGGATGAGATTAAGAAGAAACTGCAAGCAGCAAAGGGAAAGTGGGTGGGGGAGTTGCCCAGTGTACTCTGGGCATATCGGACTACGCCGAGAAGATCAGCGGGGGAATCCCCATTTTCCATGGCTTATGACACAGAGGCAGCAATTCTATTGGAGGTCGGCATCCCAGAGATCAGAATCCAGGGAGTAGAAAATGGGACCAACGAGGCATTCTTAGCCCGAGATCTGGATCTCCTAGAGGAACGAAGGGAAAAAGCATCAATTCAGTTGGGGGCATACCAGCAGCAGCTTGTCAGGGCTTATAATAAGAAAGTGAACCCGCGAGAGTTCCAAGTTGGTGACCTCATCCCGAGAAAGGTCGTTGGCAGCAAGAAGGATCCCAGAGAATGCAAGCTTGGCCCAAATTGGGAAGGACCCTATAGAATCATCTCGGTCTTGGGCAACGGGGTATATCGGCTTGAGGATTATGAAGGCAAAGAGCTGCCAAGACCTTAGAATACTTGCAATCTGAAGTTCTTCTATCACTAGATCTTATTGTTTTTCAAGCTTTCTCTTGTTATTAGTCGAAGTATTAATAAAAGTTTTTAGATTGACTTTTAAACTCGTGTATGGTGACTAAACAGGTACTTGACGATGTTTCTGATTGAAACATGACGAATAACTTAGACTTATTGTATGGCAGAGTAGAAACTTTACTTGCATATAATAGAGTTGAACTAAGTTGGCGATGTTTCTAAGCGAAACATGACGAATAACAGACTTATTATATGGCAGAGTAGAAACTTTACTTGCATATAATAGAGTTGAACTAAGTTGGAAATATTTCTAAGCGAAACATGACGAATAACTTAGACTTATTATATGGTAAAGTAGAAACTTTACTTGCATATAATACAGTTGAACTAAGTTGGCGATGTTTCTAAGCGAAACATGACGAATAACTTAGACTCATTATATGACAGAGTAGAAACTTTACTTGCATATAATAGAGTTGAACTAAGTTGGCGATGTTTCTAAGCGAAACATGATGAATAATTTAGACTTATTATATGGCAGAGTAGAATTATACTTGCATATAATAGAGTTGAACTAAGTTGGATTAACCTGGACTTGTCATATCGGCAAAATCAGACACAGATTGGAGCCAAGTGCATGCTAGTCAGATTAACAAAGAGACCGAGGTTGGTAATCTAGGCCAGTCTTTGTTTGAATCTAACCTCGGCGACAAGATCAAAAGCCACATGCTTAATGAGAACCTAAGTGGAACTTAAGTTCACATTAGGGGGTAGAGGGCTGGAGAATAATGCTTGGGAGTTGGAATTTACAAGCAAGATGGTTTAACACTTATTGAAATTTTGAGAAAAATTTACAAGTTGAAGTTAAGCCGAGGTTATGTTAAAGGAAGATGGTTTAACACTTGTTGAAATTTTGAGAAAAATTTACAAGTTGAAATTAAGCCGAGGTTATGTTAAAAGAAGATGGTTTAACGTTTGTTGAAATTTTGAGAAAAATTTACAAGTTGAAGTTAACCCAAGATTATGTTGCAATAATAGAAGACAAAGGTCTTAAGCGAAGTGGCAAGTTGTAAATAACACTTTTGAAATTAGGATGAATATTTTCAAGTGTTAGGTCAGAACCGAAATAAGCTATTAGTGGGAATAGCCGAAGTATTCCACACCGAGAAAATTACACAGTTAAGGTGTATGTTGAAAACATGGAAATTATTCTAAGTATAGAATCATACAAGACAGTAAAAGGAAGACAAACATACAATCACATTGAGAGAAGAAAGTTATACTTGCATTCAGATAAGGAAGTTCAAATACAAAAAAGCACTTCGGCCTGATATTGGAGATTACTTGTTCAGAATAGATGAAGGAACATCGGCCAAATAAAAGCTTACATTCGTTTCAAAAAGAAAGAAAAAAGTACAAGGTACAGAAAAAAGAGAAAAACATCAAACTAAGACTCTTCGGCGTCTTTGGCTGGTTGGGTCTGGAGTTCAGAAGACAGCTGAGAAGACATCTCGGCGACCCTCTTAGCCGCGAGCTCGGCATCGATTTCTTGAAGAGTTTGGTCGAGGCTCTTGTCGGCAATAGGCGCGTCCGATGTTGCCCTCTCAAGAGTAGCGTCTTTGGAGACCTCACCCTTCTCATCCTGAGACAAGTTTACGACTTGCTCATTCAGAGTAGGGGACTAGGCCCCAACAGCTTCCTTCTTCTTTCTCACCAAAACTTCCTCCTCAGACTCAGAATCGTCTTCGGATTGGCTTAGAGTAGGGGGGAATGGTAGGGGGAGGTCGTCAACATTCTTGAGGGAGGAATCGTTGGGGACATCAAGCTTTTTGAAGGCGGCCATCCAACCAAGGGTAAAACCCTTGTTGCATGCCTGCTTCACTTGCTTTTTGTAGTTTTCATTGACGTTAGCCGCCCCCTCAGCATACGCTTTCTCGTCGGCGGCCTTTATCTCAGTCTTTTTTGTGGCCAGGGCATGTTGAAGCTCCTTTTGGGCCTCAACCATCTTGGCATCGGCCTCTTTCTTTTCGGCCGTAAGGACCTTGGCAATGGCCTCTGCAGCGTCGGCCTTTTCCTCGGCCTCGTCTCGAGCCTTTTTGGCCTCATCGGCCTGATCTGACAAAGTCTTTATTCTTGCCTCGGCCTTTTTGATGGTCTTCTGTAAACCAACAACCTCCCTGATCTTGTCGGCCAACTCCTTTCTCATTTCAAAAGCTGCATTGAGAAGGAGTGGGCGTGCTGGATCACCTGAAAGAAAGCGGACATAACAAAAGTTAGTAAAAATTCTCTAAGTATGGAAAAATAGAGAAAGAAAAATACCAAGTGTAAGGGACTTACTTGAACGGAATGCGGCAGCATCAAAGCGAAGTTTTCATACTCGCTCATCTCGGCATTACGATTGAGATCATTTGGAAGGAGCAAAGCCGTAGAGAGGGCAACGCCGACCTCAAGATCAGTCGCGCTATCACCAACTCTGACCGGCTTGTGCTCTATGGTGATAGGAGGGGCCCATGGGGCATCTGATTTCATGGACCCCGAGGTTGTGAGCGACCTAGACCTTGGCCTCTTTGTCCGAGTTAATTGGGATAGTTCGGCCTCGGCGGGCCTCTTCTCGGCGGCGGAGGGGGCCTTCTCACTCTCAGCCAATTTTGAAATAGGCAAGGTGTCCTTAGTGTCAATCTGAGTCATCGTTGCCTTAGGCTGAGCCTTTTTCAGTCTTTTGGGCTTTGGCTTAGGTTAAGGCTGGGATTGTGCTGGTTAAGCGTTGACGGTGTCGGGGATATCGACTTGAAGATCTTCTGCGACCGCTTTCTTGGGACCCATCTCGGCGGCAATTGCAGTTTGGCGTCGGCGTTTTCATTAAGATGGAGGGATCAGATAGGGAGCCGAAGTTGATGGTTGCTCAGCAAGTTCGAAAGTTGATCCCTGATCTGGCCGAGAAGATAAAGTTGTTGGAGGAGTTGTGGCAGAAGGAGGGGACTTGCTCTTCTTTTTTAGGACGTCGGGCAAAACGGACTTGTAGGTTGGGATGTAGTTAAGCAGTAAAGGAGCTCTCTGCCTCTGGACTGGCAGATCCAATAGCTTCTTGAGGTCCTTGCTCGGGAAAAAGGATTTACGAAAGTCTTTTGCCTGTTGTGGAAGAGCTGCAAGAAAAACAGACGTTAGAATGTATAGAAAGAACAAAGTATTAAGGACTTGAAAAACAAGTAAGTTTAACATTTGGCTCTTACCATTACCCTCTATGAAAACTATTCGGCTAAAAGAGTAGAGGTGAAGGTCCTCATCTGCAGCAAACTCCCAGTTGCCCGAGACAATGATGTAATCGTCCCCGGCTCCCTTGTTGGAGTCTGGGAGGTCAGCAACAAGTTTATATTTGGTGGACCTCGGTTTGAGGTAGTAGATGTAGCCTTTTTCTAACTTGAGGCTACACATGGTGTAGCAGTATTGGATGTCGGCTAAAATTACCCTAGCATTCTCTTTGTTGGCTAAGGCTATTATGTCGTTGATAACACGGTAGGAGTTGATGGCGAACTGTATTGGGTTCAATTTATAGTAATGGAGGATTTCTCGGAAAAGGATGTCGAGTGGGAGCCTAAGTGTGACACCCTGAACGTTTAATTAAATACCACATAAATATTTATAGTTATATAATTGTGGGTGTACGTGAGAATATATATTAAATAATAACAAATACAGAATTTATTTTGGCACTGGGTTATATAGGATTAATTAGAGATTATTATTTGAGATCAAATAATTATAATACTAGTTGGATCAAATTAAAATAAAATAAAATAGTAAATAAATAAATAGGCTAAACAAATAGATATAATAAATATAATATATCTATGGAATGATAACAGATCCTGGAATTAAATTCATATCAGATTATGAAGGATTTGCTAATCTAGGTAATTAAGGGCTTGTTATGTGCTGGGCAAATGCATATATGCCACTTGGGCTCTCCAAAGTATAGGAGAGGGTGAGTCACCCAATAGGATAATTATATCATCCTTAGTCTTGGTGGGTATATAAGGGTGGATTGGGCTGAAAAAACGTATTGAATAGAGGAAAAAGAAAACAAAAAGAAAGAAAAGAGAAGAAAAAAAAACCGAGAGAGAGAAGAGTAAGGGACTTATAGTAGGAAGTTGTGATAGTGAAGTAAGGCTAAGGGTTACAATTAAGGTGAGTTATATTATACCTTGATTTACCATTATATGTTTTACGAATGTTTTGAGTTACCATAACTTATTTTGTACAAGTTATATTTTATTAAGTTATATAAATAAAAGTTATGTTTATAAATATTTCAGTTACGTGGGTTACTTTCTAAACTCTATTTACTTAAAAAGAAATCCATAGATATGTTTGTTTAAATTTTAGTATATATTTGACTATAACCTTATAAACAATTATGTTTTGTAAGTACCACCGTGGGAGTCCCACGCCTTGGGGGACTTAAATAACCACTGGCCTCTGTTTGACCACTTTGTGGTCCTCTGTTTGTCATGGATCCATTGACCTCTATTCTGACTGTCACTTCTGTGACCTCTGTTCTATTTTGTTTTATACCGTGGTTATGATTATTTATTTATATGATTTATTTATTCTGCTACTTTAAATAAATTATCATTTTAAATTAAATTATGCAAATATTTTAGCCTAACTAATTATCCATGGTTATTTTATATTCCCTATACTCTTGGCATAATATTTCTCACTCTGCTGTGTGCTTATAGCTGTTACCCTTTCAGGTGACGAGATGTAAGGGAAACCCATAACCCCACAAAATGGAACCTGCACATGGACTGATGTTGAATCACTATTTTATCTTTCTTTTTTTTTTTATATTTTTGCTCCCTTTTGTTTCTATTCGGGGCTGGTCACTGAATAATAAAATAATGAAAGCCCTAGAAATGTATTTCCTCTTTCTTAAATAGTAAATTGAAGTAAAATTTTTGCTTACTTATTTTTATTTCCTCTTGCGCAGTTTAATTTGCTACGAATAAGAATAAGTTAGTAAGTTGCGGTTTCCACCCTAAGCCCCTGGGGTTGGGTCGTGACACTAAGTTCACACTCTATGAAAGTTACAACTGGGAAAGGCATGGAATCAACTGTGGGCATGATGGAGTCATCCTCCCCAGCCAACCTCAGATGGACATCGGCTGGGATGGAAAACTCCTGCCTTAAATATTATAGCTTGGTCGGGGTATCTACCCTATATCTCCACATACTCATGATGTCGGCTTGGGGGAAGGTGTTGGATTTTAAAAGGAAGTGTTTTGCGAAGGTTTGAAGGACCTCGGCTAAAACCTAAACGATTACTGGGGTAAAGATTTTTTAGGATCTAAAGTGAAGTTTGTTTTAGTTTTTCTTGAAGTTTGTGAGTTCTACGACAAATCCTAAACCTAAGTCTGTGTAAACAAAGGATTGAAGGCAAGAATATGGAGAAAACACAGAAGAAAGAGACAAAAACAAAGATTAAGAATCAAGAATGATGATGCTCTATCAAGAACATTGTGACAAAGTGTGTGTAAGGGTGCAAGGCCAAGAACAGTGGCAAAGTAAGCAAAGTGTGTGGATACATGTGTATACCCAGAAACAGGTAAAACAGAGTATGTTTTAAGCATACAAATGATGAAATTTGAAACACAAACAGGAGTGGGAGCATATGAATATGTTCAAACGTGACTAATAAACAGAGACAATAAAATGTGAACAAGAAATTGAAACGAAGGAAGGAACAGTGACTTACCGAAGAAAATGAAGCTGGTGTAAAGTACACCGGTGTCGGACGGTGGCAATGAGCAGAGAGGTGCAGTAAAAGCCTCGCCGGAAGGGGAGAGTGAATGTGGTTGCAGAAAGCTTCACAAGAGCAACAATGGCGGATTTAGGAGAGAGAAGTTAGAGAGAGAAAAAGCTGGGAGCTTGGGAACGAGGATGCGAAAGTGAAGAGACAGAGAGAGAGAAGAGATTTTGATCGAAACCATGGAATGGCGGCAAAATTACAATCAATGTGCCTAGGGCGACGTGCCTGTCAGATGGCGCACGCACGAGTGATGTGACTTGATGGTGCGTGTCAGGTACGGCTCAATAGGGGAAAGACGCGTGGCAGAAACGGTTGAAATATTGTGTGTGACAGCTCACACGCGTGATAAAACTCTTGGAGTTCTTGATTTAATGAAGCAAAGACCTCGGCTAGGAGGATGATCTTAGCTAAATAATTTAAACCGACTTAATTATTTGCTCTAAAGGCATTTTGGAGAAAACAGATTACAGATCTTGGTCATATTGAGCCAACGAGTCTTGACTTCGGCAATAAATAATGGAGTTAGCTTAGCCGACGTGCTATGAGATCAAAAGATATAGGTTCCATCACCTCAGTATGCCGAGGTAATAGAACCTAGGGGGCAGTTGTGGGGACATAATTTTTGAATGGCAACACGTGGCCGAGATGGCACCGAAGTGTCAGCCGAGGTGACACGTTTCCAGATCATGTGTCACGACCCGCTCCCCGTACCCAAGGGTTAAGCATCGTGATGGCCAGTAACTAAGGTTACCTCCAGCCAATTCTAAAACAGATCATTAAACGCAAGCGGAAGTAATATTTAAATAAGGGTACCAGAATAATCATTGGAGTTTCTATTTTTATTACAAAATATATTGACCAAAAAGGCCGATATTTACATATAAAAATATCAATAAAAGTGCTGTGTGTGTCTAATCCGCAACCTCGCATCTAAGGCTTTCCAAAAGCTATTTCTGAATTGCATTGTTTCCTGAAAATTGGTAAAAAAACTATAAGCACATGGCAGAGTGAGAAATATTATACCAATAGTATAAGGGACACGAAATAACCATGGATCGTTAGTTAGGCCAAAACATTTACATAAACAAATCATTTGAGTAGCAGAAATCATTTAAGTAGCAGAAATTGAAATACAGATATTATATAAATATATAACCATAACTACGGTACAGAATAGAACAGAACAGAACAGAGGTCACAGAAGTGACAGTCAGAACAGAGGTACGGATTCAAGAGGTGGCTCGTACGGATTCTAGAGGTGGCTCCCACAATAGTGTAGCACTTAGTTCCGCACAACACTTTACTCTGCACAGAACAAAGGTCAATGGATCAGAGGGCCACAAGTTAACCAAACAGAGGCCAATGGCTATTTAAGTCCCCCAAGGCCTGGGACTCCCGTGGTGGTACTTACAAAACATAATTGTATATAAGATCATAGCCAAATATTCCTTAAAATATAAACAGACATATCCATGGGTTTTCTTTTAAGCAAAGAGGGGTCAGAAATAAAACCACGTAACTGAAATCTTTATAAAAGATAAATTTTATTAAAAACATAACTTATATAAAATAGATTTTGATAAGTCAAAACATAAGTAAAATACATTTTGGTGACTCAAAGTATAATATAACTCACCTTAACTTTAATATCTTACTCTTCCTTTCTACTATCAAAGACCCTTTTAACTTCCACTCTTCTTTCCTTCCTTTCTTTCCTCTCTTTCTTTTCTTTCTTTCTCTTTTCTTTTCTTCTTTCTTTTCTTTCCTTTCATTATGGCTGAAACGCCTTCTCCCTTTATATAGGAAGATAGATGCAACGCCTGGCCAACACGTGGCCAGGCTGAATCACTTCGCAGATTGCATTAATTCATTTCATGGATTTGATCTTATCTTAATAGATATTTAGGATAATCATCTTTTGACCCAATATTTTAATATAATTATATAAATTAATTAATTCTTAATTAAATTGTACTTTATCTTATACTAACAGAAAATTAATTATTTACTTTAATACCACACCCATTATTATTATTATTTATATTATCTATGTTATTATTATTTATATCTTTGACCCCTAAACTTTTAATAATTATATTATTTTATATAATAAATCATATTTTATTAACTGAGATTAAATAATATTAATATAAATTCTACAGAATAATTAAAAATCTGGGTTGTTACATCATGACGCCGAAGTGATTTCGGATAGGCCGAGGTTATCTCCAAAGATACCAGAATCCGGGATAAGCGAGTAAGGGACAAGAGTTCTAGAATGAGAGAAGATTTCAGTTTGGATAAAGATAAGACTTTTTGAGTGTTTATCTCAATCTTACTGGGAGTCCAAGATTAGCAATAATCCAAAATCTATTGAAGTTAGGCTTCTATTAGGATTAGGTTTGTGATGATTATAAAAGAGAGGCATCCCCATGGGTCTAAGGTACGCATTTTATATTCTGAATAGTGAGTTAAGCACTTTTGCTATCTTTGAGAGATAACTGACTTGATTGTCGGAGTGCCCCCGGGTGGACAAACCACCGTCGAAATCTCATCTTTCTGTTACAGGTCAATCAGGCGTCATCTATTCTACCAGTACTCTCCAGTTGAATACTAATTTGGCAGTGTGATCAGAAATCTACTCACACACTTCATATAAGATTTGTAGGTAATTTTTCCTTACAATTATTGTTATCGGTGTCACTACCATCACCATTACATTATAAAAATTAAAAAATATAATTGAAACATAATAAATTTTAATTTTATAAATACCAAAAGGTTCAAGCTTCTTTCCAGTTGTCAATTGGAGTGTGCTGTTGAGCTTTCGTAGACCCACAACGGAATCTACATCAATAATCCAAACAATTTAATATCTATTTTGGCAACTTTGGCTTTTTTGACTCTTTTTTTTTGTCACATAATTTCTCTATTTTTTTACACGTTTTTTTTATAAAAAGTTAAAAAATAAAAAGTCAATTTTTAACTTACTTTCCTAAACAACATAAGGCTCACCGAACATTTCATTATTGTAAAAAATTATTTTGATCGGATATCAATAATCATTTGATTAAATCATATTTGTATTAATCATTTATTTTTAAAATTATAATTACCATTACTATAAATTTAGTCTGATGAATATTTAGGGCTGGTTTGGCCAAAAAGTTAAAAAATTACTAAAAAAGTTAAAAAGTTATCACTATTTACCAAAAAAAATATTAAAAAATTAATATACAAATATTAAAATATAAATTAATTTTTTGGCCCATCTAGGTACTGACGTGATGAACTATGTAAAACTCGTCTAGTACTATATGCCTATAAAAAATCACGTCTATCGGATATCGCTAACTACATGATCAAATCAGTTTTGTATAAAAATGGATGGTGTTATAGTTAACGGTTGACAAAAAAAGCTAACACGATCAGATAGTTATCGATATCCAATTAACGTGATTTTTTACAAACTTATAGTACTCGATGAGTTCTACACATTGATGGCTCCGATTAGAAAAACGGGACCCGTGGTAGGCTTCCACTGACCGAACAACACTATCCAATCTAAGCCCGAAAAGGAGGTAATATTTTCTTATCTACTAACCTAGCCGACTACACTGCCAATCCGTACAGCCTCCTACACTATATTCTCCTACACACCTATTTGCATTTGGGAGATGAGTTTTAGAAAAAAATTTCTAAAAAATTGTTTGGTTTGAGTTTTTCTCAAAAAATTTCCAAAATCACTTTCTCTCTCTTACACATCAATCAATCACTTTTTCTCTCTCCTCTTTCCTTCTCAATCACTTTTTCTCTCACACACATCTACTCAAATTCTCCCAAAATATCAAATCATCCCAAACTCTCAAAAAAACAACTCTCCCAAAATATATTACCAAACAAACTAAAAAAAATTTTAAACTCTCTTCCTAAATTTTTTTTCAAAAACAACTCTCCCAAAAACAAACCAAACAAACATATTTTTTTCTCAACTTTTTAGTTTAAAAAGATAAAAAGTGTACTTATTTAAGATATTCCAAACAATTTCTTAATCAGCATAATTTTTTATAAAAATAAAATATCCGACTAGATTTATATATTAAATAATTTAAATTATCGGTATAACTATAAAACTTAATAATACGATCAAATAAAGCTATTCCCATATTACAAAAATTATTTTAATTTTTAATTTTTAAATCGATCTCGTGCATATCACTAGTGCTAAGAGCCAAACCGCTAGGGCTAGCCGCAGTCTCTGACATTTCGGTGCATAGTATTCTCTTTCTCCCTTGCCCTTTTATCAGCCAGCCAACAACTCCTACCATTCATTTTGTCACCCCTCTCTCACAGAATCTCACTCTCTCCCTCTCGCGTGATTATTGAATACTTTTGGCAGTATTACGTGGTGCTATTGCTATATATATTATGGAAAATGTTTGAGGGCCCGAAATACTGTTGGCTCGAATGCCCCGAATGCCCAAAACGACGTCGTTTTGGGCATTCCGTTTTTTTTTTCTTTTCTTTTTTCTTTTTTTCCGCCATTGTTGAGCCATTGTTGACCTCTGCAACTCTGAGTTGCGGAGGAAGAGGAAGAGGGAGAGAAAGAGAGGGAGAGGAAGAGGGAGAGAGAGAGGTCGCCTGCGTCGATCGCCGATCGCTGTCGATCGCGTGTGCCGTCGATCGCCTGCGCCGATCGCCGTGGATCGCGTCGGCCTCCGCCGATCGCGTCCTCCTACTCCGATCGCGTCTTCCTTCTCCGTTTTTTAGGCCCCTTCCAGTCCTTCCTCCCCCTCCTCCTCCTCCTCCTCCCCCTCCTCCCCCTCCCCTCCCCCTCCTTCGTCCTTCGTCTTCCTCGTATCTTCTGCTGAAAAGAAAAAAAAAAAAAAAAAATTAGGGCCATTCGGGGCGCCCGTTTTCGGGCCCCCTAGCATTACTGATATATTATTATGATTAATAAAAAAATAAAATATTATAATTTTATATTAAATAATTTTAAAATATAAAATAATTACTGCGTGTTCATAATAACTAAAAATAAGTGAATAAAAAAGAAAAAATAAAATAAATAAAAAATAAGAAAAATAAAAAAAGAAAAGAAAAGAAGGAATGTAGGGTTATAGAAGGGTGAGTAAGAAAAGAAAAAAATAAAGAGAGTAATGTGAAAAAGTAAAAAATGTATTATATAACCCTTATTTTATAGTTTGAAAAGGTCTAAATTATTCAAGTATCTTAATAAAATAAAAATATATTGAATATTTAGGTGTTATTTGGGATGATCTAAATAAGTATATTTTTTATTTTTTTATAAAAAGATGTGTAAAAAAGTAGAGAGGTGATGTGATAAAAAAAGAATAAAAAAATAGATTATTTTTGAATTACCAAACTTGACCTTAAAATTTTTTTTATTTTATTTTGTAAATATAATAAATAATAATTGATAAGGAAACATAAATATATGGGGTATGTTTGGTTTGTGTTTGAGAGATGTGTTTTAGAGATAAAAAGTACGAAAATATGTTTGGTTTGGTTTTTTGGGAAATTTGTTTTGGAAAATTGTTTTGAGAGAGAGTTTTGGAAAAAGTGATTGATTTGATGTGTGTGTGAGAGAGATTTGTTTGGAAAACTTGTTTGGTTTGTGTGTTTTGGGAAATTTTTTTGGAAAAATTTGTTTGATTTGATTACTTTTGAAAACTTATTTGTAGAGAAAATTTTCGAAATTTTTTTCAGAAACACAGACCAAACGAACCCATGATATTTTGGAGATATCTACCGTAATAATTCTCCCTCGCCCTCTATCTCGAAACAGACAGACAGAGAGCCCTTCTTTTCCTCATCCTAATCACTTTAAAATATCAAGCTTGAAGGTATCTCGAAAAAGCTGCTCACTTTTCTAACTTCCCAAAAATTCTCTCCACCAAACACACCTCAATACCATCCCACCTCCCCCACTCAAATCTCGCCTCCAAAAATGGCCGAAACTTCCGTTGAATCCCTCCTCCCTACTGTCACAGAGACAGAGACACCCCTACCGCCGGCGGCAGTGGCGGAGTCTGAGATACCGGTAAAACCTGAGGCTACTGTAGTAGAAGTAATTGAATCGGAGAAACCAAAGCCAATCGACCCCCAAAAAGTCCCTCAATCGTTGATTTCGTTCAGGGAAGAGAGCAATAGAGTTGCAGATCTTTCGGATTCCGAGAGAAAGGCTCTTGAAGAGTTCCGGTTTCTTCTTCAGGAAGCTTTGAACAAGCATGAGTTCACCTACCCGCCTCCTCCAGCGGCGGCCAAAGTGGAAGAGATTCCGGCCAAACCCACTTCTGATACTGCACCAAAACCTCCGGATACTGAAACCCACATCTCAGAAGAATCAGGGATTGTCAAAGAAAAGTCACCTGAATCAGTGGTTGTAGAGAAAGAGACCGTTGAGACTTCCAAGACTGAGATTTCTGATTCCCCACCCGATGAGGTTTCGATTTGGGGCGTGCCGCTGCTCAAGGACGATAGAAGTGATGTGATTCTACTGAAATTCTTACGAGCCAGAGATTTCAAGGTGAGGGACGCACTTGCAATGCTCAGGAACACAATCCTTTGGAGGAAAGAGTTCAATATCGATGCCCTAATCGATGAGGACCTCGGCGAAGATCTCGAAAAGGTTGTGTTCATGCACTGTTTCGACATGGAAGGACACCCTGTGTGTTACAATGTGTATGGTGAGTTTCAGAACAAGGAATTGTATCAGAAAACATTTGCTGATGAGAAGAAGAGGATGAGATTCTTGCGGTGGCGAATTCAGTTCCTGGAGAGGAGCATTAGGAAGCTTGATTTCAGTCCTGGTGGTATTTCTACTCTTTTTCAAGTTAGCGATCTCAAGAACTCGCCCGGCCCTGCAAAGAGGGAGCTTCGAATAGCCACCAGACAGGCTCTACAGTTGCTTCAGGACAATTACCCTGAATTCGTTGCCAAACAGGTATAATACTCATTATTCCTCTTTGTTTATTGCTTGTAATTGTTATCTGTATCACTATTGTTAATGTAATTTTGATTGATTGGTAGAATGAATGTTTGGCGATTCCATTTCGTCCCATTTTTAGGCTCATTTGGAGGATGGGTAGATATCAAATGAAGGGATTTGAAGTTGAATTTTATAAAATTGTAAGAAGATTAGTTATTGAAAGCAAGGATGGGCCTAGAGAGGATTTAAAAAATACTCTTTATTATAGTAGTATTTGTTACAGTTCTCCACATATTATAGAGACTCGCCCCCTCTACGGTTTTATTCTTTCACAAATTTTAAGTGTCGATCACTCTATATATGTGAAACATAGGATCAAAATATAACATCAAAAAATGGACAAGATATAATAAAAGAAATTAATTTCTTATAACTAGTCTTAATTAGAAGTCCTAGTTTCTAAAGAATAAACTAATCTATCAGTTAGATATGTGATCACGTTCATTGAGAAAGACATAGTACTCAATTCTATCAAAGACATTTTTAATAATATGATATGAAAGAGTGTTGAGCACAACAACTCAAGATGTCTCACTTTAATATATAGATTGTTTTATAATTGCTATCATTTTGTAACTAAATATAGATACAAAAATTATGTTATTTATGTATATTTTTATCTTATTTTTACATTTTATACTAGTAGAAATTGATATTGTAATCAATAGTTTCTTTTTAAAAATTTTGTTAGTATATATATGTTCACCCCCTATGTGAAAATTCTGGGTCTGTCCCTGATTGAAAGTAGATGATAACTCTAAAGTGAAGGATTGAAAGTGTGTTTCATGTATTTGAAATCCATCATTGTAATGCTCTTAAATCCATTATTGATATCCAAATGTAAGGTTCCTTTAGATTTATGGATTTGACATCAATAATTCGAGGAGCATAACCTTTTAAGTCAATGTAATATTTTAGAATCTTTTAGTGGTTTAAATCAATCTGCTTATTTTGATGTAAAATGTCTTCTTGTTGTTTTGTTTGTTAAGGTGTTCATCAACGTTCCTTGGTGGTATCTGGCATTTTATACAATGATCAGTCCGTTCTTGACCCAAAGGACCAAAAGCAAGTTTGTATTTGCTGGTCCATCAAAAACTGCAGAAACTCTTTTCAAGTTAGTAAAGCTTTCTATTTCATTTGTTGGATTGGAAATCTAATTTATCACTGGCCATTCTCTATTTCTACTGTTGGATTTAATTGGTTTGCATCCAATTGGTGAAACAGATACATATCTCCAGAACAAGTACCGATTCAGTATGGTGGCCTAAGTGTAGATTTCTGCGATTGCAACCCTGAATTCAGCATTGATGATCCAGCCACAGAGATTACTGTTAAACCTGCAACGAAGCAAACTGTCGAGATCCAAGTAAACGAGGTCCATTTCCAACATACTTTGTTCTTGTAATTGTTAGTTGGTTGGTTGGTTGCCTGTGTTTTACTTTAGCTGATATACCTGTAATTACTGCATATATATTCTCTGTAGTAATAGACATGTTCATTGTTACTATTAGTAATTGAGGATAATTTACCTGCAGAAATGTATTATTGTTTGGGAGCTACGGGTGGTGGGCTGGGAAGTGAGCTACAGTGCTGAGTACGTGCCTAATGCTGAAGGTGCATATACAGTGGTCATACAAAAGGCAAAGAAGATGGCCCAAACTGATGAACCAGTGGTTTGTAACAGCTTCAAAATCAGTGAACTTGGCAAGATTGTTCTTGCTGTTGACAACTCCACCTCAAAAAGGAAGAAGCTTGTTTACAGGTTCAAGGTCAAACCTTTCTGTGATTGAAGACCTTGAACCACTACAGGTGCTTTTGATTTAACTTCCAGCGGGGCAGTATGAGTTCCCCAATCTCATAATAATACTTGAAGATGTATTGGTTTGTTGTGTTAGTAAGTGGCAAGAGAATTTATTTGGTGTTTAAATTCAGAATTTTTGGGGGGGGGGCCATTTAAATATTTCTCTGCCTTATTATTGGTTCATAATCTGTCCTTGTTTCGGTTGGAGTGCATTGCTTGTGGTGGTTGGCGCATGATTTGAATTTGACTTGGGTCTGTGAGGCTTGGAAGAAGTGTGTAGCGTAGGGGCTAATGAAGGATGTATCTGAAGGAAGGGTATCTGCATTTTGAGAAATGTTGTTGTAAAACTTGTGTCTATTTTTGCGCTGGGGTGCTTTGCTTTGTATATTTTCCACGACTGGATGTCTTTTTATATGAATCTTTTTGATATTATATGTTTGTACTGTTGCAAATGTACATTTACAACAGTGCCTTCTTGTTTTGTGTCTCATTTGTTTATTACATCTTTGTCTATACCATTGTCTCCAACATTCTTTAATATCTATTCAAATTTCAAAGATTGTCTAAATTGGGATGTAAATCACGCCCCTTTTACTCACTGTGTATTATTATTTTTAAGTCTTTAATATTCATTATCTAGTCATCTTTTTGGGAGGTTCTTGTTTTACACCTTCACTGGTGCTACCTGTTGAAAGGCATCGACAGCTTAGACTGTCTTACATTGCTGTATATTCATCTCACACCTTCTAGATTAGTATTTTTCGGCCTTACCAGTCCATCGATTTACACCTGGGAAGTGCACAAAACACAGAACCAGTCAATAGAATCTCCTCTCTTCATTTATTTGCTTACAACTTGTGATTAGACTATTGGAACATTTTTTACCCATTATGATTCCATAATTCTCTTTTGTTTTTATTTCATGCTCGGCCCTTTTGTTTATTCGTCGCTGTTTTTTCTTCATCTCTACTTTTTCTAAGCATCAAGCCCAAATGCTCAAGAAGTTAGGTTTTTTAATTATTCTCTATTTTTGCTCACATATCTTGGTGAAGACCATCATTGCTACATTTTGAAGTTAATTTATGACCTAGCTGATATGACTTTGCCATCACATTGTTTTCATTGACAAAGACTGTTATCCATCAGATAACAATTGTTTGAGAAGTATGACCTCACTATGGTGGAGTTTTGCCATTCTACTAGTGGTTTATTTTGCTCTTCTTGGTTATTATATTATATTATATTATATGCTACTTTAATTGAACTCTTGGTAGATGGAACCTAATATTGTTTTGCTTTCAAGAAAAGGGTGGACCGTCGTTATTGTAGTTGGTATTCTAGATGTAATTGCATGCAGAGTCAAATACCATGGGAGTGTTGCTTTGATTTGATCCAGTTTGTCTCATAGGCGGCTTCATTAAATATCAATTTGTTTAGATTTAGCTTTCTATGAATAGGTAATTTTAGCTTCCTTGTGATTTTATTGTTTCTTAGAGGTTACTGAGTTATGATAGATCACTTTGAAACCATAACTGGGGTTGCTTTGCATACTACTGTTTCCAAACTGTTGTTTATATATAGAGTGAAATCCATGTGGCATTTATATGTTATATGTTGTATTGTTTGTTTTGAAAAATGTCATAATATTAGGTATTTGTGCTTATTATTTAAGGTAGGGCTGCAAATGAATTGAATTATTTATGAACAAGTTTGGTTCGATTCGTTAAGGGCTCGGCTCGGCTCGGCTAGGTTCGTTTAGTAAACGAGTCGAGTTCGAGTTCGAATATTAAACTCGTTTAATAAACGAGCCGAGTTCGAGCTTGCATAAGCTCGACTCGTTTATATTTATTTAAATTATATAATAAATATATTATTGATATATTAAATAATATATAAATAATAGTATTAATACATTATTTATATATTAAATAGTATTTTTATTTAAATAATATTAAAAAAAATTATCGAGCCAAGTCGAATCGAGTTCGAGTTTTATTAATATTAATGAGCTGAGCAGAACTCGAATTCAGTTCCTTATAGAGCCGAGCTTGAACTGAATAAACGAGCTCGATAAGTAAATGAGCTCGGGCTCGGCTCGGCTCGGCTCGGCTCGGCTCGATTTGTTTGCCGCCCTAATTAAAGGTGAAGAAGTAGTATACCATAAAATTTGTGGTGACTCGGTAGTATAGGGTTCTCTCTTTTAGGTTGTTTGTTCGACTTTAAAACCTAATTTTTATTGTTCATTATTAATTTTAATATAAAATAGAATGTGATACAATATGAGAATTTCTTTTTTTAGGTATAAATAAGAGAATGATTGATTGAATGGAAGTAGGGTTAAGTATAAAAATAGGGGGATTTATTTATAAATCTTTTTTAGAGGTGTTTTATTCCAATAAGTCCACAAACTATTCTTGTACCCTAATTAGTTCCATATAGTTATAGCTTTATTCCATGAGGTCATTTTTTCCTGATTTAGATTTTTTGTTGGATTATTATACCCTTATTTTACTTTATGCATATGTATTACACACAAAATAAGATATACATGTTTTTTCATATTTTGCTCTTTTTGACATATATGTTTTCCATTTTTTGCTCTTTTTGTTTTAGCAATTTTGCATGATCACTGTGTGTTGGGAATTCAGTGGGATACGATTATGAGATCGTATTCATCTCTTCATTGAATGTCGAATCAAATTTGATTCAGTCAAAATCGACGGTGGCGCGACAGTCACAATCGGTGAAGGTAGAGACAGTGATGAACGGGATACGATTATAAGATCGTATTCATCTTTTCATCGAATGTCGAATCAAGTTTGATCCAATCGAAATCGACGGTGGCGCGACAGTCACAGTTGGTGATGAGCTACAGCGATGTTGTTTCGTTTCCATCTTTATTTCTATTTATGTTTCTAGTTTTACTCTGTGTGGACTTCTTTGAAAGTTTGAGAGATGGATGTTGAAATTATGAGGAGTAAGGTCTCTGGTATAGTAATGGGGCTTTCTTTGTAGAGAGGGGAGATAGGTTTGGTTTGATTTGGATTGGCAGAATTCTAGGAATTATTGAAGATAAAGATAAAAATGAAGATGATGAGAAAGAAGATATGGGTGATGATTTTTTATTTTTTGAGATGTTGAGATTTTTTGAATTCCTGATTTTGTTGCTGCTATTGATTTTGATTTTTTTATTGTTGGATTTCAATTTAGTAATAATTTTTTGAGATTGGTAATGTGTCTCATATACAAATGATGTGAATGTTCATATCATTAATCAGTGTTAATATTCACATTAATTTGAAATAGAAAATTTTCATTGTGTTGTCGATCGGTGTTCATATTTAAACACCTATATAATCTTGAATGGTAAATATGTTTTCACTGTGTTCATTACTACTGTGACAAGATGATGTTAAGGTTCACATTAGTATTGGCGCGACAGTCATAGTCAGTGATGAGCTTCAGTGATGTTGTTTTGTTTCCATTTCTATTTCTATTTCTATTTATGTTTCTAGTTTTACTCTGTGTGGACTTCTTTAAAAGTTTGAGAGATGGGTGTTGGAATTATAAGGAGTAAGGTCTCTCGTATAGTAATGAGACTTTTCTTTGTAGAGAGGGGAGGTGGGTTTGGTTTAATTTGGATTGGTAAGATGAAGATGAAGATGATGAAGATGAAGATGTGGGTGATGATTTTTTATTTTTGGAGATGTTGAGAATTTTTGGATTTATGATTTTATTGCTGCTATTGATTTTGATTTTTTATTGTTGGATTTCAATTTAGTAATAATTTTTCGAGATTGGTAATGTGTCTCATATACAAATGATGTGCATGTTCATATCATTAATCAGTGTTAATATTCACATTAATTTGAAATAGAAAATTGTTATTGTGTTGTCAATCGGTGTTCATATTTACACACCTATGTAATCTTGAATGGTGAATATGTTTTCATTGTGTTCATTACTACTGTGACAAGGTGATGTTAAGTTCACATCAACATTGGTGTGACAATCACAGTCGGTGACGAGCTTCAGTGATGTTGTTTTGTTTCCATTTCTATTTCTATTTATGTTTCTAGTTTTACTTTGTGCGGACTTCTTTGAAAGTTTGAGAGATGGGTGTTGGAATTATGAGGAGTAATGTTTCTGGTATAGTAATGTGGTTTTCTTTGTAGAGAGAGGAGGTGGGTTTGCTTTGATTTGGATTAGTAGAATTCTAGATATTGTTGAAGATGAAGATAAAGATGAAGATGATGAAGAAGAGGATGTAGGTGATGATTTTTTATTTTTTGAGATGTTGAGATTTTTTGGATTATTGATTTTGTTGCTGCTATTGATTTTGATTTTTTACTGTTGGATTTCAATTTAGTAATCAGTGTGTTTGGTTTGAATTTTTTGAATTAATTTTTTGAAAATTAAGTTTTTTATTTTTTATTATATTTTATTTTATTTGTTTTGATGAATATTTTTAAAATTTTAAGCATTTTTTTTTTACTTTTTTAGATGCATGATGTATCTAAAAAAAATAAAATATTTGTGAAAAAATATTTTAAAAAATTAATAAATACATAAAAATACGAAAAATGTACTGATTTTTTGTATTTTTTTTTAAAAAATTTGGTATTTACTGAATTTTTAAAGATTTTTTCTCAAAAATTATACTTTTTAAATATATTTATGTTAAGTGTGTCTAAAAATTAAAAAAATTACTTGAAATATTAAAAAAATTCAATAAAAACAAAAAAATATGAAAAACAAAAACATAGAGGGTATGTTTGGTTTGAGTTTGGGAGATGAGTTTGGGAGATAAAAAGTACGAAAAGTTGTTTGGTTTGGTTTTTTTGGAAAGATGTTTTGGAAAATTATTTTGAGAGAGAGTTTTGGAAAAAGTGATTGATTTGATGTGTATGAGAGAGAGATTTGTTTGGAAAACTTGTTTGGTTTACAAGTTTTGGAAAAAAATTTTGGAAAAATTTGTTTGGTTTGAGTTTTTCTGAAAACTCATCTGTAGAGAAATTTTCCCAAAAATTTTTGGGAAATTCAAACCAAACGAACCCAGAATTTTTTGAAAAGTGTTTTTAGAAAACTCAAACCAAACAAAGTGAATAATTTTTTGAGATTGGTAATGTGTCTCATGTACAAATGATGTGAATGTTCATATCATTAATCAGTGTTAATATTCACATTAATTTGAAATAGAAAATTGTCATTGTGTTGTCAATCGGTGTTCATATTTACACACTATATAATCTTAAATGGTGAATATGTTTTTACTGTGTTCATTACCACTGTGACAATGGGCTGTTAATGTTCACATGAACATTGCATTAAATCACACAACCACAAGTCTCAATTTTTATTTTGGATACAAACATAATGTAAATGTTCACATTGGAACATACGAATTTGAAGGTTCACATGAATTTTTGAATATAGATAAAACCATGGTTTCAAAGTGTTAATTACCATTTTGGAATGGTGATATTAAAAATCATATCAAAACTGCATTGCCCAAAAATCATATTAAGCTAATGATTATGTGTACACAATTGTAAACCAGCTGAAGTAATGTGAATGTTCACATTGATTTTATAATCTCAAAAAATATGACAATATCAACATTGCAATAACCACAAACCATCATTTCTATGTGTACACAAACATGAAGTATACATTTATGCATAATCAAATTATTGATATGAGTGTTAACATCACGAATAAAATATCAAATAAATTAGTTTAGTCACATGAAACTAATAGTTATCTGTACATAATTATAAAGTAACAGAAACCAATGTGAATATTAATATTGACTTTGTAATAACAAACATTATGATAACATACCAGTGTACCTTATTAGGCACAACCAAAATAACTAATTTTGGTTCTTTTGTTTAATCAATATATATTCCAATATTTTTACAAAATTGCAAAGGATGTGAAGTTCGCATCCACTGGTAGTGGATACATTGGTTTTGGACGTAAATCATGGATTTTGCATCGGAAAAAACTATAATATTCATATCAATAATAGTTTTTGGCATGCTTGTATGGTTTCAACGCGCGTACGATGACATCATCAAACTTCATGCATTTGGCGTAGTTGATTTTAGCGTTCATCAATACATCAAATAATATCCAAAATAGAGTTTGCTTCAAGCAGTTCAACTGAGCTTCTGAGAACTTAGTGCTCGTCATCAATTTAATTAAGCTTGTAATATTTGATCGGTGGTAGTTAACACAACGCATGTCGATGTGGGTGCTCCTCTCTGTCGGCACATTATCATCTTTAACATGGTAATCCTCTCTATTCCTCTTTGTGCGAAATTTAGGACAACATTTGCTACATAGACATGCACATTAGTGAGTGTCTATATGAACATTCAAATTGTTAACATCACAAAAGCAATTAAACTTAAACCAGCAATTAAGGTTCACATCAAAATCGAACTACAATTAGAAAACACTTTATTAGTTGAAGGTTAGCTTGACGTGATTGTTCACAATATATCATACAAATAGCTACATGCACAACAATCATATAACAAATTTATTCATAGCATAGGCCACTAAGACATCACCAACATATCATTGATTTCAAAGTATATCATATTGATAAGAACATAATTTCTCAACACAAAGGAAACATTTACATACTATCTCAATAGTAACATTCACGTAACCATATTGATTAAACCCATGTAAGAATTATTTTAGCAATAAGAATAATGTGAATGTTGATATTTACATGAGCCATATTGTGAATAATGTTAAACTTTAGAAAAATCTAATTAAGCCATAATTATAGCAACACAAAACCATTATGTTTAAAATAAAAATGGCCTGTATAGTGTCAATATGCACAGAAATACTTTGAACAATATGAATATTCACACAAATTATTGAGAGTACAAAAATGAGAATAAACCACATAATCAAATACCATATGATATGAATGTTCACAGCCATTAATGGGGGGGTGGTCAATTTAAGCCGATTGGGAATGTCCACATCAGAATAACATACAACAACAATAATAATAACAACAACTGAAACAAGTGAGTTGGTCCACAATTGTGTTTTCATGTGAATGTTCACTACCATTAATAACCAATAACAACTATTACTGTAATTTTTTTCATGAAAAAAAATCAAATAATTAGAGGTGACGGGTTCACAGTCAATCATGAATAGTATTAATAACAACAATTGCACGATTAAGGAAATAACAACAATAATATGAGCTTCTACACATTATATGAATAGAATTAAGGGATATGTGTAGAAATCCACATTGGTGCAAATTCAGGAAGAGTTTTAGGGTTTGTATAGAAAATAGGTGATGAATACTTACGTTTGGTGACCATTTCGATGGTTTGGTTGCCACAATTGGTCGGCAATGGTGATTTTGGCGAAGATGGAGACGACAATAGCGATTTTGGCAAAGAACGGCGCAAAGACAATGAACATCGCGATGGGACAATGAGAGGGAAAACAGGGGGTTGATGACTAGGGTTTAGGGTTTGGAATTTTTTGAGAGAGAGAGAGAGAGAGAGAGAGATTATTATTTGGTTTAAAGATGATGAACGTAGGTTTTGGCTTGAGGAGCTTTTCGTCTTTATATAATGAGTAGAACTTAATGGAATAATCTAAAACATTTTGAGTTGTATAGAATAGAAGATTTACTAAAAAAGCTCCCATAAAAATATAAGGTGAAGAAAATGAGAATAAAATAATGTTTTTTTATTTTTATTTTTATGATAACGTAATGCATATGGTAATGACGTGGAATATCCAAAGATATTATAATTTGTATTTTTTTTTTTACAACTTTAGGTACTTTTTTTATTATTTTGAATAAAGATATAATAGTAATAAAAAAATCATTAAATTAAAATGCCCAACTAAAATTTCAGAATGCATTTATAGCCTCTCATGCACTTGCCAACTGGATCACAGATTTTTGCTATAATAGACAAACCAACACGACTTGTCCAATTGGCCAGAATTAATCGAGGTTAGTAATTCGAATATCTTTTTATTCTTTGTATATTTATTAGGACTTTCTCTTTCATTTTAAGAGTTTCTTTATATCGATTATATATATAGTGTTTGATTTTCATCACTATTTTAATTCATTGCATTTTATTGTAATATCTTATACAAATTGAATAATAATAAAGACATTAAAGGCAGAGGGGGCAAGAAATTGTTGCCCAGTTAGCTTGGTGGTGTTTGGGCTTCAAAGAAATTAATTCCAAAGTTGACCAACCTGGTCCAATGACAATGTGGTTTTTGAAAGATCATTTGTTATTCTTTTGCGGCATGGGTAGATATTGTTAACGTGTTAGCTTATGTCACATGTCAAGAATTAAAAATAATAATAATTGTATATAATAAATAATTTTTTAAAAATGCAATCTTAAGATTGGTGGGCTTGTTCTGGAACAGCCTTCGTTCGGAGGACAGGTTTGGATTAACAGTTAAAAGCACCATAGATGGGCTGGTCCAGGTCCAGGATTGGTTCCATATCATGTCAATGAGACTACATTTTTTGATGATTAGAATCTTCAGGGAGAACCCGCAATGCGGATGGCTGGTTTTAAAATTTAAAAACTATTTTGAGGTGATTTTTTAACTAAAATTTGAAGTGGAAAAAAACAGAAACAAAAAAGTGTTTGGAAATGATTTTTTATTTTTATTTTTTTTAAAAATGTGTAAAAATTAGAAAAAATTGGAAGAACTTTTTACATTTTTGTATGATTTTTTAGCTTTTTAATTTTTGACTTTTCATAGTGATTTTTTTAATTTTTTTTAAAAAACTTTTTAATTAAATTGGTCTATTGTAAAACGTAGCCGTGTCCACGCTATTTTGATAATCCCCTCATAAAAAAAAATTAAAAGATGTAGCTACTTGAAATTAATTAAACATGTTAAGATTAAACATATTTTAAAATCGAAGCAGCTTGTCTCCAGTTCTTAATCAGACTAGATGGTATTGTTTGGCTCGTGGAGGCCCATCACGGGTTCTATTTTGATAATCCGAACCGTTCAATATGTAAAAGTCGTCGAGTACTATATGCCTGTAAAAAATCACGTTAATTGGATACCGAGAGCTATCTCATCTTATCAGTTTTTTTGTCAACCGTTAATTTATTCACCGTTCATTTTTTTTTATACAAAACTGATTTGATCACATAGCTATCGATATCCGATCAATATGATTTTTCATAAATAAATAGTACTCGATGAGTTCTACACATTGAACGGTTCAGATTATTAAAACGAGACTCATGGTGGACTCTACAAGCCGAACAATATTGTCGAATCTAATTAAGGACCAGAGGGAAGCCGTTCTTTTAAAATTCATTAATTTCGTGAACTTTAGAGCATCTCCAACGCTTACTCAAAATTTTCACCAAATCTGAGTCAAAAAGTATCCATTTCATCAAATTTGATAACAGATGCTCCAACGATTCACCAAATTCTCAAACTTGTCCCGGGACAACCGGGTGGTCGACCGGCCGGTTGACCGGTTTGCACAAAATTTTTTTTTTTTTTTTTTTTTTTTGAATTTTTTGAACCTTTTTTTTTGAACTTTTTGAACTTTTTTCGGGACGACCGGGTGGTCGACCGGCCGGTCAACCGGCCGGTCGACCGGTTAGGCAAAAAATTTTTTTTTTTTTTTTTTTTTTGAATTTTTCGAATTTTTTGCTGAACTGTTTGAACCTTTTACGGGTTGACCGGTTGGTCAACCGGCCGGGCAACCGGTTGGTCGACCGGGTCCTCCTCTCCAACGGTCCGGAACAGTGTTTTGATGAATTCATTATTTCGTCCTCAATCTGATGAAACATTTGCTGAAAACTCAATCTGATATCACGTTTGGTGAACCGTTGGAGCTGTGAACAGTAGCCTTTTCATCAAAATTTAAATTTGATATCAGTTTTGATTAACCATTGGAGATGGTCTTAGGTCATCAACTTTACACATATAGGTAATGCGCAATGCGGACTACTATGTCTGATTTTAAAATTTAAAAACTATTTTGAGGTGATATTTTAACTAAAATTTGAAGTTAAAAAAAAAATTGGAAATGATTTTTTTTTTTTTTTTTACGAAAAATGTGTAAAAATTAGAAAAAATTGGAAGAATTTTTTACATTTTTGTATGATTTTTTGGCTTTTTAATTTTTGACTTTTTATAGTGATTTTTTTTTTTTAACTTTTTGATTAAATTAGGCTTCGTTTGGCAACCTTCTGTTTTAGTTAAACAGTTACTATAAGTTGTCATATCATTCTCTATTTGATCCAACTGGTTATAACCAATGACTGAAGGCATCTGTCTTCCAATAAAAATTATTTTTTTTTAAAAAAAGTGAATAAATATTTTAATTTTATTTTAATTAGTTGCATGACATGACATTTCTAAGCAAAACAAAGGAGTACAATAGTTGAACTGGGGTCAAGAGTAGTAGATTGGATCTCCAAAATCCTTGTTATTGGGTCAAGAATTGTGGTGAGCCTCCTGGTCAAAGAGTCGTTAAGGATGGTTGGGGTTGTGTTGGGTCCATCAATCAAGCAAACAAAGACCTCTCTCTGCATTTTGCATGCAAACATGCTTTGTTGGGTTGCAGAAACAAACATGTGAACAAGAATGGAGGGACATCCCAACCAGCTCAACCTACCCCATGTCAGTCATTGTTCCCTCCTTCCCCTTTCAAATAAATAAAACAATTATTTCAGTTTCTAAATTTAATTTAAATAAATTACACTGACCTTTTTAAAAAAATAATAATAAATCTCATAATTTTAACATAATTACATTGATATTTCTTTTAATAAGATTAAATGAATCAAAACTAATCCCATTGGTGCAAAAATACAATTATAAACAACGTAAAATATATATTTTCATACAAAAGATATGACGATATCATTTTTTCGTATATGGATTCGCATCTGTCATCACCACAATTATGAAATTTTGAAGAGAAAACTTAAACATCATAAATAAAAAAATTTATCTTTTACATATCAAATAATTTATTTTAATTTGACTAATTTTTTTAAATACATTTTTTTTTTCAATTTAATATTCAATTTTTAGTTTTCAATTTTATAAACTACCTTATAATCCAATGGTAGAAGGAATCCCAAAGTGGAATTTATCAAAAGGAACATAAGTTGTATGAAAAAAGGTTTATTATTGTTTGATGACTAGGTTATCCCTAAGCATTCTTGGTATTGTAAGTATGAGAAACAATTATAATGTTGGTATTGTTATCATCAATTGTTGTACTAGTCCATGACATTAACTTGAATTGAATTTGGGTGGGAATCAATGCCACGTGGAAATGAAAAATCATAAAAAATTATTTACACAATTGAATTGGAATTAGAGTTGTGATGAGGAGAAATTTGCCTTTTACTTTTCTTGGGGATGTGGGTACCAACCACGTTAAAGCTTTGTTTGAGAAAATGAATTCCCATTTCAACTTTGAGAGACAAAAAGTACATATTGATTAGAACATGGGGTTGAAGGGGGGAGGTGTTTGTTGTTGGCAATAATCATACTTATCTTTCTACAAAAAAAAAAAAAAAAAAACATTTATGTACTATTTATTTTTTTACATTCAAATTTTAATCTTTTACTTTTTAAACTTTAAATCTTTAATTTTTTTAATTAAAATTCTCAAATTTTAAATTGAGCACAATTCTAACTTTCTATCAATTTAGGAGAAAATTAAATATTTATAATATCGTATGATATTAATTGTTAAAATTAATAGTTCAAGTAACAAAGTAACCTGAATAACAGAATTTAACATAACAAAATAACAAGTGATGAAATGAAAGAATTTTAAGTTTAAAATAACAAAATTTAACAAACCATGACAATTTGAAATCCTAACTTTCTAAATTTCCATAATTTTCATGTTTTGTGGAAAATAAAGCAACTTAAATTAAAGTAACAATAATCATGACAAAATCAAAAACTCATCCTAAAAAAGAAGCAGAGAAAGAAAACAAAAAAAGAAACAGAAACAAAAATCAAGAACTATACTTAACGGGCGACTCTCCATTTCTTTGCTATATATGTATATATATTTTGTTCAACTGGTAATAGAATGTTTATAAGCATCAATAGAATTACATTAAAATGAATTATCAATAATGTAAAAAAATTCAATATTGTTTATTTGCTGGTTCAACACCAACCACCATTGCATCATTGTCTTCTAATAAGAAATAAATAAGTTACAAAATTTTTTTATAAAAAATAATAATTAATTTTTGTGTCTGACAAAAATAATCTTTAGATTTTTCAAATGAAAATTTAAAAAGTGACCAACTCAACTATTATAGTTGATTCATTTCTTCGTTATCGAATGGTGTGAAATCTCTCCCTACAAAGGTTCACAAATAAGTAAAAAAATTACGGCTGTGTTTGTTTAAGGGGGATGCACCAATAAATCTCAAATTAATAACTTATACATTGTTTAGTCCTAAAAGTTTTCTTATAGACTGAAAGGTTCCATTACAATATTTCAAACATCAGATTAATATTTCAAACATTAGATTTCAAATATCTAATGTTCATCAGATTTCAATAATGTTTGAAATTATAGGATGAATGTTTCAAACATTAGATTTCAAACATCTAATATTCATCAGATTTCAATAAATTTTGAAATTTAAAATGAAACATCAGATTCATTTACATCATGAACATTATGATGATGTATAAAATGGGACTAAATAGAACATAAGAAAACTTTTAAGACTAAATGGTTCAACTTTTCAGAAACTAAGATTTATGGGTAAATTTTCCTTTGTTTAATCAAAGAATTGGAGAGCAAAAAAAAAGAGAAATTGGCTAATTGCTTTCTAACTTAGGATTTCCTAAAATTCAGACAAACTACTACTCCTTTTTAAAAAAAGTAAAGAAAAAATTTAAGAATCTCACCTTAGTTATTCATAAATGTACCATAATTTTATTTTATTTTTAAAAATATTTATAGAAAAGATGTATTGAGAATCATATTATTATTTAAAATTTGATAAAAGAAAAAGAAAATCCAAAAAATAAAACCAGCCCCAAATAAGAATCTAAACATTATTGGTGGTGGGGGCTGCCTGGTTGTATATGTTAAAAATAAAGGTGACATTTGACCCTGGGGATTGATGATGAGCCAAAAACAACAATCAATAACTTTACTTTTTAATTAATTAATTAATTTATTTAATTAAGATAAGATGGGTGAAGAGAATGATTAGGAACCAACCTTTATCACTTAATCCTTTTGAATGTATGTTGTTTCAGTATAAAAATAAGTGTTTTGTTGAGGGATATTCGTTTTGAAAGTTGTTCTACTAATTAAAAAGAAAATTATATTCATATATATATATACACATTATAACATTGTGGTAGTAATATCAATTTTGTAAATAAAATCATTTTTTTTTATGAATGTTTTGCTTTAAAGTAAAATATTTATATTAATCTACATTATTCTATATAAATTTGTATATTTATATTTGTATATCATTTCGTTACTTAAAATACATCTACATTCTCTTCTAAATTAAGTAGTCTATACATTTAGAGCACTTATTAAAAGAAGTTGAAAAGTTATAAAGTGAATTACACTGACTTGTCTAGATTAATTGAATAAATTATTACTAATTTTGATATAATTATTTCGTTCTCTTTTAAATATAAATTGCATAATATTTTAGTCTATTTAGTCATTGAAACATCTATTTTACTTTTCATTATAATTATGTACAAAAAAATCATTAATGTCAAAATACTAATATTTCATGTGTAAATAATACATTCTATTAAGAGCATCTCCAACGGTTCGCCTAATTTTTCACCAAATCTGAGTAAAAAAATGACTATTTTCTCAATCTGATACAGAATGCTCCAATGGTTGATTTTCATCAAATCTGCGCCAGGGACAACCGGCTGGTCGACCGGTAAGGCAAAATTTTTTTTTTTTTTTGAATTGTTTGAACCTACTTATTTGAACTCTTTGAACCTTTTAATGGTCGACCGGTAAGGCAAAAATATATATATATATATATTTTTTTTTGCATTGTTTGAACCTACCCATTTGAACTGTTTGAACCTTTTAGTGGTCGACCGGTTGGTCAACCGGCCGGACAACCGGCTGGTTGACCGGTTCGTCTCCTCCAACAGTCACAAATAGTGATTTGCTGAAATCTGTATCATGTTCTCAGTTTGATGATTTTTTTGTTCAATTCTCAATTTGATACCAGTTTGGTAAAACCGTTGGAGCTTCAAAAAGTACATTTTTCACCAAATTTCAAATTTGATGCCAAGTTTGGTGAACCGTTGGAGATGGTCTAAGAGAAAGAAAATAATTAAGCCTCCGTTTGGGAAGTGAGTTGGCTTTTTGGCTTTTTGACTTTTTTGACTTTTTTAGCTTGGGCTAAAAAGCTTGGGCTAAAAAGCTTGGTTTGGGAAGGACTTTTTGACTTTTTGACTTTTTTGACTTTTTTTGTGAGAGAAGAGTGTAATGATTATGAGTTGGATGCGATGTTTTGTTTGTTGTGGCTAAAATGACCTATTTTGTCTTTTGTGGCTAAAATAGTCAAAAAAATCCCGTTTAGCTCTTGCCAAACGAAGCCTAAATAGGTTGTCATTTTTATTCAATACCTATACAAAAGCCAAATATCTAAAAGTAAATAAATAATTTAATAATTTTATCACATTCATTAACACCATTAAAATTATCGTTATTCTAAGAATGGTCGAATAATCTCATCTCATCAAAAAGAAAGTAGCGTAATTTATTCGAATCAAAACCATTTAGCCTAAAACAAAAAACAAAAAAATAAAAATAAAACTTTAAGAATGAAGAGGACTGAAAAGAAAAGACGAGACAAATTTCAAAAAGAGACAGCGCAACTGTAACAGAGGTTGTGTTTTGCTTTATCTTTTCAATTTTTTTTTTGACAAAGTGCATCACATATTTTCTTCACCTTCTCTCCGTCTCTATTTAAAGTTGGTATATCTTTTGCTTTCTCTTTAATCTTTATCTCTGCAGAGAGTGCTTGACAGATATGTATTCTATGTATATGTATATTTGCTTACAACAATGCTATAGACCTCTAAAAGTAGAGCTCTAAAAGAGCTCTAATGAGTTGGCATGTCCAAAAAAAAAAAAATTTCAAGCTAAAACATCACATCAGGCTGGACCCCACACACTTCCATGTCATTAGTGCATGGTTTAGAGCTCTTATTTTAGAGCTCTCAAGCATTTTTCATTTGCCTATGCTGTTTTAGAGGGAAAAGCCTGCCATTGGCATGCCTACAATAAAACAATACAATACAAAAAGTTTTACTATTTATTTATTTATTAATTAAATTTTTTTTTTTTTTGGGGTGAGATCATATAATACAGAAAAGGTTGGGATGTGAGGAATTATTTGTGGGTATTGAAGATGTGAATTGCTAACCACCATTAATTCCTTTCCATGATGACTACAAAGAAGGTAGGGTTCGCTTCATTTTCTATCAAAAAGAAAGTTTTTTTTTTTTTTTCTAATTTTTTTTTTTTATCTACCAACTACTATAAATAAATTACATATGTGAATTATTGAGATCAATTCAACAACTACAAAAATAAAGGGCTTTGGTTGGTAGCTCAAAAAACTGTGGCCCTAATGGCCCTAATTTCCATATCAGGTAAAAAAAAAAAAGAAAAAAAAAACAAACTTACCCAAAAAGGAAATTAGGGCCATTAGGGCCACAGTTTTTAGGGCCACAAAACATTTTTCAAAAATAAAATACATATGTGATCAAATTTATTTTTGGGACCAGCTTGTCTCCAACTAGAGATCAAGACTGGACTGTCCAGTCCGGCCTGCGGGCCCATTTTTGGGCCACTTTTCGATAATTTGAACCGTTTGAATATGTAAAATTCGTCGAGTATTATATTCTTGTAAAAAATCACGTTGATCGAATATTAATAGCTATTTGATCGGATCAGATTTCTATCAACCGTTTATTTTTTTAGTGTTCTTTTTTTTTATACAAAATTGATCTGATCAAATAACTATCGATATCCGATCAATGTGATTTTTTACAAGAATATAGTACTCGACATGTTTTACATATTAAACGGTTCGAATTATCGAAGAGGGGCCCAAAAATGGGCCCGCGGGCCGGACTGGACGGTCCAATCTTGATCTCCAATTAGAGACAAACTAGACCATTTATTTTTTGGGGTATTTACCAATCAGTCCTATTAACTAGACTTATTTACCTACAGGTCCTGACTAATAAATTTAACACTATACAAATAAGAAATTGATAAATTTATCACTATAAATTTATTCATAAAAACAAAGAGACTGATAAATTTATCACTATAAATTTATTTATAAAAATAAAAGACTGATAAATTTATCTTTATCACTTAATAAATTTATCAATAGAACTTAATGGGTAATAAGTCTCAAAAGTAAGACTTATTGGTAGTTTACCCTTATTTTTTTAGGGTTTTGAATTTTCAAAATAATGAAGTATACGTGTAATGAAATTATTCATTTTTTACCTCATGTAATTATTGATTATTTAATCAAAACGATAATATCTCTTAAATTTATGGTATTTATGTTGGTTATTTGGTCAATATGGTGAGTTGCACTTTTGAACATCTTTATGAGTAATTTGTTCAAAAAAATTTATGTTGGCAATTATGTTGGTTAAATAATTTCTTCTCAAGTAATGTAATAAAGAATAAAAAATCTTGTTAACATATACTTCAAAAACATACGTCAACAATAATATATATAAACAAAACAAAACATATCTTATGGTTACCTCAACACTAGAAGGCTAAAATAATTCAAAGAAATTATTTCGTTGAAAGTCATATTCCATTTTATTTATTATTCGACCTTATATATTGTTCCAACGCAAAAGTGAAAGGTCCAATAATTTAAAATTTGGATTTTAAAACACTATCTAAATTTGGCTAAACTTATTCCAACAACATTGAATAATTTCTCGCCAAAAACATATTTTATATTTATGACAACCAAAAAAAAAAAAAAAAGAGAAAGAAAGAGAATGCTAAGTATATTGTTTTTTTTTTCTAGCTTAAAACACACTTACAATTATTAAATTAAACTACATAAAAATCTCAAGATATAAAAAATTTAAAAATATAGGCAGTATTTGACAAGTTAAATTTGAAAGATTTTTGACTAAAAAAAAAAAAAACTAAAATAACTAATTAATTAAAATATCACATCAAATTCATAATCATTTTACTTTTTCTTTTACAAATATCATATTAAGTTATAAAAAATTTAACGGCGAATTACGCTAATGGTTCCTATAGTTTGGGGCTTGTGTCACTTTGGTATCTGACTTTTTAATTGTGACACATTTGACCCTAAATTTTGAATCTTGTTCAAAATAAGGACAATTGAAGATATTATTGTTTAATTTCAATGGCAAAATCGTCAATTTGATAAAATATAAACTAATTTGACAAAAATAAATGTCAAAAAATATTTTTGAATGTCTAAAAATTATTTGTACCAACTAAAGATAAAACTATGTAAAATTGATAAATCTTTTAAACATATATTTATTTTATCAAATTAATTTTTATTATGTGTTTCTATGATGATCATGTAATGGATAGTTGTTTTTATTTTCATTAAATTAATTTTTATTTTTTCAAAAATCAAATATGACGATAACTTTGATATCATTATTAAACTAGTCCATTAAATCAAAAAAAATCCAAAACTAAAAATATTTCATATATTAAATATATCGATTACACATTAAAATCCCAACATTTACCCATTACATGATTATTATTCAAATACATAACAAAAATTATTTTAGTAAAAAAATAAATAAATAAATGTCTAAAAAATTTATTAATTTTATATAATTTTATTTCTGGTAAGTAAAAATAATTTTTAAAAATTCAAAAATATTTTTTTAACATTTATTTTTGTCAAATTAATTTATATTTTATCAAATTGACAATTTTATCCTTAAAAGTTAAATAATGATATATTTAATTATTCTTATTTGAAACAAGATACAAAATTCAAGATCAAATGTGTTACAATTAAAAAGTCAGAGATCAAAGTGACACTAGTCTCAAATTATAAAGACTATTAATGTAATTCACCCAAAATTTAACTACCTTTTCAAACACACAAATTTCAACCTATTAAAAAATTAAAAATTAAAAATTAAAATAACCTACTAAAATAATCAAACATCTCAAATAAGATCATAATTTAACAATTGTGATACTTTGAAACAAACAAATTTGAGATTTAAAAGTAAAAAAAATTCCATGGCGAGGGAGACGGCTGACGGCCAGACAGCGACAGGAGCATTTGGAAATTTGGCAAAACCCAAAAACCAAATGAGACAAAATTAACGAACAAATGACTTCTTAACATTAACATCCACAAAAGATGAAAGGTAAGGTAAAAGACATCGCCAAATTTACACAACTTTTACATTCAGGTCCAGCCCAAAAGAGTATAAACAAAAGCTAACAATGTTCATATCCACAAGCCAAATGTGATGCCACACATCTCCACCCCCCTTTCCTTCTCTCTATATATATATTATCTCAAAATATCTTCCATCCACATCCAAATTGTTCTCAACTTTGATATTTCAAATACAAACCAAACTAAAAACCAAAAAAGAAAGAAAAATCCCCAAACAAATATTTATATAAATAAAATCCCCCAACACTTTTAAAATTTTTTCAAATTAAAATTAATTTCAACCAATAAAAGAAAGAAAGAAAGAAAGAAAGAAAGAAATGAAACATTTTCAAAATATCAAAAGAACCCCTTATTCCTGCATTTCAATGGCTTCTCTCCTTTCCCTTTTGTTCTGAGTGAATAGGAATTTGAAATACCAGCAAAGCCAAAGCTAATTCTTGAGCTCTTTAATCAGAAGAAGGCTTGGTCTTGGACCTGTAGAGTAGCTTCTTCTTCTTTGAGGTTTGGTTGTTAAATGTGAGCACAACTTTCCCACTTTCCCCAATCTTGAAGCTTCCAGAGACCACGGTTTCATCGGCTGGTACAATCTTCCTCGACTTCTGTATAATCACCGTGTATCCGCCTTCAGAACCAGGCACAAATTCAGCTCCGTAGCACACATCCCATCCAATCACTCTCACTTCCCAAACCAAAGTACAAGCCTGCAAATCCAAGAAACAAATTACAATTGCAATTACAAAACATATTTATATATTTTCTAACGATACCCAGAAAAATTAAAGCTCATTTGCACTGATATTGATTGAAATCTGAAAGGCATGCATGCCCACCTCAGAAACTGGGAATTCAACAGTGTGTTTGCTTGCGGGCTTGATAGTCTCTTCTGTGACAACATCAGCAGTGGTGAATTCTTGTTCGCCGTCCCTGCTAAGCCCCCCATACTGTACTGGTACTTGTTCAGGCGCAGTGTATCTGATTATTTTTGTATCATCATCATCAAAACACACACCAGAATGAGATATATGCATAACAGAGAGAGATCCATATTAAGCAAAGAAAAAGAAAAACAAGAAATTACTGACTTGAAGAGGGTTTCAGTAGATTTGGAAGGGCCTGCAAACACAAACTTGCTCTTGGTCCTTTGGGTGAAGAAAGGACTGATCATTCTATAGAAGGCCAGGTACCACCATGGAACATTGATGAACATCTTTAAATACCACTCAAAACAAAAGCCCCCAATTAATACCCAAAAGAAACCAATAAATGCATGCAAAGTACCATTCTAGGAAAATTCATTTAGGAAAAAGTTAGGGATCATAAAAATTTTATCATGAAAATGATCATGAAAAATTTATGATCCTTGGATTACCTTGATTAGGGTGTGATGCTTTATTCTAAGTATAATCCAAGGGTCACAAAACTTTCATGATCATTTTCATGAAAAAAATTTCATGATACCTGGTATTGCTGATTCATTTAACACCTCTGCACCATCAAAGCAGGAACATCTATATTTTCCATCAATTAATACCAAGACAGCCACAACACACAAATATACATGTACATGCAAAGTACCAGCATGAAACAATATTGATCTGATTAATAACACCATCAGCAAAGAAGAGCATTCACAATCCTTCACCAAATTCAATCCTTTCATGAAACATGTATCCAATCAAGTATTAACCAAATGTTTCATTAAATCAGGTACGAATAAGAAAAATATTTCACTAAATTTCCCCAACAACCCTTTTTTCATTCAAGTTTGATGAAACTGTTAAAAGATGAAGGATTGGAGATGGGTTTTTCTTCCACCTGAATGTGTTAAAAGAGGGTTTTGGAATAGTTTAGGTTTTTTTAAAAAAGGATTTCATGAAAATTCGATTAAAAAATCAAGCTTTTAGTCTAAATTGTTGAATAAAATTTGAAATCCATGAAAAATACAATACAAAAAATAAAATTATATAATGAATTGAAGCAAATTAATCATACCTGTTTGGCGACAAACTCAGGGTAATTATCCTGAAGCAATTGGAGGGCTTGATTGGTGGAAGTTCTGAGCTCCCTCTTGAAGGGTCCTGGAGAGTTCTTGAGATCATTGACCTGAACAAAAGTGCATATCCCATCTGGGCTGAAATCAAGCTTCCTGATGCTCTTCTCCAAGAACTGAATCCTCCATCGGATGAACTTCTGTCTCTTTTCTTCATCAGAAAAGGTGTTGTGATACAAATCCTTGTTCTGAAACTCCCCATAAGCGTTGTAGCAAACTGGGTGTCCTTCTTTGTCGAATCCATGCATGAAAACCACCTTATCGAGCTCAGTCCCCAGATCTTCTTCAACCAGGGACTCGATTCCGAAATCTTTGCGCCAGAGGACGGTGTTCTTCAACATGGTGAAGGCTTCTTTGACCTTGAAATCCCTGGCTCTCAGGAATTTCAGGAGTATGACATCGCTCCTCTCGTCAGCCAGAAGAGGAATTCCATAGATAGAGACCTCCTCGGGTGGTGGTGGCGGAAGCGGCGGTGCTGATTCTTCTTCTTTTGGCTCCTCCGGTGGAGCCTCCGTAGCGACGGCAGCTTCTTCCGGCGGAGGAGCCGGAGCAGAGACGGCGACGATTGTTTCTTCGATTGCTTCGACAGTTTTGGCACCATCGTCGTCGATGACGGCGGTGACTTTCTCAACCACTTCAGCAACAGCAACAACCACTTCTTCCTTGGGTGGCGCCGCCACTTCTTCCGCCGGAGCAGAAGTCTCGGCGGGGACTTCTTCGGGTTTCGAGGGTTCTTCAGTAGCGGGGGTCTCCGGAGCAGCCTCCTCGGCCTTCTTTGCTTCCTCAACCACCGCAGGGGGCGGGGGCGGGGGCGGGGGCGGAGGCGGTAGAGCGGTGAATTCATGCTTATTGAGGGCTTCTTGAACGAGTTGTTTCAACTCATCGAGGGCTTTCTTTTGTGGGTCAGGGAGTTCACCAACAACGTTGGTCTCCTCCTTAAAAGAAGCCGATTCAGTGATCTTCTCTTCCTCCGCCGCCGGTTTCGACTTCTCGGCCTCCACCACTTCTTCCTCCGCCGCAGCAGCAGCAGGTTTCTCCGGCGTAGCCTCGGGTTCGGGTTCGGGTTCCGGAGCGGGAGGAAGCTCTTTCTCGGCCACAGGGACGTCAGAAACAACCACTACTTCCTCAGTTACTTGCACCGAAGTCTCTGGAGCCGCCGGTTTCTGGGTTTCGTCAGCCATATCTTACCTTGATCAAACCAGAGAGAGAGAGTTGTAGAGAGTTGTAGAGAGAGAGAGAGAGAGAGAGAGAGAGATAGTAGGGTGAATTGGGCGTGGCGGAGATGATGATGTATATGAGGGGAGGGGAGCGAAGGAGAAGGAGAAGGAGAGGAGAGTGCCAGAGTCGCATTTGCCAGCTCGTTACCACTCTCTTCGTGGGGGCCCACCTCCACCCCCAATAAAACCCTATTTTGTATTTAAAAAAACTCTGTACGTTGTTTGGCTACCCCTCTTATACAAATTTAAATTGGTTTTATCAATTAAGGTTGATTTTAGATGATTTAAATAAGTGTTTTTTTTAATTTTTTTATGGAATATGAGTTGAGTATGGGTTGAGTTTGAAGTGATATGATAGAGAGGTGATGTGATTTAAATAAGATAATATGACTTAAATAAGATTGTGACTTTTTGACTTTTTAACTTTTTTAAATTATGACAAACAAAGCCTTACTAAATGTATACTAGAATAAGTTATATTATTTAAATTAATTATTAAATATTTTCTTATAAAAATTAAAATAAAATCAGGATATTTGTAACTAATGTTAGAGATTATTAAATATTGTACACAATATCATGTGAGACCTATATCACAGGAGACACACATGAATTCATATCAATATTCGGTAATTTATTTGAAATTTTTAATATATTTATTAAATAAAATAAAGTAAAAAGTATACTAATAAATATTGAAATAAGAAATAAAATAAAGTAAAAAGTATACTAATAAATATTGAAATAAATTGATTTCAATGGAATTTTTTACCTAGGTTATTGCTTATTATGTTTTCTAATTGATTTATTTATTTTTTTAAAAAGAAAAAGAATTATGACTTTTTTCAGGTCATCTAATCTAGATGGACATAAAAATTAAACACATTAGACACAATTTAAAAAAGAAAAAATATCAAAAAATTAAAAAAATATAAAAAATAATTATAAATTCATAAAAGTATAATACTTATTTGCACAATCAAGTGTATAAATAATTTGTACTTTTATGAGATGAAAATTATTTTTTTAACTTTCCACTCTGTTTTTTTTTTTGGGTTTCCCATCTTAAAAAAAAACACTGGGCAAAAATAAACTTTAAAAAAATAGTTTTCAAGCTACTAAAACATAAAAATAAAAATAAGTATACTAAAAAATAATAACAAACTAATTTCACTGATGTTTCAGCCTTCAGGGCATTTTTGGTATGATATAATTTTTTATTTTTTATTTATTACAAAAAAAAAAGCGTAAAAAAATAAGTACTCCAAGTGACGTGATAAAAATAAGCCTTTGTTTGGGAAGCGGTTTTTTGGGCTTTTTTGGTTAAAATAGCCACAAAAGACAAAATAGGCTATTTTAGCCACAACAAACAAAACATCACATCCAACTCATAATCATTACACTTTTCTCTCACAAAAAAAAGTCAAAAAGCCAAAAAGCCCTTCCCAAACCAGGCTTTTTAGCTCAGGCTAAAATAGCGAAAAAAGTCAAAAAGTCAAAAAGCCAACCCACTTCCCAAACCAACCCTAAGTTAGCATTGATTTGGCATGATGGATTGGGTGGGTTTGGGCTAAAATAATTACAAAAAGGTAGAATAGACTTTTTAGCCTTAAGTTAAAAATATCACAGTCTTATAGTCATTTTATTTTTTCTCTCACAAAAATTAAAAAAAATTAAAAAATCTATTCCAAGCGAAACTTTTTAATCCCAAATTAAAATAGTCAAAAAATAAAAAATTCAACTCACATCTCAAACGAAACCTTAATAAATAATTTATTTGAGGTGTCCCTAAAAGGACATTAAACACCTTTTAAGAATAAATTTTTGTATGTCAATAGGGTATCATATGATACTATTATCTTTCACTAATAAAAAAAATAATGATAGAGACCACTAATTTTGGAGTTCTAAAAAGATCACTAATGACATGGCACTCAATAAAAAAAGAAAAAAATACAACACCAAGGCCAAAACATCAAATCATTCATGGTGGGGCCTACTGCTACATCATTAGTGGTAACACTAATTAGTGCTCCCACTCATTTTCTAATAAAAAATGTATATACCTCTAATGATTTCTCAAACACCCAACATAAATATAGTAGATCCTATTGTCAAAATCAATCATAATAATAAAAAATATCACATAACATATACCTTATTCACATACAAAAATTACTCCATTTTTAAAGGTTTAATTGCACTTTATAAACATCTTTTAAGGAAAATGTGCACACATTAATTCTTAAATAAAGTTATTACTAAAACAAAATTTCCAAAAGTAGTAAAAATATCAAATGGAAGGCCTACACATGGGAAGTGTTTTGGGAAGTTGATAAAATGTTAACTTTTTGACTTTTTTAGTCTATTTTATTTTTTATGAATAAAAAATGTGAGAGGTAATGTGACTCAAAATGGGTAAAAAAAACTAAAAGCTGACTTTTTACCCTCTTCCCAAAAGACCCCAGTTTAAATCTAATGTGTTTCATATCCAAAATGCGATGAGTTGTGTTTACATGCCATTTCCATTTTTTTTTTTTAAAATTATAAAAAAGACTTCCTATGGAGGCATCATAACATTTGTAAGTCTTGATTTTGGAATAATTGATTATCAGTTAGATTTAACTTAATCCAAAGGAAAAGACCCATTACCAGGGGTAAGAGAGGAGTTTACCAACCCCTAGCACAGAAGGTAAAGTCACGATCAGAGTATAATGCAGTCAGTTTCACCACTTGAAAACAGGCCGTTAGTCGCACCTTCAAAAGTTAAACCCTGCTCAACTATGTAGAAGAAAGGCATATTTTCACTCCACCATCGCCTTGGTGGTACTATCATTTTCAATTTAACCATCAAATTTAATGCAATTTCAAAGTCATCCACTATTGTAAAATGAGCAATGTTAAAAATATACAAAATCAAACACGAATGTCTTATAAATGATGGGTCTCACATGTAAACTCTACTCCTGGTGAGACATTCATTTTTGCTTTGTATTTAGGAGTTGGGGTTGCTGTTGTGCACCATGCACATCAGCAATTATTGTGAACCTAATTGGGCCTATTTTAGGATCTAATTCAATAATTTAAACCGTTGACATTTTATAAAATATCGAGTAAAATATATCTGTAAAAAAATCATATTAATCGGATATCGATAATCCTTTCATCAAATCACATCTGCATGTAGTTTTATATTTCAAATTATACTTATCAATTATTTTTTTAGATACAATATGAATTGATGAAAGGGTTATTGATATCTAAACAAAGTGATTTTTTTACAAATATATTATACTCGATGTCTTTTAAAATGTGAATAATTCAGATTATCAAATTTAGCCCTACAATGGACCCAACAAGGTGCACGATAGTTGTTACTGTGTGAAACCCTTGTATTTAGGCCCCATTTGCCAGATGATTGGGACTAAATTAGTTGATTCAAAGACAAAATAAGTTAAAAAGTTCATAAGATAAAATGTTAAATCTAAATTATAATTATTTTACTTTATCTCTTATAAAACTACAAAAAAAAATTAAAAGTTCATACTATATGGAACTTTTTTAATTATACTAAAATAATAAAAAAAAATCAAATTAAAAAATTCTTTCCAAATGAAGGCTTAGTCCTCTCCGAACTTATTTTCTCCTGTAAAATTTTAATCTCGAATGTCAATTTTCATTACAATTATTGTTAAAGTTAGGACAAAAAATTACATATGATTAGCAAGAAAAACAAAAATATAGAATAGTAGATAAATAGTAAATAAAGATAGTGATTGTGGATATGAGACCCATGACAAGAGATGAACCTCTACAGAACTTGATTTAGATTTGACAATTTGGAATTTAGTTGAGCCCGCCTTATTTTGTTCTATTAATTATAAAGTATTGAATGCCGGCCACATTTTGCCATATGTATAAAAATATAACGAATTACAAAAAAATATATTAAAAATTTGAGATTTATTTTGAATGTGAATCCTATCATAATTGGGTTTAATTTCAATTTTTTATCACATTTTTTATGGACTATTTTATGATCCATTATGTGATCTTAATATTGCTCAATAAAAAAAGGGTTTAGAATAAATTTTGTTTATTCAAATATTTAATGCACTCAATCATTTATTGTATTTGCTCTCTAATTAAAGAAATCAATAATACAATCCTTCACAAATAAAAAATATTATTGACACAAAATTAAAAAATAAAAAGTAAAAATGTGTTTTATAATTAAAATTTATTTTGAATGTAATTCACGCTACATTTTAAAATGAATATTAATTACACAATAGTATACTACACTTTCTATATACTTTTATCTGCTCTATTTATATATAACTGGCATTTCTTCTATTCTATTGAATAGAATGCACAGTTTACAAGGTTTTAAAGTTTAGTAACACTTTCTATCAAAGAAAAAAAAAAAAAAAAAAAAGTTTATTAACACTTTTCTTATTTAAAAAATGTCTATATTGTTAATTGTTTTAAGAAAATAACTTTTATGGGTTATCAAATTCAACTCATATTCTTTATTCATTAAATCACCAAAAAAAATTAGATATAATTTATTGTCATATCTATACTATTATATAAAGTCTTCACTCGAGTTAGTGTAGCCTTTATAACACTTTTTAATTTTTCCAAACTATTTTTACATTAATTACATATAACTTCTTATTTTATATAATTGTTCAAATAAAATATAGTTTTGGCAATAGACCCATCAGGCATGCATACGAGAGTAGTATATATATGGGGGTTGTTTGGGGTGTTTTAAATAAGTGTATTTTTTGTCTTTTTGGACTAAAAAGTTAAGGAAAAAAATATGGTTGTTTGGGTTAATTTTTTGACTTTTTATGAAAAAATGTGTATTAAAAAATTGTATAAATTAGTGTGTAGGGGAAAATTAGGATTGGGAGTTGTGCAACCGTAATTTTTGACTTTTGGTGAATAGTGATAACTTTTTAATTTTTTAAGTAATTTTTTGACTTTTTAACTTTTTGACAACTTCCCAAACTTGGCCATAGTCAATTCACTTACTGATTGTGGCAATGTCTTATGGCAATAGTAGGATGTTTGCAATATGATACAATGCGGAAAGTGAGTGAGACCCCGTTTTTAGAGGATCCCCACAACTCTTATAGTGATTCACATCATTCATGATATCACCATCATGAATGGTGTAGATCACTATAAGGGTTGTGGGATCCTCCAAAAATGGGTTTTCTATCATTACTCGATACAATACAAATACAATCCTGCTAAGAAAAATGATTTGAACCTCCATAGGGGCACTCCACGACCCTCTCTTGTTGTGATTGGCCAATTATTTATTTATTTATTTATTTATTTTCTTCTTCTCCAATCACCAATCCCACGTATGTATGGAGATGGTGGGGTTGATGATTGGAAGGGGTCTCAATCACTTCTGATCCTGCTAATTGTGTTCACATGATTTATTGTTTGTTGTTGTTGTGTGAACTCATTGTATCTTTCCTATTAATTTCACCAACAATAATTCATCCCACTAATTTGGAAACACTAATTGACCACTAATGAGGTGAAAATTCAAATAAAAAAAAAAGCACACAAGAACAAAATATCTCATCGGGTAAAACTCACACCACTTTAAAATTATTAATACTCCTCTTTTTATGGTTTTACTCATTTTTGTAATTTCACTCAAATTGGAATTTCGATGCTGATGATGCCATGTTCCACGTACAAATAACGAGTACTGCTGCTGGTGTGATCCTTTGGATAACGATGTTTTCTCTGGATTCATTTACATCGATAATTTAATATTATATAATATTAAAACTAATATTTATCTTAATTTTTTTATTTCTCTATTGTGTGACCGACTGACCCCTATCCTTATGTGATATTCTATATATAATTTTAAAATTTTAAGATGATTTTTTTTTTTAACGTCTGCTCTTAGAATATCTGTTAATTTTTTTATTTTAAATATTGTACATTCTGTAAATTTTAACTTGCTTAACAAATCTTCTAAGAACACATATTAATAAAATTATTTTTTTAGTTCAAGGGCTTCATTTGTTAGTTTTTTATTTAAATTTTGAAAATTGAAAGATCATATAAACCAAAAAAGCTTCCTACCCCCAGCTGGGGGTCGACCCCAGTGAAGTGTCACTGGGGGATTGGTCAAAAAAAAAAAAGTTTTTTTTTTTTTTTTTTTTTTTTGCGAATAGGGGGTCGCCACCTCACTGGGTTCGACCCCACTGGGTGTATAAATCACGGCTGCATATAAACTATAGCAAACTATAATATCTTATGACAAATCAAAACAAATGGCACTCATACGCATCACCATCAAATTGATTAGAAAGTTGAATTGTAGATTTATTAATTGAGGACGGGATAAAGGACATTATTTTTTTCTTGAATAATAGAATATTATAGAAAACTCTATTATTATGATAAAATTACACCGTACATTCCTAAATTTCATAATCACATAACAAACAATGGAGTTATTATGATTTTCACATGAATAAGCAGTTAAGGGTGAAAAAGTAATTCTATCACATTAAGGGGTTGTTTGGGATATCTTAAATAAGTGTACTTTTTGTCTTTTTGGACTAAAAAGTAAGGTTGAAAATATAGATGTTTGGGTTAACTTTTTGATTTTTTATGAAAAAATGTGTAATAAAAAATTGTAAAAATTGATTTGTAGGGAAAAATTCGAATTGGGAGTTATGCAGCCGTAATTGTTGACTTTTGGTGAATAATGTTAACTTTTTAACTTTTTGACTTTTTTACAAGTTCCCAAACTTGGCCTAAATTCAATTTAAATATAACCGTTACAAAAAGTGGGAAGGTATATGTATTTTTGTGAAACTAGTGGGCCTTAGTGTAATAAACATAAGTTTTAGGGAGATTAGTAGTGTAATTCATCATTAAAAACAATGATAATGATAATTTTTTTTTTAGATATATAAATGATAATGATAATTGATTAGTAGATAAATGGGAAGTTTTTTTTTTTTTTTTTTTTTACAGGAAAATCCTCCCTACCCTCCCGCAGGTCCAAGGCAGCGCCCCTTGCAGAGATCACCAAGGTGTCCTGTTAGCCGTTCCGAGCGACGAGACTATAACCTTTGCAGAGATCACCAAGGTGTCCTGTTAGCCGTTCCGAGCGAGGAGACTATAACCTGGGAACTTGCCCCGACCGTCCAAGACAAGCTCCACTTAAGTCAGGACTCGCATAGCGGGGGAGCATTGAACCCACACCAAGTGCTGACTAGACAACTTGAGATCCAACCTCCTAACCAACAGTGCTTCCGCCCAGGAGATTGGCCCAAAGGGAGGTGGGGAGTTGAACTTGTGACCTTGGGGCTTAAACCCCAAGACCTTACCACAATGCCACAACCCCTTGGGTTATAAATGGGAAGTTCCAAATACATAGTAGGTGGGTTTTATTTAAGATAACTAAAAGAAAAGAAAGCAATAAATAAATAATAAAAAGGTGGGGGTGGGGAAGTGGCAATGATTAAGGAGTAGCACATAGTAACGTGGGTGTTGTTTTTGTGTGACGGGTAAAGCTCAACTGCCAGTTGTCATCCTTGAATCATTGGAATCCAATCCAATCCAATCCACCAACACAACACCCCTCCGTTGTTCTTGTGTGTACGTACGTATTTTGTTTTTCTAAGTTACAAGTTTTATTTTTATTTAAAAAAAAACATATTAAAATTAAAAATAAAATTAATCATAAAAAATTTCACTTGACATGTAAAAAATAAAGGGTATGTTTGGTTTGTGTTTGAGAGATGTGTTTTAGAGATAAAAAGTACGAAAACATGTTTGGTTTGGTTTTTTGGGAAATTTGTTTTAGAAAATTGTTTTGAGAGAGAGTTTTGGAAAAAGTGATTGATTTGATGTGTGTGTGAGAGAAATTTGTTTGGAAAACTTATTTGGTTTGTGTGTTTTGGAAAATTTTTTTGGGAAAATTTGTTTGGCTTGATTACTTTTGAAAACTTATTTGTAGAGAAAATTTCCGAAATTTTTTTCAGAAACACAAACCAAACGAACCCAAAGATTTCGCTTTATAGCATATACATATATGCTAACAACAATCTTAAAATATTTGATATGTATATAAAAAATGTATTAGAATTTATACAAGTGTTTTAAAATATATTAAAATTAAATATAATTTTATTTTGACATTAATTGATCTCAATGACAACGTTTATCCTGTCATGTTTATTTTAGGGTCATTTTGAGAATAAGTTTATGTGGGTGTTGATTTTTGACCACACAACTAAACGGGAAACTCAGTTAGAAAGCACCGGTAGAATAGATTAAGCTCGAAACCTGCATAAGAAGATGAGAATCTGGTAGTGGGTCGTCCACTCGAGAGCACTCCGACGATCAAATCAGTAATCAATATCTCTCAAAGATAGAAAATTGTGCTTAAACTCACAAAAAGAACTTCACACATAAAAACATACCTTAGACGGACGAGGATGTCCTGCTTTTATAGCCAACACTGTCTTGATCCCCATAGAAGCCTCACCTAAGTGGACTCAGGCTCAATGTTTATCACAGACTCTCAACTAGATGGGGATAAACTCTCTAAAAGTTTTATTTTTATCTAGACTGAGATCCTCCCCTGTTCTAGGACTCTTACCTTTTATTCGCTCATCTCGGATTTCGGTATCTCCGTAGATAACCTCGGCCTAACCGAGATCACTTCGGTATCATGACCAGGCTACGTGGCACCTCGGCTGACACTTCGGCGTTACCTTGGCCACGTGCTATTATTCACAAAATATGTCCCCATAACTGCCCCCTAGGTTCTATTACCTCGACATCCTAAGGTGATGGAACCTACATCGCTCATTCCTAGATGATGTCAGCTAAAATTCACTCTTTCCTTTAACCGAGATCATGACTCATCGGTTTCAAGTATCCAGGATTCAACTGTCTATTGTAATCGATAACCAAGAACCAAAAACCAAGTTCTTTAATCGGGATCGTCTTTCTAGCCGACGTTGTTACCTCCTTAAATCAAGAACCCTAATGGTTTTTTCTGCACATAAGCTATCACGTATGGTTTTTCCAACCGTTCTTTCCATGTGCCTCTTTCTTATTGGGTCGTACCTAACACGCGCTATCAGGTCACGTCGCTTCTGCGCACGCCGCCTGACAAGCACGTTGTCCAAGGCGTTTAATTACGTTTTGCCGCCCTTTGGAGTTTTAACAAAAACTCTTTCTCTTTCTGTCTTTTCACTTTACATTCTCGCACTCTCTCTCAAAGTTTTTTTCTATCTATGAAATTTCCCTCAAACCTCTATTACCGTTCTTTTGAGCTTTTTGCGATCATCTGACTACCACTTCCGGTGAGCTTTTTACCATCGGGCTCTAGTCAATACCATCGTTGGACTCTGGCGAACTTCCTTCCAGCCTTTATTCGGTAAGTTCATGATCTCTTTCCCTGTAATCTCAATCCTTCATTTTTGATTTGTTGCGTATCTGCCATCTGTGAATATTGCCTGTTGCTATTCTACATCTGTTTTGGTTGTTTGTATTCCATTCCTATCTTCAAGCTTTGCTTACTGCGAGTCATTTCCCCCTTTTTTTGAACTTTTGTTGTGCCTTTGATGCTTCTTGACTCTGAATCATTTTCTTTTCCCGTTCCTCTTGATTGTTTTCAGATTTTTGGTCTTTGATTATTGTCTCTGTAGTTCTAGGTTTGGGAATTGCTAGAAATCACATACTTAGGAGAAACTGAAACAAATCACTCCTTGAATTTTCAAAACCCTTGTCCCTAATACCTGTTTAGGGTTTAGCTGAGGTTTTCTCAACCTTTCTCTTGAAATCTTGCACAAAAGTACCTGACAACAGCTCCAGTTCTGTAAAATCTAGTACCTGGAGAGGAACTATTCTTATACTTAGTCGTTTCAAAGCACACAGTGAGTGCAGTGATAATCAGAGAAGAGAATGGAGAACAAATGGTAGTATACTATGTGAGTGTAACCTTAGCAAGTGCAAAGACCAGGTACTTACCCCTGGAAAAGTTAACACTAGCCCTGGTGATGGCTTCGAAAAAACTGAATCACTACTTCCAAGCCCACAAGATTGTGGTGTTGACTGAGCATCCCTTGAAGTTCCTAATGCAGCAAGGAGATCTAACAAGTAGGGTAGCCAGATGGCTAGTAGTGTTGGGCCAATATGACTTAGAGTTGAGACCTAAAATGGCAATTAAAGACCAAGTTCTGGTCGACTTTGTAGCCGAGTTCACACCTGGTGCCGTCTCGCATTGGGCTTCGGTGAGCCGTGGCTTAGACTGTCTAGGGAAATAAGAAGAAACCCAACTGGGAATGAAAAACCCCACAACAACATAGCAGAAGAAGGTAGAGAAAACAAAGCCCTGCGATATCTACATCGGCAACTCATTCCGCCTATTTGTTGATGAAAGTTCAAACCATCAAGGAGCGGGGGCAAGAGTAGTGTTAGTATCGTCAGATGGGCGAATGTTAGAGCAGTCTATTCGTTTAGAGTTCAAGGCCTCAAACAATGAAGTAGAATATGAGGCACTGATCGCAGGATTGAAGTTAGCAGCAGTAATGGAAGCCAATGAGGTGGTAGTCTTCTGTGACTCCCAACTTATTGTGAACCAGGCAACAAGTGAGTATGCAACCCAAAATGAAAGAATGATAGCCTATGTCAAAGAAGTTGTTAGACTGCTAGCCTTATTTCAGGATTGTCGACTATAGCAGGTTAGCCGGGATGATAACAATCATGCCAATGCCTTGGCTAACCTGGCTAGTGCAATGAAATCAGGGGAGGTAAGGACAATAATGGTTGATTATTTGTCAGACCCAAGTGTGGAACCACTAATGACAGAGTATGAAGCAATGTGTGTAGAGATGAGTCCAAGTTGGATGGATGCAATATGGATGTTTCTTAGGGACGGCAAGCTGCCGGATGATCGTAAAGAGGCGCATAAGAGTAAACTGAAGTCGGCAAGGTTTAGCCTAACAGCAGAATGACATCTTTACAGAAGGTCTTTTACTGGTCCTCTTTTAAGGTGTGTACATCCCTCCCAGGTTGAAGCCTTATTGTATGAAATATACGAAGGGGTATGTGGAAGCCACACTGGCGGCAGATCACTTGCTCATAGGGCCATTACTCAAGGGTACTGGTGGCCCTATATGCAGAAGGATGCTAAAGCCTACGTCAGAAAGTGCGAGAAGTGTCAAAGGTTCGAACCTTTGATACATCAACCAGTAGCAGATTTGAACCCAGTGTCTAGCCCTTGGCCATTTACCCAGTAGGGCATAGATCTTGTAGGACAACTGCCCGAGCAACTGAGCAAAGGAAGTTTCTACTGGTAGCAATTGATTACTTCACAAAGTGGATAGAAGTTGAACCCCTTGCAAAGATTCGAGATATTGATATAAAGAACTTCATATGGAAGAACATCATCACCAGGTTTGGGATTCCAAGGGCAATAATAGCAGACAATGGTACACAGTTTGACAGTAAGTTAATCAAAAGCTTCTATGCAAAGTACAAAATCAAGAACTACTACTCTACTCCAAGTTTTCCTCAGAGCAATGGTCAAGCAGAAGTATCTAATAAAACTATCTTGGATAGGATCACAAAGAGGCTGGAAGCAGCAAAGGGAAAATGGGTGGAAGAGTTGCCCAATGTACTCTGGGCATATCGGACTATGCCGAGAAAATCAACTGGGGAGTATCCATTTGCCATGGCTTATGGCACTGAAGTAGTTATCCCACTAGAAGTCGGCATCCCTGTGATCAAAACCCAAGGAGTAGAAAATGGGACTAATGAGGCATTTCTAGCTCGAGATCTTGACCTACTAGAGGAAAAAAGAGAGAGAGCAGCAATTCGGCTAGGGGCATACTAGCAACAATTTGCTAAGGCTTACAACAAGAAGGTCAACCCAAGAGAGTTTAAGGTCGGGGATCTCGTCCTAAGAAAGGTCGTCGATAACAGGAAGAATCCCAGGGAGAAAAAACTTGGCCCAAACTGGGAGGGGCTTTACAGAATCATCTCGGTTGCCGGCAATGGGGCATATCGGCTTGTAGACACTGAAGGCAAAGAGTTGCCAAGACCCTGGAACACTTATAACTTGAAGTTTTTTTATCATTAGTTTTTTGTTTTTTTCGAAGTTTATGTCATAAGTTCGTTAGCTGAAGTATTAAAATTCTAGTTTGATTTTGAAATTTGTGTGATAGGACTGACCAGTCCTATGGCGATGTTTCTGAATAAAACATGATGAATAACTTAGACTTATTGTATGGCAGAGTTGAATCATACTTGCATATAATAGAATTGAACTAAGTTGGCGATGTTTCCGAATGAAACATGACGAATAACTTAGAGTTATTATATGACAGAGTTGAATTATACTTGCATATAATGTAGTTGAACTAAGTTGGCGATGTTTCCGAATGAAACATGACGAATAACTTAGACTTATTATATAGCAGAGTTGAATTATACTTACATATAATAGAGTTGAACTAAATTGGCTATGTTTCCGAATGAAACATGACAAATAACTTAGACTTATTATATGACAGAGTTGAATTATACTTGCATATAATAGAGTTGAACTAAGTTGAACTAATCTAGGTTTGCCATGTCGGCAGGGTTAAACTCAGAGTGGAGCTCAGTGTGCTTTCTTCGGATTAACAGAGAAACCAAGGCTGAACACCTCGGTTAGTCTTTGTTTGAATATGACTTCGGCGAAAGACTATAAACGCATAATGTGAACTTAAGTGGAACTTAGGTTCACATTAGCGGGTACAAAGAAGGAATGATAAACAGAGCTGGGAACTTGTTGAAATTCTGCAGAAAAATTTACAAGCTAAAATGGGCTTAACACTTGTTGAAATTTCAAAGAAATTTACAAGTCCAAGTTAGCCGAGGTGATTATGAAAAGTGTTTCTAGTGCACATCTTATCTGAGATGTCTAACCAGGTTGTCAAGCTTGGAAGGATAAAGTTTTGATAGAAGACAGTAAGTGGAAATGAAGAAGCAAATATACTGAATAAGTTTTGATAGAAGACAGTAAGTGGAAGTGAAGAAGCAAATATACTGAATAAGAAACAAGCACTTGTAAAAATATTTCGAAATGTTTTTAAGTGTTAGCCGAGGTATTCTAATTGTTTGCCGAAACAAACAGTCAAGGTTTATAGCCAAGATACCCCACCCTGAGGTGATTATACAGTTAAGTTGTGCTTTGAAGAAATGCAGAAAATATTCTAAGTATAGAAACATGTATAGAACAAAAACAATAAACATACATGAAAAGAAGCATTCAATACTTAGAAGGAAATGTAAGACTTGCATTCAGAAGATGGAACTTGTTCATAGGCAAAAAGGCACTTCGGCCTGGCAAAAAGACAACTTGTTCAATTCCAAATGGGCACATCAGCCAAAAGAAAAGCTCAGAAAGCAAAATATTACAACTGTTCAATAGTAAGAAAAAAAAGTACAAAAGGAGGAAAATCTTAAGTTCATGCATTTTCCACAGTCTGCCCTGCCTCGGCAATTGGCGTTGTGTCAACCTCGGTAGGCAGCTGGGCAGACCTTCCACCTTAGACCTCGGTGTCGATTTCACGCAAGGTGTCATCCAGGCTCTTGTTGGCAGTCTCGACCTCAGCCTCGGAAATGGTCTTTTGAACCTCATTCTCTTCGTCTTGAGTCAAGTCTAGGACTTGCTCATTCAGAGTTGGGGATTTGGCCCCAGCAGAGACTTCGGCACCAGTTTCGACCTCGGCTTCTTCGTCTCCCTTAGCCTCATCTTCTAACTGGCTTGGAGCGAAAGGGAATGGCATGACAAGTCGGCTCTCATCCTAGAGGGACGAGTCGTCAGGGATAGCCAACTCCTTCAAAGAAGCTATCCAACCAAGGGAATAACCCCTGTTGCATGCCTGTTTGACTTGCTTTTGGTATTCATCTTGGACGTTGGCTGCCCTTTCGACATAGGCATTCTCATCTGTCTCTTTTATCTCGGCCGCCTTGGTGGTAAGCGCCGCTTGCAGTTCTGCTTGGGCTTTTGCCTCTTTTTCTTTGGCTTCTTTTGCCTCGGCCTGGGCTACCTCGGCAACATTTTTCGCAGCCTTGGCACGATCATTCGCTTTGCTCTAGGTCAATTGGGCAGCTTTTGCCTGGTCCTACAAGCTTCGGATGTGAGTCTCGGCCTTGTTTAAGGAAGACAAGAGCTTAGCTGCCTCTTTTTTTATGGGTCAGTTCTTTCTTGAACTCATCGGTCTTGACTGCAAGAGAGTGACCCTGCTGAATAGCCTATAAGAATGCGAAAAGAATTCGTTAAGTATGAAAGCCAGAGTTGAAATTAAACCAAAAGTTACAAGTGTTGAGACTTACCAAGACACAATGCTGCATCATCATCGCATTGCATAGTTTTCGTACTCAGAAAGCTTGGCCATCCGATTGATGTCGGCTGGGATTAGAATGGCGATGGAAATGGCAGTACCGATTTCTAGATTATCAAGAGCACTGTCCCTAACAAGAAGAGGTCAGTCTCTGACGTTGACAGATGGAGTCCATGGAGCGTCGACACGAAAACCAGAGGGCTCAGAAGACCCATCGGACCTCGACTTTTTTGATTGCGGTTGGTCAGATGCCTCGGCCTCGGTAGGCCTCTTCTCGGCCTCGACAGGTCTCTTCTCGGCAGATGCAGACTTTTCTACTTCAGTCAATTTTGAAATTGGCATTGTGTCCTCTAATTCCACCTCGGTGGCGCTGGGTTTGGCTTTGGCTTTGGCCCTTTTTATCCTTTTTGCCTTGGGTTTTGGCTGAGATTAGGAAGGAAAGGAGGAATGGACCGACACCACGCTGGGAATGTCAGCAAGCAAGTCGTCCGGAATGATTTTTGTGCGGCCTATTTCTTCGGCAGTGGCGGCAACAGTGACCTTGGAGCCAAAGTGGATTGTTGGAAGGGCTATGGAAGGGTTAGCAGCGTAGTGAGCCAATGCCTCATATTCTCGACGTCGGCGGCTGCGGCTGCGAGTTCTGCCAGCAGGAGCGGAAACTGGAGTTCAGCGTCGACGTTGGCGTTGGGATGGAGGAATTAGTTGAGGGGCAGAAGTGGATGGCTGCTCAACTGTGTTAGAGGTGGAGGCCTGATCTAGCCTTAAAGATGAAGCTGTTGGAGGAGTTGAAACAGACAGAAGAGTCTTGTTGCGCCTAGGAACGTCAGGTAGAGCTAACTTGTATGTTGGGATATAATTTAGTAAAAAAAGAACTTTGCGGAGGTCAATTGGCAGGCCCAACAGCCTTTTCAAGTCTTTATTGGGAAGAAGGATTGGCGGAAGTCCTTTGATAGTTGAGAAAAAGTTGCAAAGGGTAGAAAATAGACATTAGAACAGATAAAGGAAATAAAGTGATAAAGTCTTAAATAGAGAAGTTAACACTTAGTTCTTACCCTCATACTCTTTAAACACTGATCGGTGTAGAGGGAAGAGATGAAGATCATCATCAGGAGCAAATTCCCAGTTACCCGAGACAATCAGGTAATCATCTCTAATACCCTTGTTGGAGTATGGGAGCTCGGCTATGATTTTGTAGGCTGTGGATCTCGGCTTGAGATAATAAATGTAGCATTTTTCAAATTTTAGGCCATACATGGTGTAACAAAATTGGATATCAGCTAATGTTATCCTAGTATTTTCTTGGCAAGCTAGAGCAATTATACCATTAATAACCCTACAGGAATTTTATGGCTAGCTACATAGGGTTAAGTTTGTAGTAGTGAAGGATTTCCCTAAAAAGGATATCTAAGGGAAGCCGAAGTCCACACTCAATGAATGCTACAACAAGAAAGGGCATAGAGTCCACAACTGGCATGATAGAGTCTTTCTCTCCAGCCAACCTGATTTGAACTTCTACTGGAATGGAGAACTCTTGCCTAAAGTACTCCAGCTTGGCAAGGGTGTCTACTCTCTACCTAAACATACACGTGATATCGGCTTAATGTCCACAAACAATCTGTGATCTTCTTTAACAAACTAAAAAATGGTTTACACTTATCCGAACTTCTGCTTATAAACCTGTTCAAGGCTGCGGCCCTTCCAATCAACATATGTGCTTGTTTTGCCGATGTCGGGCTTTTCAAGTCAAGGATGGCCTTGATTTGATCCGTGCTTACTTCGATGCCTCTTCTGGTAACCAAGTATCCCAGGAATTTATCAGACCCGACTCCAAATGTGCATTTCGAAGCATTGAGTCGGAGCCGATATGTTCTTAGGATGTCAAAAATTGCCTTCAAGTCGGCGAGGTGATTCTTAGGTTCTTTGGTCTTCACGACTATGTCATCAATGTATACTTCTACTGTTTTGCCAATCAGATGTCTGAACATCTTGGTTACCAATCTTTGGTAAGTTGCTCATGTATTTTTCAGCCCGAAAAGCATAACTCTGTAGCAGTACAACCCTTTTGGGGTGATAAATGTAGTCTTCTCCTCGTCAAAGGGATACATCGCTATCTAGTGGCACCCTTTATAAGCATCCAGGAAGCTTATCCTTCTATGTCCTGAAGTGTCATCTACTAACTGATCAATCTTGGGCAGTGGGAAACTATCTTTGGGACAAGCCTTATTCAGGCTGGTGAAGTCTACGCAGACCCTTTACTTCCCATTCTTTTTTTTTCACAAATACTGTATTGGATAGCCAGGTGGGGTAGTTCACCTCTTGAATTGCCTTGGCTTCCAACAGCTTGTCCACTTCATCCTCTACTGCCTCCACATGAACCAACGTCGGTCTTCTTGCCCGCTGAATGATAGGTTTAGCAGATCTGTCCACATTTAATCTATGGCATGTGACCTCGGGGTCAATGCCAGGTATCTCATAGGGAGTCCAGACAAACATCTCTATGTTTGCTTGTAAGAATGCTTCTAACTCCCTTTCCTCCTCCTTGGCCAAGCCTGAGCCGAGAAGGAAGAAGCGCTCTTCATCCCTTTGTTGAACTAGAATTTTTTTCAAGGCTTTCTTGCTTTTGTCGGCCGGCTCTTTGCCGACGTCATCCGGGACCTCCATGTCCTTATCTTCAATTTCTACTATTTCTACCTCTCGCACGTTGCAGGTGGATTTTATTGTTGCAATGGAGCAATTTTTTCCTTGCACCTAATCTCCTCTGACCTCATCAATTTCATGCTCCGTTGGGAACCACAATAGCTGGTGCAATGTTGAGGGAACAACCCTCATTGCGTGCAACCATGACCTCCCCAAGATGACATTGTAAGGGGATGGGGTGTCAACCCTCTATGCTTACCTTCTTGGTGCCTACCTGCACCTCCAAATTTATTGCTCTCAGGGACCATGTCGGCGTTCCATTGAACCCGACCATTGGGCTGTTGGACTACTCCAAATCATCTCAGTGAAGGCCGAACTCCTTGTAACATCTGATATACATGATGTCACAAGAGCTGCCTTGGTCAATCAAAATGCGCCTTACCTGACATTCTCTAATTTTGAGGATTTGTAACGTCCAACCCTTCACATGTCATCGATATTGTCCGCTTTGGGCCACGCTCGCATGGATTTGTTCTTCCCAGTGGGTCATCCATCCCAAAACTACTCCAGTCTAAGCACGCTTAACTAGAGAGTTCTGCTAAGGATTTCACCACCCGAGAAAAGGCTTCGATGCTATATAAGGGTCCAGGTTTTTACTTTTATAGTCCAGGAACTCCCCCTCCATTCCCGATGTGGGACACCAGGACCTTACAATAAATTTCAGATTTCGGCAACATTTGGTGGCAGCAGAACAACACTTAGATTGCATGCATATGCACTCAAATATATTCATTGGAATTGAGAGATATGATCAGATAACCCATTATATGCATTGGAATTGAGAGATATGATTAGACTAAATAGAATGATTAAAAGAGAGAGAGGGAGAGAGAGGGAGAGAGAGAGAGAGAGAGAGAGAGAGAGAGAAAGCCTCAGAGGAGCCTCTATATATATCCATACATACAGTGTTCATATTCTCCTCAAACTAATCGAAGAGAGTAAGAAAAAGAAGAAGAGTGAATTCCTATGAGCAAGTTTAGTAGAAGAAGAGGAGGAGATTAAGGTTGCATATTTTCCTACCATTTCACTATTCCATTTCAATTCTACAACTAAGTAAGAAAACCCTCTTAACCCTCTTATTTTTTTTTAATTGTTGAAATTTTCAAATTATATTCATGTGACAAAATGACTAACTTATAGATAAAAATTTATATATATATGTATATAAATTTTATGATGTTCTAAAAAAAATAAAAAAAATTTTGGGGTGTCACAGGGTTACCACTAGAGCATCGTTGTGTAGATGCTGCATCATGTGTAGGTTTGCTTCAGTAAAAGACACCATTGGTCTCTAGCATTCGTCTGTCCTAGGCCTCTTTTGTTGGACCTGATACACATGCTGTAAGTGCTTCACCCTCTGAGTCTCCCCATATACCTCTTTTTCATTGACCCTCAAGTGAATCACATTGATCACCCGAGATCCATTTGCTTGTTGTGGTTGTGGTGGAGGTGGCGTTGCCGGTGCCTGGGGCAATCTCGCATCTTCTTCTCTCGTTCTGACCTCGTCTACTAGGTCCCTCAAATGACCCTGTCTAACCAGGTTCTCCAAATGCTTTTTTAGGGCTTTGTACCCCTGAGTCAAGTGTCCATCCTCATTGTGGTAATCAGAGTGCTTCCCAAGACTTCTTCCTATAAATTCGGCAGGAATCTTCTCTGGCGCTTTATAATACGGCTGGTTCCTGATCATTTCTAGAACTTTATAAACCGGGATCTTGAACACCGTGGTGACTGCCTGTGTAGCTCTCAACCCTGTTTCCTGTCTATTAAAACTTGTATTACCTCGGCCTCGCTTCGGCGAGCCGTTCCTCTTCTCCTACTTCGACGCCTTCGTTCCTGGCGTATCCTCTTCTGCTCTGGCATATTTCTCGATCCTTGCCATAAGTGCCTCCATACTCTTTGGCAAAGTCTTTGCCAATGACTTCCAAAGCGTGCAATCATCCTCCAGGTCGTTCTTAAAAGACACGACCGCCAACTCCAGGTATTCGGTTTAACACCTTATAATATCTTTTGGCATAAGCCTTGAGGCTCTCACCCTCGCCAATTTTCAGAGCCATCAGGGAGTCTACCCTCAACAGCTGCAATTTGTTTGTAACAACCTGGTGTAGACCGCCCTGGAGAACTCCCGGCTTCGCGCTGCAAGGGCGCGAATTCGTTTTGTTCTAGGCTACTACAGTTCGGACTCAATGTCACGGTTCGGAATCTAATCTCATAAAGTGCAATGTGAGACCGATAAATCACCAAAGAGTCCAAATCCGACAAATCGTTTTGGAAAACTGATTTTAATAAAGAAGTGCCAAACATGGACTGCTTTGCAAGATACAGAGTCGCCACCTAAATATTAAATTTTGGAAAAATTTAGGAAACCCTGACTCGTGCCTAAGGCCACGTGTCCGTCATCACCAAAGTTGCCTCGGCTCGGGAACTTGGGTACGAAAGGGGAAGGTCATGCAATGAGCACCCCCGCTCGTCCGATCAAAAGATCGACCTCTACAAAGCATGATATGTTGTTTTTGAAAACACATGTGTTCTTATTTCGGTTTTTAACTTAGAATTACTATGTGATGCGCGCAGCATACAAGTATAGACTAGATCGCCTAAGTTGGAACAAAACATCTTTGAAAGTTTGCTACTCGCAAGTAAGCTAAGTCGTGGATTTTGCCACCCTCAAGTGGGCTTAGAAAAACAATATGATTTTGATGAATTGTTCCGATTCAAGCAATCCAACCTTCATCCACAGGCATTCAGGCAGTTAAACACTTAAGCAGTTAGCCTCATGGCAAGCATGCTAACATGGCAACATACGCATCTCATGTAGTATGTTAAAGCGTAAATACTTACAGTGTACTCTGAGCCAAAACAGAGAACTAGTTAAAAATCATGCATGATCCTAGTTCATGTTAAGATGACTAATGCAACACATGCAAAAATACAGCTCAGATAGGCTCGGCTATTCTAAGATGTCATGTGAATGCAACTTGATAACATGCTGTTGAACACGTATTCAAGTAAATGTATTGAAATACAATGTGGTTAGTATGATGTGCCGAGCTTGGTGCATGCAAAACAGATGAATGGATGCACGCATGCAAGCATAAGGTATGCTAATCGAAACGTACCCTAAAACTAACCATCGTAAGTAGTTAAGTAAAAAGGAGAAAGAAATGGGCGTTGGAAGACATGCATCACACACACGCACGCTTATTACAACAGTTGGCCCTCTCGACGGAGGGTCCAAATAAGAAGCTAACTAGCTAATCTAAGCTAATTAAACTAATTATTACATCACAAAACTAGCCAACTAACAAGCCAACTAATTAAGTACAAAACGAAGCTAATTAATTAACAAGTTAACTAACTAGTTATTACAACACGAATAAGCAACTAAACACATTAATTACTTAAATACAGAACCAAAGCATAAACTAGCTAAGGAAAGCATTAAAGAGAGGTCCTCGGGATGAGGAGTGCATGCATGCTCGGTCGCCTCGTTCGGAAATCCGTCACGATACCCCGATTTGCCTATGTTTGCAACTGTTCTCAGAACATTGCACCAAGCTCTAGAAAGCTTCTAACTCACCTTGGGAACCTGTAGGAGGGTGGCCGACCAGTTGTTGATGTGGGAGACCACCTGCCGACCACTTTTCTTTGTTGCAGATCAGAAAAAGTGGTCGGCCAGCTAGTTTTTCTAGTTGGCCGACCAGTTTTTGCTGCACTTCTCCAGTTTGCTGCAACAGAGAGCAAGAAAGGGCATGACAATGTATTTGCAAGTATGTGTGCACAACCACCCTCCCTATCATTTCATAAGCTCAAGGGAGTGTGGTTCTCGACCCTCGGGCCACCAATCACGCATTTCGATGCATGATGGCCGAGAAGCCAAATTGCACAATTCAATGTAAAATGAATGCACACATAAACACATAAAGCCTAGAACTCTATCATGTATGATCAAGAGCGTCAGCGACCGAGAATTGAGGCACGTTTCATCACTTCAAGTATGAAACGTCCCTCGTTTCTCGTGTTTTGTTTAACACCTAATCCAAACAAATGCAATACAACTCAAGCATGCAAACATGCAATACAACTACATGGCATACACAATGCAAAGAATAACATGTCATACGCAATGCAATGTAACATGAGCATACACAATGCAAACAACAACATAGCATACTCAACGCAATGTGACATGATTAACTTAACAAGGCTAATGACATGCAAACAATGCTAATGCATACATACACAATGCGAAGAACATGGCATACACAATGCTAAATGGACTTAAACAAAAAATGGACAGACCTCAGTCATGCCCAAATCAGTGGCCATAATGATGAAACTAAGGCATGAAGATCAAGACAAGCATGCTCAATGCAAAGGCCTATTGACCGGGCATAAGAGCACAACTCTCAAGAGTGCTCAAAGAGTGACAAACGCGGAAGTGTAACTGTAATAACCCGACCCTCGTCTATGATTCTGGTATACTTTCAGTTCCCTTATTCTGTATATTTATATGCTTATTGTGAAATTCCATGTGGAATTACGGTTCAGTAAGTAAATCGCATGTTTAAAGATGTCTATCTGTTGAACAAGAAAAGTATCTGTTACATGTAGAATGGTTGAAGCAGAAATTGGAAGCCTTAACGACTTAATTATCTGAAATTGATTATATATCTGTGATCAGCATAATTTTTACGTAATATTAAGCATGTTTATGAATTTCAATTTCGGAATGATTAAACGATTGAATTTTGTCCTATATGCTTTTATATATTATCTAAGTCCTCTTAAGCTTGATCAACTTGAAAAAAAAAAATCTCCTGGGAGAGAAAATGGAGAGTGTGGAGAAGAAGAATTGGGGGTGAAGAAATTCAACGAGGAAGATTATCAAATTGAGGAAAGTTGTGGGATTTAGTTCAAGGTAAGCTCAATCCAACCTATTTCACCTTCACTTGGACTTAAGGAAGGGTTTATTTCTTGTGTTGATAACTTAGGGTTTGTAGTTGTGGATTATGTGTGATTCATGTTTGATTAAAGAGAGTATTCTCATTAATTGGTTGTTTTAAGACCTAATTTAAGTGTTATATGAAATTTATACTTCAATCTTTGGTTTTTATGTTAACTCCATGAATGAACATAAGGAACTTGAATTAAAGGATGGAAATTGGAGGAATGGTGACTTAATCAAGCTTCTAGTCATGCTTATTTTATGGTGTTCAAATGATAATTCATGTTATAGTGAAGTTGGATCAATATATTGCATGAATTTTATCTTGGATTGCATGTAAATTGAAGTGGTGTAGCTAAATTTTGAGTTGATGTCGAGCTGCCCAAAACAGGGGGTCACCACCGCACGGGCGGAGGTCATGGTCGCACGTGCGGACAAGAGGAAAAAAACAAAGTTTGGCTACTGCAGTTAGGCCGCTCGAGCGGTGAGGGGGGACCGCACGTGCGGTACATGTCCGCTCGAGCGGAGGGTACGACCGCACGTGCGGCCCAGGTCTGAAAAACTTATCGCTCCATTTTGCGTGCTTGACTCTCTGGTATTTTTAGAATATTTTTCTGATGATCTTAAGATGGTTGTAAATTCATGCAAAGTGTAAAGACTCAGGAAATGATTTAGGAAAGAAAAGGGAACTAATGTGCAAGTTTTGAATGTATGTAGGACACATTCCGGGAGGAACTAGCACGTCATCACAACACTGTGAGTATTAGTACTCCGCATATATATTCTTTTCCGTTAATAATCATTGTTATTAACATTCTGTTCCCCGTGGCAATATGTTGACACGTATATGGATTGAGAATTGGTGTGACCCTATGTGAACGTTAAAAGAGTTGGCTTAATTCTGTGTTCCGATTACGGTTCCTGGTCATCGGTAATGTGCTATAACCTATAAGTTACCTATGATGTCGCATAATAAATGTATATGAACTATTAAGATGGTGGAATCAGTTAACAAAAAGAGTTCATGGAGATGATATTCTGAATGAGAACATGATATCCCGAGTACCCTATTAGGAATTCCTATAGTCTTACAACATAGGTGTTTGCCTATCATAGATGAATATAATGGGGATTGCTTACTGTTAACGACATTATTAACGTTCTGTTATCTATTAATTAGCTGCATTGATTTATAGTGAACAAGAGAAGCAATGATGCTCGTGCATTCAGAATCATTCTGTTTTGTCAATGATGAATCTTGACTGGTATGAGGTAAATTATTCCGTCCTTATCAAGGAGTATTATTAATGTTCTGATATATATGAGACGATTATGTCTATTTGTAATAAACCATGTGATGATTTGTGTACACCATGGTGTGACGAGATTCATATGAATTTGGGATTGTGCTATTCTGTTTATTTATTCTGTTTATGTATTCTGTCCTATTAATCCGTTCTGTTTGCGATTTGGCATGATATGAATTGTTGGTTTAAAACTTATTGATGTCTGGTATGGAACAAAGTGCTGTACGGAACTAAGTGCTACACTTTGGTGGGAGCCACCTCTAGAATCCGTGCGAGCCACCTCTTGAGTCCATACATGAATATTTCTGGGCTTAAAGTCGTTATGTTATTTCTGGGCCGATGGTTGTTCTGATATTTCTGGGCTTAAAGCCGTTCTGTTATTTCTGGGCCGATGGCCGTTCTGATATTTCTGGGCTTAAAGTCGTTCTGTTATTTCTGGGCCGATGGCCGTTCTGATATTTCTGGGCTTTAAGCCGTTCTGTTATTTCTGGGCCTATGGCCGTTCTGTATCCGCTAGGCCTATGGCCGTTCTGTACATTACTAGGCCAAAAGCCCTCTGGTAAGAAAGCTAGACCCATAGCTATTCTGGGATTAATTACAAAATGTAGTTAATCATATATCTCTACAGTTGTATGCCCTATCATTCAAGTTAACCATTACATTATTTATGTGCTATTATTCACTGAGTTTTACTCATTCTGTATTTTGTCTGTGTCTATAGGTGGTCAACCGGAGGGCCGCTCCTGACCCTTAAGGCTCGTCTCTCTTGTCAACCTTAGTGTGTCAAGGCACTTAGATGAGGCCGTGCATTTTGTAAAGCTTTGCTAAGTTTTAATTTATACTTTAGTTGTCAGTTGATGGTTGATTGTATATGATCCCTTCTTCAGTATTGTTTTATTATACGCCCAATTGTGGGCTGAGTCGAAGCATGTGTGTGTATGCTTTCTGTATATTATTGTCACGACCCAAACCCGGCCCTATGGGTTTAGCACCGTAACCGGCCAGTAATCCGGGATTACCGAAGGCCTGCTTAACAGTAGTACAGTAAAACAGAGTTCAGGGCCTGGCGGAAGCCAATACAGTAAATAAATAATGTCCATTGAGCTGTGACAGTCTGTATGCCAAAAAGATTTTTCATGCATTCTCACATTCAAACAGTACAGTCTATACAAAATTTACAGTCACACAGTAAAGGGACTTAATCCCTTGATAACAGTACAGTTAGTAGCTGACAGTCTATACAGTAATCCAAAACAGTACGGAGACAGACGGGGGAAAAACAAAACACCCCAAAGCCATAACATGGTAACTCGGAACCTCGCAGTGAGGCACATAGGCTGGCTTGACAAAACTGGAGTCTAACCCACGCTCCTAGCTCCGATCTGGTGGCTGAGCACCTACATATATATATAAACAGTGAGCTAAAGCCCAGTGAATAACATAATGCGTAAAGAGGTTGAGAATGAAATGTCCTTACAGTAATGAAAACAGTTCATTAAACAGTATTTCAGTCTTTCAGTCAGAACAGTTATTCAGTCATATGTGGTACATCCATTAGCATAGCAGTAAACAGTAGGTCTTAAAGACCGAACAGTAGTGATGGCCATCAATCAGTAAACAGTAATGGTTCCACGAGGGAACCGACAGAGATCTCTGTAACAGTAACAATAACAGTATACAATAGTTGCTAAGGATGCCACAATACATTTCAGAATATAGGACATACATTCAATCAATTAACAATAATTATTTCAGAAAACAGTTCTGTTAAACAGTCAGAAAACATTCTCAGTTGAACATATCTTTACACAATTGTTACTCACAGAGTTTGGGCTACAGTATGCTAGAGCGTGACTCCCCAGTTGCCAACCCTACACAGTTCACAGGCTGAACACACACTAAGCTACACAGTTGGGAAATATCATAATTTAATCCTTAATTTGCCTTGGTGTGTTCTACATCTATATCCTCATTAAGATGCCTTAAACTAGGCCTAAGAATGCCTAGAATGGGATGAGGATGCAAAAATACACTTAGAAAACATTTTGCAAAGTTTGTTGAAAATAGGAGCCTCGCTCGAGCGAGCCTTCCTTCGCTCGAGCGAGCTTCCAAAATCAAAGGCTTCGCTCGAGCGAGAAATCCTTCGCTCGAGCGAGCTGTCGAAACAGTAAAAGTACTGGATGCTCGAATTTTACGCTCGAGCCACCAATCCCACACTCGAGCGTAGCTTCGAACAAAGGTTGGTCGCTCGAGCGAAGAAGCCAAATTCTGGAATTTCCAGATTTGTCTCCTAAACTCAAACCAAGCATTCTTTCACTCAAAACTCGACCTCTTGGGCCCAAATTCTGAAAAACACATCTAAATTCAATGTATAACAAGTTTCAAAGCTCAATTTACGAATTCAAGCCCCAAATGTGAGTCAATTAGAACCATTTTTTCAAACCCATTTTCATGAACATGGAGAAATGCAAACATGCATGAAATCCAACCATTTTAAAGCTCCAATTTGATGTTCTAGTGAGCCATTAATACCAAAAACAAGTTAAAATCATGGACTAAGCTTAAACATGAGCATGCATGTACAATTCTACCATGAATTCAACTCAAAACTCATCCTTACAAACATGCATGCATGAATTCTAGCATAACTCACCATATATGAGCTACAACATGACTTAGTTCTACAATGGAGCATGAAACATGCAAGACTTAGCTTGAACTCACAATTAGAGGGATGAATTCTCTTACCTAAGTCTTCAATTAGGAGATTACAAGCTCAAGTTTGTAATTTATACTTCAATCTTCAAGCTCCTTAGCAAATCAACAAGATGAATGCACTCTCTCCCTCTCTCTCTCTCTAAATTCGGTGGGGCTCTCAATTTGGCTGAGGAATTGTTTTAATTCAAGTGTGATGAAGCTCAACAATAAGAATAAACTAAGGCCCACTCAATGGCAATTCCGTAAATAAGGCAACTTATATGTTTAGCTTATTTTAATCTAATTTAATCATACCTAATCGCGTTTTCGATAAATATACCATTAAATCACACAAATCCTACTGATCATGAAACACTAAACAATTCTCAGTTCGGCCGCCGATAAGGCCTTCAATTTGTAGTTTAAACGTAAAAACACGAACAGATAATCAAATAATCGAAAAGATAAAAATACAATACAATAAACATGCTCAGTCAATTCGGTTCCAATTTTTAATCAGTCCGTTCGGTACTTCAGGTAGTTCAATTATCAGTCATAAGCAGTCCAGTTTAACAGTAATCAGTAGGTAATTCAGTGGTTTATCGGTAAACAGTATGGGGGTTGTTACAATTATTTACTTATTATGGTGTTGTGATCCTGGCATAATAGTGGTAGCTCAATGGAGTAGCTTTTTGATTATCAGGTGCTTCCATTCAGGCCCCATACGTTACATACATTGGTTCTGTGTCTGGTTCTGAAGTGGTCATGCCCAAAACTTTTAGGGGCGGTTTGGGGCATGACAGTAACAACACTAAGTGCACTAAAATTAAGCAAGAAATGATGCCAAATCATTCAAACAGCATAAGCATGGCATGCTAGGGTCCTTAAGGCATAAGGCTAGTAAAGAGGACTATACAAAGGGCCATGCAACACATGGCACAAATGCATGAACCAACCATGGACAGAGCTTAATTAGGTCTAAACAAAGACCAAAATATGCTGAGATGAGGGGCTCAAAGGCCTAGGCATGCATGCATACACACTAGGCCATAAACAAGGCAACAATGCATAACACTCAAAGGCACTTAAAGAGTGGAAGAAGTAGGAACATGGCAAGTCTAAATGCTCTGAAATGTCATGTTAAAGGATGCTAAATCATGTACACAACACAAATAAAGCATGCTATGGTACCCAAAGTTTGAAGCTAGCATAGGCATTTGCACTACATCTATGTAAAACATGAAGCATTTGGCAAAGGCAACCCAAAACAGTCCTAGAACATGTCAAAATGAGTCTAAAACATGTATGGAAGGAAGCCAGAACAAGCTAGCATGAACGGCATAAGGCATGATGTGTGCAAGGAAAATAAGGTGGATTACACTACACCTATCAAAACCAAGCATGAGATGGCTTCGCTGACAAAAATCAGAGTTATATCATGGAAAAATAACCCTAAAAACATATTGAAATGATAGCTCGCAAGCTTAGGCATAAAGGCATACGCAATGATTCATGTTTAAGGCATAAATGGCAAACCCTCCAACGCATTGAATGAGTGAAAGATGTAAGTGTATGACCATGAAACATGCACTGAAATCTCATAACAAATGATGCCAAACCATTCAAATAGGCCAAGCAATGCATGCTAGTGGACTTGATACACAAAGCTAACAAGCTAGAATGCACTATAGCTATACAAAGCATGGCATGCATGACCAAAACAACATAAATCAGAGCTAGAGCATGATAAAACATGGACAAAAACTTCTTAGAGTTAAGCTAAAATCATGTTAGAATGAAGGTCTAAAGCATGATACACATTAGGCTAGTAAATGGAATTGCACTACAAGTGCAAGGAGCATGCAAGGGCTAACCAAACCAAACCTTAACAGAGGTATGACATGGCAAAACATCACCAAAAACATGCTGAGATGGACTTAAAACAAGCTAGAATGACATGCTACTTCATGAAGCACACAAAGCTAGTTTGCGAGATTTACACTACAAGTGTATAAGGCATGCAAGGGATGACAAAATCAAGTCAAAATAGTGGTATGCCATGTCAAAATAACCCCAAATACATGCTAAGATATGGCCAACATAAGCTTAACAAACATGCTCAAACATGAGGCATTCAAAGCAAGCATTCAAGAACACAAGGAGAGGGGATGACCCTTGTAGACACCCCATTTTTGACCGTCCTCAAGACTCGGACGTCACCGCTGGAACACTCGGTGATTACTCATGTTCGTGTTTCGTTTTGAGTTCCCGGAGGTCTCGGCCACGCGCCTTGCCTCAGGACCTCTCAACTCGACTGTTCTGCGTTCGGTTTTGCACCAAACACTTGTGTTTTTGTTTCTGAGGGTATAGAGTAGCTTGTTAGCTACCCCTGACACCCACCGGCCGTAGCTTGAGGCCACCGACCATGTCTTGAGGCTACCGGCTATGATTTCTTGATACCAATGGCCGGTCGGCACTTTATATGGTCGACCGGCACTTTATTTGGCCGATGACCTCTTTTGTTGGCCGGTATGCCCCTTTTGCACCCTTCAGGCATGGTGCATGCCAGCTGTGCCAGCTGGAATGCACCAGCACTCTCCCCCGTGCATAATGTGGCTGTTTTGAGCCTTTGCACCCCTTTTCCTTCTAGAAGGTTGAACCCGTTGGTCAAGCTTCTTGAGGAAGCTTGACCCTCTATCATGGCTTCCTCAAGAAGCCTTGACCTTTTTGCCCTCTTTGCCCCTTTCTTATTTAGCTTCTTTAAGAAGCTTCAAGCTTTTGCATTGCTTATATAAGAACTTCTCCCCCTCCATTGTTAAGGGTTGTTGATGTTGAACAAAAAACCAGAGCTTATACATGTATATCTGTTAGATACATCTTCTCTCTCTATATTTCTCTCTCTCTCCTCTTTTGTGTGTGTTTTGGGGCCTAAAAAGTGTGTTTTGACCTTAGTTTTGCACTAAGACACACACTATCACACCTTCCTTCGACCTTGAGAGGCTTGGAGGGTTTGTTCTTGAGTTTTTGGACTGGTTTTGACCAAAAGAAGGAGGCTGCACCTGCTGTTCATCAAGGGTCCTTCAAGGGTAACCTTTTTACTTTAGATTCCCCAATCTTGCACTAGACTTTTGCCTATCTTGCTTATTGTTTTAGACTTTGTGTATAACTGAAAAAAGTCTTATTTTTGCATGCTTAAGATGTTTCATTAAGGTCATTTTGGTGTTGGGGGTCGACCTCCCCCTCTTAGGCCTTGTTTGGTCCCTTTTGTGCTTTCTTTGTTGAGCCTTGGTTACTATTGTGTATTAGCCTTCTCACCACTGAAAGCCAGTGGATTTTCAGTGGTGAAGAAGTGGTTTTGAGGTCTTTCTTAGGGGAGGGACACCCCTCTCCCTTGGTCTCTCTTTTGTTTGCATATTTGGCTCAATATGGTAGCATGCATGCCTAGTCTTGTTTGGCTTTATTTCAGAGCTTATTTGGTGCTCATTTAACATGTATTGTCTCTGCCTCATGTTGGTTTTTTGGCCTTTTGCATGTATAATACACTTGCTTTGAAATCCCATCATTTGGCTTAAAGTGTATCATGTTATAGCATATCATTTGAGCATGATTTTGGTTTGGTCCTAAGAAGGTTTTAGCATTATTTTTCCATGCTTAAGGTCTGTTGGTTACTGATTTGGTCATGCTTGACATGTTAGATATGGTTGCTATGCATTTTGGCTTGTGAGCCCTAAGTGTGTGAGTCATAAACACGCCTTAGTTGGTCTATTTCAACGAGTTGGAGTCATTTGCCATGTCATTTCAGTCCCCAAACCATGCTTGTATGCTTGCATTCATCACCTCTTTCATGCTTTGAAGATGTGTCCTTTTATGCCTTGAAATGAGCATTGTGCATGCCTAAGTGTTTAAGCCTTCGGGGCTGCCATATCAGTGGGTTTTAGGACTTATTTCAGTGCACTCAAACTCTGTTTTCGGTCGTATAGCTCATGCCATGTTTGCTTGGGGTAGTGGTAGTAGAATACTCCTTTGTTATGCCTTAATCTTGGGCCTATTGGTGTGTATGCTTACTTGAGTGTTTGTTCATCATTTTAGGCATCTTTTGTCACTGCTTCGGGGTGGGTTGAGGTTTGCCCCTTTGTATCGCATGATCATGTAGCATTGCTTTGATTTCATGTTTGCCTAGTATCATAATTGCATGCTTGCATATTGTTAGCTAGTTGCATTTCATGTCATAGTTTGCATGATAAGTTACATAGCATTACATCTTGTATGTTTGGCACATTGCATTACTCATGTTGCATCTTTGAGCCAAGTTTGTATACATGCATTGCATTGTTTGGTTTGGGGTGTCAAGCCAAACTTGAGGGGTGAGGAGTGTTTGTACTTCAAGTGACAAAACACGTTTCAACCCTCGGTCGCCAATCCCCTTGACCCCAACATGATAGGGTGTTGGCATTCATCTCTTTTTTGTTGCATGCATTTTTACATTAAGTTGCAAACTTGGCTTATTAGGCCATCATGCATAATTGATGGCCCGAGAGTCGAGGGTCATGCTCCCTTGAGTCTATTGCATGATAGGGAGTGTGACCATGCTTACATTTGCTTGAAAATTCCATGCCATACACTGCTTGCCCTCTGTTGCTGTCAAAACTGATTTCTGCAGGAAGTTTTGGTCGGTCGGAAATCTCCAGTGCCGACCGGCCATCAATGAATGGCCGATAGCTTCATCAGTGGCTGGTGGCCATTCCTCCCAGCCGATGGTGTTCCACAGTGTGCATGGAATCTGTCCTGAGACTTGTGTAGTTTTCAGAGGATCTAGGCAGTGAAAACAGAGGCAGCAATGCTATGGCAACGAGCTTCAGGGCAGTACGAGTCAAGCATGCATCATTCACGCATTCCAAGGCGGGGCTGTGGCCACTTTCTATTTACATTTAATTTGCTAATTAATTAGAAGTTCTGTAATAATTAATTTAATCTTATTTATTCGGACTGTAATATTTATTCGGACCCTCCGAGCGAGGGCAATTGTGTAATAAGTGTGGGTGAGTGTGTGCATGTCTTCCAATCCCGCTTCTTTCTTCCCTTTTATTTACCCGCTTATGATGGTAGACTAGGGCATATTTTAATTCGCATACCTTATGCTATGCATGCGTGCATTCATGCATTTGTCTTACATGCACCGGGCTCGGTACATCATGCTAACTGCATTTGTATTTCAATTCCAAGTTGAGTCCTTGTTAGTTGCAGCATTTCACATGCCATCTTTAGGATAGCCGAGCCTATTATAGTTGCATTTTGCATGTGTTGCATTAACCACCTTAACATGAACTAGGATCATGCATATGATTACTAACTAGTTTCTATTTTGGCTCGGAGTACTCTGTAAGTTCTTTTGTTTTAGCATCCTTGCATGCGTGTGAATGTTGCCATGACAGCATGATTGCCATGAGACTAGTTGCTTATGTGATATAACTGCCTGAATGCCTGTGGGTGAAGGTTGGATTGTTTGAGTTGGAACAACTCATTGAAATCCGTGTTTTAGCCTACTTGCGAGTAGCAAATTCCAAAGTGTTTTCCAAACAAACGGATATGCAATGTTTCATTCCAAATTAGGCAATCTAGTCTATACTTGTTTGCTGTGCGCATAACATAGTAATTCTAGGCTAATAACCGGAATAAGAACACATAACGTTTTCAAAATAAGATATCACGGTTAGTAGAGGCCGATCTTCGGATCGGGCGAGAGGGGGTGCTCATAGCTGACCTTCCCCAATCGTACCCAAGTTCCCGAGCCGAGGCAATTTTGGTGATGACGGACACGTGGCCTTTGGCACCGAGTCAGGGTTTCCTAAGTTCCCCATTAAAAAATATTTAGGTGGCGACTCTGTATCTGGCAAAGCAGTCCATGTTTGGCACTTCTTTCAAAAATCTGTTTTTCAAAAAACGATTTGCCGGATTTGGACTCTTTGGTTCAATATTAAGAACCGTGACAAATTGAGTCCGAACTGTAACCCACGAGGTCCCTCGCGGACTTGTTACAACCCTCTCCTATTTAAGACCTCAAAACACCATTTCCACCGCTGAAATTCCTTTGAGTTTCAGTGGTGAGAAGGCCAAAACAAGGTGAACCCAATAGCTTAAAAAGATGGCACAAGAACAAGGCCAAACAAGGCCTAAGAGGGGGTAGACTACCCCCAACACAAAAGTGACCTTAAACAAACATCACAAGCATAGAAAGTTAAGCTTAAATCAGCATGCAAATAGGTCTAAAAGCTTAAACCAAAACAAGGGTTTTAAGGGTTAGAAGCTTACCCTTGAAGAACATCTTCAAAGCAGCAACTCCAGCAACTTCTTTGAGCTCAAACCAATCCAAAAACTCCAAAATCAACCTCAAAGAGCTTCAGCAACAAAATGATGGTGTTTTTGTGTGTGTTTGTGTGTTAAAGTATGAAGAAATGACACTTTCAAGCACAAAAATGAAGATGATGGAGAATTATAGAGACAATGGTGTATGTATAGCTGAAGCAACAAAATTCTGAACCTGGAGGAGGAGAGGGGAGGTTCTCTCTTATAGAGAACAAAAGTGTAAGCTTGTTGGACAAGCTTAGGGTCCAAGGCCATCCCTCCATACACGTGTATGGAGGATGGTTTTAGTGCCTTCTAGCTGTGACAGCTGGATAGAAAATATCTCCAAGAATGAGCTAGAAAGCTGCCGACCACTTAAAGTGGTCGGCCAGCTACTTCTACTGGTCGGCCGACCAGTGGAAGTGGTCGACTAGGGCAAAAAGTGGTCGGCCACAGGGGAGAGGTGGTCTGCAACATGAAACCAAGGTGGTGGTGTGGTGGCCGACCAGAAAAGGTGGCCCAAAGACCATGAAAACCAGTTTCCTGACCAGAAAATTGGCTGGCAGGAAGGAAAGTGGTCTCCATGGGGAAGAACTGGTCTCCCACCCTTGTACCACTTTCCAAACAAGGAAAACAAGGTTTGCACCTAAAACAAACCAAAAAGGATGCAAGATGAAAATCCGGGAGGTAAGGCGCGTGGTCGGGAGCCTCGAAAACTAGTCTTAGGGCATCAAAAGTGGTCTACGACCACAAAAGTGGTCTCCCAGGCCAGTGTCCCTCTAGGCAGAGGAAACAATGTGTGGTTCAAAAACCACGCCAAATGGAGAACGTTAAGCGGTCCCGAGTCAAGGCGCGCGACCGAAGGCTCCGAAAACCGAAAACTAGTCTCCAAATGAGGAAAGTGGTCTACAACCACAAAAGGATGGTCTACAAGACCTCCTCCCCCTTCCAGGGAAGGAAAACAAGGCTTGGTCCACAAACCGAACGAAAGCACAAAGAGTTCAAAGGCCTGGAGGCAAGGCACTTAACCGAAAACTCCGAAACCTCAAAACGAGCGCAACATGCACAATCACCGAGCGCTCAATCGATGACGTCTAAGTCTTGAGGTCGGTCAAAAATGGGGTGTCTACACCTGGCCACAAACATCTCGGTCATGCCTTCTCAACTCTTCAAAGTTCCTTTCAGCAACTTGTGAAACCAATCTGATGTGATTTCCTCAAAGGATGAGGGGAACACCTTGCAGAGCAACGGTTCGTTCCCGGTATACAGTGCCATTGAATTCAAATATAAGCCGACGTGAAATTTCGGATCGGGCTTACCGTCATATATCTGAAACCTCGGCATATGAAACCTTTTTGGGGCCTCAAACTTATTCAACTCCATTAAGAACGGCGTTCTCAGCTTGATCGGAAATGTGACATCGGCATTCTGCCGCTTCCTCTGGAGGTAGTCCCTCACATCCTCCTTAGTCCAACCAAGAGCTCGGCTGTCAATGGATTTCAGCCTTTTTGGTGTGCTGCTCTTGGTGTCATTATGAGTCCTCTTGGACTTCTCTTCATTCACCGTGTCAAAACTAAGTTCCTTCCCTTGAACATGCCGATGTTTCTTGACATAAGTTCCTTTGGTATGAGGCGTTCTCTGAGACTCCCCTCTCATTGATTCTGCTCACTCAGCGTCCCGTGAAGGCCGATGTGAGTGTTCCTTCACCTTGTCATGTTGAGGGACTACTGGGATTGCTTTCTGCCCTCCTTTCTGGGCATTGTTCTTGGCCGCTGGAATCGGCGTGTCCTTCAATGGAAACGGTGGTTGTATGACGTTGTTCTGCATCATGAAGTTGACAACCGATTGTAGGTCTGCCAACTTATTTGCCATTCCTTTCATCTCGCCGTCCCTCTCAAGTATCTATCTTTCCATACCTGGAGGTTGCTTTCGTTGTAGTACTCGTCTCGGCCTGCTTTCTTCGGTAGGTCTCCCTCTTGGCCGACATCCTTCTCATTGGGATTCTGATCCCGTGGTCCTTCATTAGGGTTTTCCTCCTCTATGTTAGAATCGGCATGTTTACTACTCCCACTAGGGATGTCGTCCCCCATCTTCTCTTTTTGTCCGTTATTGCCCTAAGCCCAACAACCTGCACAAGAAGATGAGAATCCGGCGGTGGTTCGTCCACCCGGGGGCACTCCGACGATCAAGTCAGTAATCAATATCTCTCAAAGATATAAAATTGTGCTTAAACTCGCAAAAAGAACTTCACAAATAAAAACATACCTTAGATCCACGAGGGTGCCCTACTTTCCCTACAGAAGCCTCACCTAAGTGGACTCAGGCTCAATGTTTATTCTGAACTCTCAGCTAGATAGGAATAAACTCTCTGAGAGCTATATCTTTATCTAGACTGAGATCCTCTCTTGTTCTAGGACTCTTGCCCTTTATCCGCTCATCTCGGATTTCGGTATCTCCACAGATAACCTCGGCCTAACCGAGATCACCTCGGCATCATGACTAGGCCACATGACACCTTGGCTGACACTTCAGCGTTACCTTGGTCACGTGCTGTAATTCACAAAATATGTCCCCATAGTTTATAAATTAGCTATTTAGCTTATTTGGGTCACATTTTCTTTTTACTTTTTATGCGTTTTTTTTTTGTAATAAGTTAAAAAATTAATTTATAAGCCATTTTGAATTAATAATATGTTGGGTTCGACATAAATCTTATTTGTTCTGTAACAATGTCCTGGAACTGTTGCAATCCTCTCAAAATGGGAAATTAGCAAACCTATAACGGGTTAGGTTCACCCTTGAGAAGTGAAGTAATCATTTTATCCTTACTTTATAAAATAATAAAATTATATTTTATATATTAAGAATTTTTACGTAAATTTATATATTTAATCACAATTTATTAATCTTACTATATCAGTACATAAATAAATATAATTTATTTTATATTTCTTACTTAATATCATCACACTAGTATTCCATCACTCAATTTCACAATACTAATTTTAGAAAAATTCTACTATACATACTCCTTACCATATACACCTTTAAATCATGTAATTTTCTTATTTAGTTATAATCAATTTTCTTCTTTAATTATAACCTTATTTTAGTTATGATTTATAAAAAAATTTTATGTCTCGTGTGTTGTTTAGTTATGATTCTTTTATTTTTTTTTTAATTATAACTCAAAAAATATGAAATCATGTCATTACTTTTTTTAATTATAAGGTAAGTGTATGCCATAAACTTTTCATAATTTTATGTAATCGAGTCAAGATGATTCATGAATGTGACAAATATATTGATTTGGTATAAAGTTTAAAACTTGGAGATAGGAATCGTATCATCTTCCATCCAACTGGAAATTGATATGGTATTTCACATAATAGTGACACATACCTGAAAATGTTGACATACATGCACATATACAGATGTATATATATATGTAGAAAGTCAACTTTAAGTATATTATAATTAACGGCCGTTTGTTATCTTTGTAGGTGGTTTTCTTTAACAGATATACATCTTCCTATTATTTGTCAAAAAGCATATTAATTAGGCTTAGAACATATCTATATCTATATCCATATCTATATATATTCCACATGGCCATCATTAACGCCGCTGGATTGCTATCAGTTTAGATGGTAGTATTGCATTGAATTTGATTTATTTATTATTTTGAGTAATGTCGTACGTATTTTTTAGAAATATATTTTTGTGATAATGTTATGTAATTTTTTAATATAATTATGATAATTTGTAATTTAAAAATTAAGTTACTCATTTTTATGATAATGTTATATATTTTATGATTAAAAAATATTTTAATGAAAAAAATGTGTAATACCATTATAAAAATGCCTAACCTTAATATATAATTTTATTTAGGATGAATTTCTTAAATAATCCCTACAGTTTGGGGTTGTGTCACTTTAATCAATGACTTTTCAATTGTAATATATTTGACCTTGAATTTTAAATCTTGTTCCAAATAAGGACAATTGAAAACATTGCTGCTCTATTTAAAGGGTAAAGTCGTCACACAACTTATTTTGTGTTGTTTAACTTATATGTTGTTTGAAATATAATGACATTGTTCTTAATGAATAATATTGGAACTTTTTTAGTTATAAAGTTCTGATTGGTTTGGTTTTCAGAATTTATTTTCAGAAATTTTTTCTAAAAACTAAAAATTAAATTGGTGAAAAAAATAAAAAAAACACATCATTTTTATATAATTTTATCTTTTGGAAGGGTAAAAATATTTTTATTTGATATTTATTTTCATTAAATTAGTTTTTATTTTTTTCGAAAGTCAAACATAGCGACAACTTTGATAAAACTAAAAATATTTCATATATTAAACACATCGATTATACATTAAAAGCCTAATAACCATCCATTACATGATAATCATAAAAAAATATTTGTTAACAACAAATATATCCATCTAGTACATGATAACCATAAAAAAATATCAATAAAAACAAAAACCCATTACATGATATCATCAAACACATACTAAAAAATAATTTGGTAAAAAAATAAAAAAAATTTATCTTTTTTATATGACTTTATCTTTGGTGAGTATAAATAATTTTTTGGCATTTATTTTTATCAAAACTAATTTATATTTTATCGAATTGATAATTTTGCTCTTGAAATGGAGCAATAATGTCTCCAATTGTCCTTATTTGAAATGAGATTTAAAATTCAAAATTAAATATATTACAATTGAAAAATTAGGAATCAACGTAACACAAATCCCAAACTATGTTCACGCTTTCATTTATGAACAATAAAATTATCTTTAACTATACTGAAAAATTACATAATTAACAAGGTGCACACACCTTACAGAGGGATTTCCATCACTAATAGATAAACTTAATAATTTTTTCTTACTTATTGACTTAACACCAATTATATCATTAAACTGGGTTTTATTTTACTATTACGTTACACATCGATTAATATAAAATTTTTATAAGATTTATAAATTTGTTTAAACTTTTATTTATTTTTTTTTTCTGGTCACACGTCGAAGATTCATTGAAAAGTATAATTACATCATTAAAATTCTTGTTTATTGCAAATCACTTAGCAACAAAATTCTCAAATTACATGGGATTTTTTTAAGCTGATATTCTAAAATTATGACAATTCAAATTGTTGAACAACTCCCAGCCAAAAAAAAAAAAAAAAAAATTGTTGAACAACTGAAAGGATCCCAACACAATGCAGGGACCACCACCCCACATATTGGAAAAGTCCAACATGATGTTGAAATAAGTTGAAGGAGGTTTCCACAATGAAAATCTTAGATAAGTCTTATTGGAAAAATGGGCATCAATGAGTTGAAATGATAATATTTCACGTTTTAAATCACTTTAATCGATGTGTATAATGCTTACATGACATTTTAATGTATTTCCTCTTTTTCTCCTATGTTAAAAAATGGGAATTTATTCACCCAACACGCCCCCCCCCCCCCCCCCCCCCCCCACAAAAAGAAAAGGGAATTTGAACTCTGTTTGGTTTTTAAATATAGTTTTTGAGATTTTTATTTTTTGTATTTCATTGTATTTAGTGATTTTTTTTTCTTTCATATTTTTGTCATTTTTTATTTTTTAGATGAATCTAACCAAGATAGATACAATTTTTTTTAAAAAAAAATTAATATAAAAAAAAATACGAAACATACTGAATTTATTTGTTTTCTTCTATATTTCAGAAAAATTATAATTTTTAGGTTCATTTATGTTAAGTGTATTTTAAAAATAAATTTTTTTGATTAAAATATTAAAAAATATATAATTAAAAAAAAAACAAAAAATAAAAGCTTAACAACAAACGGAATTAAATTTTTTTTTTCATTTTTGTCCAATTAGAGACATCAAATTTAAATACATGAAATGGTCACATAAATTTTTTTTTTTTTTTTTTTTAAATATTGTCATTTCCAAATTTAAAAAGTTTAATGGGAGATGCTAAAAACCTCTTGTAAGATATGAAACAGCAAATATGGGGAGGTCACTACACCCCTGCGAAATTCTATTTCCACACATTACTTTTTCTCTTTCCACACACATAATGATTTTTTTATTATTATATTTTTGTCTTAAAATTAAATTATCAAAATATCATTTTTCCAAAATCCTAACTCTAACTCTCTCAAACCATCTTTGTGAATCTGTGATCCATCTTATAATTTATTATTATTATTATTATTTTATTTTTCTCATTCAATCTCACTTTCTTCTTTTCTGACTTTGTGCCTTATCATTTCTACTTGACAAACATATTCTGGTAGCAGCCTTTTTGTTTTTTGTTTACTCCATGACGTATTTCACGCTGAGAATTATCTAAACTGTTGCAAAATTTTTACCTTCCATTGCTTTGCTAGTTTTTCATTTTTAATTTAATTAATTAATTTATTTTATCTTTCACCTCCAATCACTATTTTGTTCCTGCTAGTCATATCCTTTAATACAATTGAATCTTCCTTTCAAAACCCAAATGATGTCATAACTGAATATTTGACATTTGGTAATCCCAATTCTTGCTGGGAGAAGCTTGAGAATTTGCTTACTCATGGTCTCGTTGATGGGCAGTTGGAACTAAAAGAAGAAAAATCAAAACAACAATTTTGATTCTTGAATGGTTATGCAGATTTCAATTAGTTTCAACTATAACAAGTATTGCCAATTTCAATAGATGTAACAAAAAAAATGTTTATGTCATCTGCAGATGATGAAACTCAATACCAGTTACTTTGAAAAAATAAAAGCGATGGTGGCTTGTTAGGGTTAGGGTTTGGAGGATGAAGATGGTAAGGGTATTTTTGGTATGAGAGGATGTGTATTGAGTGAAAGTTGATAATTTAAATTTATTTAGTGTGTGTATTGAGAAAAGATGTAAAAAGAGAGGAAGTAATGGGGCACTTTGGGAAGATTGGTAAAAAGCCAGCTTTTTGACTTTTTAGCTTTTTTATCCAAAATAATCCAATTTTTTGCCAAAAAAGCCATCAAAAAAGTCAAAAAATCAAAAAGTCAATTTTTTATCAACTTTCCAAAACCCCATAATGTGTGGAAATGGAATTTCCCCACCCCCCTCCCTCTGTCATCTCATATAAATTTAACATAATTATCCTGAAGTCCTTTAATATTTTAATTTATATAATATTTAATTTATTTTTATCATAAATTTGTTAGTCGTATGAATTAAAAAATGATATTACTATCTATTTTTACATTGAAATGCATATTTTACCTTGTGTATTTTTGTATCATGCCATATGTATTAATTTAAGTATTTTTAACTTTACTAAAAGAGAAGTCAATATAATTATATTAAAATTGTGAGACTTATTGTATTTTCTCTAAATTTTAAGAGAGATAAATGTAAGAGCATCTCCATCATATTAGTTGTTTTCATTTTTTTAGGTAAAATAGTGAATAAATCAATAAATTTCACATTTATCAAATTAGTTATTAAGTTTCCAATTTAGTTTTGATGATTTTGACTCAACAATGTAGCTAGTGGTTTAGCCTAACCAAACATTAAAGAAGTATTTTACTTTTTGTATTTTGGAATTAGTTGTGTTGAATTTATAAAAAATAATTCTAAATTAAAATGAATAAAAAATATTTAAATAATATAGAGAAATAATAGAGAATTTGTTAAAGGATGTATTTAAAAAGATGAAAAATCAAAATAAAAAATGTAACTTCTAAATTAAAATATAATTTTTTTTTAATTAGTTTGATATTGATACTCTTATTTACCTAAAAATTTATAAAGTTAATGGCAGTCGCTATATTCATGTTTAATTTGTTTTTAAAGCAAAAAAAAAAGAAAGAAAGAAAGAAAGAAAGAAAGAAGGAAAAAGAGATTCATGTTTAATTTCTACTTTAGCTTGGTAATGACACCTTTGCTATAATTGCGTTGGAAGAGGAAAATGTGCTGGCACAACCCCACCAAACTTCCTGGATTCTCAAGCTAATGCTAAACTCTATATCTATCTGTTTATACTTATAGAAGCTAAATCATATATGAATAAATTTAGGAATATAAAAATTAATCATAAAATTACACACCAAATATATAGAGATGATTAAATTTTTTCCGACATTGATCTTAACAAATTTTATAAAATCTTACACATTCTTAAATATTATATGTCTTATTAATAGAATTGGTCTTAAACATACACATAGATAGTATTATAGTTATTTTGAAATGGTGATTTGTATTTTTTTTATTTTATGTTTTTTTGATTGTGTCATTTCAACCATTTGAAAAGTCTAAAATATCAACCTAGAATGGGTATACAAAAATTTACCTCCAACCAAAAAATATATATATTTTTTTAATTTTTTATATCCATAGCATTGCTTCCAAAATATATACCTCATCATGTGAGTGAGTGGTCCCCTTGTAAAGAGAAGATATGATGCCATGTTGCAACTCCAATATTTGAAGTGGATATACTATACATGTATGAATGTCACTCCCTCTCTCTAATGTAATGTGTTGGTGTCATAACATGGGTTCTTGTTCTTTTCTTTGTTGAGAGAGTATGTATGCCCACATTGGTGCTTCTCTCTCACATCGTTGTTCATCAAAAAGACTTCCTCAATTGGGTCCCACAAAGGTACACCTGGCCGCACAATTGTACACCCCTTACTCTTATTAATTGTAAATAATTTTATAAAAATTTCTCATCGCCCGTCACGGGTACCGTCGCCCCTAATTTGGCAGCATTTTAAAAACAGTGACTCATCGGGTAATAATAGAAATTTATAATTTTGATTTTTAAATTTATTTATAATGATATGATAAGAAATATAGGTTCTATATAATTAAATAGTAATAGATTAAAAATTAACATATATCATATCATATTATTATTAATCAAATTATATGAAATTTTTTATAGATCTTAAAAAAATTCCGCCACCCAACACTCCTCTCTTTTAACTTCCACCGCCACTACAAGTATCTCTCACATCATTCCCACCACTCTATCAACGCAAGCTCTTATGAGTACAAGTGAAATTCGTATATATATAGTTCAAATAATTAAAAATTTTACTCAAATCACGTTGTAACTATAATTGGTATTGGTGATTGCAATCCAATCTGCCTCCACCTCTCCAGCAACCTCCCTCCTCTATCACCCCAATTCTCTTTCAAAGAAAGGGGAAAAAAAAAAAAGAAACCATTGATTACGGTTAAGATTTCAACAAATAAAAAACAAGCAATTCTCTCAAATAAATGGTAGATTTCATACCTTTCATATTAAGACCTTGTTTGTCTTAATTTAAAAAAATTAAAAAGTCACTATCCTATTTAAGTCACATCACCTTATTTAAGTCACATCACCTCTCTATCAGATCACTTTAAACCCAACTCATACTCAACCCATATTTCATAAAAAGTCAAAAAGTATACTTATTTAAATCATCCCAAACAACCCCCAAATTTTTTTTTTCTCCTTATTCATTCTCATTCCCATTCCTCCTCCTATTCCACTTGTTGAAGTTTTTAATAGGTCCCCCATTCATTTGATAATATTTTCTCCATCTCTCATTTTATTTTTCACATTTTTTCTTTCTTCAACATGCTTTGTTTTTTTTTTTTTCTCTTCTTATATATTCACATCAAAAAGTTCTCGTTCTTTTAAGTCTTCCAATTATCAGTCTCCATCAAATAAAAACACATAATAAAAAGAAAAGAAAAGAAAAGAAAAAAAGGGAAAAAAATTGTAAGATTCTGAAATAATACATAGGAAATGTACTCCAAATGCCTATACAGGGTATTTGAAATAAATGACCATTACTTATAATTGCCATAATTACGGTGACAATTCTAAACCTCCTCAATTATAAATGTAAGATTTTGCAAAATATAATATGCTACCAATCCAACTGAACTAAGTCCAGCAAGCAGAAAATAGAAGTAATCGAGATGTGCACGATTCAAGTTATTATCAAACCAACTAACTTGGCCCTCTCCACCGGCAACTTTCTCAATGACACAGATGAGAAAACTGCTCAAGAAACTCCCAATTCCAATTATAGTAAGGTATAGAGAGAGACCTAAACTCTTCAATTCATTTGGCGCTTGATCATAGAAAAACTCCTGCTGCCCAACTACGGTGAACACATTAGCAATTCCAAGCAATATATACTGAGGAACCAACCACCAGAAGCTCATAGGAATAGTAGCGTCCGGCACATCAACCAACCCAAATTCCACAGCAGTTTCGAGTCTTTTCATCTCAACTGCAGCAGCAATTACTGCACAAATAATAGATATCAACATTCCTGCTCCAATCCTTTGAAGCATTGTTATACCTGAGGACTTCCCTGTTATAACCCTTGCAAGAGGAACAAAAATGCAATCGTATATGGCAATGAAGAAAATGGCGGAAGCCCAGATAAACAACTGAAGAGAAGCAGCTGGTATATCAAAGCCTGACCCAATTGATCTGTCCATAGTTTTTCCTTGCTCGGTAAAGAAAGTGGAGGACTGTACAAGTATAATAGGATATGGTAAACATGTAACCCATATTGGAACCAGCCTTAAAAGTGACTTTGCTTCCTCAACGTCACTGATCCTACACACTCCCCCTTCTTCCTCTGAACCAGCTGGTGCAAGCAAGGCTTTGTAAAGAAATCTGTCAAAAAAACCAAAAACCCTAGACCCTAATTCCTGTAAATCTTACACACAAAGCTTCCATAATGAAATTCCATCACAAATACAAGGACAGTATGTTTATAATAGGCCATGAAAGTCTTCAAGTGTACCAATCCAAATTTTTGGTAGACTACTTTAGTGGAAAGAAATCATCTGGCATGAAGCCATTAGAGAACATAAACGACAAGTATATAACATTGATAGAGATCCATTAACAGATTCCTGCAATGCCCACAAGTCAAACTGGCACGGAAGAAAATTTGACTCGTTCATAAGCTACCAAAAACACATCGTTAATGTAAGTTCTAGACTCCTGATAAATAAAAACACTACGAGCTCGGCTTATTCAATTTTGGTGGCACATCTACGTGACACCATAATCACTTGCAATGGAGAACATAAATTTCAAATCATTTTAACAGCAAAAAATGAAGTCATGAGGACATTTATATTCCAAATCTCATGATATGTTGGAAGTTTTATCTTACTTGAATTGTCGAGAAGTTGGGTGATGCAGGGTTCCTTGAGCTTCCAATTCAACTAGTATTGTTGAAGAACTAGTTCGCCAATTCTTTGTTGCAGTAGCAAACACCGTAGCAATTCTTAAAAATGGGTTCATATTGTGGCCTTTGATGGTGTACCTATAAGTTGTAGTTCCAATCAAGAATATGAGCAGTGCAACCACCATGGAAATGCATGGGATTCCAAACCCAAGACCCCAATTAAGGTTGTCCTGGATGTAGTTCAAGAACAACAATGCTGCTGTAGGACCTACACACGAACCAAAGTACCACCAATTGAAGAATGAGCTTCTGGCTCTGCACTCTTCCGAATCTTGCCCATCAAACTGGTCAGCGCCAAAAGCCTGAACACAAGGTTTGTGACCTCCTTGGGCAAATGCTATTAGATACAATGAGAAGAAGAATAGTATAACCTGGAACTGAGGAGGGGAACAGGAGGACATGATGAATTTTGCACCTCCATTTTGACAGTCAGGAGAGCTGAGATCAGAGGGAAGCGAAGCAGATAGAGACAACAAGCCAAGTCCCTGTGGTTGAATCCAATCCAAATTCAGTAAGTATAATCATTCATTTCATTCACATAACTATTACGGTTAACCAAGTATTAGTATGTCTACTACTGTAACAACAACATTCCAATCCAAACATGCATGTGCATCTCCAAAAGTAACTAACCAGGATGTAGAGCAGAGAAGCCATTATAATGATGTGGTATCGAGTGAGAAATGAATCCGCAATGAAAGCTCCTAAGAGCGGCATAAGCGACGCCACGCCGGTCCATGTATTCACGTTCACTGCGGCCGTGGCCTTGGACTCACCCAGACCCCCCGTGAGGTAGCTTATCAGGTTTGAACTTATCCCATAATACGCAAATCTCTCTGCTAGTTCCACTCCTGCCATTTCCACATTCCCCATTTCACTCTCTTACTCCCTCTACTCTACTCTACTCTGCTCCATCAATTTCAATGTCAATCCATCTATTATTATCATTATTATATTAAGGGAAAATTATCATTGAGTGCAGGGCCGGCCCTGATTTATTAGGGGCTTAAGGCGAATTTTTTAAATTGAGCCATTCGTATATAATTATCCAAAAAAAAAAATTGTTTGGATAAAACAAAAAAGATAAAAATTTATTTTTATTGCATTACAATTTAACAAAATTCAGATAACAAATATATATATATATATAATAGTTAAACTTCAATTAGTTGAATCGAATCTTTATTTTTTAGTTTATCAATGTTATAAGAACAAAAATTAATTTGGGGTAATGATGAGAATTTTCGACACAACTCAAGTAATATATAGAATTAGCAAGTTAAGGTTGACTATTTTCAACATGAATTCAAGTATGACACAACTCAATAACATGAATTATTAGTTATATATTTGAATGTTCACTAAGGGATGCTATGGCATTTTTTTAATCTTTTATTTAACTCTATCTAATTGAATAAAAAAGTATGTAAAATAATAATTAAGACTAATATCTTTTTTTCATTTAAGATATATATTTTTTTGTTACCTATTTCAGAGTCAATCTAATAAAAAATATATAGTAATAAGGTATAAATTTTTTTAATTAGAAAAATGCAATTGAATTAAAATCAAACATTCTATGAATAATTTCATTTAGTTGAAATAAATTTTATAAAATTCAACTTATGAGAAAAATTTTAATTTCTCAATACACTTGCTAAGTTATTTTTAACTAAAAGTGAAAGTTTTCACATTAAACATAAATCGAACATGAATCAAAATAACACCACACGACAGCATAAAAATAAATAAATTGAGCTAATATTAAAATAATTATGAAATAACATGACATGATACACTCTCCTAATTAGAAGCCCTAAATTTTGTTCAAAATTAGGGGCCTGAGGCGACCGCCTCAGTCGCCTCACCCTAGGGCCGGCCCTGATTGAGTGTAGATGCATGAAAATAATAAAAAAAATACACATCAATAATAAAATTTATGAGCTTTAATAATTAATTTTTTTAATATATTTAAAAAAAAATTACAACGCCACTTAATTGTATATAAAAAAATATTAATTATATTTTGAGTCTTCAGAAACCATGAGTTTTGTATTATTTTGACGTGCAATTTTTAAATTGTGTTAATTTAACTCTTTTTACTATATAAATATATTTTAATTTAAATATGATATATAAACTCACTTTTTATATCTATTTTTTAGACTCAATGATATATAAGTGGAATGATTGGTTGATAATTAGATAATATATAAGAGAGAGTGATTGCCACATCATTGAGTTTGAAAAATTGTTCTAATTTTTGGACTTGAATAGCAATTCTCTTTTAATTTAATCTGCTAACTAAACTTTGTCAACAAATACGGTTAAAATTCAAAATAAGGAGTGCTTTGGGATATTTTAAATAAGTGTATTTTTTTATTTTTTATAAAAAAAAAATGTATAAAAAAATAGAGAAAGTAGGTAGAAAAATAGAAGGAGATATTGATAGATGTTGATTAATATGATCCAAATAAGTGTATATATGCAAAAAAGTACATTTTTTTAGTGCATGTCAAACACCTACTAAATGTGTAGTTTTAAATGATTAGAAACTAATAGTGTAATTTTTTTAAAATGATTTTCACATTTATCCCTATTTTAACGTCATCAGTTAATCAAGTTAGATCAAGTGACTAAATTAAACATTTTTTTATATATTGACTATTAAATTGATAAAATTTAAATATTGAGAACTCAAATGACACAAACAATATATTTTAAACCCTAAAAATATTTATTTTTTTACATTAAAGACATTAAAACACATATTTTGTCTCATATCACTTAATCTTGTAATAGTTTTGAAACATTGGCATTTTTTCTTTCTTTAAAAATGTCCATATTGTTGTAAATAATTATTAACAGTTTTTAAATTTAACTCATCTTTCTTATTCATCAAATTGCCAAAAAAATACAAATATAAAATTACAAGTGTATCATATTTCCACCAACTATTAATATAAATATATACACACAAATGGAGTAATTTTTTTTGCTAGATCTTTTGCTCAGCCCGGCGCATAAGTTGGCGAAATCTATTTGTAATATCTTGAGTAAATTACAAAAAAATCCATAGGGTTTAACTTTCATAAAAAAATAAAATTTTAATTTTTACTTTTATCAATTTAAATATTATTATTATTGTCTATTTTTATCAATATTAAATAAAATTGATAAAAAAATGATATTTTAATTATTAAACTCAGCCAAAAAAAAAAAAAGCATTTAGGTGAAGAGACATTTTATTTATATTGAATTTAATGATTAAACTATTAATTTTTTCATTAATTTTAATTAAAAAAATAGATAAGAAAGTTTGAATTCAAAAACAAACCAAAATATTAAAATTGAAATTAATAAAATTTATTTCGTTATAAAAGTGAAACTCTGATTTATATATATATAAAATTTCTTGTAATATCTATTTGATTTCATGAATTTGAATTGTTCTCCAAATAAATATATAAATAAAAATAAAGTAATTTTTGATACCTATGATGAAAAATGAGGATCGCCAGCCGCCGGACTTGGAGCGGTCAACTGGGTATCAGCCTCTGTAGTCAACTACGATGGCAGAGTCGGCTTCGGAAATATCGGCGGCGAGCGTTGAGATGGCCATGTCCAGTTATCGGAGGAGACTTAATAAAACACACTTTGAGATCGATCGCCTCATCAGACTCAAAGAGCAACTTTTTTTTCTTTACAATTATTTATTTTTAATTAATTGTCATGCGTCTCATGTGATTTAATTGTTTATTTAAAACGGTTAGTGTTACATGTATTTAATTAGTGTGATACATTAATATCTTAATTAGTATTATAATATTATTATTGACTATATTTATTATATAAATTATAAATATTTAAAACTATATAAATAATACCATATCATCTATTACTATATTAATATGTATATTAATTAATACATATAATATTATTCTTATTCAAAACGCACGAATCTAATCTATAATAATTAGGGATGGTGATTTGTATTTTGTTATCGGCTGCCCCATCAGTACACCAACTCTTGTGTTAGTTTTTCCACTTTAATTTTAAATTTTAAATTTTATTCTAAATAAAGATAATTAAAAATATCATTACTCAATTTCAAGAACAAAATCATCAATTTGATCAAATATAAATATAAAAAAATAGTTTTAAATTTTTAAAAATTATTTCTCATCACTAAAAATAAAATTTTATAAAATCGATAAATCTTTTATACATTTATTTATTTTTTTTTTTACCAAATTAATTTTTATTATGGTTTGGATGATAATCATGTAATGGCTGGTTATTTTTATTTTCATTAAATTAGTTTCTATTTTTCTAAAAATCAAATATGGCGACAACTTTGATATTATTATTAAATCAATTCATTAAATCAAAAAAATCCAAAATTAAAAACATTTCATATATTAAATATATCGATCACACATTAAAAGCCTAATAACCACCCATTACATAATCATTATTCAAACACATAATAAAAATTAATTTGGTAAAATAAATAAATAAACATGTAAAAGATTTATCAATTTTACATAATTTTATCTTTGGTGGGTAGAAATAGTTTTTTAAAAATTGAAAAATATTTTTTTAACATTTATTTTTATCAAATTAGCTTATATGTTATCAAATTGACGATTTTGCCCTTGAAATTAAGCAATGGTATCTTCAATTATCCTTATTTTGAACAAGATTCAAAATTTATGGTCAAATGTGTCACAATTGAAAAATCAGGAACCAAAGTGACAGGAATCCAAACTATAAGGACTGTTAGTGTAATTCGCCCTTTATTTTATTTATTTTTTATTATTGTATCTCATTTTGATCATTTAGACTATCTCCAATGATTACTCAAACCTTTCATCAAATTTAAATTTAATGAAAAATGAGTCATTTTCCTACTCCAACGGTTGCATCGAATAGGTATCAAATTGAGAATTCACTTTTCTTTCATCAAACTGAGAATCAATCTTTTTTTCATCAAATCACTATTCATTACCGTTGCTGGATGTTCTCCCGGATATCCTCCGGTCATCTCCCCAGATGACCACCTTAAAGTAAAAATCTATGAAAAAATTACACTAGCTAGTCATCCGCCTGGTCAACTAGTGTCACGACCCAAACCCGCCCCTGTAGGTTTAGTATCGTAACCGGTCAGTAATCCTTGGATTACCGAAGGCCTCTGAACGAATTAACAAAATTAAGGGGGCTAGCGGAAGCAAATACATAAATATAGTTGTCCAATGAGCTGTGCTGACTTACATGAAACAGAATACTTAAAACTTTATGTACATAACCGGTAGTCAACCATACATTATGCCCACACACATTACAGTATTTTAAGTACAGCCAACAAAATTACCAAGTCTTATATGTACAGAAACAACGGAACTTAAACACAGGACTCTTCGGGAACCTCCACGTAAGGCACAATGGTTGGTTGACAATAGAACACAGATCCGAACAAAAGTCTTCAGGCTCGAACTCCAGAATGCCCACCTACATATATATATACACACAGTGAGCTAAAACCCAGTGAATAACATTAAGGTAAAGGGGTTAGTGAACGAAATCCGAATATATCATAAGCAGAAAACAAACCAGAGCATAATCATTCTCATATCAGAACATAATAATGGTACATCCCATAGAACACATCACAGAACGTCTTCCGACTAGAGTAATCGGTTCCGGATACCGATTAAACACATATCACCACAATGAAGTGGCTAACGAGATCTCGTAATTACTTGTATGTCATGGACCCACATTTTCATGCCGTCCCCCATGACTTAGGACTATCTATGGATGCTATAATAAATTTCAAACATGGAATATTTGTTCACGAAAATAGATATCATTTCAGAAATCAGAACTTATCATATTTCATTTAGAACATAATTCATATGAACGTATCTTTACGATAACGTTACTTACAATGGTTCCAGTAAGCGGTCAATCAATCCTCGAGTCTTGACCTACAACCACAAAATACATAACACAAACATATCTTATCATTACACATTCATGTGGCCATCACAGTTTAGCTTACATCACATTGATTCTTGTTCTTCCTTAACACATTGCTCAAAACACACTCTTGAATCTTATAACTTAGTACATTCTTCACTTAGTGTGTTTCTAATCCATAACCTCATTATCATGGCTTAATTAAGTCTTAGGAATGCCTAAGATGTAATGAGGGTGCCAAAATGCATTGGAAAACACTTGGTAGAATTTTTGAAAATAAGGTCCCCGCTCGAGTGTAGCTTTCCTCGCTCGAGCGGACTTGCAAAATGTGAATGGTCACTCGAGCGCACATTCCTTCGCTCGAGCGATCTGTAAAAGACATGAAACTTTTGGGAGCTTGCAATTCACGCTCGAGCGGAGTGCAAGCACCTAGAGTGGTCGCTCGAGCGTGAACTCCCACGCTCGAGCGTAGGTGCAATTTCTGGAATTTTTAGATTGCACCTACGAGCTCAAAACTCGAATTCCAACCTTCAAAACACATCTCTTGGGCCCCAAAACTTGAGATAACATAGTAAACTTGTAAAACATGAGGAATTACGGATTATTTCATAAAATCATGGCCCAAGAGTTTGTTAAAAACTCACAATTTCAACTTGAAACATGATGAATGTTCATGAACACAACATGCATAGGTTTTCTTGGTCTTGAGCTTCCCAAAACATGATTAAACACCACAAAACAACTTGAAACTTGATGATTTCCCCAAATGAAGATGAATTTCAAACATGCAAGAGATGATTCATGGAAATCATGCTCAATTTGTAAGAATACGTACATGCATGCAAAACTTTTCAATTTCTTTGCCCCAAAACTTATGAAACTTGTAAATTGAGCTCATAAGCTCCATGCATGTAAGAAATCCCTTTTCAAAGTACGAATTCAAGGTTCAAAACATGATAATTCAAACTTGGATGATATGAATCATGTTCAAGATGATGAAATTAAGCTAAACTAAGCATGCATATATGAATTAACTCTAAATTCATCATCTTTGGTTCAACTCTTGTACATAATCACAAATTCTTCTTAAAATGATCTACTTGATGGTTAAAAGTCATAATTATGTCTTAAATCCTTACCTAGAGTCTTCAATTAGGTAGGTGCTTGCACAATCTTTGATTAATTCAAGCTATAGCCTTCAATTTCTCCTTAATCTCTTCTTATCTCTCTCTAGAATTGCACTCTCTCTCTCTCTAAAATGAATTCTCAAATTTTGGCACTAAGAGGTAAAAGAATGGAGCTCAAAAATGAGCTTAAGGGTTACATATATAGTTATGGTGCTAAAATACATTAATTAGAACATAAGGCTTGCCAAACGCAACTTAACGAATCAGACTGAATCAATTTTTAATAAAATTCGCCATATAGTTTTAAAAATTTCAAATAACATATCGGTGTAGTCAATTTCGGTTTCGGGTGCCGATAAGGCTTTCGATTTACATATTAAAGTGAAATTCCAAACAGATATTTTTGTAAGTAACAGATAGAAAGCCAAAATCATACAAAGTGCAGAATAAACACATAATTTATTTTAATCCCCTCATTAACATCATTAAATACGGATTAGTGACTAATTATGGATGGGGGTTGTTACAGTGTGATTTGATAAAAAGTCAAAACTCTTCGTTGGAGCACTTAATTTCAAAGAAAGTTTTCACTAAAACTTTTACTCACATTTAATAAAAAAATTGATACGACGTTGAATATACTCTTACATAAGTTGTCATGTAAGTTAAGCATTGACATATTTTTTCTTAATCTTGTCAACAGTCTTATATTTTTGTTAAAATTTTAATTTAATTCTTGTATATTTTTATTAAAATTTCAGTCTAGTTTCTTCACTCAAGCTTATTTAAGGCCCAGGCTAAAAAATCCAATCGGATCTTTTATAATTTCTTACACTATAATTCTATTTTATTTTTATATTAAAATTCATAGCAATATTCCGTACCTTCATATGATATAATATGCACAATCTCCCAATATATATAATATAATATCCACATTTTTGTTTCAAAAAACTCAGGATTTGAGAATGGTTTCCTCATTTCACAATTTTTGATATTTTCTCTTTCTTGAACATGCTTCTTTTTCATGTCAAAAATTCTCGTCCTTTTAACTCTTCTAATTACAGTTCTCAATCGAATAAAAAGTAATTTTCAACATTGACAGGATCTCTCTAGTTGGTTACTCTAACAGGACGGTTCAATTTGGCCTATTTTGAATTTGTCTTGATTATTCAAACCATTGAATGTGTAAAGCGTATTGCGTACTTCATTTTTGTAAAATATTACGTTAATTGGATATCAATAGCCACCTGATTAGAATACATTTGTGTCACTAATTTATTTTTAAAATCATACTTACCGTTAACACAAATTTGATATGATCAAATTTCTATTGATATCTGATTAACGTGAATTTTTATAAAACTAAAGTATTCGACGAGTCTTACATAGTAACGATTCAGATCATCGAAATAGACCCAAAATGATCGGTCAATCAATCAATAGATGAGCTGAGAACCCCTGCCCAGAGCCACAAGGAATGAGGAGGAACCTCTCCCACTCATCCCGCAACCCCCTTTCCTTGCAACCTTTGCACCACCAACCCCACTAGTGCAAATTATTTCTCGACTCCAACTGAAAATTATGCTTAATACAAAGTGTTAATTATGATTGGTGCAAATAATCGTAATCTCAGTCCTCTTTTTCAAGTTTTCTTTATTTGATAATAGTTTCTTTGTTTTCTTTATTTTTATTTTAATTTTTCTTGTCTTTTCTTTCTTGAACATGCTCCTTTTCTTTTTATACAGTTTCGTTCGTTAACTCTTCCACTTATAGTTCTCCATCAAAGATAAAAATAATTTTCAATATTCCAAAAGTTACCAACAAAATACACCCAATAAAAAAAAAATTTAAATGAAAATACAGAGGGGGAAAAAATGTTACAGGAAATGGATTACCAATACGGTACTCACACAAGTTTTTTTCAAACTGACCATTCCTTATAATTGTCATAGTTACAGCAACAATTTTAAACATCCTCAATTGTAAATATAATATTTTGCAAAATATATATATGCTACTAATCCAAGTGTACTAAGTCCAGCAAGCAGAAAATAGAAGTAATCGAGATGTGCACGATTCAAGTTATCATCAAACCAACTAACTTGTCCCTCTCCACCGGTAGTTTTCTCAATGACAGAGATGAGAAAGCTGCTCAAGAAACTCCCAATGCCAATTATACTAAGGTATAGAGAGAGACCTAAACTCTTCAATTCACTTGGCACCTGATCATAGAAAAACTCCTGCATGCCAACTATGGTGAACACATCAGCAATTCCAAGCAATAGGTACTGAGGAACCAACCACCAGAAGCTCATAGGAACAGTTGCCTCCGGCACATCAACAAGCCCAAACTCCAAAGCAATTCCAAGCCTTTTCATCTCAACTAGAGCAGCAACTACCATGCAAATAATAGATACAAACATGCCCGTTCCAATTCTTTGAAGCATTGTTATGCCTGAGGGCTTCCCGGTTACAGCCCGTGCAAGAGGTACAAAAATGCGATCATAGATGGGAATTAAGAAAATGATGGAAACCCCGATAAACAACTGAAGAGAAGCAGCTGGGATAACAAAGCCTTGCCAAATTGATCTGTCTATAGTTTTTCCTTGCTCAGTAAAGAAAGTGGAGGACTGTGCAAATACAATAGCATATACAAAACATGTAACCCATATTGGAACCAGCCTTAGAAGTGCCTTTGCATCTTCGACATCGCTGATCCTGCACACTCCTCCTCCTTCCTCTGAACCCGTTGGTGCAAGCAAGGCTTTGTAAAGAAACCTACAAGAAACCAAATTACTACATTAAAGCAGGTTTGAGTACTCATTGTAGTAATCACAATGCATGCTGTTCTAACAGCAATGAAATAAGGCCTTAATCTGTTTGCACAAGTCCACAGTGAAATTCCATCACAAATATGAAGAGAGAAATAGTGTATATGGGCCATGAATGCCCTTAATTGAACCAATCCAACTTTTTTTTGGGGAGAACTTCAGTGAAAAGGCAAACATCTGGTGTGGAGCCATTGGAGAGCATAACAGACAAGTACACAACATCGAAAGAAATCCATTCATGGATTCCTACAATGCCCATTTGTCAAACTGTCACAAACGAATAAATGACTCACCCATAAGCGACCAAAAACACAATGTACTTTACTGTAAGTTTTTGAGTCTTCATGACTAGAAATACTAAAAGCTGAATCAATTTCAATGGCACATCTATATGACTTGCAATGTGGAACATAATAAATTTCAAATCATTTAGCAGCAAAAAGCAAACTCAAGAGGATACTTTATATTCCAAACTCATGATATGTAGGAATTTTCTCTTACTTGAATTGCTGAGGACTTTGGTGACACAGGGTTCCTTCAGCTTCATGTTCAACAAGTATCACTGAAGAACTGGTTCGCCAATTCATTGCTGCAGTAGCAAATACCTGAGCAATTCTAAAAAAAGGATTGTTGTTGTGTCCTTTGATGGTATACCTATAAGTTCTAGTTCCAATCAAGAATATGACCAGTGCGATCACCATGGAAATGCATGGGATTCCAAAACCAAGACCCCAATTAATGTTGTCCTGGATGTAGTTCAAGAACAAGAATGCTGCTGTAGGACCTCCACACAAACCAAGGTACCACCAATTGAAGAATGAGCTTCTGGCTTTCAACTCTTCCGAATCTTTCCCATCAAACTGGTCAGCTCCAAAAGCCTGAACACAAGGCTTGTGACCTCCTTGGGCAAATGCTATTAGATACAGTGAGAAGAAGAATAGTATAACTTGGAATTGAGGAGGGGAACAGGACATGATGTTTGCACTATTTCGACACTCAGGAGAGCTGAGAGAAGGAAGCATAGCAGAAAGAGACAACAAGCCAAGTCCCTGTGGTTGAATCCGATTCAAATACAAATATAATCATCACACAACTATGACAAAAATATGTTTGTCGTAAGAACATTCCCAAACATGCCCCAGCAGCAATTTCAAAAGCCAAAAAGGCCTGAGGCCTCTTTTGTCAACCAAAAAATATATGTAGTCTCAAGTGCCCATAAGCTTGCTAAAATTATTAGTACTCAAAAAACATGCTGGCCTAGTTAAATGATCAGACTGTGACTGGATTGTATTTGACAACAGCCCAAGTTGGGCGTAAATTAGAATAAAATAATGAGAGTTTAGTTGGAGCTTTGTCAACAGGTTGTTATACCATCAAAGATCAAAAGGTCAAAGCAACTAATGTGTTGTTCCCCAGATTGGTGATACAAGACTGGACACAGAATTAGGTTGCATTAAGCTCTCAAACTCCTGACTGACAAGCTAACAATTGTTAAGTTGTGAAAGTACGATTGTCATTGTCTTCCTCTTCCATTAAACATTCTGTTGCTGACAGTAAGCTGATTTCACAAGACTTGACTCAAGCCCAAGACACTAATAAAAGACGTAAAAGGTAGATAACCAGAAAACACTTTTATCATCACCAGTACCAATTACAAATAACTCAACTTGGTTCATATAGTCAAGAGTTTGATATTCCGTAAAAAATATATTAACTCTGTTGATGATTTAGAATAAAGGAAACTAATATTAAGCAAGTAATTGTTTAAATTAATAGTTCAGGTAATAAAGTGATACGGTGTGATAATTTGGAAAGACAAAATGATTTTTTCCCCTAACATTTACAATAAAATACCCAATACAACACAAAACAAGTCTTAAATAAAAATTGAATCAGATAAAATCATACTATATTAATTGAGAGTAACTAACTAACTAACTAACTAACCAGGATGTAGAGCAGAGAAGCAATCAAAATGGTGCGGTATCGACCGAGAAATGAATCGGCTATGAACGCTCCTAACAGCGGCAAAAGCGACGCCACACCGTTCCATGTATTCACGTTCTCCGCCGCCGTGGCCTTGGATTGACCCATTGGCCCCGTTAGGTAGCTTATGAGGTTCGAGCTTATACCATAATACGCAAACCTCTCCGCCAATTCCACACCTGCCAATTCCACACCACTCCATTCACTAAAATTCAATTGAGCTAAACACACACACACACATATATATATATATATAAGTTAATTTCCTAATATCTTCTAAACTATCACCATTTTTTCATTTTCATTCTTAAACTATCATTTTCGTCTATTTAGCAGCTAAAGTTTGAAGCCTAATTCATTAGTATTTCAAAATTTGAATAATTAAACCATAGATACAACAAAAAAGTAATCATTCTTCTTATTATTTAGAACAAATTACGCTGCACAACCAATTTTTTGATAACCCATCAAATTAAGCTTTTCATCAGTTAATTATTTATACAGCTGTCAAGAAAATATTGATAGTTTAGGGAAGGAAAAAAAAAAAACAAAAAAACTTAGCGAATTAAAGTGAAACTCAACCATATATATATATATATATATAATGTAATTGAAGAAGGTACCGAACCTATGATGAAAAAAGCGGATCGCCAACCGCCGGACTTGGAGCGGTGAACAGGGTGGCCTTCGTAGTCAACGAGGAGGGCGGAGGAGGAGGAGGATTCGGCTTCGGAGATGGGCATGTCGAATATCGGAGACTACCTACACTATACTCTTTCTTTCCAAACTCAAACTCACATCATCGCATCGGTGCCTGTCGATGGAGCAATCAGAGAAGCCACATGCCAGAGTCAGTACGTGGTAGTTGGAAATTGAATGAAAAGAGTACAACTAAGGTATGGTTTGGGGAGCGGGTTGTGATTTTGACTTTTTTTTTTATTTATTTATTTATTTATTTTTTTAAAAGTTATTTTAGTTTGGGATTAAAAAGTTTAATTTGGAAAGAGTTTTTGGTTTTTTTGATTTTTTTTTTTTTTTTTGGTAAGAGAAGGAATGTACTGATTATGAATTAAATGTGATATTTTATTTTATTAAACTAAAATACTTATTTTACTTTTTGTGACTATTTTACCAAAAAAATTTCCCAAACTATGCGTAGTGGGTGTTTGGGAAGTGAGTTTTTATGTAAGTTTTTTTAGTTGTAGGATATTATTGGATAAAAAATTTTTAGTGTTTGGGAAGATAGTTGGGTTTTTTTTTGTAGTTGGATGTGATGTTTGTGAGAGAAAAAGTAAAATGATTATGGGATTTGATGTGATATTTTGTTTAGAAGTGTTTTTTTTTTTATTTTGCAAAACTTTTGTCTTTTAGTAGAAAAAATGAAAAAAAAATTTGGAAACCAAGTTCCCATTGCGACTTTTTTACAACATTTCCAACGGTAAGACGTTGTCTAAATATTATTATAAAATATATATTTTATTTATTTTTATCAAGTATTTCATGTTTTTATTTTAGTCATACTGTTTATTTTAATTATTCATTAAAGAGTGATGCTAGAAATTTTAAAAAATTTATTAAAATTTTTATCAAATATCTCACATAGATATGGAACTCACACTATGTAAGTTCCATATAGGTCTCACACCCATATGAAACATTTGGCAGAAATTTTAATAAATTTTTTAAAATTTTTAGCATTTTTGTTTATCCAAAAATTGTTAACTTTATAGAATATCACATCAACAACAAAAATAAAAGGAAATAATCTTAATGATTAAATATATTTTATCTAATTTTAAAAGTTAGTTACATATAACTAATAAATGTGATTTGGGTTAAAATATCTAATTATATACCTAATATATTAAAATTAAAAAAATAAAATAAATCATGCTAAATATTTTAACTAACAAATTTTATATATCTAGTGAATTGGTAAAGTTTTTAATTTTGTTTACAACTAGTAAATTGTCATCATGCTTTTCACGTGGTATCCCACCAATCTATAAGCAGCAATTATTAGAGTATCCATAATGGACGTGTTAGTGATTGTGTTAGTGTCTAACATGGGTAAGCCCATAAAGGTTATAGCTCACCATTTAGGCCCAATACATAATTCAACTACTAAAACCCAACGTTGATGGAACTCAACATGGCATTAAGAACCAATGACATCTAAACACGTGGCAAGAGAAGGACAAGCCACATAAGCAGACAAAGATCCTGCAAAGTTATTGCACTGTATATCAGCCATTAATGAAGCCCCTTACAGCATTTATTGTGATAACCCCTCCCCGTCGAGACAGAACGGCCTTACTATGAACGAAGCAAGCCAGAGCATAGACTTTCGACCAAGATGACAGGTCGGAAGGGACAACGAAATGATTACCAGAGGATATAAGCAGACGTCGAAGACAAGAAGAAGGTTAAGCTTTCTATCTCTACATTCCATCTCTCTTTCTAACTTGTTCGTCAGAGGGTTTACTAGGGGACTCCCCGTTCCCTATTGAACTCTTGTGTAGGTTCCTCTGTGGGCTTGGTACCTCGGACGCCAGTTTGGAAAGCGTAGATCAGTCCGACCCGTTCCATCTGGAACACGCTGTTTCATCAGTTGGCACCGTCTGTGGGAAACCTTTTGCTCCGCGCGCCAGTTGTGCTCATTGTCGCTAGAGACCCTTTCCCAATAACCCCTTCCTACCACCTGCGAAGATGGATGGTCACAACTAGATCCATGGCTTCTCACCACAATGTTGCCGACCACCAAGCCGACCCTTCCAATCCAAACAACCCACCGCAATATTTCACTGAGCTTACCAATAGCATTAACCGCCTAGCCGAGCAAAACCAAGCCCTGATTAATGCTCTACTCCAAAGAAACCTTCCTATGCCTCCTCCAACACCTCCAAATATCCCACCCAACCAAGAACGAGCCCCGAGCCATACTATCCAGCAGCCCCATCCACCCAACTTGGAAGGCTTGCGACCCTCTCCCTCAGATATGAACCTTCCACCTCGGGTCCCGCACCCATTGGCCCCGGCACCCACCCCCAAGGGAGAGGCCAGTAGCGTCCAGCCTCCGCTGCAGTCCGGCGGTGACAACGTCCCTTTTTGGGATGCTGAACTCCGAACCATGAAGCTCCAGCTCCAAGGAGTCATGCAGAACATACCAAATAAACCATCCACCACAGCCAACTCACTATTCGTTGCCTCCATCCGGGACAAACCTCTACCTCCTAAGTTTAAAATGCCCACGATCGACTCTTTTGACGGTACAACGGACCCAGTCGATCACTTGGAGACCTACAGAACCCTCATGATCCTCCATGTATTCCCTGATGAAATCATGTATCGGGCTTTCCCCGTAACACTTAAGGAGTCGGCTCGACTCTGGTTTAGTCAACTGCCAGCAGACTCCGTTTCCACTTTCCAGCACCTCAGTGACTCCTTTCTCAGCCATTTCATTGGAGCCCAGCGCCAGCGGCATCTGGCAACCCAGCTCCTCAACATCCGTCAGACCGAGGGGGAGTCGCTGCGCAGCTTCGTCACCCACTTCAACACCGAAGCCCTGCTAGTAGCGAAAAATGATGACAAGGTCATCCTCATGGCGTTCATGGCCGGCCTACGATCATCTGATTTCCTTTTATCCCTCTCCAAAAACCCCCCGACCTCCATAGCAACCCTACTTTCCAAAGCCCAAAAATACATGAACGCCGAAGATTCCCTAGCTGCCCGACAAGATCTTACAGCCAAAAACCCGACCCCCAGAGAGAAGAGAAACGACTCAGAAACCAGAAACACCCAGTACACTCACCAAACACCTCAGTATAGCGACCAAGCACCCCGAGTCGACCGGTCGGCGCCAACCCGACCACCCAGCCGGTTCGAACGATACACACCCCTCAACTCCCCCATGGAATAAGTCTTGAACCAGATTCAACGAGATTATCCCCTAAAATGGCCCCAACCGTCATGGTCTCCTTCCAACCGGTGAGACCAGTCCAAATACTGCCGCTTTCATCACGACCATGGCCATAATACGAAGGAGTGTGTTAACCTCAAAGACCAGGTCGAGGGCTTGATACGTTAGGGACGTCTCAGTTTATTCACGGAAGCCCACTCTCAGCAGAGGCAAATGACTGAACCTATTAGAAACAACCGCTGGCGCACCCCTCCCCGGCAACCCGCACAACCTAACCAAGGTCATGATCACCCTCCACAGCAACCCCGGGCACAAGGTAATCCCGCCCCCCCTGTTGGAGAGATCAGAGTTATTGCTAGCGGGCTAGCTTGTGGAGGACCATCCCGTTCGGCTCAGTTGGTAGAACTCAGAAAAATAAAACAGGGCTCAGACAAAGAAGTTGCCACATTGGACCGACCCTTCAAACAGCCCAATGTAGACACCCCATTTTTGACCGACCTTAAGACTCAGACGTCATCGATTGAGCGCTCCGTGATAGCGCATGTTGTGCTCGTTTCGAGTTTCCAGAGTTTTGGCTGAGAGCCTTGCCTCCAGGCCTCTGAACTCTTTGTGCTTTGGCTCAGTTTGTGGACCGAACCTTGTTTCTCTTCCCTGGAGGGAGGGAGAGGTCTAGTAGACCATCCTTTTGTGGTTGTAGACCACTTTTCTCGTTTGGAGACTAGTTTTCGGTTTTCAGAGTATTCGGTCGTGCGTCTTGACTCAGGACCGCTTAACGTTCTCCGCTTGGCGTGGTTTTTGAACCACACCTTGTTACCTCTACCTAGAGGGACACTGTGGTCTGGGAGACCACTTTTGTGGTCATAGACCACTTTTGATGCCCGTAGACTAGTTTTCGAGGCTTTCGGCCGCGTGCCTTGCCCCTCAAACTTTCGTCTTGCATCCGTTTTGGTTTGTTTTTGGTACAAACCTTGTTTTCCTTGTTTGGAAGGTGGTACAAGGGTGGGAGACCAGTTCTTTCCCTTGGAGACCACTTTCCTCCCCGCCAGCCAGTTTTCTGGTCGGCCAAATGGTTTTCTTGGTCTTTGGGCCATCTTTTCTGGTGTGCCACCACACCACTGCATTGTTTTCATGCTCTAGACTCTCTCCCACCATGGCCGACCAGTTTTCATATTGGGAGACCGCTTGTGGTGGTCGGCCGACCACTTCAAGTAACTGGCCGACCACTTCAAGTGGTTGGCTACTTTTCTTCACATTTTTGGAGATATTTTCATCCAACTGGCACAGTTGGAAGGCACTAAAGCCATCCTCCATACACGTGTATAGAGGGATGGCCTTGAACCGTAAGCTTGTCCAACAAGCTTGAGTTTGGCTCTCTATAAGAGAGAGCCTCCCCCCTCTTCCTCCAGGTTCAGTTTTTTGTGCCTTGAGCTATACATACACATCTTTGTATCTATCTTGCTCTTGTTCTTCATTTTTATGCCTTAAAGTGTAGTTTTATCATACTTTAACACACAAACACATACTCAGACACCATCCTTTTGTTGCTGAGGTGCTTAGGAGCTGGTTTTGGTGTTGTTGGATTGGTTTGAGCTTGGAAAACCTGCTGGAGTGGTAGTCTTGAAGAGGTTCTACAAGAGTGAGCCTTTAACCCCTTGTTTTGCTTAAACTTTTAGACCTATTTGCATATTGATTTAAGCTTAACTTCCTACTGCAAAAAGTTCTATTTTTCAGTCCTTAAAATGTTTGTTTAAGGACATTTTTGTGTTGGGGGTGGTCTACCCCCTCTTAGGCCTTGTTAGGCCTTGTTTTGAGCCATCCCTTTTGGCTCTTGTTCTAGCCTTTGCATGACCTTTCTACCACTAAAATCCAAAGGATTTTCAGTGGTGGAAAGGTGGTTTTTGGGTCCCAAATAGGAGAGGGTCATCCCCTCTCCTTGTGTTTTGAATACTTGCTTCATATGCCTCATGTTTGAGCATGTTTGTTAAGCTTGTGTTGGCTTGTTCTTAGCATGTATTTGGGGTTATTTTATGATGGCATGCCACTGTTTTTGGTTGTATTGAGCACCTCATTCATGCTTAATATACTTGTAGTGTAAATTTCATAAACTAGTCTTGTATGCTTCATGAAGTAGCATGTCATTCTAGCTTATCTTGAGTCTATTTCAGCATGTTCTTGGTATTGTTTTACCATGTCATACCTCTGTTAAGGTTTGGTTTAATGGCCCCTTGCATGCTCCATACACTTGTAGTGTAATTCCATGAATTAGCCTAATGTGTGCCATGCTTTAGACTATCTTTCTAACATGATTTTGGCTTAACTCTAAGAAGCTTTTGTCCATGTTTTAGCATGCTTTAGCTCTGATTTGTGTTGTTTTGGTCGTGCATGCCATACTTTGTATAGCTATAGTGCATTCTAGCTTGTTAGCTTTGTATATTAAGTCCACTAACATGCATTGCTTGGCCATTTTGAATGATTTGGCATCATTTGTTATGTGATTTCAGTCCATGTGGTGTGGTCATACACTTGCATTTGTCACTCATTCAATGCGTTGGAGGGTTTGCCCTTTATACCTTAACATGAATCATTGTGTATGCCTTCATGCCTAAGCTTGCGAGCTATCATTTCAATGTGTTTTTGGGTTTATTTTGCCATGACATAACTCTGATTTTTGTTGGCGAAGCCATCTCACGCTTGGTCTTGGTAGGTGTAGTGTAATCTACCTTATTTGCCTTGCATATTCCATACTTCATGCTCTTCATGCTAGCTTATTTTGGCCTCCTTCCATACATGTTTTAGACTTATTTTGACATGTTCTAGGACTGTTTTGGGTTACCTTGACCATATGCTTCGTGTTTTGCATAGTTGTAGTACAAATGCCTATGCTAACTTCAAGCTTTGGGTACCATAGCATGCTTCATTTGTGTTATGTACATGATTTGGCATTATTTACCATGACATTTCAGAGCATGTAGCATTGACATGTTCCTATTTCTTTCACTCTTTAAGTACCTTTGAGTGCTGTGCATTTGTTGCCTAGCTTATGGACCAATGTGAATGCCATCTTGCCTAGGTCCTTGAGCTCCCATCTTAGCATGTTTTGGTTTTTGTTTAGACCTATTTGAGCTCTGTCCATGATTGGTTCAATCATTTGTGCCATGTATTGCATGTCCCTTGTGTAGTCCCTTTAATGGCTTTGTGCCTTAGGCCCTCTCGCATGCTTTACTTGTGTTGTTTGAATGATTTGGCATCATTTCACACTTGATTTCAGAGCCTTTAGTGTTGTCACATTTCCATGTTTATCACTTCTTCATCATGCTTGAGAGTTGTGCTCTTATGCCCGGTTGATGGGCCATTGCATTGAGCATGTTTGTCTTGATCTTCGTGCCTTAGTTTCATCCTTATGGCCACTGATTTGGGCATGGCTGAGGTCTGTCCATTTTGGTTTAAATCCATTGAACGTGTTTGATTGCATGTTGTTTGCATGCTTATATTACATCGCATTGTGTATGCCATGTTCATCGCATTGTGTATGCCATATCGCATTGCATTGACTATGCCATGTTCATCGCATTGAGTATGCCATGTTCATCGCATTGTGTATGCCATATACTTTGCATTATGTATGCTTTGGTTACATCGCATTGTGTATGCCATGTTGTCCATTGCGTTGAGTATGCCATGTTGTCTACATGCTTGGGTCACATTGCATTGAGTATGCCATGTTATTCTCTGCATTGAGTATGCCATGTAGTTACATTGTGTTTTGTATGTCATCTTGCATTGCATGTTTGCATGCTTGAGTTGCATTGCATTTGTTTGGATTAAGTGTTAATCCGAGCACGAGAAACGAGGGATGTTTCATACTTGAAGTGATGAAACGTGCCTCAATTCTCGGTCGCCCATGCTCTTGATCATACATGATAGAGTTCTAGGCTTTATGTGTTTACTTATGCATTCATTTCATAGTGAATTGTGCAATTCGATTTCTCGGCCATCATGCATCGAGATGCGTGATTGGTGGCCCGAGGGTCGAGAACTACACTCCCTTGAGCTTATGAAATGATAGGGAGGGTAGTTATGCACACATATGTTGCAAATACATTGTCATGCCCTTTCTTGCTCTCTGTTGCAGCAAAGTGGAGAAGTGCAGCAAAACTTGTCACACCCCAAACTTGCCCCTAAAAGTTTGGGCATGACCTACACAGAAACGGACGCATAACCTGGTATACATATCATATGGGGCCTGAATGGAAGCATTTACCGATAAAAATTAACATAAATAAAAGAACTGCATCCATTGAGCGACCACTATCATGCCAGGATCACAGACAGAACATAAGGCAGATAAACATACAGTGACGTGTATCAGAGAATTAGCTATGTACATATATATATATACAGACCCAGCCCTTAGAATTAGGCGTAAACAACATGGACAGGCAAAGGAATTATATATACATTAACCTTAAGCAGACAATCAGGGTGTAAAATCAAAAGCTTAGCAAAATGAGCTGCCTTCACTTAAGTGCCTGGACACTCTGAAGTTGACAAAAGAGGCACGGATGCCATGGGTTAAAACTGACTTCCAGGTGGAGTGCCTACAGAAACAGACATAACACAAAGTGAGTCAAGCTCAGTGAACAGTAGTACATAAACAATTTAAAGATTAATTTAACTTACTTACAATGTACATATTCATCTAATTACATAAGTGAATGTAAAAACAAATCCTGTGGTTAGTCTGATTCTGTACACATTTCAGAACAGCCTTGTCGGTTCATAACTTCACAGATTGGCCCTTGGCCTGATGGGTTCACACATTCACAAATTAGCCCTTGGCTTAACTTAGATGCACAACTTCACAAATTGGCCCTCGGTCTTTGAGATTCATAGTTTCACAAGTTACATATTCATACTTCACAAGTTGGCCCTCGGTCTCATAATTTCATAATTCACAAGTTGGCCCGCAGCCTCATAAGTTCACAAATTCACAAAGTGGCCCGCGGCCTCATAAGTTCACAAATTCACAAGTTATACCTTCATAAATTATATCTTTCATAATTTCACAAATTGTATCTTTCATAACTTCACAAATTGTATCTTTCATAACTTCACATAACCAGGTGACCCATAAAGGAACCAAATTGGCTTTAAGCCCAGTTCTTGTATGTATGGACTCAAGAGGTGGCTCGTACAGACTCTAGAGGTGGCTCGCAAAGCAGCACTTAGTTCCGTACAACACTTTGTTCCATACTAGAAATCAATAGTTCTTGAAGACTGAACAATTCATCTTATGTCATAGCATAAACGAAGTGGATAAACAGAACAGAATAATGCTAGGTTCATACAAATACCGTTCACAATGGTGCACACAAATTTCCCTTTATGATTCATTACATGTTGCCATAGTCGTCTTACGTATAACAAAGCATTAATAATAATTATTTACACAAACACATGTGTCGTTACAGTACTATTCATGGGGATAGAACAATTCACACCGTAACGTGAGTCATATAGCAATGTTATTGATATTCAATTCTTTGACGTATAAAGCAACCCATGGTTCTATCTGATTTTCATTTCGTTAATCCATTCTAGGCAGATGTCTATGTCATAAAACATGTATCGAACTAAATAAGGTTGTAGGAGTCCAGGATAGGACGTTCAAAATATCATGTTCCCATTAATCGGGGTTTATATTCATAATTCCTTCTTGTCAACCAGTTGCATAGTATTAATAATTCTTGTGTGGAGTCATAGGTGATTTACAGGTTATTACACATTAATGATAACCATTAACCTTAATCGGAATGTAGAGTAGTTTCAGAGTCATACCGAGGTACACATAATCTTTCAATGTTCTCACCGATCCCTAAACAACATAAATGCTTACAAAGAACAGTGCGTTAACAATAAGAAGTATTAATAGTAAGTAAATGTTCGATTACAGTACTACTACTCACATTGATCGGTTCCCGGTGGTAATGGTATAATGTCCTCGTCTCGACCTACAATTACAGTGCACAACACATAATATGAAATTATACTCGATCCTTTACTTATTCTCTTTGATCGTTCAATCAATTAGCCATGGTGGTACCAAGCTCATTACTCTCTAATAAGTTGTAATCCATGTCTTAGAAAACAGGAGAAATCGATAGGAAATGGTTTAGGTGAAGAAATGGTACAAAACTAATTGACATAACATGAACAGTCGTCACTAATTTGGGCATAACTATTTTTGTATTTAGAATTTGGGAGTGAGACTAGCGCCATTGGAACCTAGACTTCCGGGGATTGATTTTTGGCTCAAGAATCACTCAAAACGGAGTCCGGATGAAAAAGATATGCTTATTCAAAGTTGGCTGGACAGAGCTGTCTCCGCACGTGCGGGGGAACAGTGCCGCACGTGCGGCCCTGGACAGTTGCAATCCGAAAATGGCTGAAAATTTGGGACTTCTCATTTTCAAAATCAAACCTTAATTACATGTAAATCAAAGCCCAAAACCCTTTAATACATGACCAATTTCACATTATTATTCTTCATCAAACACCATAATCTCAAAATAAACAAATTTAATGACTCTATTTCTTCAATCAATGAATTGTTAGAAAATCAAGGTTCATGGGTTCAAAGCTTCCTTTATTATCATGATTTCATGAAATTAATGTCTTAAACACAAGGATTCAAGATAATTAATCTTACCTTAGTTCACTCTTTGATTTCCTCATGGTTCTCTTTAATTTCTCCAAGCTTCCATGGTTGCTCTCCTTCTTCTCTCCAATTTCTTCAAGCCATCTTCAAACTCTTAACAATGGTGAACCCTCTCTCTCTCTCTCTCTCTTGGCTCTCTTTCTCATGGGTCTTCCCCTCTCTTCTTAGATATTTTGAGCTCCCAAAAGATAAGTCCTCCTCTTATAACTCATATACACCCATATGCTTAACTATATAAACTTTATCACAATTACGGAGGGCCAAACACGCCCTTACGAATCGCACAAAATTAAATTTCAATTAAACTTTTCAGATGACTCTAAAAATTATGATGATCATAAATATGTCCCCTGTTCCGGTTTCTGAAGTCTCTAAGGCCGTCAATTTGTAGTACCAAGTTAACCACCCAAACGTACCTTAACGAACCAGACAAATTAGATTTCCAATTAAGTTTCCCAAATAGTTCTAAAAATTTCCATTAACACATCCAAGTCCTCAATTGTGATTTCTGAACCCATAAAGTCGATAATTTCAATTTTAAAGTCGTAGCTCAACAGATAATGCTTCAATTCCAAAAGATATAATTAAATTAAAACACCTCAGCTCATAGTTAAATACAAATGATTTTTTCTCCACATTTTGGGGTCATTACAAAACTGGTCAGCCGACCAGATAAACTAGCTGGCCGACCACTTTTTCTGGTCTGCAGCAATGGAAAGTGGTCGGCCAGTGGCTGGAAGCATCCCTAGGTGGTCGGTCATGCTCCCACAGGTCCCCAAGTTGAGTTTGAAGCTTTCTGGAGCTTGGTGCAAGGTTCTGAGGACAGTTGCAAACAGAGGCAAATCGGGGCATAGCGATGGATTTCCGAACGAGGCGACCGAGCATGCATGCACTTCTCGCCCTGAGGACTTCTTCTTTTACTACTTTACTTAGCTAGCTAATGCTTTGGTTTTGTACCTAATTAGTTAATGTGCTTAGCTATTCAATTTGTGTTGTAATAATTAGTTGTAGCTAGTTATTCATTTTGTGACGTAATAATTAGTTTAATTAGCTTAGATTAGCTAGTTAGCTTTTTATTCGGACCCTCCGTCGAGAGGGCCAACTTTTGTAATAAGCGTGCGTGTGTGTGATGTATGTTTTCCAATCTCCATTTCTTTCTCCCTTTTACTTAACCGCTTACGATGGTTAGTTTTAGGGCATATTTTGTTTAGCATACCTTATGCTTGCATGCACCGGGCTCGGCGCATCATACTAACTGCATTGTATTTTAATTCCAATTTGAATATATGTATCAAGTTGCATTTCACATGACATTTTAGAATAGCCGAGCCTATCTGAGTTGCATTTTTGCATGTGTTGTATTAGTCATCATAACATGAACTAGGATCATGCATGATTTCTAACTAGTTCTTTGTTTTGGCTTGGAGTACACTGTGAGTGTTTATACTTTAGCATACTGCATGTGTGTTAATGTTGTCATGAAAGCATGCTTGCCATGAGGCTAACTGCTTATTTGATATAAATGCCTAAATGCCTATGGGTGAAAGTTAGATTGCTTAAATTGAAACAATTCATTGAAATCCGCAATTTAGCCTACTTGCGAGTAGCAAACTTCAAAACCGTTTTCAAACAAACAAACATGCAATGTTTTGTTCCAACTTAGGCGATCTAATCTATACTTGTATGCTGTGGGCATCACATAGTAATTCTAGGTTAATAACCGGAATAAGAACACATGTGTTTTCAAAAACAAAATATCATGCTTAGTAAAGGCCAATCTTTGATCGGGCGAGCGGGGGTGCTCATTGCATGACCTTCCCCTCTCGTACCCAAGTTCCCGAGTCGAGACAACTTTGGTGATGACGGACACGTAGCCTTAGGCACGAGTCAGGGTTTCCTAAATTCCCCAAAAATAAAATATTTAGGTGGCGACTCTATATCTGGCAAAGCAGTCTATGTTTGGCACTTCTTTATAAAAATCAGTTTTCCAAAACGATTTGCCGGATTTGGACTCTTTGGTGATTTATCGGTCTCACATCGCACATTGTGAGATTAGATTTAGAACTGTGACATTGAGTCCGAACTTGTAGTAGCTAGAAAACAAAACAGAATTTGCACCCTCGCAGGCGCGGAGCTCGGGGAGTTCTCGGGGCACGTATACACCCAAGCAGTGGACGGAGCCCATCACCTTTATGGAGGCCGACTGCACAGGCATCCGTTACCTCCATGACGACCCTCTCATCATCTCTACCCTCCTCTCCAATTACAAAGTCAGACAGGTTCTCGTCGACAACGGCAGTTCTTCAGACATCATCTTCCTAAATGCCTTCCGCCAACTCAAGATCGAGGAAGAAAGTATGTCCCCTCTCCAAACCCCATTGGTCGGTTTTACTGGAGATCGGGTGACCTCCATCGGCTCCATCGATCTTCCCATCACAAGGAGAATACCTACGGCAGACCACAACGCTGCTCACCTTCCTCGTCGTCGACTGTCCCTCCACTTACAACATTATCCTCGGCCGCACCGCCCTAAATGCTTTCCAAGCTATCACATCCACTTTCTATCTTGCCGTCAAATTCCCCACCAACCTTAGGGTCGGCACGGTGAGGGGAGAACAGACCGTGTCCAGAGAATGTTACGTCGCTTCATTTAAAGAGGTCAAGCTAAAGGAGGCTATGATCATTGAAGGACTCGACGTTAGAGACGAGGACGAGCTGGTCAGAGGAGAACTAATGGAAGAGCTTGTCGAGGTCCTTATCGATCCCAACCAACCTAACAAAAACTGCCAAGATCGGCAGCCAACTATCCTCCCAGGCCAAGGCCGACCTTACGGCCCTCCTGATTGAGCACAACGACGTATTTGCTTGGACCCACTCCGATATGTCGGGTATTGACCCCTCCTTCATCACCCATCGTCTCAGCATTGAGCCCCATTTCCGACCCTTCCGCTAGAAGCAGCGCATGTTTCACCCGGAACGCAATACTCTTATTGTTCTGAAGTAGATAAGCTCTTTGAGGCACAGTTTATCAAAAACATGGACTACCCCAGGTGGCTGTCGAATGTGGTCTTGGTCCGTAAAAACAACGATAAATGGCGACTCTGCGTCGATTACTCCGACCTCAATCGAGCTTGCCCCAAAGACAGTTATCCCCTTCCTTGCATAGATCTGCTTGTTGACGCCACGGCTGGTCATCAAATGCTCAGCTTCATGGATGCCTTCTCTGGTTACAACTAAATTCTGATACACTCGTCTGACCAGGAACACACCTCCTTCATTACCGACCGGGGAACCTACCATTATCGTGTCATGCCATTTGGGTTGAAAAATCCCGGAGCCACTTACCAACGGTTGGTCAACGCCGTCTTTCATCATCAGATAGGCTGGAACATGGAAGTATACGTCGATGACATGCTAGTCAAGAGCAAACTCTCCACTGATCATCTGGCCAACCTGCGAGAGACCTTCGACACCCTACGAAAGTATCAAATGAAGCTCAATCCAGAGAAATGCGCCTTCGGCGTAGGATCTGGGAAGTTCTTGGGTTTCATGGTCAGTCAGCGGGGCATCAAAGCTAACCCCGAAAAGATCAAGGCCTTGATAGAAATACAGTCGCCCAAAATGGTTAAGGAGGTTCAGAGGCTTACCGGCAGAGTCGTCGCCCTCAACCGTTTCATTTCCACGCAACGGACAAGCGCCTCCCCTTCTTCAAAGTTCTTCGGCAGACTTTCGAGTGGACGACCGAATCCGAAGAGGCTTTCCAACAGTTGAAGCAGTGGATGGCCAACCCCCCTTACTCTCCCAAGCGCTCACGGGTGAGCTCTTTTTTCTCTATTTAGCCGTGTCAAGCATCGCAGTCAGTGCGGGCCTCATCAAGGAGGACGGTTCAATACAGCGCTCGGTTTATTACATTAGCCGGGCTCTTAGAGGCGCAGAACAGAATTACCTATTTCTAGAAAAAATGTCCTTGGCCTTGGTCACCACCTAAAGACGACTCCATCCTTACTTCCAAGCCCACTCCATAGTGGTCTTCACTGACCAGCCTTTGAAGAAGATAATGCAACAACCAGAGTTGTCCGGTAGACTTATGCAATGGTTGGTCGAGCTCAGCCAATTTGACATCTCCTACCGACCCCAAACGGCAATCAAATGGCAGGTTGTTGCCGATTTTATCTTGGAATTCACTAATCCCACTCCAACCGCGGCCCCTCCGCCCCTGCCATCCCACACTGAGGCAGAAGACCCCCACTCTTGGACGCTCAACGTCGATGGATCATCTCGCAAAGAAGGCAGCAGGGCTGGTCTCATCCTCACTGCCCCCGAGGGTGGTTATTTCAAGTGTGCTCTCTGTTTCTTGTTCGACGCAAGCAATAATGAGGCCGAATATGAGGCATTGATAGTAGGTCTCCGCCTAGCCAGAGACATTGGTGTTAGCCATATCCAAGTGTTCAGCGATTCCCAGTTCATTGTCGGACAAATCACGGGGGAATTCGATGCCAAGGAAGACACAATGCAGGCTTACAGGGATATTGCACTCCCCCTTGCTCGCCTCTTCAACACTTTCCACATCAAGCACATCCCTTGGGCGAAAAACTCCAAGGTAGATGAAATGGCTCAATTAGCTTCTGCAGACCAGTTAGACCTCAGCCATGGTATCCGCCTCAAATACCTGGCCCACCCAGCCATTTCTCCAAACCAACAACAAGTCCACTTCCTCCAAAACGAACCTATTCCATGGGCGGCCGACATTTTTCTATTTTTGACAAAGGGAGAACTGCCAGACGACAAATACCAGGCCGCCAAGGTCAGGGCCCGGTCGTCCAACTACATTCTTATCAACGGTCTCTTGTACAAATGTGGCTTTTCACGCCCATATCTGAAATGTCTCAATCCTGCTCAAGCGACCTACGTGATGAGAGAAGTCCACGAGGGTGTATGTGGTAATCATTCGGGTGCCAAGTCACTAGCCCACAAAATACTTCGCACTGGTTACTTCTGGCCTACTCTCAACCAAGACACCACTGAATTCGTGCTTAAATGCGATAAGTGCCACCGCTTTGCCAACATCCTTCATGCTCCTCCTACAGAATTGATCACACTCTGCAGTCCTTACCCATTCACCAAGTGGGGGATCAACTTAGTTGGCCCATTGCCCACCGGCCGAGGCCAAACCAAATTCGCAATCGTTGCCATTGATTACTTCACTAAATGGGTGGAAACGGAACCCCTTGCCACAATCATCGAGCGGAACACAACCAGATTCATCTGGCAGTCGATCGTGTCTGGCAGTCGATCGTGTGTCGATTTGGCATCCCTCAAGCCATCATCTCCGACAACGGCAAACAATTTGACAATGCCAAGTTCAGGAAATTCTGTGCAGAGCTTCAAATCCAACCCTGCTTCTCTTCCCCAGGTCATCCCCAAGCCAATGGCCAAGTTAAGGTTACCAACCGTTCTCTTCTGAAGATCATCAAAACTAAGTTGGAAGCTGCTAAGGGACTCTGGGCTGAGGAATTACCAAACGTACTCTGGGCCTACCGCACTACCGCCCGAACCCCCATTGGGGCGACCCCTTTCCGCTTAACATACGGCGCTGAGGTGGTCATCCCAGTGGAAATCGGTATGCCCACCCCAAGGGTTCTGCACCCGAATCCGGAACTAACTGAAGAGCTGCATCGGGCAGACCTAGACCTGATTGAAGAGCTCCGAGAGAGCACTGCTGTCAGGTGGGCCTCATACCAATAGAAAATGAGAACACACTATAACCGCAAAGTTCGACCAATGGAGTTTGCCGTGGGGGACCTTGTTTTGCGTGAAGCAACTCTTGCCACCAAAAATCCGGTTGAGGGCAAGCTTGCGCCAAGTGGGAGAGACCTTACGTTGTCAAGGCCAGACCTCGTCCGGGTACTTACCAACTTCAGGACATGGAAGGCCGAGACCTCCCCCATCCATGGAACGCCAAGTACTTGAAGCGTTGTTTTCAATAAAAGCCCTATTTTTGTATTGGTCCATTGCTGTATTTTCTTTTTGACAATCTACACACTTGGATGTTTTTGTCCTTTTCTCACATGGTGTAAATTTGTGATCAATGGGCTACGCTTTAAATGACAACAACCTCGTATCTCAGTTATCTGTGTGGAATTTCAATAACACCTTGCTTGTAGCCTCAGCTCGACTGAGTAATTTAAAGCCTCAACTAGACTGAGCACGAAGGGCTCAGCCAGACTGAGTCACTTAAAGCCTCAGCCAGGCTAAACATGAAGGGCTCAGCCAGACTGAGTCACTTAAAGCCTCAGCCAGGCTGAGCACGAAGGGCTCAGCCAGACTAAGTCACTTAAAGCCTCAGCCAGACTGAGCACGAAGGGCTCAGCCAAACTGAATTACTTAAAGTCTTAGCCAGACTGAGCACAAAGAGCTCAACTAGACTGAGCTTAAAGCCTCAGCCAGACTGAACACGGAGGGCTCAGCCAGACTGAGTTACTTAAAGCCTCAGCCAGACTGAGCATGGTGAGCTCAGCCAGACTGAGTTACTTAAAGCCTCAGCCAGACTGAGCATGGTGAGCTCAGCCAAACTGAGTTACTTGAAACCTCAGGCAAACTGAGCAGCGGCTGATTTTAATGATTTAATATCATAGCATGGTGGCCATACTTAGTCAAAATCCAACCCATTTTTGCAGTGTCTATACTTAGTCAGTCTTATATCTTTCATCTTTTAACATTTTCATGTACGCCCATTTTTTAATGATTTTGGCATCATGGCTCTCTCACAAGTTAGGCTAATCTGCACAAAAGTCTAAATTTCATACCCATTTTTCGTTGAATTACTTCCAAATTTACAGCTCAGAAAAAATAAGGGCAACAATGATACAATAGACTTGTTTTATTCCCAAAATTGTGCCTTACATACAACTTTCTACAAAAATTACACGATCAAGAAACAACAAAAACAACAACAACAACAATTTTATTTACAAACAAAATGCAAAATTTCACATCAATCATTCATCCTCGCTCGAGGCAAGGTCTTTTTCATCAACCCCTTCATCTAGGGGGGTCTGGGCCACATCGTCTTCATCTATTCTAACATTGCTGAAGTCTAAGTCTGGGAACAACTCTTCTGCTTTACGTTTAAACATCTTCCAGCCGCTGTCCCAAAACTCAGCCATCTCATGTTTGTAGAAGTCCGGCCGCTGGAAGCTCTAGATCACTTCCTTTTCGCTCCTACTTCCAGCGGTCGCTCCCGACGGGCCAGCCCCCCTATCCCCCTCTCTCGCCAAGCTGCTGGCGATTGCGGCATCAATAGCCATCTGGAAGTCGGCGGACCCCTTGAACTGCTCTACTGCTGCAACACATAGGTCGGCGTACGCCGCCCTCTCAGACGCCAACTTGGTCTTCTCCTCTTCCAAGGCTTTCTCTAGTGCTGCCTTCTCAGCCACTAACTTGACCCTCTCGTCCGCCAGCGCCTGCTACAACTCAGCGATCTTCAGATCTGCTTTTTCCTTTTCCTTGATCAACTGAGCGCGCAGGTCTTCATTGCAGACCATGGCCTCGTCCCACCTTTCGTTGGTGACGGTGCAGGCTTTCTGGGCCTCTTCCAGCTTCTTCTGTTCGCCAGCTAGTTGGAACTCGAGCGACACCACCTTGTGGCGTTCCGTCTCCAGCTCTAACTTGGTCGCGAGCAGCTCAGCATTGGCACGGTCGGCTGAATAGCCCTGTACCATCGCCAACACTTCCATCTTCTTGGCGTTTTGGGAATACTCCAACCCCCTCACGCACGCGCTCTACACGGCCTTCCTCTGGCCCCCGGTCTTCCTCCTTAAACTTTCAAGTTGGGCATTCACCTCCTCCAGCTTTGCCTTCAGTGGCTCAACTTCGCCTTTTGCGAACGCCGCTTTCTTCAGTAAGGCTCCTGCTAAGGAGTCGCCTCCATCTGGGCCGAGCACAACCCCCTTAACAGTTCGGCCTTTGTGAAGCTTGCCAGCGAACGCACTGCCACGTCCTCCACCACGCCCAAGAGCCAATCGGCAACAATCCTAGCTTTCAAAAAATCCGCCAAAATCTCCTTTTCAACACCCTATGTTAACCTACCCTTTCGTTTCTTTCCCAATGCCTAACCTCCCCCATCGCGGGATTAGGCCACGTGTACGGCCACGATCCACTGCCCCCTTCCCTTACCCTGTCTTTTCCACTTCAAATCACCACGTGCCCTGTCACTCTTTGAGCCTTGCGCACTGCCACTTGCCCCTCCTCATGGTAGGTCCCTCCACTCGGTCACCCTTCGCGGTTGGCCCTCCTCATGGTCGGTCCCTCCACTCGGTCCCCTTTCGCGGTCGGCCCTCCTCATGGTCTTCCCCTCCACTGTGTCACCCTTCGCGGTCGCCCCTCCTCAGGGCCGGTCCCTCCGCTCGGCCACCCATCGCCGTCGGCCCACCTCTCGGTCGGTCTTCGCCTCGTTGGTCTTTCACAACCATCACTTTCTTCACTATTCCCTTCGTTAGACTAAAGCTGCACTTGGGAACGAGGGACTACTGACATGGGTATGCCCATAAAGGTTATAGCTCACCATTTAGGGCCCAATACATAATTCAACTACTAAAGCCTAACGTTGCTGGAACTCAACATGGTATTAAGAACCAATGACATCTAAACACGTGGCAAGAGAAGGACAAGTCACATAAGCAGACAAAGATCCTGCAAAGTTATTGCACTGCACATCAGTCATTAATGAAGCCCCTTATAGTATTTATTGCGATAACCCCTCCCCGTCGAAACAGAACGGCCTCACCATGAACGAGGCAAGCTAGAGCATAGACTTTCGGCTAAGATGACAGGTTGAAAGGGACAACGAAATGATTACCAGAGGATACAAGCAGACGTCGAAGACAAGAAGAAGGTTAAGCTTTCTATCTCTACATTTCATCTCTCTTTCTAACTTGTTCGTCGGAGGGTTCGCTGGGGGACTCCCCGTTCCCTGTTGAACCCTTGTGCAGGTTCCTCTGTGGGCTTGGTACCTTGGACGCCGGTTTGGAAAGCGTGGATCAGTCTGACCCGTTCCATCTGAAACACGCTGTTTCATCAGTGTCAGTGGCTAAATTTTAGCTAGCTACAGTAACGTTTGGATCTCATAATGGAAGTGTTAAGTAGTGTGTTAGTAGGTTTTGTTAGTGTCAGTTGTTAACTTATTTGTTAACTGTGGCTAGCGTTTTAGCTAACAAGAGAGAATGGGAAGAGAGAGAGGGGGACGTAGGAAAGTGCCTTGGGGTCATCCAATCGGATGTCCGGCCAGTCATCCCCCTGGACGTCTTGACCCTTCACAAAAAAAAAAAAAAAATTTGCCTTTGACCGGCCAACCGATTGGTTGACCCGCCAGATGTCCTGCCTAACTTTCCTGTCTTCATTCATTGCATCTTAACACATATTATTTATATATATAAAATACACACACCTTTAACACATATTATTTATATATACAATACACTTATTATTTATGCTATTTTATTTATTATATATATATATATACACACTTAACACACATCTTAACACACACCTTAACATATCCATTGCACCATCACTCACTCTCTAAAATTAAAAAACTCTTAACACAGCTTAACACATATTTTTGAGCCCCACTTTTATCACTTTTTATCATATAACACACATTTTAACAAACAATTTTAGTTATTCCATTGTGGATGCTCTTAGTCATAGTTGCAAAAAGTTTGTTTTGGCAACTAGTTTTTTAATTTTTTTTAAATCATATCATCTTTTTATTTTTTTTATAAAAATTTTTAAAAATTTAAAAAAATAATTTTTAATCTATTTTTTTTTTTTTAAATTTAAAAATCAACTTTTAATTTATTAGTATTATTTCTTAGTTGTAACAAATAACACTATATTTAGGCACTAATATTATAATTACTATATCTTTTCCTCATGGAAAATATTATAAGTTTTAAATTTTCTACTAAATAAATAATCAAATGTCTCATATATGTATGGAATTCACAAATAAATAAATGTCTCATATAATAAGTGTAGAGTCCACAAAATTACGGATCCCACACTCATGTGAAACATTTAATCATTTATTTAATAAAAAATATTTATTTAATAAAAAATTTAGTATCCCTAACATTATCTTTTTCTCATTATAGGTAGTGTAATTTCATCAAACTATGAGGGTTCGTCATAATTGTCAAAAATATTTGAAAGAGGTCAGTATAATTTAGGTAAAATACATGCTAGTTACAAAGTCCATCGCGTGAAATTTTTTTAGATAAACTAAAAAATCGTGATAAAACACCCAATCATAATAAATCAATTAGTATAGATCAAAACCGCAACTCATTAAATTCGAAACTTTGTCATGCAATTTTAATTCCATAAATAACCACAACCACCATCAAATTTTCTCTAAATATTGTTTGGACCAAAAAAAAAATGAAAAAAAGAGTAAAAACAACCACCCAAAACTGTCCCGCTGACCAATCTCATCCATAGACTCCAACAGCAATTTCAAATTGCACGTTTTAGTGCATAGATCTTCTAGGATGACACATGCCAACGAAATAGAAAGGCTACAAATTCAGTAGAAAAAAATGCACAGAAAACCTTATATACATTGACATCAAAGTAAGAGTTTGTTTGACATCCCCTAAATAGATACACTTATTTGAGTTATATTACTTTTTTATTTTTCTACACATCTTTTCATAAAAATAAAAAATATCAAACTCCTAATTCAACAATTTTCTTAGGACACTAAGGTTGTGTTTGGTTGGAAAATTTGAAAAGGAAAATGAAAAAGTATTTGAAATATGAATAAAATATACTTATATTTCACCTAATTTCACATTTTTTTTTTCTTTCTTTTTTAAAATCTCTTCTCAAATCTCCCAACCAAATACAGCTCAACAAAACAAAATAAAATAAAACTCAAGACAAACTCCACTTCCTGTTCATAAATAATTATCATAGTTGAGACAATTGGATGTCATCGACCAATTTCAGATAGTGGTTCCTCGATTATAAATGTAAGATTTTGCAAAGTACAAATAGACCACCAATGCCACTGCACTAAGTCCAGCAAGTACCCAATAGAAGTAATCAAGATGTGCCCGATTCAAGTTATCCGAGAACCAACTGTCTTGGCCATCTTTACCTGTAATATTCTCCACAACCGAGATGAGTAAGCTGCTTAAAAAGCTCCCAACCCCAAAAATACTAAGGTACAGAGCAAGACCAACACTCTTCAATTCACTCGGCACCTGATCATAGAAAAACTCTTGCAGTCCAACCATGGTGAACACATCACCAATCCCAAACAATACATATTGAGGCACCAACCACCAGACACTCATTGGAACTGTTGCCTTCGGCTCATCAACGAGTCCATACTCTATAGCAGTTTGGAGTCTCTTTTTCTCAACTAGAGCTGCAATAATCATGGAAATAACCGAAAAGAGTATTCCAGTTCCGATTCTTTGAAGCATTGTTATGCCCGTGGGTTTACGTGTTATAGCTCTAGCAATTGGAACAAAAATGCGGTCATAGATGGGAATGAAGATAACAATGGAAAGGCTTATAAAAGATTGAAGTGAAGCAGCTGGTACATCAAAGTTTGGACCTATCGATCTGTCCATTGTAACTCCTTGCTTTGTGAAAAGAGTAGAGGACTGTGCAAATACAACGGCATATAACAAACAGGTAGTCCAAATTGGAACCAACCTCAGAACTGCCTTTGCCTCTTCGACCTCATTGATACTACAAACTTTTCCATCTTCCTTCGAACCATCTGGTGCAAGCAAGGCCTTGTTAAGAAACCTGTAATGAAGCCCTCTAAATATTCAATAATTTAAGATTTAAAAACTGTTTCAGCAATTATAGACTGTTCCCATTATTTAAAATCATTTAATGGACAAGAACAAAACAAGGGGAGTTTATTTTTACATATTTCATTTTAGGCAGAAAGTTTATTCTCTTACTTGAATTGGTTAGAACCCTGGTGAGGAAGGATTCCCTGAGCTTCCTCTTCAATAGCAATTGCTGAAGGGGTGGTTCGCCAATTCCTAGCTGCTTTGACAAACACCCTACCAATCCTTACAATTGGGCTTTTTTCATCACTTCTAATGCTAAACCGGTAAGTCGTAGTTCCAAGCAGAAATATGACCAGTGCAAAGGCCATGACAATACAGGGGATCCCAAAACCAAGACCCCAATTAAGGTTGTCTTGGATGTAGGTTAAAATCAAGAGTGTTATCATAGTACCAAAACATAGAGAAAAGTACCACCAGTTGAAGAATGAGCTTTTGGCTTTGCACTCTTGCGGATCTTGCGCATCAAACTGGTCAGCTCCGAAAGCTTGAACACAAGGCTTGTGCCCTCCTTGTGCAAATGCCACTAGATATAAGGAGAAGAAGAAGAAGATGACTTGAAGCTGAGGAGGAGAACACGTACTGACACTGGTGGCACTTTGGCAGTCAGAGCTAAAAGGCGGAAGCACGGCTGATAGGGTCAACAGTCCAAGTCCCTATGATTCATTCCAATCAAACATAATTAGCACCTGAGATAAGTGTACACTCTGGATCATTATGCTGAAAAACAGTCTAGTAGCTATTCATATAAATCAAGCCAGAACTTTCAAGTAATCAAAGAAGCTGAGTTCACAATTGTTGTATCAGTAGTTTTAGAGCTTTAGAGACCATGTTTACTCATTTAGATGTCTAATTTATGGATTAAATTTACTTTAAGTTGGTGCGGTGGTGTAAACACAGAATCAAACCAAGTATGAAACATTAGTAGAACCTCTTCAGAACCTATGGTCCAACTCAAGATGTCATATATCCTTCACCTTATCTCCCAACTGTTTCACCCCTAGTATTGCAGGTGAAATGAGCAGTTAAATGGCGTTAAGTTTGATCTGACCTGGTCTTCTCCGTAAAGTGACCCCCAGCCCCGACATTCACACTTTATAGGGCAAATATATGAGGTCTAAAATTTAAAGGCCCCTTCATTGAACAGAAAAATTCCAAGACAATTAAAAAAAAATCTGTACCCCATTTGAAGGTAAATATCACCTGAACAAAGGCTAAGAGACTGGAAATCTAGGGAATAGAATCCCCAGAAAACTTTCCCCATGCCATTGGACAGTATAGTAGCTGGACACATTATACATGCACTGGGTAATGAAACTCTTGGAAAAGAAAACTGTGTTATTTTCAATAACTTATGTTTTTAAATCTCCGATAGAAACCTGATTTGTGACTGTTCATTTTATGAAGGCTTGTCAGGGTTGGGATGCAATAGGAAGCTTTCATGTCAAGAACAGTTTTGGTTGCAGAAAGCATATCAATTTTTCCCCTCATAATAAGGGGACTTCATGACACACTCATCATCTGATGAAGGCCCAGAGCAAAACAACTGGATTAGAGAGAGGAAAAGGTGGAAATCCAGATACATGTACCTACAACTTTCTATACTAACCAAGAGATGCATAGTAAAATGCAAGGTTACTATAATGTGGATGGTGTAGCTGTTGGGCTTTAACAGCTTTCACCTAGAATGTCATGTCAAACTACACCCAGCAATTGCATAAGTAATATGTCTGTAGCATTTGATATTTGAAGCAGCATTCAGTTGATTTTCCCCTTAACAGCTTTTAAATTTCCATTCTACTTGCAAACTTGCATTTTTTTTTTTCCTTTTCCAAATCATTATTGCTAAGCTCATAGATTTTACTAACAGTAGTTGAATTCAGGGTTCTTTGGCAGTTTCATTAACTTGGCTATGTGCTCCGCATCTCGCCTTTGTCTCTGCACCTTGCCTGCTTGGCCATTGCAAGCCACAACAGCACCGATGCTATCATGTCTATAACTAGGTCAAGAGCAGGGGGTAGCACCGTGACATGGGGTGCCCAAGAAACTCAATGACACTTGTGCAGAATCACTAGGGACTAGGATTAGCAGCAAGAGTTGTGGGTATCATCAAAGTTGCTTCACTCACCCTTTCGAGGTGGCTCCACTCTAAAAGAGCGAGACCTCCACATGGAGGTGATTTGGGACCACAAGCAAGCAACACATGCTCTCCCTTTCCACCTTTCGGTGGTTCTGAGCCATCTTTACATCTACAACAATTCAAAGTGGGCCCATGAGCTGGCAACACTGCCCACAAGCCACTTACCCTGCATTACTGAAGGAAGCACTTTGATGTTTAGGAAAAACCCCTCATCGACTTAACTATTCTTTCTATTGTTGTTTCTTCTCATATGTCCATGAAGAAGTAGAATTCATTCTCTCCAGTTTTTAGTTGCTTGTGCAAGTCATTTAACACCTTGTACACCATAGCTCCACACTAATTCAAGAGCAAAATAACTAATTCATCAAGCAGTTCATACCAGCATTAATTGTAGTTATGTTTTTTTGTTTGCGGGAAAACCACAAGATCAAACATCTACAATTGTTTTAAGAGGTTATGGTATACAATATTCTAAAACAAGGAATTAGTAAGATGCCGTTTGGTAACACTTACATTTTCAGTTTTCTGTTTATATTTACAAAAATTTTAAAAACTCAAATAAAAACTTGTTTGGTAAATTTTTTATTTATAAATCAGTGGTCTCAGTTTACAAATTTAGCCAAAAAATGTAAATTCAAAAAATGTGTTTCCGTTTTGAGTTTTGAGTTTTTTTTTTTTTTTTACCACCCAACACTAGCCGCCACCGGCCACCATGTTCCACCACCGTCTTTCGCCATCACCACCCACCACCTACCACCACCTGCCACCACCACTCACCACCCACTTGCTGCCACCACCACCACCCACTACCCACCTGCCATCCACCTGTCACCACCCACCACCTACCACTACCATCCACCGCCCACCACCACCACCCGTCACCACCACTCACTACCCACCTGTCACCACCATCTACTACTTGCCACCACCAACCACCCACCACCACCACCACCATCCGCCAGCCACCCGCCACCACCACCCACTCGCCACCACCACGCACCACCCACCGCCACCACCACCACCCACCTGCCACCACCACTACCAACCACTCGCTACCACCCACCACCGTCACCCACCCACCTACCATCACCACCACCACCACCACCACCCGCCATCCGCCACCCACTTGCCACTACCACCCGCCACCACCATCATCACCACCACCCACCCGCCATTGTCACCCACCCACCCACTATCACCACCCGCTACCTACCCGCCACCACCCGCCATCCGCCACCCCCCCACCTGCCACCACCACCCACCACCCGCCACCACCGCCACCCACTCGCTACCACCCAGCACCGGCCACCGTCACCCACCCACCCGCCACCACCCACTACCACTCGCCATCCGCCATCCGCCACCCACCTGCCACCACCACCCGCCACCACCACCCACTCGCTACCACCCGCCACCGTCACCCACCCACCCACCCACCTACCACCACCCACTGTCACCGCTTTCCACCACCGTCTTCCGCCGCCACTTGCCACCACTTGCCATTTTTCACTATTTTTTATATTTTTAAAATTTTTTAAACATTTTGTCAATTACCAAACGCGTTTGTAATTTATGTTTTTCAAAAAATAAACAAAAACCAGTTTATAAAATTTTTGTAAATATAAACTGAAAACGTAAACGTTACCAAACAGACCCTAAGTGTTTTTCTATTATGAAATTTGTTCATCAAGTTACTTTCTCTCTCTTGTGTTCTTGAATTTTCTTTTTTTATTTTATTTAATGTTTTGGATTTGGTGTTCTTATAGGTGGTATTCCTCGCATCAATGGTATGATAGAGAAGATAATATATGTTCCCGTTATATTTTTGATTTTATCTACACAGCATCACTCTATTATCTGGAAAGAGAAAACATGATTGGGTTTTTGATATGAATGTTACTCTATTAGTTGCAATTCACGACACATGCATTCCATCAAGAAGTAATCACTGTCTTTTCAAGTGGCTATTCCCATCAAATATACCTCTTCACAATCGACATACCTGTTCACAATCAAACTCTTAATAGGTTTGGTTTTATTATTGCTCCAGTATTGAAGAGTCAATTCACCTATTGAAAAGCAAGTTTTGAAGCATTTTATGAAGTTGGGTGGTGAGGAAAATTAGTCATTTCCTTGAGACTTCCTTGAATTAATGAGGTTGATATATATATATATATATATTCTCAATTTGATTTGATTATGTTTTGAGTAAATGAGTGGTCTATATTAAAACATGTATCACCTATGTAATACACATTTAGTTTTAACTACTTAATGAGGTCTATACTAAAACATCACTACAGTGTTCCATAAATAATAATTATAATGCTACTTACAGGTTATATAATAACACTTTATTACAAAGATGTATCTATGTTATGACAAATATGTTGTTATGAAATATGTGGTCATTCAAACCCACTTAAAAAACAAAAGTAAAAAATAAAAAACCCTTCACGTGCGGCTTCTACAAAGACAAAAGGCTATGGTTGTGGAGCAAGTAGGAAACTCTTGCAATGGGTATGAACTGATTTTTTTAACAGTATATCAAATGCCCCTTCTTTTAAATATATAAATATATATGACTTATATGAGATATATTGCACCAGTTTTACAGCTCTAACAGAACTCTAGGTTGATTATTGCAGGCTGTGCGCCTCCACAGCCACACCATACAAGAAAAACAACAAACTCATAATCCTAAAAAGCAATTTGTCTATAGCATGAAAAGCATTTCTGATTATAGTTGAGAGCAGAAAAGCCCAGATAAGATTGACCTCACTGGATCAAATTCCTTTCTCAGCACATGGAAGTCTCACAAGCTAGATCATGACATGGCATAACTAACTACAGAATTCCCTTCTATACCTTTTGTAATCTTCTAGAATTCCATGAGCTCTATATAAGAAAAACTATGTACAACCCAATCTATATAGATGATTACACGAAGTTGTGTGATATTTTCTTCTTTTCTGTGTCTCAACATCTTTGCAATACTTCATTTACCTTTGTTTTCAGAGATATCAAGCAAGAGTGTGATACAAAATTCCGAAATAGGGATGGTCTTCATGTAAGTTTTCTAAATAGTTTTTTGTATATACAAATTGTGTATGTTTACAAAGAGTGCATCAGTTATATAGCCCTAATCTATGACAGAAATAGGAAATACAAAGAAAAGGGAATTGCCTAAAATTTCCTAATTCCTAATATACCATATATATAATATATATTCTCACACCCCCGCTCAAACTCAAGATGTTTTAGCAGAAAACGCTGAGAGTTTGCTAAGAAGAAACTGAAACCGAGCAGTAGTGTGAGTCTTGGTGAAAAAGTCCGTAAGTTGCAAAGACGAGGAGATAAAAGGAAGCGAAATAGAGCCAAACCGCAGATGCTGTCGTACAAAGTGACAATTAATCTCAATGTGCTTCGTCCGTTCATGGAAGATAGTATTGTGGAAAATCTGAATAGCACTGCGGTTGTCACAATAGAGGGAGGTCGGAGAAAACTGAGGTACACCTAAATTAGAGAGAAGACAACAAAGCCAAACAAGCTTAGCAGTAGCATGAGCCATAGCACGGTACTGAGCTTCGGCAATAGAGCGAGCAACAGTTTGTTTCTTGCTTTTCCAAGAGATCAAGGAATCGCCAAGAAGCATACAGAAACCAGAGGTGGACTTGCGATCAGTAACATCACCAGCCCAATCAGAATCAGCATAGGCCACTAAGTCTAAAGAGGAAGTAGACGACAACGGCAAGCCCTGAAAGATGGTATCCTGGAGATAGCGAAAAATGCGAACCAAAGCAGCCCAATGGGTAGAGCGATGAGCAAAAACAAACTGACTAACCACATAAACAGCATAAACAAGATCAAGGCGAATGACCTCAATACCAAGAAAATACCGCAATGGACCCAGATCCTTCATTTCGAAAGTGCAGAAGAGATGTTGCTTGACCTCAGAGATAGCAGAAGAGTTAGAGTCAGTGATGAGCATATCATCCACATAGAGTAGGAGAGCAACAAAACTAGCCGAGGTATATCTCAAAAACAAAGCAGAGTCAGAAGTAAAAGGATGAAACCCAAGCTCAGTAAGAGCCGTCTGAAAGCGATCATACCAAGCACGAAGAGACTGCTTTAAACCATACAGAGCACATCGAAGACGACAAACTTGCCCAGAGAAGTGGAGAAGACGAGGAGGAGGACGCATGTAGACCTTCTCAGTGAGATAATCATTAAGAAAAGCATTCTTAACGTCCATTTGATAGAGAGGCCAATGTCGAACAGCAGCAACAGAAATCAAGGTACTGATAGTAGTCATCTTGGCAACAGGGGCAAAGGTCTCCTTATAATCAATACCATACTCCTGTGAGAAACCTTTGGCAACCAAGCGAGCTTTGTAGCGCTCGAGAGAACCAAGGCCGGCCCTGAGATTTAGGGGGCCTAAGGCGAATTTCGGAAATGGGGACCCCTCATACATTGAAAAAAAAAAAAAGTTCATGAATAAAACGATAAGTTACAACTTTTTTATTTGTTTGTAGCCACAAAAAAATTTACTTGCACATATAATCATTAAAATTATAAACAAAACAATTTAATGAAACAAAATTGAGGCAAAAAATTAGGAAAAAATTATTCAATTAAAACTAATAAAGACCTAGGTAAAAAAATTAGGGCAAAATTATTTATTCTACTAAAATCTAATAGATAAAGAACGTAAAAAAAAAAATTAGGGCCCATATATTGTATGTATTGTTCTTCTTGGGCCCAAACATTTTTTTTTTTAATATATATTTTCATTTTAATAAATATGGGCCAAACTACACTAATAAATAAATATGGGCTAAACCATACATGGACCCCATAAAATATTTTAAGGCCCTTTAAATTGATCCTAAAACCAAAAAAACAAAAAACAAAAAACAAAAAAAACATTGGGCCTAGAACATTTTACTAAATTTGGAGGCCCTATTTTTGAGCAAAAATTTTGGGGCCTAAGGCACAGGCCTTACTGGCCTTAGGCTAGGGCCGGCCCTAGAGAGAACCATCAGAATGAGTTTTCACTTTATAGACCCATTTGCAACCAACCAGATTCTTGCCAGCAGGCAAAAGAACCAATTCCCAAATGTTAGTCTTCTGTAAGGCAAACAACTCATCCTCCATAGCTTGAACCCAATTAGGATCCTAACAGGCCTCCGGGTAAAACTGTGGTTCTGAAAAAAAATGAATAACAGATAAAAAAGTACAATAGAAAGTAGAAAAACATGTATTAGACCAACCCAACCTGTTTGGAGGACGACGCTCATGAGTAGGATATTGGTGTGCAGCAGGATTAGAGTCGTTAGAAGCAGAAGGAGCAGCAACAGGAGTAGAGACAACTGGTGGTGGAGGAGCCTGGCGACGAGAATAGACCAACAACGGAGGGGAAAAAGAAGCTGAAGAAGGAGAAGGAGCCATAGGGGACGCAGACGGAGAAGTAGGATGGGCTCAAGAGGAACAGTGGAGATGTACTCATCGGACGAGACCTCAGAAGGAAATGGGTCAATGTGAACCAAATCCTCTTTGGAAATTGGAGCAGTGAGAAGGGAAAGCTGAAAGTAAGATAAACATTTGAGAAAGGCAACATGACGGCAGACATAAAGGCGACGAGAGACATGATCGTAACAGTGGGAGCCTTTCTAAGTAAGATTGTAACCTAAAAAGACACAGAGGACAGACCGGGCACTAAGTTTGGTCCTATCTTTGCGGTGAAGAGGACCAAACAGATAGACCCAAACATACGAAGAAGGGAGTAGTTAGGAATTTGGAAGAACAAAGCCTTATAAAGAGACCAATCAGAAAGAAGGGGAGTAGGCATGTGGTTGAGAAAAAAAGCAGCAGTAAGAATTGCCTTCCCTTAAAATGGAGCCGGAGTTGAGGCTGATAAAAGAAGAGACCTAGCTGTCTCAAGGAGATGATGGTATTTATGCTCGGCTCGACCATTTTGGGCAGGTGTATCTGTGCAGGAAGTTTGGTGAATGGTACCCAAATTGGCCAAATACTCACATAACTCATTTTTAAAATATTCCCCACCCAAATCAGACCGTAACACTTTAATAGTAGACCCAAACTGAGTAATAATCATAGATTGAAAGGTACGGTATATCTAATAGAAATCGGACTTATGAGTCCTAAGATAAACCCAAGTGTAACGGGTGCAATCATCAACAAATGACACATAGTATGCAGAATCTCTCTTGGTGAGGACAGGAGAAGGGCCCCAGATATCAGTATGAACTAAAGAAAACAGTGTAGTAGATATAGAAGTAATGTTGCGGAAAGGTAAGGCTGTCATTTTGGCAAGTTTACACCCCCGACACTCGATAAATTGACTAGGAGAAACTTTACCCAATATACCTGACTGAGCTAAAGACCGTAAGCGGTCAGCAGACAAATGTCCTAATCTGGAATGCCACAAATAGAAAGGACTGGACAGAGAATCCAACTGAAAAGAAGGAAAAGCAGTTAGAGAGGTAGTCATAAGCAAATGCAAGCTTTCCATTACATAGAGGTCTCCAATTCTACGGCCAATCCCAATCCGCTGCTTAGACATTCGATCCTGCATAGAACAGATAGAAGAAGAAAAGATAACATCAAAACCAGAGGCATCAAGCTAACTGATAGATAATAAACTGACAGATAACTGAGGAACATAAAAGACAGATGGAATAAAGACAGCAGACATAGCAGATAGTAGGATAGACCCAACAGATAGAACAAACATACCAGACTCATTAGCAGCATTAACAATAATAGGAAAGGGAGGAGGAGTACAATTTTAAAGTAAAGGGAGATGGAGAGTCATGTGATGAAAGGCACCAGAGTCAAAAATCTAGACAAACGAAGAAATACTTGAAGAAGACCCAAGTAAACCTGAATGAAGAGAGGAAACAATGGACGCAGGTGGGGATGGCCGGGAGGTAGACAGTGTATGCTGAAGTTGACTAATCTGAGCACTCAAAGAAGCCAAGTCAGGATCAGAAGTTGGAGCAGATGCAGTAGAACCGATAGAAGCCTGAAGATTACTCAGAGAAGATGGACAAAACTAGGTCCAACAATGCTGATAATACGAGCCAAACAGACATCCCTTCTTGGGACAATGATACTTCCAATGGCCTTACTAATGGCAGAAGGCACACTCGTCGAAGGCCAAAGACATCGTAATAATCAAAGAGATGAGGGTCTCAAGTGTAATAACTCCAAGATAGAACAAATTAGCCAAACTAGGGTCAAAGGTAATAACCAAAAACAACTGAGGGGTTACGAGTAATAAACCCAGAATAACTAAATCAGAGATGCAGATGACCCACAAACCAGTTGAACCGAGAGCGAGAGCCCTTCGCACCAGACGAACACAGAGACAAAGAGAGAACCGACCTTCGCGAGATGAGAGAGAGACCACTTGCGAGGGAGACAGAAGCTGAAGTTGATGCAAACCAGATGCTATAGAGGCAAGAATCAGAGGTCGCAGTATGAGTCGCGATATGGGTCAAACAAGCCGCGATGTACTGAACTTCAGAAATTCGAACAATTGAGGGTTTTGCGAACCAGAAGCGTGGTCGATGGTGAGTCGTCGTGACCAGACACGCATAGAGAAGGGCCTCAAGAACTTGACTGTGAGTAGGACCTTGCGATGATGATCCAGAATCAGAAAGGGAGCAGTGACAAGAGGCAGAGTTCAATGCTAGGGTTCAGACAATGATGATAGGTTCTGATACTATGTAAGTTTTTTGAATAGTTTTCTGTATATACAAATTGTGTATGTTTAAAAAGAGTGCATCAGTCATATAGCCCTAATCTATGACAGAAATAAGAAATACAAAGAGAAAAAAAATTGCCTAAAATTGCCTAATTTCTAATATACCATATATACAATATATATTCTCAGACTTCAACCCCACCCCACGTAAATCAGATAAAAAACAATAACGATAACGACTTAAATATTTTGCACACTCATATCCCAATGGCATAACCACATAGCCTTGATGGGACCTTGAAAACCTATTCCCGAGTGCCTAATAAACCTAGAAGGCTAGAACACATCAGTTTGGTCAAAATTGTTTAAAAATTTAATCAATGCTGAAGCTGAAGTTTAGAACGAGGGCCTGTATGACGCCCTGGAAGCGAGGCTATCTTTGTTTGAAAATTGAGCAAAGATGGTTTCCAAATTTTAATTCTGCATGGTGAATTCCATTTACCCTTGTTCTTTCATCCGCCAAACAAACAGCTAAGATTTTGTTGGAATAAGTTAACGAAAACACTTGTAAGTTGTAATTCTCATTTTTTTGGTTTTGGAAACAAAAAAAAATGAGAAAGCAAAAAAGCAGAATCATAATAATAACTAACCAGGATGTAGACTATGGAAGCAATAACAATGGTTCGGTATCGACCGAGGAATGAATCCGCTACGAAGGCTCCCAAAAGAGGCAAAAGAGAGGCCACGCCGGACCAAGCGTTCACGTTCTCCGCCGCCGTGGCCGTTGACTGGCCTAGAGGCCCAGTCAGGTAGGTGATGAGATTGGAGCTTATACCATAATACGCAAACCTCTCTGCTACTTCCACACCTACCAAATTCCAAATCTCAATTTCAATCAAAACACACACATATATGCATATAGATATATAGATATTGTGAATTATTGGATTGTGTGTGTATGTATGTATGTGTTTGTTACCGATGATGAAAGACGCGGATCTCCAACAGCCTGACTTGGATCGGACGACAGGACAATTCTTGAAGTCGACGGCGCCGTCGACGAGGTCGTCGTCGAGGAGGGGATTTCCGGCGTCGGAAGTGCTGGTGACTCTGGAGATAGCCATTTCTTCTTCTCCACCACAACCGTCTTACCAAACCTCTAGCTCAGAGAGAGAGAGAGAGAGAGAGAGGGGGGGGGGGAACATCTTTTCTTATTCTTGCTTTACGTTTTGGAATTTTGCTAAGTTATGCCCATTTCGATTTCGATTTCTATTTCGATTGGAGGAGGCCATGTGGGGTGTTGAGTTGACTTGTTGACTATGATCCGATCCGAGTATAGCACCAACGTCGGTGTGTGCGCACATGATCAATGCACTGCCCAAATGTGGGGCGGTAACTGTGAGCCTGGATCCTTGGTCGCATTTTTCTATCACCCTTAAAAACGATATCGTTTTAGAGTTCTTTTTTTTTTGCCCTTTCTTTCTTTCTTATCATCAGCACTGGCACTATGTTACTCATATATCAACACCGATATGTTGCTGTCTCTCACCGATGATTAACTCTTTCTCTCTTTCTCTTCCTTGTATGTCTTCCTCTTATTTTCTTTATATCTCTCAAATTATCATACCCTACGGAAAGAAAATAAATTAAAAAAAAAAGAAGATAAAACTGAATGTTGAAACTTGATTATCTCATCCAATTCAGTTTCGGACGTCATCTCCATGACAGCAAACGGAACTCTCTCACAACGAAACATTATTTAGATTCTAACCCTCTCTCACAGCGTTCATTGATTCAAATGTTGTTGGGGAGCTTTCATCAAAAAATCGAAGAAATCAATCTAAAAGTTTAAGATAGCCGGCAAAATGAAAATTTTTATTTTAGATGTTTATTCTCTTCCTTTTCTTTTCTTTTTCTCAAAAAATAAAAATAAATAAATTGTTTTATCAATTTGTGGGTTTGTGGTGATTTTTGGTTGAGTACTTTGTGAATGTTAGATGTTTGTTGAAACACCTCAATGAAATGTTAATGTCAAATACATGTTTGAAGTGCTAATATCAAGAAACGTGTAAACCATGGCTCTAATGCGCTTTTGAAAAAGCTATTAATCAGCTCCATCTCCTCCTGCAAATCCGACTCTACCGCCGCCTCTCCTCGCCTTGCCTCCATTGTCTCTTCGTTCGTCGCCTCCATCCCCTCGCCTTGCCTTGCCTTTCTCTCTTGTCCAGATCGTGCCTCTCTATCTCAGAGGTTAGGGTTCAAAAATGAGACGAAGAAGAAAAAAAAAAAAAAAAAAACTCCAAAACGACGTTGTTTTGGAGGCGCGGCAAGGAGGCGTGACAGGAAAGTGCGGCCGAGGATCCGGACTCGATAATTGTAATATGTTAGAACTTAGTAATGTAGTGGGCATGCCTCACGTAATAATAAAGTTAAATAGGTTAATAAAATTTAATTGTTATAGTATTTTTTAAAAAATATTATATATCATGATAGAAAAATCTTGTAATTTTATTTTTTAAACTAATAATCATGTGCACTAATAAAATTTTAAAATTAAATAAGACAATAAACTCTCGTAATAATTTTTTTAACTTATAATTGATCTTAGGGTAAATTACAAATACACCTCTAGAGATTTGCTTAAAATATAGATTGTTTCCTATAATTCAAAAAATTACAAATACCCCTTTATTAGAATTTTTTATTTAACAGAATTAATTAAAAAAATGAAATTCATAATTGCTCTCATATACAATAATAAAATTACCTAAATTATTAATTGAAACATATTTTTAACATCATTAAAAACCGTTAATTGACTTGATAATTTATCAATAAAAGAAGCGATTTGTTATGAAATTACAAATCTCAAGGGATGGAATGTAATTTTTAAAACCATAATAAAATATTTATATTTTAATAAAAAATAAGAAGGTATATTTGTAATTTACTCTTAATCTTATTAGTATGAATAAAGTATATCAATATGTAGACTTGAAACCTTACCTCCATTAACGTACATAAGAAAATATAAATTTCATGATAGCTTCTACTGGCAACCTTTAGGGTACGTTTAATTGGGAGATAAGGGGGGATCATTTACTATTTTGATTGTAATTTATTGGAAGTAAATATTTTGGCGTTTGTTTTTTTTTAGTCTGTCAGATATGGAGTCCGGCCAAACTCCTTATCCCCCATATATGGGATTATACTGTCCGGGGGGTGTGGGACAATTTTTATGAGATAATTTACTGTTGGGATCAGGTGGTGAAATGATCATTTTAACCCTCTACTATTTAATTATGTATTATATTTAGTAAAATTCAATAAAATTTAAATATCTCAATTTAAAAATAAAATAATTTTATTTAACTTTTTATTGATGTCTTATTTATTTAATTTTTTAAAATAATTTTTTATAGATATTTTATTAATGTTTTATTTTAAAATTTTGTTTATATTTTATTTAATTTCATTATTTAAATTTTAATAGATGTTTGATTTAATTTCATTATTTAATTATTATTATTTTTTAAAATTTTAATTAAAAAATAACATATATTTTTATTGATATTTTATTTATTCAATTTTTTAAAAATAAATTTATTTAATTGTGTAAAAAATAAAATAAAATAAAATTTTATTTAATCTAGCTAAAAATAATTAAAATATTAAAGATATGTTTAATATTGCTATTACTTAGTAAACAATTGAAAAAAGGTAAAATAGTTTTTTGCTCATTTATCATATCCAGTTTGTTCAACCAAATATTGGATTCACTAAAAATAGTCTTTTCAGATATCTAATCTCATGAGAAAATAAATACGGGATATACATCCAATCCAATTAAATAGTCCGGGGGATTCACAGTCCCAAGATTCAACTCCGATGGATTCTAATTCCCCCCTTATCCAGTCCGTCCAATCAAACACACTCTTATTCTTTTCTTTCATCAAAAATTTGATGAAAAATGTACACATTTGGAGCTCCAATTCTGACATTAAACCTATATCAAATAGAGAGAAACTCAAATCTTTCATCAAATTGAGAATGGTTGTGGCTTTCATTAATTTACTGTACATAGCCGTTGGAAATGCATCACCGGATGACCGTTCGGATGTCCGGCTTGTTGTCCCCCAAGTTGACCACTTCCTTGCAAAAATCTGTTCAAAATCTGGAAGAATTACATTGGTTGGTCGACTGGCCGGACATCTCTCCGGTCGTCTTCCCGGTCGATTGGTGGTTTGATGAAATCCCAGATTACTCCATTAGAGCGCACGATATCAGATAAAATTTTTATTCAAATTTGATGAAACGAAAGATTAAACGTTGGAAATACTTTTATTACTCAGTTTATATTATACATAATTTTGATTTTTTTTTCCTCAATTTACACTACTTAATTCTCATAATAATCTCATCACCAGCTTTCTACTTCTAACTATGACCCTAGTCCTAAATCTAGAATGACCACCCATCATCGCTACCACCTCATTCCCTCCTCAACCCTTCTTATTACTGTTAGGAAAAATATATGATTTTTCACAAGTAAATTAATCAATGGGAATAAAAACTAATGCGAAAAAATTAAAACTAATGAGGAAAAATTAAATCAATGACAACACAAGAATTTTTACATAGTTCTCTCAATGTGAGGTACGTCTATGGGATTGAAATCTGATTCCACTATCAACCAAAGAGTTTCAAAACGATTACAAACGGGACATAAATAGCCTCACAAAACCACCATTAAGTGAATTCCAAATAATCACAAATAATCAAGAGAAAAGATTTCACCAAATAGACGAACAAAAATCTTCGAAACAGATTGTAAAAAACCCAAAATAACGAATCGAAACCAACACCTTCTGAGCCGAAGTTGTTAGCAACAAACAGTGGCGTAGCCAGGAATTTAATGGAGAGGGGGCACAAATTAATGATAACATCAGTGTGTTTGGTTTGAGTTTTTTGGATTAAGTTTGTTGAAAATTGAGTTTTTTTGTTTTCTTATTTTTTTGTTTTTAGTGAATATTTTTAAAATTTTAAACATTTTTTTTTACTTTTTTAGATGCACTTTACTTAGATATATTTAAAAAGTAAAAAATTTGTGAAAAAATATTTTTAAAAATTAATAAATACATAAAAATACAAATAATGTATAGAATTCTCGTTTTTTTTTTTTTTTTTTTGTATTTTTGGTATTTAGTGAATTTTTAAAAGGTTTTTTCATAATTTTTTTGTTTTTTAGGGATATTTATGTTAGGTATGTCTAAAAATTTTAAAAAATTACTTAAAATATTAAAAAAATTCAGTAAAAATAAAAAAAAAACGGCAAACAAGAAAATAGAATTTTCTGAAAAGTGTTTTTGGAAAACTCTAACCAAGCAATTTTTTTTATTTTTTATTTTTTTAATAAACAACAATGAGATATTACTGAACTTAAATATTAAGAGTCCATTTGGATAAATGTGAATTTTAAATTAAAGGATTTGAGATTAAATTTTATATAAATATTAGGGAGTAACTATTTCCAGGTAGATTGGAAAATTAAAAAAGAAAATAAGTTGAGATAGAAATAATATATTTTAGTAGAGAAATTCTATAAAATACACCATAAAAAAAGTATCTATCATATGTCGCAATTATGATCTTTGTGGTATTTAGATATGACACATTATAGTGTTAGATATAATTTAGTTATAACTTCTTGTGGTTATTATTTTGGTTATAACTATATATCAAGTAATAGTTAGTTATGACTCATTTTGATATTAATTATGACTTATTGTAATTTTTTATTTTTATTTTTATAATTGAAGAGATTATAATTTATATAGTGGTCATTTTAGTTATGAATGGAAAGAAACATATGGAAGACAAACTCTAGAGTCATTGACATATCAAATGTACCTAACAATCCAATAAATTTCATATATCTTCATTGATGTTAATTATGTTTGCATGTCAATAATGATAGACATCACTATTATATTAAAATTTTCATAAATAATAATATAATTTATCATAGTCTCTTTACTTTCAATTAAAATAATCATTATTGTTCTCATAATTTTAAAAATGTCATTGACATTTCACTTTAAATAATATTTTTATAAATTTTTTTATTTAAAATATTTTCTTTATGTTTGAAAAAAAAAAAAATTCCAAAAACCCAGGAGGGGCACGTGACCCCCCTGGCCACTGTGTGCCTCCGCCCCTGGCAACAAAGCTTCAAACAGTGTTTCAAGAACAAAACCCATCGAATGGATCATTATAAAATACCCATTGGTCCTCCAAAAGTTAGATATAATATATTTAAAATATATTATTATTAACACCAAACCAAATTAAATTCTTTTAATAAACCAATTGGATCCCATATTCCAATAAAGAGGTATACCCAACAATTCTCCCCCTACCGACTTAGGTGGAGACATCAACCATACCTGCCAAAGTTCGACACTTCAAATGTTTGTCCCTCGACAAAGTCTTAGTCAACATATCCAAAATATTATCACCTGTGTGAACATTTTCAAGTTGTAACAATTTCGAATCTAACACATCACGAATCCAATGGTATCTCATATCAATGTGTTTTGATCTCGAATAAAAAATGAAATTTTTACTCAAATGAATAGCACTTTAACTATCACAATAAAGCATATACCTTTTTTGCTTCAAACCCAACTCCTGCAAAAATTTCTTTATGCATAACTCTTTTTTGCAAGCTTCTGTAATGACAATAAATTTAGCTTCGATAGTTGAGAGAGTAACACATTTTTATAATTTAGATTGTCATGCCAGAACTCCTCCTACAAATGTCATCACATATCCCGAAGTAGATTTCCTAGAATCAACATCACCGGCTATGTCAGAATCCATGAACCCATCAAGTATTGGCTTACTATCTCCAAAACACAAACACAAACACACATTCGAAGTCCCTCGAAGATACCTTAGAATCCACTTCAGCTCTGCCCAATGTTCTTTACCCGGATTAAAGAGAAAACGACTCACCACACCAACGAAGTGAGCAATATCCAACCTTATACAAACCATAGCGTACATCAAAGAATCAACCGCTGAAGCGTAAGGAATTTTCAACATCTCTTCCTTATCTTTCTCACTTGTAGAACATTGATTTAAACTAAGCTTGAAGTGACCCGCAAGTGGACAACCAACTGGCTTTGCTTTATCCATGTTGAAACTCTCAAGAACTTTTTCAATGTAGCTTTCTTAAGACAATCAAATTAGCCCCCTTTTGCGATCACTAACAATTTTCATACCAAGTATTTGTTTTGCCGGCCTCAAATCTTTCATAGAAAAAGACTTGCTCAACTCCAATTTCAACCTATTAATCATAGTATAATCTTGACCCACAATTAACATGTCATAAACATAAAGCAAAAGAATAATAAATTTGCCATCCGAAATTTTTTTCACAAACACACAATGGTCCGAAGTGGTTTTAGAAAAACCAATTATTTATCATGAAGGAGTCAAATTTTTTGTACCATTGTCGCGAGACTTGCTTAAGGCTATACAAACTTTTATTCAATTTGCAAACAAATTTCTCTTTCCCTTTCTCTACAAAACCTTCCGATTGTTCCATGTAAATTTATTCTTCAAGGTCACTATGAAGAAATGATGTCTTCACATCAAGTTGCTCAACTTTAAGGTTCATACTTGCGGCTATGCCAAGTACAACCCGAATTGAAGACATCTTCACAACTGGCGAGAAAATTTCATCAAAGTTAATACATTTCTTTTGCTCAAAGCCTTTCACAATAAGACGTGTTTTGTACCTCAGATTCTTGCCATCATTCTTTAATTTGAAAACCCACTTATTTTTCAAAATTTTCCTCTCCTTAGGCAATTTCACCAAATCGTAAGTGTGCTTTTTAAGTAAGGAATTCATTTCTTCTTCTATTGCCTTTTTAACATCACCTTTCTTTGCATGCTCAATTGCTTCTAGGTAGCTCTCGGGCTCCCCTTGATTGGAAATCAACACAAATTCATTGGGAGGATACTTTTTCGAAAGTTGTCGGTCCCTTGTAAATTTCGTCAACTTAAGTTGCAATTGCAGTTCTTGAGTTGGATGCTTTTCCTCTATTTCTGGCTCAACTTTATTAGGATTAGTATCATTTTCCACATCTTCAATAGGTGGTTGCACATCTCTCTTATTTTCATCATCCATCGAAGATGAAGGAGGTGGATCCATTTGTAGCGACCCTAATTTTTCGTAGGTCATTATTTATTTATTTGTTATTAATTTATTTTATTTTTGATTTTATTAATTGTTTGATTACATGAGAATTTAATGTGTTGTTTAGTTAATTTAATGTGATATTTAATTAGTTTAATGTGGTATTTAATTATATATAATTAATCTAAATATCTATATATATTTATATATAAAAGGTGTTATATATATATTAATCTTATATTATATATTATATATTTATATATACATAAAAAAAAAGTGTTATGTATATTGATTTTATAAAGCATATTTATATATGTTGTATTTGTGTTAAATTTGTATAGTATAATATTATATAATGTCAATTAGGTTATAAGGAGGCTGTCACTAAGATAAAAGAAAAGAAAAAAAAAAGAAAAAGAAAAAGAGGGCTTTGTGGTGTGCTGCTGTAAGAGAGAGAGAGAAAGAGAGAGGGGTCTTACTAACTTTTTATGCAGGGCTGACCCACCATAATTTTATATTTATTTTATTTATTTTATACTCAATTTATATCTAGCTATGTACGGGTAAAAAACTAAATGCCACTGTATCTCGAGAAACTACCCTTTTGTCTCAATGTGGGTGGAACTCCTTGTCTTGTCCCACAACAAGAATTAATGTACTTTTTGTTGGTGTCTGGTGGACACGTGGGTGTCAAATCTTGTACTCATACCAATATACTTGTATACTGACCCGTTTTGTCTCTTGGCAACTCGGATGCGTTCTATTTGAGCGCAGCTGAGCTTCCTTTGAAGGATTAGTTGGGGCTACGGTGGTGACGTGGAATAACTATAGTTGTTGGACATGTTTCTTGGATTTCTTTTGTTTTCTTGAGTTTAGGGTTGATATTAGTTTATTATATATATATATATATATTTTTTATGACCTTAGTATTTTGACAATTTGACATTGTAGGTTATTTTTCAACTTTGCATTATTTAAGTTGTTTTGATTAGTTATTGTTACTTTAATGTTTGAGGCATTGGTTAGTTATGAAATTTATAATGGATGGTTTCTTTAGCATTTTATTATTATTTTTTTTAATCCCTTGTTATCTTTTGAGCGTGAAAATTTACTTAAATCTTATGGAGATGAGAACATTTAGTTTTTTTGTTTCACCCCTAGCATTTGGATGATGGAATATTGATTGGGGTTTAATCCTAATTTAATATTTAATTGTCCAGTTTGGTATCAAAGCTCTAGATTACCCTAGACTTATGAGAGTTTAGGTGATCATCGGATTGTGAAAACATAGGTTAGCTGGTTTAGTTTGGTGGTTGAGTTTATTCTAAGTATTTATGAACGAATTCTTTTTGTGTGTTTAACTTGAAAACGATGGCTGGAAGGCATCTTTAATCTTTTTCAAGAACCCATAGAGTACTTTTTGATACTGATACCTCTCATTCTTTCATATTTAGACAGTTTGTAGAAAGAGAACACCTTGTAACTACCTCCTTATCTAGACCTATTCGTGTGGAGACCCCTTTAGGAGGGTCAGTTACTCTTTATGAGATGTGTAAAGATTTTGAGATTGACTTTGCAGCAGAGTCTTTTATGCAAACCTAATTGTGTTAGAGTTTGAGGAGTTTACAATTATTTTAGGTATGGATTGGCTGCGAAAATACTTTGTAACTCTAGATTGTGCTGGAAGAACTGTAAATATAGATGTTCCCAGTATGCCACGGCTTACCCATACTTCTAGCGATGGAGAAGAGTCGGTGATGACGAGTTTTTTATGTTCGGTAGAAATCATTAGGCAGGATATTAGTGAGGTAGATGTGGTGCGTGAGTTTGAGGATGTATTTCAGGAGATACCTAGACCTCCACCTCAACGGGTAGTAGAATTTCGCATTGACGTAGTGCCGAAAACTGCACAAATTTCTAAGGCGGTAGACAGAATGACGTCTAAAGAGCTTATGGAGATGAAGAAGCAATTGGAAGAGATGCTTCAAAAAGGGTTCATACGTTTAAGTAACTCTCCTTAGGGAGCACCCGCAATTTTTGTCTCCAAGAAAGATGGTACTCTCCGCATGTGCATAGATTATAGAGAGCTAAACAAGGTGAGTATCAAGAGCAAATATCCGCTACCTAGAATTGATGACTTGTTTGATCAGTAGAAGGGGGCAGTTGTGTTCTCTCAATTTGATCTCAGAATGGGTTACCATCAGATGGGTATGTCAAATGAAAGTATACCACTTACTGCTTTTCGGACCCGGTATGGATTGTATGAATTTTCTGTAATGCCTTTTGGTTTGATCAATGCTCCTGCCTATTTCATGAACTTGATGAACAGAATTTTTCAACTGTATCTAGATAAGTTTGTGATTATCTTCATAGATGATATTCTGGTGTATTCTAAGAATGAAGAAGAACATGGAGAACACTTGAAAGTCGTGTTGCAGACTTTGAGGGAGCAGTAGTTATACACTAAGTTCAGTAAGTGTCATTTTTAGGAGAAATAAGTTCGATTTTTGGGACATGTTGTATCCAATTAAGGGATAGCGGTAGATCTTGAAAAAGTGGTTGTGATTAAAGAATGGAAGCAGCCCACGAACCCTTTATACATAAGATTTATAGAGAAGTTTTCCACTATTGCAGCACCCATGACCAAGTTGACTCACAAGAATGTGAAGTTCGTATGGACAGATGATTGTGAGAGAGCCCTCCAGGAGTTAAAGCAGCGTTTGACTACAGCACCAGTGTTAACTATTCCAGTATAAGGGGAAAAATTAGTAGTGTTTACTGATACGAGTGGAACTGGGTTGGGATGTGTGTTAATGCAGCATCGGAAGGTTGTATCTTATGCTTCTCGACAGTTAAAACCTCATGAGAAACGATACCCTACTTATGACTTGGAGCTGGCAGTAGTTGTTTTTGCGTTGAAAGTGTGGCGACACTACTTGTTTGGGAAGCACTTTGAGTTATACATAGATTACAAGAGCCTCAAATATCTTTTTGCTCAAAAAGAGTTGAACATAAGGCAACAGAGGTGGGTTGAATTCATCAGTAGTTATGATTTCGAGATCCTTTACCGCCCGAGGAAAAGAAATATGGTCGTAGATGTACTTAGTCGACAACATGGGATTCTTTGGTGATTCAGGAATGAAAGTCCTAGGAGTTCGTTTCGATGCATGATGTTCAACCAATAGAGAGTTTCGAGAGGGCATACATTGGTAGTTTGACCGTTCAGCAGAAGTTACTGGGTAAAGTTCGTCGGATGCAGAATTTAGATGGGTTCCTCGTTAGCAAGCTTGATGACCTTGTAGTGGATTTGATCAATGATTGTCCTACTGATTGGTCTATGGACTCAGATAGGGGATTGCGATTCAGGGGTAGATTGTGTGTACCTAACATAGTTGAATTAAGGAAGGAGATTATGGATGATATTCATAGGTCTCGATATACCATTCACCCTGGTGGGACTAAGATATATCATCACCTGAAGAGGACATTTTGGTGGGAATGTATGAAGAAGGGCGTAGGAAAGTATGTTTCTCAATGTTATGTGTGTTAACAAGTTAAGACGGAACACCAGCGACCATTTGGACTTTTGCAACCTCTCGAGATCCCTACTTGGAAATAGGGGTATATCTCTATGGACTTCATGTATGGATTGCCGTGGTCTAAGCGAGACAATGAATCTATTTGGGTGATAGTGGATCAACTTACTAAGTCTCCTCATTTTATTCCTATCAATGTTTATCGAACTACGGATAAACTAGCTAGGTTGTATATTCAGGAGGTAGTACGACTTCATAGCGCCAATTTCTATAGTTTCGGATCGTGATCCATTGTTTGTGGCAAAGTTTTGGAAGAGTTTTCAGTATGCTTTGGGTGCCAGGTTAGACCTAAGCACGGTGTACCATCCTCAGACGGATGGGCAAACTGAGTGGATAAATCAGATCTTAGAAGATATGTTGAGAGTTTATGTCCTCGATCTTGGTGGTAGTTGGGAAGAACACTTGCCATTGGTGGAATTTGCTTATAATAATAGCTATCACTCCAATATCGGGATGACACCTTTTGAGGCTTTGTATGGGAGGCCATGTTAGATCACTTGCTTGTTGGATAGAGATAGGAGATGCACTGTTATTAGGGCCAGAGTTAGTGAGAGAGACCACAGAGAAGGTGAACATTATTCGAGAACATATTAAAATTGCGCAGAGTCGTCATAAGAGTTACGTTGATAGAAAATGTAAGGGGGTTGAGTTGAATGTCGGAGATTTTGTGTTTTTGAAGGTCTCACCGATTAAAGGTATCATGCGGTTCGGAAAGAATGAAAAGTTGGCACCTAGATTTGTGGGACCATACGAAATCATTGAAATGGTTGGTAATGTGACTTACAAATTAGCTCTACCACATTCTTTAGCTATGATTCACAATGTGTTCCATGTGTCTTTATTACGGAAGTGTGTGCAAGACCCTTTGTGATGACCCTGACCTCCAAACTAGTGTATAATGATATTTTACTAAGTCTAATTGCATGATTGTATGTTTATTTATGTGAATACATGCTTAATTTTGTGATTATCTGTCATTACATGGAATATCTGTTCAAATTGGCAACTTAGATACAGAAATTGAGAGCTTAGATGACTTCAGAAACTGAAATTGACTTGCCCAATAGGCTAATTAGAATATTTAGAATTTTATGGTAACTTTAATTGAAAATTGATTTGGATCAAAATAATTAGAATAAACTGATTGAATTAATTAGAATTAAGTTTAGTTAATTAACCTTAATCATATTTGATTAGGCTAACTTAATTACACCCTATATAAGACTCTAATTAAGCTTATAGGCTCATTTTTATAACTCTTGGCTGAGAATTGAGAGAGAAGGGAAGGGAGTTCAACAATTAGAGAGAGAAAGAGGAGATTGAAGTGAAATTGCTAGAGTTCTTGGTGAATTGAGCCATACAACACTTGAATTTACGCATTAGGTATGAAATTTAACCCAAATTCTTAGGATTGAATCATGTAGAAACTAAGTTCATGGAGTTATAGGAACATTTGTTTGAATTTGAATAGGTTGAGCATGAATTGCCATGTATATGATGAATTTGAGTTGAATTATACACATGTATGCTTAATTCTTCATTTTTTAGTTAAGATTTCTTGAAATTCATACATGCATGAAGCTTAGGAGGCATGAGCTTGAAGATCATCCATGAACTCATGCATTTCATATCACCTAGTAGTGTTTTAACATGAAGGAGGCTCAATCCATAACATGCATGGTTTTAACTTGAAAATCTAAGCTTGAATTTGGACAATTGGAATATGATTTTGAATAAATGGACTCAAATTAGAAGTATTTTCATGTTATATAATAATTTCCCAAGTTTTTGTACCAAAAACACAAGTTTTGAGGCTTTGAATATCAACCTTGAAAATCAAACACAAATCTGGAAATTCTAGAATTCATGCTGTTCGCTCGAGCGAGAAAATTGGGCTCCCAGAAGTTTTGGAAAATTATATAGAACGCTCGAGCAACCAAAGTGGTGCTCGAGCGAGGACCCTTTTTACTCAATTTTCCGCTCGAGCGTCTGTTGAGCCGAAATTTCATGTAACCAGTACTTTTGTAGACCGCTTGAGCGACAGAAGTTACGCTCGAGTGACCACCTTTGTTTTTGAGCCCCCACTCGAGCGTAAAAAGTGGCGCTCGAGCGGAGACTTTATTTTCAGCAAATTTTGAAAAACTCTTTTAAGTGCATATCTGCATCCTCATGCCACTCCAAGTATTCTTAGGCACTATTTGGACTCATATAATCATAGAATGAGTTAGAAGCACATGAGTAGAATTGAATTAAAATGAATTGGTGCTTCAACTGTGCTTTTGTTATGTGTTTTGTTTAGGTGGACGTCCGAGACTTAGTGACAACTCAAACCACTGTGAGTAGTAACTTTATAAAGATATGTTCAAGTAATATTATTTTCGAAATTGTTATTGCTTTGAAATCAATATGTGATTGATTGAATGGTTTATCGAAAAGTTATTTTGTAATGATGAATGAAGTTCATTTTCGAAATGTATTTGTGGCATCCATAGAACATAGACCCATGCCTGGAGGTAACAATACCATGGCCATTGGATGTAGGCCCTTGCCTAGCGGTAACAATACCAAGGCTATTGGATTACACAGAGATCTCTAGTGTTGGCCCTTCGTGGTCTATTGGTTTGACCCTTCGTGGTCCATTGGCTTGACCCTTCGTAGTCCATTGGTTTTGCTCCACTATGATTGGAATGTTATTGTTCATCACATATTTGATATTGAATGATGTCGATTATGAAATTTATTGGATATAAAGATTTGAAACAAGAATTTTGACGAGCATGTTATCGAACTTCATTCACATAACCTCTTTATTCTGTTATTATTCACTGAACTCTAGCTTACTATTTATTTATATATATGTAGGTGGGCAAGCTGAACATCAAATTTAGAAAGCCTTGGGTCTACCCGGGTCAGCCCTTTTGAGGAGCTTCTAAGTGAAGTGATCAGGCTCAGGAGGAGCCATGCTAGTTGAACCCCCTTTTGTGTATTTCAATGGTTTTGTATCTGTTTATAGTTGGGGTTGTATATTTGCAAGATATGAATTTTGAATGATTGTGATAAATGTACTTTTAAATCAAAACTTTGCCTATTATATTAGTTCTCCTTATACATGCACAGCTCAATGGATAATTTCTACGTTGTTCTCAAATTTCCGCTAAGCCCCGTACTTTATATTAAAAGGTTTATTTGTTCAAGAGGCCGTAGGTAATCTATGATTACTAGCCGGTTATGACGCTAAACCTATAGGGGCGGGTTTGGGTCCTAACACCCTTCCTAAGTAGTATCACCAAAAAGTGTTGGGGATTAGTGACAATCTAACGTATGTGGTGCAACCTATTACTATTTTAGACCGGGATATAAAGCAGTTGCGGCGCAAGAAAGTGAACTTGGTGAAAGTGTAATGGAGCGAAAATGAGAATGATGTCACTTGGGAATTGGAGTTCAGCGTGTACACCCAGAGCTTTTTGTTTAGTACTCTCTTCTATCGAATCTCCAGACGAGATTCTTTTGAGGTGTGTATATTGTAGCGACCCTAATTTTTCATAGGTCATTATTTATTTATTATTATTTATTATTACTTTATTTTATTTTTGACTTTATTAATTGTTTGATTACATGAGAATTTAATGTGTTGTTTAGTTAATTTAATGTGATATTTAATTAGTTTAATGTGGTATTTAATTATATATAATTAATCTGAATATTTATATATATTTATATTTTTTTTATATATACATAAAAAAAGTGTTATATGTATTGATTTTATAAAGCATATTTATATATGTTGTATTTGTGTTGAATTTGTATAGTATAATATTATATAATGTCAATTAGGTTATAGGGAGGCTATCACTAAGATAAAAGGGAAAAAAAAAAAAAAAAAACCAAAAAAAGAGGTGCTGTGTGCGGCAGCTGTGCAAGCGCAGAAAGAGAGAGAGAGTAATCAAGAAAAATGAGAGGGCCCTGCGGCTGTGTGTGTAAGAGAGACGGCGGGAGAGAGAGAGAGAGAGAGAGAGAGAGAGAGGCATTGAAAGAAAGGTTTATGGTTTTATTTTGAGGGTTTTATTAATTCTTCAAGTAACTCTTTGATTTTCAAAAAAATATTGTGAGTACAAAACTCACTTCTCTTGATTTATATTTAATTCGTTGTTTTTATTTATTTATTTTTATTTATTTGATGTTGGTTTGATTTTGATTTTGTATTTGTATGTAGATGATGAATTGATTTCATTATTTGGTCAGATGTGTATCTAAGGTTTATGGTTTTTATATGTATTTATTTTATGATTGTAATCACACTCATGGATATATGAAATTAAAGTAAATTAGGAACCTATAGATAAATTCATTACACTCCACCATGACTCCATGGATTGTTGTTTTATTTGAGTGTTGGTGAGAAAGAGTGTATAAAAAAAAGTGAGGATTATGAGATTTATTCGAATACCTTAGGCTTGGCATTGTTATGTTTGTTCTCATGAGTGAGATGTTTTATATATGTATATTGTTGCCTCGTTCTCCAGAGTAAACGAGTACTTTGATTTACGCGCGTACGTATATGCTAACCATCTGGGGAGTGTAGGTCAAACTCAGGACGATATCCCCGTGGAAGTTTGGCTTGGGAGTGGTGTTACGTATATGAGAGGCACATGAGATATATGTGTAGGCCGGAAGTGAAGGGCCGAAGTGGTGGAGTTAAGGTACAAAGAATTAACTATGAACTTATATGTATAGTTTGAATTGTATTGATTTGTACATCTTGAAACAAATAATAATCGACCTCAATAAATTATAAAATTTGGGCAGAGGTATGTATACGTAATTCTAGACAACTTTTGTGTTTTAACTTTTTATTAAAAATATCGATTAGAACTTGTAATCAGATGATCTTGATTACAATAGTTTTTGTTTGTTTTAGCAATGCAGATTTTAGATGCTGTTTTAACCCATGAAACGAGCTCCTTTTTATTTCTTTCACGATAATTAAAGTAAAACATTATTCTGAACACATTTCATGTTTTGAACTTTTTCCAAAAAAATCATCTTAGAGCAGTTTCTTTTCGTTTTCAGTTCCAGATTTTTCGATCGAATTTCGTTTAGGTTTTTCTATTAAGTTTTTCTCTCAACCTGTTCAGTTTCTACTAAATTCGTTCACAATATTTTTTTTTATAAAATTTGATTCTGTACAACTTTTATTCTTTGAGTTTTAGTCAATTTGAATTATTTAAGCATGAAATAGTGCATTTTTATACTTCTTCAACAAGTTACTTATGATTGAATTAAACTAACTTTATTTTTTTTGCAGAATGTTGGGTCTTACTAACTTTTTATGCAGGGCTGACCCACCATAATTTTATATTTATTTTGTTTATTTTATACTCAATTTATATCTAGCTGTGTACGGGTAAAAAACTAAATGCCACCGTATCTCGGGAAACTACCCCTTTGTCTCAGTACGGGTGAAACTACCTGTCTTGTCTCGTAACAAGAATTAATGTACTTTTTGTTGGTGTCTGGTGGACACGTGGGTATCAAATCTTGTACTTATACTAGTATACTTGTATACTGATCTGTTTTGTCTCTTGGCAACTCAGGTGCGTTCTATTTAAGCGCAGCCGAGCTTTCTTTGAAGGATTAGTTAGGGCCACGGTGGTGACTTGGAATAACTATAGTTGTTGGACATGTCTTTTGGATTTCTTTTGTTTTCTTGAGCTTAGGGTTGATATTAGTTTATTGTATTTTTTTTTTTTTTATGACCTTAGTATTTTGACAATTTGACAATGTCGGTTATTTTTCAACTTTGCATTATGTAAGTTGTTTTGATTAGTTATTGTTACTTTAATGTTGGAGGCATTGGTTAGTTATGAAATTTATGATGGATGGTTTGGTTGGCATTTTATTATTATTTTTTTAATTCCTTGTTATCTTTTGAGCATGAAAATTTACTTAAACCTTATGGAGACGAGAACGTTTAGTTTTTTTGTTTCACCCTAGCATTTGGATGATGGAATATTAATTGGGGTTTAGTCCTAATTTAATATTTAATTGTCCAAATTTTGGGGTGTGATACCACGTTAATAAGATCACTAGTTTTTGGCTCCGGTTGATCATATTTGCCAAAGTCTTCAATTGTTTGGTCTTCAAGAAATACAACATCACAACTTCGAATAACTTTCTTGTCGACCGGATCCCACAATCTATAACCAAACTCATCACGCCCTTAGCCAAGAAAAATGCATTGTCTTGACTTGCTATCAAGCTTGGACCTCTCATCTTTTGGAATGTAAACAAAAGTTTGGCAACCAAACACTCTCAAGTGCTTATAAGACATATCTTTACCAGTCCAAACTTTTTCAGGAATATACATATAAGTTTGACATATATATATACATATAAGTTTGGGTAATCTAAGATATTCCAAAAGATTACCCAAACTTAGATTACCCAAACTCATGTATGTCTAAGTTTGGGTAAAGATATTCCAAAAGATTACCCAAACTTATATGTATGTCTAAGTTTGGACTGGTAAAGATATTCCAAAAGATGTGAAAGACATATCTCATGTATGATTACCCAAACTTAGATTATCCAAAAGATGTGAAAGACATAGCTCTGTGGACATAAAACTCTTTAGATTACCCAAACTTATATATATATATGTCAAACTTCCAAACGTCATGTATCACCATACAAATAGTATCATAAAGGACTTAGCCCAATGTACAGTTAGACAAAAACAAAACAAAAACATCTTTCACATGATTCACAAAACTTGACTTCTTAGACGGGAACCTCCCCGAGAGGCACGGTAGCTGGCTGACCTAAAACTCTCCAGGCAGCAGCTTAGGCTTGGTCACGCGCTTGCTCACCTACATATATAATATAAATAGTGAGCGGAAGCCTAGTGAATAATAATAGAGTAAAGGGGTAAATGAATGGTGTCCCATGTCAGATTCGAAAAACAGACTTCTCATATTCATATTTATGTTCTTATTCAAATCATAGATAGAAATCAGAGTTCATGCTTAATCATACATGGTACATCCATTAGCGCTAACAGGTCAAATACAGAGCATAAAGGGTCATGCTTGCCAGTTCCAATAAGGAACCTCTAGTACCGGGAACTGATAACATACTTAAGCCACGGTATTGTTACCCCCGGGCAAGGGCCATGAGACCACGATATTATTACCCCCGTGCAAGGGCCATGAGGCCTCGGTATTATTACCCTCGGGCTAGGGCCTTGTGCTCATAGGCCACGGTATTGTTACACCCAGGCTAGGGCCTTATGCTAAGGATGCCATGGATACATTTCAATATATGGACAATCATTCATTGATTCAGAACATAACATGTCAGAAAACAGAGCATTTCTTGTCATATCATATAGGAAAATACTTAAACGTGAACATAGCTTTACAAAGTTATTACTTACAAACGGCTTCACTTGCAGAACAGACAGAGCAGACGAATCAGATAACTTGTAGCGCGTGACCTACATAAACATAACAGACACACAAATATTAAAACACACACTCGGAATTCGTTAACCTTCTATTTTTTTCTTAGTGTGTTTCTAGTCTTTCTCCTCATTATTATGTCTTAATCATGGCCTAGGAATGCCTAGGATGCGATGGGGATGCCAAAATGCCCTTGAAAACACTTAGTCAAATATGCTGGAAACAGAGGCTTCGCTCAAGCGCAACTTTTTTTGCTCGAGCGGAGGTTCAAAAATGTGAGTGGTAACTCGAGCGCAACTTCCTTAGCTCGAGCGGTCTATAAACTCTGCAAAAGTACTGGTTGCTTGATTTCTCCGCTCGACGATCACTCAAGCATGTGACTGAGGTCTTCGCTGGAGTGCAACTCTTGCTGCTCGAGTGGTCTGCAAAATGTGTAAACTTCTGGAAACATGCATTTTACGCTCGAGCCAACTTTTGGTCACTCGAGCAGAGGTGCAAAACACAGAGTGGTCGCTCGAGCGCAGGATCTATTGCTCGAGCGGAGAGGCAAAATCTAGAATTTCTAGATTACTCTACCAAGTTCAAAACTTAAATTCAAAACTTTAAAATGTGACCTTTTGGCCCCAAAACTTAAGCAAAATGTTTAAACTTTGAAAACATTAAGAATTCAAGATCATTTCATGAAACCAAAGCCTAAAAGCATTTCATTTGCTCCAAATCAAACTTGAATTGTATGTATGTAGAACATGCATGAGTTGTTATGAATTCAACGTTCCAAAACATGATCAAGCAAGATAAAATGGCATGAAACTTGATGAATTCTCAAAACAAAGGTAAGATAGACACATTTATGAGAGACTTCTTGAAATTAAACTCAAATTGTGATAAAATTGGGCATGCATGCATGGTATGATCTATACTCTTTCATTCTAGCTCAATTTCAACTTAATTCTCTAGTATTCATGAACTCACTAACTCAAAAGCAAGACTAAGGCATGAATTCTTACCTTATACCTTGGATTCACAAGTGTAGAGGCTTAAACTTCTAAACTCTCTTCAATTTTCCAACAATTCTTAGCAATTCTCTCACTCTCACTCTTGGTCTCTCTCTCTCTCTCTCTCTCTCTCTCTCTCTCTCTCTCTCTCACACACACACACACACATTTGTAGCTCAAGAAGGATGAAATGAGAGTGTAAATATATATAAGGGTCCACTAGTGCCTTATTTAGGCTTAGATTAAGGAATTCATTAATTAGACTTAATTGAGCATTAATTATTCTAATTATTTTGTTCTGAGTCGAATTTTAATTAAACTTACCATAAAATTCTAAAAATTCTAACTAACACAGAAATTAAGTCAATTTTGTGATCGAATGCTGATAAGGCCTTCAATTCGCAGAACAAAACAGAAACACAAACAGATATGTCTACAGCCGACAAATATAAACACAAATAATGTCCCATACATGCAATTAATTCAGAATTTCATCTTATTTACTCATTAGGCATAATTAATCATGGTCTATCGGCTAATCAGAGGTCGAGGTTATTATAGGGAACATCACCATTCAAAGGATAAGAATGAAACAAATTGATCATGACAACCGTTGTCCTCATTGCCTTCACCCCAAAAGGATCTTGGCAATTTAGCATGTGAAAGTAGACACCTTATTCTTTCCACAATGGTGCGATTCATCCTCTCAGCAACACCATTTTGTTGAGGAGTCTTCTTAATTGTCTTTTGATGCCGAATACCTTGGCTGCGACAATACTCATCAAATGACCCAACGTATTCACCACCATTGTCTGTTCGGATGTATTTCAATTTCTGCCCCGTTTCTCTTTCAACCATGGCTTGAAAGTGCTTAAATACATCTAGAACTTGATCTTTAGTTTTAGTACAAAAGCCCAAACTTTCCTTGAATAATCATCAATGAAAGTAATAAAATAAAGTGCACTACTATATGTTTTAACTTTCAAAAGACCACAAACATCCGAATAAATCAACTCCAAAATATTTTTTTTTCTAGAAGCAACATTTTTATGAAAAGAAACTCTATGTTGTTTACCCACCAAACAATGAATACAAGTTTTAAGATGTGTACCTTTCAAACCGGGTAAAACCTCTTTCTTGAACAAAACTTGTAGCCCCTTTTCACTCATGTGCCCAAGCCGCCTATGCCATAATTCGGTAGAAGTATTATCCTCAAGTGCATTAATAATACCTTTACAAATTTTTCCTTGCATCGAATAAAGTGTGTGAGTCTTTTTGCACTTAGCCACAACCAACTCTTTGTGAGCTTCCATATTCTATCACCAAATTTGTTATTGTGACCTTCATCATCTAGCTTCCCGGTAGAGATCAAATTGAGGTGAATGTCGGGAATATGCCTCACATCTTTAAGCAATAACTTGCAGCCCAAATTTGTTTCCAAACAAACATTACCCATGCCAATAATCTTGAACAAACCTTCATTACCCATTAGAACGCACCCATAATCTTCTTCGGTGTAGGTAGTGAAGAAATCAACGCGAGAAGTCACATGAAAAAAAACACCAGAATCAATCACCCAATTACTCTATTGGCCCACAAAATTGATACAATTATCTTCACAAACGACCATGAGATCACCATCAGCAACTATCATTGTGTCTTCTTACTTCTTATCCACACTTTCGTCACGCCTTTTTTTTCTTGTTCTTGAGCTTTCGGCATTCCTACTTCATGTGCCCTTTATCATGGCAATAATGGCACTCAATGTCTTTCTCTGAAAAAGAACCATCTCTTGATTTGTCATGGCTTTAATCACGACCATAAGGAGTCTTACTCATCTCCGCTGATTTTCTTCTAATTTCTTCATTCAACAAGCTACTAGTGACTTGGCTCATTGTGACAACTCCAGCGGGCGTTGAATTACCAACTATTACAACCAAATTCTCCCAACTTTCAGACAAGCCTACAACTCATCATCAAAGATAATTTTCATAGAAACAAGTTCGTTAACAATATACTTTTTATTTCATTCAAATGTTCTGGAATATGGTTACCATCTTTATATTTTAAATTAACCAACTTTCGAAACAAAAAAGCATTTGTGGCCAATTTTCTGTCATAAAGATTTTCTAATTTTTTTCATAAATCATGTGCCAAAGTTTCAGTAGCAACATGATGAAACACACTGTCATCAATCCATTGATGGATAACACCAACGACTTTTTGATTAAGCCTCTTCTATTTATCATCTTTTATACCCTCAGGTTTGCCTACCACTATCACCCTCAATAGGCCCATACAAATCTTTACAAAATAATAGGTCATTCATTTTAGTTTTCCAAATTAACCAATTGTTTCCATTGAAGCTAAACATACGATTCACATTCCCTTCCATTGATTTTCATAAATAATAAACCCAAATAAACCGTAAACTCGGGAAAATACATGATTTATCACAAGTAAATCAATTAATGGGAATAAAAATTAATGCGAAAAAATTAAATCAATGACGACACAAGAATTTTTACATGGTTCCCTTAATGTGAGGTATGTCCACGGGATTAAAATCCGATTCTACTATCAACCAAAGAGTTTTCAAACGATTACAAACGAGACATGAATGGTCTCACAAAACCACCCTCAGGTGAATTTCAAATAATTACAAATAATCAAGAGAAAAGACCTCACTAAATAGACGAACAAAAATCTTCAAAACAGATTGTAGAAAACCCAAAATAACGAATCCAAACCAACACCTTCTGAGCTGAAGTCGTCAACAACAAAGCTCCAAACAGTGCTTCAAGAACAAAACCCACCGAAGTGATCAATTTGTAGCATAGCAACCGCAACACTTTTCCAAGATAACAAATCCCAATAAACTATTGTTTTATCTTGGAATTTTTATCAAAACCCTAATTGCTACCAAACTGATTATAAAACACCCATTGGGCCTCCAAAGGTTAGATATAATATATTGAAAATATATTATAACCAACACTAAACCAAATTAAATTATTTTAATAAACCAATTGGATCCCATGTTCTAATAAGAAGGTATACCCAACAATTACCACCTCACCAACCCCCAACCCCTACACCACCTATCTCCACTCATTCGATTTTCCTAATAGAATCAAAAGGAGATAGATGGAGAATTTACAAAGTTAATGATAAAATAAGGTGAGTTGTGATGAAGGCTGTAATGTGAAAGAAATTAAAATCTATGTACACCAATTTTTCACATAAACTAAAAAGGATATATATAAACTCATAGAATATATCATAGCATAAGAACACAAGAGACTAAACCGTACAACAAATTCGTTTCCTTGCTCTCTTGTGTATGAGAGGGTTCAGGAAAGTTGTTGGAAAATTCGAAGATCTTCGAAGATCCTTGAAGAACAACTTCGAATTCTCTAGAAGATTATGAGAGGCTTAGATTCTTCAATAGTCTTAACTCAAGAACACAAGAGTAAAGGAGATGACGGAGATAAGAGATTGGGTAAAGAAGAAGGCAAAATGGCTAGAGAGAGAATAATGGCAAGGCTCTCCCATGGATCTCCCACTTTCACTCTCAAGGTTGATAATGGAGAAGGGAAATTGGTTATTTCCCAAGAGTTATCTCTCCAAAATCCATCCCTTATAAAGTTATGGGTGGGTGCTATTTATAGGCACCTCATGATGTAGAATGGAGCCCATGTGCAAGGCACATGGGGAATATTCTCTCTAACCACTTTGTCCGAGGAGGTGACCTCTCCGAGGATGAGGAAAACCCTGAAGAGGAGATCAACCTCTCGGCGAACCCTTCTTCTTAGCCACACCTAACCAATGATCCCCAATCATCCCAAAGGGTCAGGGGTAGTCCCAGAGGACGTCCTGCCGCATAAGGGTCAGGGGTAGTTCAAGAGAACGCCCTGCCGCAAATATTGCCGAGTCTCAGGGACCCTCTAGATCGTGCCACCTCGACCCGGGTATAGGCTAGTTTAACCGCGGAGTGAATTTATCTCCACTCACCATCCTCGGGATCAGGTCCTTTGTTCGGACTCCATTATGCCCATGGTTCTGGTACGTAGATCCCGGAAAGCTTCGAGTCCGCAAGTGTTCTGGGACTCATTAATGGAGCGACTTCTAGATTACGTCTGAATCCGTTCGAAGCCAAGTGCTTCGGATCTCTAGATTCGTGGGTCTGAATCCTTTCGAGTCCGAGTGCCTCGGATCTCTAGGCTTGCTCAATACCCTTTCGAGTCCGAGCCCGAGTAAGTCTCTAAGTTCGTGGATCCGAACCCTTTCGAGGCTTAGAGCGATTCGGCCCGTTTGATGGTCGTAAATCTGGCCCACCAATCTTGGACTTGCGATAAATTCGGGCCCACCAACCTTAGACTATTGGGCCTAATTAATTTAGTGGGCTTAAATTAGCTCATCTTACATATGCCCCTTGCGTGTGTGAGAAATTTTAGTTTTCTCGGACATGCATAATTTCAGCCATGCTTCGCATTACGTCTTCGGGAATATTTGGTCTTTACAGAGTCCATGAATAAAGCTAAGGGCTCACCGTAATTTACAGATAAAATCGACAAGTAACAGTAAAAAAATAAATAAATAAATATCTTTTTTTTTTTTTTTTGGTAAGTCAAACTTGAGTCTTCAATTCTTTTGAACAGCATGCATATTCCAAATTCTTCCAAAACATCTAAAGATCCCTTTTCTTATCTCCAGAAAATAAATAAATAAACAAATGAAATAAAGCACCCATAGCACCCATTTTTTTAATATTATTAAAATGGTAAGGCTCGAACACTTTTATGGGTTTGGAAAATACGGCAGGCCTCTTATATATATATATATATATGGAATATATGAGGGTATATTCAAGGGAATAATCTGCTTATCCTTTTGCCTATTTAAAGAAAAAGACAAAGAACCCTAATCAATACATTTCCTTTCTTTTTGCCTACAGCCGCCAACACCATCTAATCTTTTTGAAAAACCTTATTCTCAGCCGTCTCTCTCTCTAAAACAGAGACCAACCCAGGCTTTTCTTCTTCTTCTTCAAGCAGCTCTGCTTCGGGTTTGCTCACTGCCGACTGCTGCAACTCCAGACACACCGACACCATCCCAGCTCGCCGATCATCACCGTTTTTGCCAACCCACTTGCCGGTAGTGCAGCAAATCAGCGGCACAGCTTACCAGCTCCATCGGCTCGCTCACGACCACTAGCACACTTCGCCACCAACCTATTCCGGCTGCTGCTGTGTTCCCAGACCACTTCTGCATGCGGCTCTCGGTTTGCATCACTTCCTTACTTTCGCTGTTCTGATGAAATTCATACTCTAATGAACTTTGAATTTGTGAATTCGGTGGAAATTTGATTTGGATCTTGAATCCTATAATTTTTTTGTCTTGAAATAATTAGTGCTCCTTGTGAAGGCAAAGCAGTAGTTGATAACTGCAACAAAATTTGTAGGTAGCTTCGGAGATGGGGAATCTCATTGACTCCACACTCATTCACAAAAAAGACATGAAAACTTGGGTAAATATTGGACAATGTCTTGCACAAGGGGCGATCAATCACACTGGAGCCACTGTGAGGAAGGATATCCTTGATTTGGTTCATGGAACCAGTTAAATCATGCCAATATACTTCAGAAGGAGAAAGAAATACCCCAGGTACAACATCATCATGCCTCGAAAAGCATGAATATGGAACAAAAATAAAAGGTCCCATAGACAATTCCTCAATGATTTTTTGCTTTAAAGTAGCCATTTCATTCCAAATGAATGTGTAAAATTTGGACATCTGTGCTATGCTAGCCATGAAAGGGGTCTTGGATCTTCTCCAAACTTGAAGAGCTACCAAGATGTCATCAAGCCTAACTTGAGTCTTTAACCCAATATCACACAACAACTTCTCACTTTTCACTTTCGGAACCACATATGGAGCAGTTACACCAAGAATTGAGTGTACTGTATCACAATCATAAAATAAATCTTTGGAATAGTGAAGCTCATTATCCATACTTGACACCATCCACCGAACACCACAGAAACTGCTTAGAAAAGAAGACTTGAATATTCTGCTACCACCAGGGGAATTAAGAATGCATTGACCAGTAACTTTATCACTAAAACAATTATCCCATAATTTATCAAGAACCCCCAATAGGTATTTACATCTTATTGAGTCGCTACTTAAGGATAATTGGGATAATAAATGAACCAATTCCGGTGATTCCCAATCTTTGGCAACTTCCCCATAGGAGATAAGGTCCCCATCACGTAATATACTCTTAAGAACTACATGAGATATGTCAATGATACTCTTCTCAACTGAAACTACATGCACAAAATCAGTAATGCCTATTTCCTGGAAAAACTCCCTCCACTTCATCATACCACCTGGTAGTGATCCAGTGATTGGATGTTTTAAATAGGCAACATCCACCTCATGCCATTTCAAATCCAACCCATTGATCAACTTATTTATATCAATAAGATTTCCAAGTTCTTTACTGAAATGAATTGATACCTCAGAAGGTTGTTTGTAGCCATGATTTGTTAATATGAAAGCTTTATTGCGCAACTCTGAAATTATTTGTCCCCTTTCAGTATGACAGGTGGGACAACTTGATTGCAGGTGCGACATTACAAAGGAAAGGTATTCTATCATCAAAGTTTTATTGCCTATTGTGATCTTGTCATCAGAGATAGCTGGAAAGATGTGCACCTTTACAATTTCATGTGCAGACACCCGTTGGACACCAATTCTTTGAAGCATCCTAATAAGATTGCCCATTATAGATTCGCCTAAGCATGAATTATCAACAGTCGCGGCAGCACATAAAAGTGCAGGACTTACAGTCCGAAGTTTAGCATACAACACTGGGAAAGCTTCTGGACCATGGTCATCAAATCTGGGGTTTAAGCCATCAGAGTGTAACCAAATTGTACCATCATCCACCAAACTATATGTACCATCTGAAAGAGGAATAAAGGGAATTTTTTTAAGGTTGTTTATTACATCTGATACAGTACCAGAGTCTTGAGAAATTTGCCCAGAAGAACTGAACATCATTGTATAAAGGGCATTGAGCCAAGAAGATAACCAAACACTTCGGAGCAAGGTTCCACCAACCAGCACCAACACCGACTTCTCTACGACGTTACTGTTACCTCCGGCTTCAGATTGTCCAACGCCGACTACGCATGTTGCCCGTTCAACGCAACATGCGTTGTCTTGCCCAGCTTTTGCACCGTTGCTGTATTTATCAACCGTAACTGAGAAGTGACGGCCACGCCGCCCACTCAACGCAGTGTCAGTCCATTCATATCCATTTTCATCCACTGTCTGTGCTATCGCCGATCTATTCCGGTTGTCCTTGCTGCTGATTTTACTAATCCGTGGCCTATTTTCTGCTTCCCGCATTGACTCTGACTCAGTTGTGCTCTTCCTCTGTTAGTATAAATCTGTGGGTACGCTCTTTGAATTTGGTGGAAACTCCTGTGTAAACCGACCTTCATTCTTATTGTTTTGATGGACTTTTGTGCTCAAAATAAATATGCACTAATACCTTTTCGAATTTGGGAATTCTGGTGATAATTTATTTCAGTCTTGAGGCTTGCAAAAAATCTTGAACTAGTGCTCTGATTATATACATCTTCAAATCCCTGCTTGAGATTCGGGACTTTTATTGATGGACTGGATATAGATAAATCTTTAACACTGGGCTATTGAATTTCATTGCTGATTTTGCAAGATAAAAACACACCATGACATTGCACTCCTCCTGAGCCCGTGCCTTGATAATTTTGATACAAATAGAACTATTGAAAAATATTGAGCATTCACTGGTTGTCTCTGGTGAATTTATTCATTGCCATCCTCGTGAATGTTGGAATAGTTACCGTTGAACTCTTGTTGTTGAATGCCATTGTTGAAAATTTGAAGAGAATAGGACAAATGTGTAGTTGTTGATGTTGCCCCATTCGGATAATGCCTAAATCATGATTTGAAATTGATATTGCTTATCTCGTTTGTCGGCTTTGCTATTTCAGGCAAATGAATTCTTGATTGAAATCCACGACCTCGGGGCCCTTAGAACCCGCACTAATGAGAGCAAGGGCTGTTCCTCGGAAGTCCGAACAGAAGCAAGACTGTCCCTCAGGAGTTCGAAAGTAGCACACACCCTACTTTGGCAAGAAAGATTCCTCTGGAAGATAACCGAGTCTACCAAGCTTGCACCAACATAAGTAAAGATTGTTTCTCAGAAGTCCGAGCAGAAGCAAGGCTGTTCCTCAGAAGTTCGAGCGAAAACAAGGCTGTCCCTCAGAAGTCCGAGCAGAAACAAGGCTGTCCCTCAGAAGTTTGAGCGGAAACAAGGCTGTCCCTCAGAAGTCCGAGCATAAACAAGGCTGTCCCTCGGAAGTCCGAGTGGATGCGCACTTCTACTTTGGCAGCTAATGGAAGCAAAGGCTATCCCTCGGGAGTTCGAGTAAGAGTCCACTCTACTTTGAAAAGAAAGATCCTCGGAGCTCGTATTGATGAAATCAAGGGCTGTTCTTCGGACCCGCCCTAATGAGAGCAAGAGTTGTCCCTCGGAAGGCTCTCCCTCAGAAGTCCAAGCAGAAACAAGGCTATCTCTCGGAAGTCCGAGTGGAAGTACACTTCTACTGTGTCAAGAAAACTCCCTTCAGGTTGGTAACTGAGTCTACTATTCATTTTTCTTCTTTGAGGGGCAATAAAAATTAAAAACTGTTTCAAGCAACATAACACAATGAAGATATACAATGTAGAGAAAATAACTTCTAATGGAGATACATAATATGGAGGAAATAAATTTCTTTATAACATAAGAAAGATAGAACTTCATGGACAATGCAGTAAATACAAATTGTAAATGTCATAGATAGACTTCTTCTACGCAATGTTGAAATTTGCCCCTAAAGTTGCAAGATCATTTGGAAAGCTTTCACCAGCTGCTCGGGTTATGGCCATCATGCACCATCATAGCCATGTCTTCTAAGATATCCTAGGGCTCCTATTCTCTGAACTCTATCTCATGTGCTTCGACTTTCTTTCTAAAGATCTTCTTAAGCATCCGGCAGTTTTCTGTAGGATATCCTAGTGATCGATGGAAAACACAATAATTAGGACCCTCGCGGTCCTTCTTCGGCAAAAGCTCTTCGATACGAGGCAACTTCAGTTCCCCGTCTGCCACCCATTCTTTAACTAAGGCCCTCACCTCCTCAATGCTACACGGAAAAGGAGTGTCATCTTCATAGTTTTTCCTCTTCTGACCTCTGAATTCCTCCCCCTGCGACTTTCGGGTAGAAGACGCAGAAGTCGCAGTGACAGAAGGTACTCGGGATGACTTGAAGCTGGTTTTATAACTAGTCTCGAACCCGATCTCCTGAGATTGAGGTATGTTGATGTTCCGAGATGCTTCAATTAGTGCCGAGAATGTGGGTAGCTTGTGATTAACAAGAAGCATCTTGTATCCGTTCAATGCCCCTTCAACACAGATTTGGACCAGGTAGCTTTCCTCCACAGCCTCGTGACAGTCTACGGCTTTGTCTTGAAACCTCTTTACATATTCGAGAATGTCTTCACCTTCCCGCTGCTTTTCCTTACATAGGGTAAGTGTGGTTACCTTCTCAGCCGCTTGAAAGAATTTGGTGTGGAATTTGTTAACCATTTCCTCCCAACTTCAAACAGAGTTTGGGGAAAAATTAACATACCAACTATATGCTCGGTCAGTGAGGGACTTAGAGAATTCTCTCAGTCGGAGGACGTGGTTTGAACCACGAATACCCAGAGTCTCGATGAATCGCACAACATGTTCTTGAGCATTTCCTTGTTTGCCATCGAATTTGATGAACTTTGGTACCGTGTACCCCTCCGGGTATGGATAACTCAATATCTCGATAGGGTATGGTGGCTTGACATTCGGATCAGGTAAAGAGGGTAAAGTTTTCTTGCTCCGTTCTAACTCGAACATGGCTTGCACATCTGCAAGGGTGAGAAATTGTTGAGGGAGAGAACTTGATGGTGGTATTTCCAAAACCTAGCTTGTAGACCCAAAGACTGAACTTGGAGCGACTTGGCCATTTGGGTGCTGAGAATTCATCATCAGTGAAGACGCATGACGATATTGGCCATCGGCACCTATGGACATGCCATTTGGTGATAGGACGTTGTATTGGGTCCCATAAAGTTCATTTCACGCCACGGCTATACTGGGTTGGACTTGCAAACTTGGCGTCGGAGCCAAAGGAGACCCACTCGGTACATGAGTAGAATTTACAATCGGTGGAATAAAATTAGGCATAGATGGAGCACCATTTTGTAGAGAAATTTCTGTAGGACTTCTTTGAACTTCCACATTCCCTGGAACACCATTCATTGCCCCGGAAACTCCTCCAACCACCGATGGACCATGGCTCGATTCGCTAAGTGCGTGATTTTGCGCTCCATGGGCCACAGGTTGGCCATGACTTGTTCTTCCTAGCACTTGATTTTGCACACCATTTTGTATAACTTCAGGGAGAATTTAGGGTAGATCTTGATGGTTTTGACCATTTCCAACATTATCATGAACTTGTTGATGCTTGTCAGTGCCGACTTAACCTCCATTTGTTGTTGATGGTGCGAAATTCGAACCCATCACCAACATGGTGTGGGTGAGATTTTGAAGGGTCGTGAGAATCTCTTGTTGAGTGTGTTGGAGTTCTTGAATGGCTTCAAGGATGAGAGGTGAGTCTTGAACTTGAGTCCTTTCATCACCACCATTAGAAGAGCCTTGTTGATGAGTCCCATTATCTGCCATTTTTGTCGGTGTTGTATGAGTTCCAAATCTCGTTGAGACCATTAACCAATCCGCCTCCCCAGTGAAGTTGCCAAATGTATGAGAGGGTTTAGGAAAGTTGATGGAAAATTCGAAGATCCTTGAAGAACAACTTCGAATTCTCTAGAAGATGATGAGAGGCTTAGATTCTTCAATAGTCTCAACTTAAGAACACAAGAGTAAAAGAGATGATGGAGATAAGAGATTGGGTGAAGAAGAAGGCAAAATGGCTAGAGAGAGAATAATGGCAAGGCTCTCCCATAGATCTCCCACTTTCACTCTCAAGGTTGATAATGGAGAAGGGAAATTGGTTATTTCCCAAGAGTTATCTCTCCAAAATCCATCCCTTGTAAAGTTATGGGTAGGTGCTATTTATAGGCACCTCATGATGCAGGATGGAGCCTATGTGCAAGGCACATGGGGAATATTTTCTCTAACTACCTTGTCCGAGGAGGTGACCTCTCCGAGGATGAGGAAAACCCTGAAGAGGAGATCAACCTCTCGGCGAACCCTTCTTCTTAGCCACACCTAACCAATGATCCCCCAATCATCCCAAAGGGTCAGGGGTAGTCCCAGAGGACGTCCTGCCGCATAAGGGTCAGCGGTAATTCAAGAGAACGCCCTGCAGCAAATATTGCCGAGTCTCGGGGACTCCCTAGATCGTGCCACCTCGACCCGGGTATAGGCTAGTTTAACCGAAGAGTGAATTTATCTCCACTCACCGTCCTCGGGATCGGGTCCTTTGTTCGGACTCCATTATGCCCATGGTTCTGGTACGTAGATCCCGGAAAGCTCCGAGTCCGCAAGTGTTCTGGGACTCATTAATGGAGCGACTTCTAGATTACGTCTGAATCCGTTCGAAGCCAAGTGCTTCGGATCTCTAGATTCGTGGGTCCGAATCCTTTCGAGTCCGAGTGCCTCGGATCTCTAGGCTTGCTCAATACCCTTTCGAGTCCGGGCCCGAGTAAGTCTCTAAGTTCGTGGATCCGAACCCTTTCGAGGCTTAGAGCGATTCGGCCCATTTGATGGTCGTAAATCCGGGCCCACCAATCTTGGACTTGCGATAAATTTGGGCCCACCAACCTTGGACTATTGGGCCTAATTAATTTAGTGGGCTTAAATTAGCTCCTCTTACATCTTGTGTCGACAACCTTCTTACCCTCAGGTCCCCATGAACCATGGGAAACCCATATGCCTCTCTTACACTTAAAACTCGTTGCGTACACTCCATGAGTGCCCAAGCTGTATCAAACCATATAACTCACACCATACACACCTTAGGAACACATTTTATAGTTCTTCTTTCCTTTCATGAGTGCCCAAGCATCATCATACCATGTAACTCACACCATACACACCTTAGGCACACATTTTATAATTCTTCTTTCCTTTTTATCTTCTTACTACACAAATGAACTACCCTTTATATAGAAGATTCGTGATTCCATATTTATAATTAACGAATGAAGATAGAAAGTTAAGAGACAAAAACCATGGATCAACAAGTAATAAATAATATCCAAATCTATAAGCACCTCTTGAAAATTTGAAGTAATCTCTATAGAATTAATTAGAAGTAACTAGTTGAAATACGAACCCACTATATCATGAATTTGAACCAACTCCAACACAAGTGTTAGTTAACTTTGTTTACATATTTACTCTTATAGTTGATTTAAATATAACTCATTTTGTTAATGTGTGGTTTAAAAACTAATTTAAACATGAAAATAATTATTTTTCTATGATAATTTTAAAGCTTTAAAAAGAAATGTCGCACCACTTCATTCTTAAATTAAGAGATTCATTCATATAAATAAATAAGTTAACAAGTTAAATTAATAAATTAAATATTTATCTACTTAAATTTAAAATATTTATCAACAAGAGAGGCTAGTGCTTAAAAAAATATTTCACAAAAATAATCATAAAACCACGATTTAGACTGGTCGACTCAGCCTGTCTTCCTAATTATTTTGACAAACACATTTTTTTTTGTGATAAATGACATTGTTGCGTTAGAAATCAGTCACTATTTCAGAAGGTAGTGAAATCAGTAGTATTATAAAAGTCACGCGAGTAGTACTATAAAAGTCACACTAATGGGCCACACCTTATTATTTATGTATGAAGAAGCAAGGAACTCATGTGAGAATGGCTGCGTTGGGGCAAAGAAAGAGAGAAAATAGATCACCATCATCATCATCAAGAGGCCTTGTTGATCATCTGGGACGACGATGACGGTGACGATGATCCGACGGCCACGATCGCATCGGCGGCAATGGTCCTAACTTCCTGCCTGTGGACTCTCCGCAGACGATACCTCCTCCTCGCCCTCTGCTGGCCTTTCCTCCTCCCTTTCCTCTGCGCCACCTTCCCCATCCTCTGCGCCGCCGAAGTCTGCATCCGCCTCTTCCGCCTCCTCCGGCGGCGGCGGCGCAGCCTCCTGAAATCAACTACTCCGGCCGAACACCACGGCGGCAGTGATGGCGGTGAAGTGAGGCTGTTGCAGAGATATCTAGAAGATCAATTGTTTCTTGTGATTGGATCTGTATACGATTGTGGTGACGATGATGATGATGATTGTATTGGTGACTTGTTAGAAAATGGTGTTGAATTTTTTTGATACTACGACTCCAATTTGACGATAGATCTGTTTGGTTTGCTGGTACTTGTTTCTCTCTTTACTGTACATAAATTCTCAATTTGACTGTGAAATTTGAAGTTTTGTTGTTTGATAGTTCTGATTTGTGGGAATATTTTTTTATTTTATTTTATTTTATTTTTTTGAAGTTTAATTTTTATTGAAACGAAATGAAGAGTTTGAAGAATTCTGTTATGTTCACATATTTGGATTTAGTATGAATTCTGTTATGTTCACATATTTGGATTTAGTATTAGTACTATTTTCCTCAATTGTTTATTCTCATGTCATCGTCAGTGATTTGGTGGTTCATAAATTAGGAAAAATTATAAGTTCAGAAAATTTAATAATTAGTTATTCATTGCAAAAGAGGCTCAAATTTCAATTTATTTATTTTTTACTTTAATTTTTTTGGATAAAGTGTCGGATAGAATCTTGTCCGTGTTCAAAATTCTAAAGCTATTTCCCTCTCATTTTAGTGGTGCAAGTTTTAATTCACCTATTTTTCATTTTTAAGTTTTGGATAAGAAAGAACAAGTGCAAGATAGAGCCTTTGTGGGATTTCAAAATCGGCTAGTATCAATCAAGATGAAAATTTCTTGATCCAAATTTAATGGCTTACAACAAAATGTTAAAAAAATAAAAAGAAAAGGCACGTGTACACACACAAATGCTATTGTCCAAAATATATTATCCATATATTTTTTGGATAATTTGTATGGTAGAAATTGAAATAGTGTAATGTAAAGTCTAAGTATAAAATGAATTTAAATAGTAAATTGATATTTCTCTATAAAATTTTAGATAAAATTTTTTAAATTGGATAATTTGGCCATGCTTGTTTTTTGTTTCAGGAAAAAAAAAAATTCAGAATTTTTTTTTGAAAAAAATAAAAACCAGTTTGATGAAAATAAATATAAAAAATATAATTTTAAATTTTTAAAAATTATTTTTTGCCTCCATAAGATAAAACTATATAAAAAAAATGATAAATATTTTTATTTTTTTTATTTCTTTCACTAAATTAATTTTTAATTTTTTTAAAAAAATTTCTAAAACAAGTTTCTGAAAATCAACATCATGATTTTAAACATGACATATATGATGTCATAATTTTTTAATTTGGTGCATTTTGGATTTTTTAATAAATATACACTTTATCATGTAAATTTTCATGTCATTCATTAATCCAAGGATGCGAGAAAAATCTTATGTTGATTAACCGGTTTTTTATATTTTTAATAGAAAGTCTTATATATAGGCTTATTTTGGCAATATGCTGAAATAGTTAAAAAAAAATTACAAAGTTGTTAAAAAAAATTAATTTTTTTCACAATTTTTTTATACGTAAAATTTTTAAAAACTAATTAAAATGACTAATCTCCTAAATAACTCATACTATAGCCTTATAATGTTAAAATATTAAACAAAAATTGAAAATTTAAAGACTAAATTAATGGATGGTTTATGAATTGATTATTTTTAATAATTTTTTTTTATGAAAAGACGTATAAAAAAAAATAAAAAGAATAAATTAAATTTTTGTAACAACTTTTTTATTTTTTTTAAACTAAAAAGTGGAGTTTTCCAACCATCCTAATACTTTCTTTGGATTGTGAGGTGAGAAAAGAAAAGTAAAGAAAAAATTGTTGTTTGGGGGTCTGATCTGTCTAGCCTTTTTTATATGAAAAGGATAAGCACGAGGTCAACATTGAAGTATGAGAGTGTGTGAACAACGAACGGGTGAAGTTAATAAAGGAAGGAAGGGTGAAGTGGATTGGGTTAGGTCCAGAGAGGTGGATAGACTCAAATAAGGAAAGATAGTAATAAATAAGGCTATATTGATCAATTTTTTGTGCTACTTATTCTCCATTGCCTTTATTTACTTTATTATTCCATGGTTAATTAATTGGCTTTGCAATGGCTGTCTTGGTTATTTGTTTTCATTGACTGGGTTGCCATGGGAGAGGTGCTCCTTGTAAACCAGAAAAAAGTAGGGACGGAAGGGAGGCAGGCAGGGGCTGATGGAATGTAGTGAGCTGCATAGATATGATATGAATGGTTAGGATAGTAGTAAGGTGTTCTTTTTTATTATGAATTTGGCTAGGAATTAGAAGGGGGAAAAAAATGTGAGTAAAATGTGAATGGAATATATTTATTTATATTTTACCTAATTTTTTTTTCTCTCTTATCATTTTAAATTTCTACCAAAATTTATAATTTAAATAGAGTTAATTACTTAAAAATTCTATTTACAAATGTTATGGTAACTCAGGTCCTATTTAAGATTTTTTGAATCAATAAAGTCTTATTTAGTAAAACCGAGAATATTATCAATTTTTTCTAATTTTTAAAACTAAGAAAATTATTAATTTTCTATAGTAATGTTCTAAATAATTGTTTCATTAGCTGATGAAAAAACAGAGCATGAGATTAAACGTTGTTGCTCTTTTACTTATTGATTTGATTCAACTATTCAATAAAACTAAGAACATTAACCCTTTTTTTCATTTTTAAAACTGAGAATATTATCAGTTTTTTTATTTTTAAAGTTTTTTTATTTTTCTAGTTTTGCACATCAATGTTTCATTATCATGCTCCTTTATAGACATAAAATTTTTAGTTTTGCACAAAAAATAATTCAATTTTTTTATTTTTTTTACGTAATTGTTTTTTAATTTTTTCAATTTGAAAGTTGAAGTTTTAAAGTTCTGAAAATCAAAATAAATGTCAAGTCATCATGTTTCTTTATAGATAAGGGTAATTCTGACTATTAAAAATTTAATGAGACTTAAAAGTTCAAAAAATCTTAATTAAGACTTAAAAGAATATAAATTCATAAATTATAACTTATGTGTAAATGTCCCATTCAAATATATAACCTAAGTGAACTAACAGAAAAATACCACATGTATTGCAAAAAATTTCTCTATTAGTTTAATAAAGTGCAAATTACACAAATAGTCTCTATAGTTTGGGGTTTGTATTACTTTGGTCCTTAACTTTTCGATTGTGACACATTTGACCCTAAATTTTAAATCTTGTTCAAAATAAAGACAATTGAAGATATCATTAGATTTTTCAAGGGTACAATTGTCAATTTGATGAAATATAAACTAATTTGACAAAAATAAATGTCAAACAAATATTTTTAAATTTTTAAAAATTATTTCTACCTACTAAAAATAAAATTATGTAAAATTGATAAATCTTTTAGACATTTATTTTTTTTTTACCAAATTAATTTTTATTATGTGTTTTGATGATAATCATGTAAAATAAATTTTAAAAAATTAATCATGTAATTTTTATTAATTTTACATAATTTTATCATTGGTGGATAAAAATAATTTTTAAAAAATTTAAAATATTTTTTTGACATTTATTTTTGTCAAATTAATTTATATTTTATCAAATTGATAATTTTACCCTTAAAAAATCTAATGATATTTTCAATTGTCCTTATTTGAAACAAGATTCAAAATTCAGGGTCAAATGTGTCACAATTGAAAAGTCAGAGACTAAAATGACACAAGTCCCAAACTATAGGGACTATTAGTGTAATTAACCCTTTAATAAATGGAATGGAACTGGAATTTGTAGATGGTTAAAATTACAAAATATTACTGCCACATAATTTTATATATTTATAAATTATTTTTTTCCCCTTTTTAAGTCAATATATATCTGGGTCCGTTTGGGAAGAAGATTTATGGCTAAAATAGTTACAAAAGACAACATAAGCTATTTTAGCCACAATAAACAAAACATCACATTTAACCTATAATTATTACACTCTTTTCTCACAAAAAAGTTCAAAAAGCTAAAAAATTCTTCCCAAACTAAATTTTTTAACCCAGACTAAAATAATTAAAAAAATCAAAAAACCAAAAAACTAACCACTTCCCAAACTAACCCTATATACATATATATATATATATATATATCTTGGCTTACACTCAAAACAAAACAGTATTTAAAAGGGTTACTCAATCTTTAGTTTGTGGTCCACCAAAGCACCATAATTGGTTGATTAAAAAGCAAGGGCTGAAAGAGGAAGTTGACAATCGACTCTGTAAGGCCAAACCCGTACACTTTTTCGGTTTATATTTTGTGGATGGGGGATAATTGCAGTCTGTTTCCCTCTCTCCTTATCTTTTCCATAAAAAGCCAAACAAACAAGGATATTGTAATATTTTGCAAGTCAGTCATGAAATTTTGTGATGTTATTATTGAATTTTTGTGGTGTTAAATAGGAAGAAGGCATGTATCATAAATAAAAGTGAAATTATAAGATTTTATGGTCGTTAGTTGAGATATGATAGGGGTGTTTTAGGTACATATTAAAAAGTTAGTTTTTTTTGACTTTTTAAATTTTTTTTTTTAAACCAAGAAAGTCATAAAAAAAAAAAAAGTTACAAAAAAGCTAGTTTTTTAGCACAAAAAAGTCAAAAAATTACCAAAAAAAAAAAAACTAAAAAGTTAATTTTTTACCAACTTCCTAACATTTATGATGTGATTTATTAAGAGATTTTTTTGGACCTTATTATTTTGATTTTTTGTTTTTGTCATATAAAAACCGAGCCATATAATTAATTAGAATAATGCATAAAAAAAGTTTACTTTTGACCAAAAAAATCCATAAAGGCTATCTTTCGCATGTGCTATTTTGGCTATTTTACTCATAAAAAGATAAAATAAATTAAAAAATTAATAAGATAAAATGTCATATCTAAATTATAATAATTTTATTTTTTTTCTCACAAAAGTCAAAAAAACTAAAAAACACTTATTACAAACGAGACTTTTTAATTTCAAGTTAAAATAACCAAAAAATCAATTCACAACCCAGACGAAGCCAAAGTAATTGAATTGTTTGTCATTAGTTAAAAAATTTAAATGTCAAATTAACTTTTTCATTCATAAAAAAATAATTATTAACAACTTTTCAAACACATTAATTTTTTTAACTTCTAAAAAAGTCAAAATATCCACACAAAAAAAGAGTAATTACACCCTAGTGGCATCTTTAAAAAAATGCTTTCATATTCATGAAAAATATATAATTTTAATTATTAATATTTATAAAAAAAATTCAGTGATGAGTAATTATTTTGTAAAAGTTTGCTGATGTGATATTTTTTATAAGAAAAAAAAAAAAAAAAAAAAACCAATGTCCACTCAAAAAAAAAAAAAAAATGTGTATGCATAACACCTCCCAACAAATAAAATTAGAAAAACGTTTAAAATTGTTAAAATATTATTCCTAAATACACTTTGTATCTCTACACTTTAGATTGAATCAAACTTTAATCTCTCGTTTTTAATTGTAGAAACCTCTAGTCCAGTTATATTATTCCTATTTTTTTCTCTCTATTTTTTCTATATATATTTTTTTTATATAAAATATATATTTTTTATATAAAATAAAAAATATATATATAAAAAGGTTGTTAGATTTTTATTCTTGGCAATCCCATTTAATAAAACTTTTTTCAGTTGTACTTTTATTCGCTCTTTTATTTTAGTGAGGTTATCAGTACTTAGACGCGAATCCAACTCAAATTGTGCATTGCAGAGAAGTTTCAGAAGATAATTATTTCATATTTGCCACTTCGCTAACTATGACGGGGGTCAAGCTGCCCAATCAGCTCGCGGGGGTCCAGGAGGCAGCGCCCCTTGGCGGGTCCGGGGCAGCACCCCCGAAGCAAAATGCAAAAATGCATTCGAAGTTGCTTATTCGCTATTGTTCGCTCGAGCGAATGAGTCTTCGCTCGAGCGAATGAGTCTTGGCTCGAGCGAAGGAGTCCTGCTTTCAGAAGCTACGTCTGTCTACCAAAAAACCTGAGAAGGAAGATTGTACGCTCGAGTGAAAGAAGCTTGGCTCAAGCGACGTCTCTTGAGGAAAACAAGCGTTTTGTTTCCTCACTCGAGCGAGAGAGTCTTCGCTCGAGTGAGCTTCGCAGTATTTGTTTTCTATAAATACTTATTTAAGTCCTAATCTAGGGTTACGTCTTTGAGATCTTCTTTTTTGATATTAGGGTTTATATCTGGGATTGGTTTGCTAGTTTTGTTTGATATTTGATTGAGTATTCAACTCATGGTTTGAGAAATATACATCAAATGATTGTTTGTTTTTCTATACAAAAGAGATAGTTATTCTTCAATGGATTCTAGGGAATTCGAGCCTGAAACTTTGGTAGATTCTAGAGTGGCTCATCGTCGTGATTCGACATCGGCGTTGTGGATTCAACATTGAGCAAGACAATTATGAGATAAAGACAGGGCTGGAAGAGGCACATAGGGGTTGGTTCAATTCGGACGTGAATTCGCTAGGTAATTGAGAGTATACCTGTGTAATTCCTGTATATCTTTTTAGTGGATTGTTTTGTGACTTTTGCCCGTGATTTTTTTATCACAATTGGAGGCGCTTCAATTGTGATTTTTTCACGTTAAAATTGTTGTGTCAATTTGTCTTAATTGTTTGATTGGAATTGATATTATTACTTAAAATTGATATATAATCACAAATCAATATTTAAAAGATTTTTAGATTTTTCAAAAAGTCAATTTTCAAAACAAGCTTGAGTCACATAAAAGAGCAAGGATTCTCTAGAGTTTTTTTTTCCTAAAATTTCCTAGAGTGGTGCATTGTGTGGTTGAGATTTAATAACAAGTGACATCAATTGTTTAGTATTAAATTTCAACCACATAATACACCACTTTAGGAAACTTTAGGAAAAAAACACTGATCCTTGGTGCACATAAAAAAGGTATATGATTTTTTTTTTTCATATATCATTACTCATGGTAATCTGACCGTTGATTTGTGGGATGTGAACACCACGTGGGATTCACATAGATAAAGGGTGAAAATATAGAAGTAGTTTTCAACCAATCCAGGCTCTTCCCGCGAACGCCAATTATTAAGGAATGGAGTGGAGAAGAGTCCTCCGCCACGAAAAAGTTCAGATAAAATTGTTCGTAATTTAAATGGGTGTCATTTTCATTGTTTGATCATTTTCCATCTCGATTCTCAATACACTTTTATATTTGGATAAATAATATTTTGTTTTTACTTAAAAAAAAAAAGTATATAATAAATTTTATAATTTTAAAGAATATTTAAAATGATTTAAATAAATATATTTTTTAATTTTTTATTAAAAAATATATAAAAAATAGAGAGCTGACGTGAATAAAAAAATAAAAAGATAAAAAAATATACTAATATAAAGGACGCCAAATACTACCTTAATATAATTATATTAAATTGTCTTTTAATAAAATTAATTGAACTGAAATTACTATAAATAGTGTAAAAATATAAAAATAAATAATGTAAAATATACATTTTTATATAAAAATATTATTATTATTTATTTATATAATTAATAAATTATTGATAAAAATAAATAAATCTTATATGAATTGAAAGTCCCTTAATTGTTAACAAAATATCAAGTTACTTTCTTTATTTATGACCTCACACATTTCAACTCTTCAATTATGAAATTGTATTGTTTTTATCTCCTTCTTACACTTAAAAAAAATGTGTATTTGTACAATTTTTATAAGAGTAATGATATATAAATATAAAATTTATATAGAATTTTCATATATAATGATGTTGTAGTTTAATGATGACCATTCATTTTAAAACAAAACAACTATCAAGATGAGTTTATTTACAATAATGATATTATCACATCATTCTCATAAATTTTTATGTATGAATAAAGTTTTTCTTTTTTGTAGTTGATAAGTCAATATGCATGAATTCATCGATGAGAAAGTAAATAATACTCACTAATAATTGTGAGGATTTTAGTGTTACCAACAAAAAGAAAAGAACAAAAACAAATATTAAGGGCCTGCTTCACATCATTTCATTGCTAATTTTTTTTTATTTTTAAAACTAAATTTGCAAGAAATTTATAAATATTGACTTTGTGTATTTTGTTTTTCATTTTTTAGTAAATTTATTATTTGGGATTTCAAAAAATGTCTTAAAAGATCTTTCAAGAAATTAGTTACTTGCATTTTGTCAAATACATTGTTATGTATTTTTCATCTTCTTGTTTTATTTTCAAGAAAAATAACATATTTTTAAAACAATACTCTTATTTATACAGTAAAGAAAATGGTATTAATTATCGAATAAATTTTACTGTTTCTACCTATTAAATAAATTTATATTTATGTAACAAATATTATGTATATACATAAAACTTGGCATGTCTAAAAAGTTTCAAGTCTTAAATATATACATGTTTAAATCTAAAGCAATGACCTTGTCTATACAATATTAAAAGACCTATCATTTAAAATATATATATATATATAAACAACTCAGGATATTATAAAGAATAGGGGGTTTGAAACTGAAAGAGTTGAAGTGATGCAATCATTTTATACATACATTACTATGCTGATGGAAGTTGAAAAATTATAATAATCAAACACAACAAATATAAATTATTGTAATAATTATGTTACCAAATTTCAATTAATGTTTTAATATGATTCTCTTGTTAATTATCATTTGAAATTTAAGCAAGAACCAAAGATGAAATATTAAAGTTAAATTCAAATAAAATTGGAGGATGAAAAAACAATGTGGAACAAATTTTATTTTTATTATTGTCTATAAAATGAGTTCAAGTAATCTCACAGCAACACATCTGTTCAAACATTTATCCACAAATAGGGAATGATTATATTAAAATATGAATTGAAATTTTAAAATTTTATTGTTATAATTAAAAGATAAGGAAGATTAAAGTAAAATTAGGATAGAAGATGGATGGGACATTTCTGATCCTTCTTATTGGATACTGACTCGAGGTCCTGTTTGGGAACATATTATTTTAATAATTTTTTAAGTTTTTATGAAAAGATATGTAAAAAAATAAAAAAAGTAATGTGATAATTTATAAAGTTTTTTTTAAAATTTTTTAACTAAAATATTTAATTCCCAAACGAGGCTTCAAACTTAAATTTATGTAAAAAACACCCCAGATTCTTATTTTACTTTTTGATTGAAATGCATATTAAATTGAATTTACTTAAATTTTTGTCTGAAAGAAAGGGGACACAAATCTCCAAAGAATTTTTATTTACTATTTAATTACGAAATTGCCTTTCTCGAAATATAATGAGAAATTTTAAAAACAAAAATGCTTTAGAGCTCTAATATAGGAGCTCTAATAGTTCTAATAGAAAGATTGGACCCACTCTGATGTGATGTTTGTGCCTTGTTTTATTTTTATTTTTTATTTTTTTGCTTTGACACATCACTAGAGCTCAAATTAGAGCTCTAGATTTAGAGCTCTCTAGCATTTCCCTTTTAAAAATAATTTGAGTAAAAAGTGATCCTTGCCAACAAAGTACTCCATAAGTAATTAATTTTTAGTCAAATTTAAGAAAGTAAAAAAGTGTAATTTACACACATGGGTTTCATAAATATAAAATTATGGAGTGGACTTGGAGAAAAGAAATTAGAACCGTCCAGACCCTGTTTAGTTTAGTTTAGTTTAGTTTACCCCCATAGAGAGAGAGAGAGAGAGAGAGAGAGAGAGCTTCTTCTGTATTGAAACAAAAACAACAGCAAGCACCTGATAGAAACAGATGCAACCCTGCGGCGGCGTTGGCGGCGGAGGTGGAGGTGGAGGTGGAGGTGGTGAACTGAGTAGAGGACTTGCTCGGTTCAAGTCAGCTCCGTCGACCTGGTTAGAAGCCCTACTAGAATCAGAAGAAGAAGAAAACGATCCTCTCAAACCGACGACTCAGTGCTTAACTCAGCTCCCTCCGACTACCAGTTCAGCACCGCCCTCCGCCGCGGCAAGCTACGTCTCCTCCGCCGATCCGGGGTTGTTCGACTCCAGAGGTGGTGGCGCCTCCTCGGGATTGGGTTTCCTCCGCCAGAATAGCTCTCCGGCTGAGTTTCTTACTCAGATGAGTTCTTCTGATAGTTACTTGTCGAATTTTGGAATACCTGTCAATTACGACTTTCTCTCTTCGTCTATTGATGTCTCTCCATCTTCTAAGCGCTCCAGGGAAATAGATCCGCAACACCCATCATCAAAGTTTTCTTCACAATTGGTCAGTGCATACATCATCAACTCCCAACTAATTTTAATGAATTGTGGCTGTGACCATTTAATTATTGTGTATATACAATGGGTCACATAATGGGTTTTTAACTAAAATATGTCTAATTTTCTACTTATTAGCAAAATGAAAACATGTGCTTCTTTGGAATAGATGACATAAACACAAATCCAATTATAGTCCTGTTATTTGACTGTATAGTGTGTGTACATATACTTACAGGCAAATGTTTAAGAGTGCCCTGAGGCATTGTTTAATATAGGGATTAAGCTAAGGTGAAAATGTTAAGAAGGTGTATTGGTTTCAATAAAATGTATATTGAATTCAGTGTTCAATTTTTTATTTTTTTTAAAATCTTTTTTCTTTTGCCCTTGTTAGCAAGACCCATACTTATCTATACTAATGTTGGAGAGGTACAGAAAGTAGAGCAAAGTGGGCAGCTACATGGAGGGATGAGTGGTTTGTTGGATGCGGAGATGGAGAAGCTTTTGGAGGATTCAGTTCCTTGTAGGGTTCGAGCAAAGCGTGGATGTGCTACCCATCCTCGCAGTATAGCCGAAAGGGTAAGAGTTACTAGTTAACCTTCATTCTCTTGTTATCTTAATTTGATTGGTAGGAAATAAACTTTACAAATTAATGATTGTTTGTTTGATGTTGGTCTGGCCTGAAGTTTTCTCTTTTGGGATAGGTTCGGAGGACTCGAATTAGTGACCGCATAAGAAAGCTTCAGGAACTTGTGCCCAATATGGATAAGGTAACTCATTTAAGCCCTATAAATGATTTTGAATTATTTATTACATTTAGCATTTGTGCTGCTGAAAAGTTTGTTGCCATGCCATTTAGCTAATGATCATTATCTAATGATGCTGAGAAGTGAATAGCATGTTTGATTAGATGATGTCCATTACTTTAGAAGCACTGGGTAAATCAAAGATAACAGGAATTAGAATAGAACCTAAATAAATATTGAGGACCAATGTCAGTACATAAGAATGCAGGAAAATTGTATTAGTCACCTCGAGTGGCTTTTTGCCTGTAAATTGATCATTGCTATTTTGTAGTTGGATGGGTGTAGTTGATTTGAGACATAGGCATTTGATTTTAATTTTACAGTATATTCTAGGTCTGATTATTATTGGTATTGGATCGAGAGGCCTAAAGAGGTGGACAGGGTAGTTGTATGAGTGATGTATTTTGGTAGGATTTTTGTGTGGAAACTAGATTCCTTTTTAGCAGTGTAAAAATGACTTGTTTCATCTTGTTATTTAAGGTCCCTAAGCATCTCCATCAAAATAGTCAAATTTTTAGTTAAATTTTAACCAAAAGTCTATTTTTCTATTTTAGCTAACCATCTTTTCAAATACATTCTCCAACAAATTCTCTATTTTTTATTTCATTTGTTGAGTCCTCTTTCCCTAGCTACATGTAGCTACTGGTTTGATATTCAACTAAATTAGCTAGCTAATAATTGAGGTTGATGGAGTGTGTTTCTATGATTTTATGCTATAAAATAACCAAGAGAAGGCTCTAATGAGCTTGATAATGATGCTCCTTCTTTTGGAAATCTACATCTAATTATTAAGCCTATATCTAAGATATAGTTCTGAAAGGATTGGATACAACTTTATTCATTTCAAATCTTTGAATAAGAATGCAAACACAATATATATATATATATATATTTAATAGACTATAATTTAGACAATTTCGTTGAGTTTGAATAAATTTATCAAACTCACGTATATTTGATTACAGTAGTTTGTTTATGCAGCACTAGGGTTTCTTGAACCAAGAAGAACTTGTATGAGTTTATGTAGCACTAGGCCTATTAGTTTACTTGGTAGTGTGTATAAGCTTTTGGCTAAAGTTTTGGCAAATAGGCTTTGCGGGGTTTTGCAGGTGGTTGTATTTGAATCTCAAAATGCTTTTGTGGGGGGTCGGCAGATTATGGATGCAGTGCTTGTGATAAATGAGTGTGTGGACTCCCGATTTCGATAGGACCTATCAGGTTTGATTTGTAAGTTGGACATTGAGAAGGCTTACGACAATATATGGTGGGAGTTTTTGTTGTATGTTCTGGGCCGCATAGGTTTTGGAGAGATTTGGTGTCGGTGGATCCAGTTTTGTATTTTTACTGGGAAGATGTTTGTTATGGTCAATGGAACGCCGGCGGGTTTCTTTTCGACACACCAAGGTCTTTGTCAAGGGGATCCTTTGTCACCATTATTGTTCATTTTAGTGATGGAGGCATTATTGTTCATTTTTGATTGTTGGACAGGACTGTTCATAAAGGTTGGCTAGGGGGTTTTTTGGTGGGTTCTCTCACGGGGGCACCTATTTGTGTTTCCCATTTGTTGTATGCTGATGATACTTTGATCTTTTGTGGGACAGTGGCGGAGCAGGTGGGTATTTGAGATGTGTCTTGTTATGCTTTGAGGTAGTTTTGGGTATTCGGGTTAACCTAAGGAAATCGGAGTTGATCTCAGTGGGGAAGGTAGAGAGCCTTCCGGTGCTAGTGGCAATGTTGGGTTATAAGGTGTCGACTCTTTCAGTAACTTATTTGGGCTTGCCTTTAGGGGTAACGTTTAAGGCGATAGGGGTGTGGAAAGGAATTGTGAAGCGGATTCAATGCCGGTTGGTCGGATAGAAGAGACAATATCTTTCGAAAGGAGGTAGGTTGACTTTGATCAAGAGTGTGTTGAGTAGCATCCCAGCGTACTTCATGTCTCTGCATGTTATTCCAGTATTGGTGGCGCGGCGAATGGAGAAGCTTCAAAGGAATTTTTTGTGGGGTAGTAGGGGGGATGATTTTACATACCATTTGGTGGATTGGCGGCAGATCTGTCAACCAAAAGAGGCTAGGGGGTTGGGGGTTCGGAGTTTGGTGACTTTTAATAGAGCTTTGTTGGGCAAGTGGTTGTGGCGCTTTGCTTGGGAGCCGGAGCGGTTTCGGAGACTGGTGGTGGCTAGTAAGTATAGGCTGGATAGGGGGGTTGGGGGTCAGGGAATGTGAATAGTTCTCATGGTTGTGGTCTATAGAAATAAATTTGGTTCGGGAGAGTGGAGTTTCGTGAGAGGGTAGGGTTCTGAGTGGGTGATGGGATGAGGGTGCGCTTCTGGAAGGATATGTGATGTGGTGAGATTTTGCTAGAGGATCTTTTTCCTTTGATTTTTGGCATTGCAGGGGATCAGGAAGCTATGGTGGCATCTTATTTGGGGGGTGGCGATGTGGTGGTATGGGATATTCATTTCTGGCGCCTGGTTCAAGATTGGGAGATTGATCAACTGTTGGAGTTATGGGATTATTTGTATGGATTGGGTGTGACTGGAGAGGGGGTGGATGCCTTGGGGTGGAATGTTGTCGAGGCCAAGAGGCATTTTTCTACTTCGTCCTACTATAGGAGTTTGGTGGGGATGCTGAGGAGGGATTTCCTTGGAGGAGCATTTGAGTGCTGAGGGTTCCTTCAAAGGTGGCCTCCTTCATGTGGACGATGGCCTTAGGTCGGAATAAGATTGATAACTTGGTGCAGCGTGGTCATATTCTAGTGAATCGGTGCTGTATATGTTGGACGGGGAGTCCATGGATCATTTGTTTTTGCATTGTTTTGTGGCTAGCCAATTGTGGGGTTTTATTTGCTCTCTTTTTGGGTTTGTTTGGATTCAGCCATGGAGGGTGATGGATATGCTGTGGAGTTGGCATGGAGCTCGGGTTGGTCGCCAGCGGCGGCGAGTGTGATCATTGGTGCCTCTTTGTTTGATGTGGTTAGTTTGGTTGTAGCGTAATAGGTGAACTTTTCAAGAGGTTCATCACAGCGTTTCTTGGCTTAAGAGCCATCTTCTTATAGTTTTGTATAGTTGATGCAATAGAAGTTTGATCCGGATTTGGTTATTTTTTTTAGATTTTTTAGATGACATTCTTAGTTAGGAGTTGGCGATTATCCCTTCGGAGTTTGCTACGAGTTTTTTAGTCTCCTCTCAATATTTGAGCAGTTTTATATACTTTGCATCATCTTAATGCTTCTTCAATAAAATTTATTTTATTTATCCAAAAAAAGAAAAAAGAAAAAAAGAAGAGAGAAACTACCTGTCAATTAGTTAAAACACAAATACCAAACAAAAGGACAAAGAAGAAGATCAACCAAACAATGGTATTATTTCATTGCGAAAATTCAACTCAACTGTAAGCTTATTAATTCAAACAGATGGAGCAACGGGTTATAGTTGAAACAGCAGATGGCTGGGCTTGCTTGCAGGGGATCATGAAAGCAGGTTAGTCCGTGCAATTTGCTTCTGTATCTGCCAGATGACTCTCTTCTTTTGTGTTTGAGGTTTTAGCTATTAGGAGGGCCCCCTTATTCTCTAATCCAGCCAGACCTCCTTAGTGTTCAGTATATATAGTGAGATTACCTAAGATTGAACCCTATATATCCACTTCCTTATGTGTAAAGAAGTATAAGTTAATGTGTCAAGTCATTTAAATAGGCCTATGCTAAGTTACATCGATTCAAATATAGGTGTTGGGTCTGGGTATGCGTTTGAAGTGTTAGATTCATCTAATTCACATGTACAAGGAAACCAATATGGTAGTTTGGTATAATAATGAGAATTTTTTTGGTCCAGTGGGTATCATTGCAATTGTCAGTGTTTACAAATTCTGAAAATTACTGTATTTAAAGGCTTTTGAATCAACATCAAATGATTTGTCCAGAGCTTGAGCTCATGTGGCATAAATAGTATGGTTAGTGAGAGACGTGGAATGTAGTGGACTTTTCAAATAAGCATTGAAATTTATGCCATTGTTTCGAACAGTCAAGGGGGATTTTATTCTATTCAAATGCAGAGTGTGCTTAAATGGAGGGAACCGATTTAGCTAAGTTACTCCACATATTAGAATGATTGAACAAATTTTATTTTTAGTCATATTTATTGATTTTTTTAAAGATTATATTTAGGTGTTAAAGTGGATGAATATTATAGGTTATTACTGACAATTAAGGTTTTATAGAGCTTCCAAAAAGGCCTCAATGTGTAGAGGTGATATTGACATTGGGTAGTTAAATATTAGACTTTTGGTCTTTCCCTGTCTTGGTCCTGAATTTGAGCTTTCGTTTGCTGAGGTTGAAGATGGATTCTTCTTCTTTCTTTGACACTACTATATAATGTTTCTAGGGGTGTCTTTCTTTATTGAAAAATTCATTATTGTGGGAATCTGTGCTTGATCTTTAGTTCTATCTGCTTTAGCTTACAGTATTTGATTGCATATGCTCAATGGTCTTTCATGACTTTGACATGGAAATTCTGTTGTTGATACATGCAGCAAACTAATACAGCTGATATGTTAGAAGAGGCTGTAGAGTATGTCAAGCTTCTGCAGAGACAGATTCAGGTACATTCTGCATTAAGCTAACTTGAAATTTGCTCGCTTTTATGTTAGGAGGATATGAATGTGGGAAATCTTTTTACAATCATTATTCATGCTTCACTATAATGCCTCCAATATCCTACAATTTTGAGCAAGTATTGATGATAAAGGTATTGGTACAAGAGAGGTGGGATCAATTATGTTGTGACTGGCTGCTATTTCTAAATCTTGGCATTTGCTTGAATTTGAGGCAGCAATTGCAATTTTAAATATAAGTAACTAAAATTTTGAATTGGCAACACCAAAACAGCTTCACAATATAGATACTTAGAAAAGAGAAAAGAAAAAAAAAAGTTCGTGATGTAGTAAGGTATGGATAAGAGTAGGACAGCTATTTACTCTATTTGTTCAATTGAAGGAAGTCCTCACGAAGTGAAAAACCAAAATGTGGCAGGAACTCACGGAGCATCAAAAGAAATGCAAATGCGTAAATTAAGATTAATTGGGAGAACATACTCGGGAGTGTGTATGCTACAGTGGTCTTTCATGGTTTGTAGACAATCCCTCTGGAAGATCTGCCTCAAAAATATGGTATTTTCCATGTTCTATGTTGAACTTCTGCATGTTGTAGATATTGGCTGGGTATAAGAGCGTGCTATTTGGTCAAGAGTATCAGCGTCAACGTGGAAAAAAAATATCTATCTGAAGTTTTATTGATATGGCTGTAGTTGTAGTTGTAAAATGTTGTACAAGGTAGTATCTCTTAACATACTCTACTTGCTAGCTTCTTTAGGTTAAAATATTTATTTTCCATATCCACAATTGTGTATTTGGAAATTTGAATGCCATAAAGCTTGCTGTTCTCATGAAGCTATTCAGTAAATAAAAATATTCCGTACATCAATTTCGTTTCCACACACAGATTCCTTAGTTCTTACTCTCTGGCATTTTAGAAATATTTTATTTGTAATTTGTGATGTTTATTTTGAACTTGCTGGCTTTATATCATGGACTGGAATGAAGATTTTGGATTTTACCGTTGCATAGTTGAATTTCAAAGTTTAGGGGAATATCCGTTATTATGTATATATTGGTGCAGTGGTGATGGACTACACAATGGTCCCATAACTCCCCAAATTGGATGAAGCTGGATTCAATGCCGGGCTTGTAGTATCACATTGAGAGACTTGCTATTGGATTTTCACTAAGAGTGTAATTGGGTATGAAAATAGGTGTTCAATCTACCTGTCATAAAAAATAAAATAATTAAAACAAAGTCATTTGAGATGCTCATTTTCTGCATATGTAGTTACTGATATTTGCTCCATTCATAACTCCAAAGGTAGGTAATGATAATGTCATTACTTCTATTAAGTTTCCTTGTAAGTACTACAGGTTTTGACCTAGGTAAAGGGCAAATTTGAAATGTGGTCTTATAACCTCGGAATATCTTTACGCTGTGTTTGGTTGGAGGATTTGAGGAGAGATTTGGAAAGGGAAAGAGAAAAGTTAGGTGAAATGTGAATAAAATATACCTACATTTCACTTAGTTTCACACACTTTTTCCTTTTTCCTTTCCAAATCCCTCCCTCAATCCCTCAACCAAACACAGCATTAAGAACTGCATTGCAGTTCAGCTCTCTCTCTCTCTCTCTCTCTCTCTGTATATATATATATATATATTTGCTGATAAACCAGTCTTCTATTGGGAGTGAGTTTGGATTTGTGAGTTTGCATCTTTAATGGTGTGTTTGGTTGGGGAATTTGGAGAGGAATTTGGAAAGGGAAAGGGAAAGGGAAAGGGAAAATGTGTGTAAAACTATGTGAAATATATATATATTTTATTCGCATTTTACCTACCTTTTTCATTTCCTTTTTCAAATCTCTCTCCAAATTCCCCAATCAAACACAGCATAAGTGTCAATCTACACCGTAGTACTACAATTACTAATTATCTTTCATTCTTGATTTTTTCTCTCTTTCTCCCATTGGTGGTCTCAGTTGCTTTGATGTTCGAACTTGGAAGTTCCAATATTGGTGTACGTTTCATAAATTTGTAAGTTTAGGCCGTTATATTGTGCAGACTTCCTTTTTGAAGGAATCTTAATTTCTGTAACAGCTTAAATTAATCTTGGAGACCTCTGATCGATGTATGCTCAGTATACAGCTGGAATTGTAACTTGGGCAAACTGAAGCTTTTTCTGTATTGGTTCTCTAAAACAAGAAAGGAATGTGTTCAGATTTGATAAATTAGCATTAGGGCAGATGAGATAGAAGAATGTGTTTGGTTACTGTGTGAGAGAGTGAACTTACTGTTTTATTGGACCAGCTTTTTTAATTTTTTATTTCTAAAATTGTGTATCCCATTGACTAGATAAATATTCGTATAATCAAAAATGGAATGTCTATTTTTCTCTCTTGGGTAAATTGAGGAGAGCCTTCTGAATGTTTATTTTATGTAAAGCCTACGTGTTGAATATCAAAGTGAAAAATTAAATTTTCGTCCAAATTGAAAGCACGTAAAACCTACTCATAAAAATTTGAGTTTCTATAGAATATGAATTATTAATATTTCTTGAATGACATTTATACCCTTAAACCCATTTTAAACTCGCATAAAATGGCTTCTTTTTTGTCTTCTTAATTTCCGTTTTCTATCTAATTGACTGAGGTGATTTTTTTTTTTTGAACGCAAAAAAAATAAAATAAATTGTTGTGAGGTATTATTACTGCATTCAAGGGCTCAGGCCCCGAAATAATTGGTTGTTGATCTGATTTAATCTAACTCAAAGGAAGGGACATATCATCAAAACATTAATGAAGTTCAGTCACATGCTCTAAAAAAGATTAAAGGGTTATTTGTGATATTCTAAATAAGTGTACTTTTTGACTTTTTATAAAATATGGGTTGAGTTTGAAGTGATGTGGTAGAGAGGTGATGTGATTTAAATAAGATGATACGACTTAAATAGAATAATGACTTTTTAATTTTTTTAGAAGATGTCAAACCTAGCTTAAGTGTCGATTGGAGTACATTACGAGATTTCCGGAAAGGTGATATGAATTGATTAGAGGGGATGGCTTTGGTCCTAGGTTGGAATATTGTCTAGGTGGGTTAAATTGAATTCTATTGGTGCTTTTCAGTTTTCAGTGGGTACGCCCTAATATTGGTGTGTGGTGGTGAGCTGTGTTTGGTTTGTTTCGGATTGGTGGTTTCAAGTGGTGGTGGTGGTTTGGTTGGTTGGTGGCTGTAGGGTGTGGAGAGAAATATAGGAGAAATATTGTAGGTTTCTTATGAATCGACCCAAATGAAAAACACTTTGTGGTCAGAGGCAAACATGGATTCACAACCACACATTCAAATCTTATCCTTTGTTCTGTTTTTTTCCACACCATTGTTCCACGTGAAAAGAAAATAAAAATGGAGTAGTTAATAAATTTTAATTAAAAAACACAAAATTATATAAAATGATACATTGAATACATAATGACAGAAATTACACTAAATATCCACTCGTGGGTGTGAGGTGTGTGGGTTAGAGACAGATTGAAATGCCATTGAGATCACATGCTATATAGAATTAATTATATTAGTGCCTTCTCAGTCAAAAAAGAGAGAGAGAGAGAGAGAGAAATGGCCCAAATGCAAGCAAAGTACCTGAATATTGGGAAAGGAATATGCAGAGAAACATTATGGAGATACAAAAAAGGTACTACCAAACAACATGTTAATATCAATTTGAGTAGTGAATTTAGAGTAAGTCGGAAATACCTTGTGAGGAGGATTAGGGAGGAGGAGAAGAATATAGAGTGCCCTACTACTAGTAGTTTTTCATCAAATTATTCATCCTTTTCAACTGAGGAATTAGCAAAAAAAATTGAGGTGGTGGAGGGAAAATATGGGGAATTAGGGTGTTTGGTGAGAGAGTATGGATGGAAAGTAAGAAGAATGGTTGAGGAAGAAAGTGAGATGAGGAAAGTTGCTCAAATTCAAGCTGAAGCATTTCATGTACCTGTGCTTCTCTTCAATGATCTCTTCTTCCAATTCTTTCAGGTTTTTCTCTAATTTTCTAATTTCTCACTCTCTCTATATAAAATTTTATCAAATTTCTGATAAACTATAGGCATATATATGCCTTTTGTGATATGTAACTAACTGTTTTCTTCATTTTGTCACAGGCAGAAGTGCTTTCAGGACTACTTTACAGACTTCAAAACTCACCCCCAGATAGGTATATAGATGACCCTCCTCTCAAAGTTTTTTAATTTTTAATTTTTTTTAACAGATGATTTTAAATATTCATCGATACACATACACAGTCACTTTTTTGCCACCTACTAGTGGAATGAAAATTACACGCCTATCATAGGTTCATAACCGATTTAATTCTCTTTTGCGGCTGTTATATTTTAGAATGGGTAAATTACACCACTTGTCACTTTAATTTGAGCAAAATTTCACTTTGTGATTATCGTAATTTTAATTTGAATAATTTAATCGTTACACTACACTTTAAGTAAGTTTAGTCAATTGTATCTGCTAGTAATTATCTCTGAATAATGAACAGGTATGCATGTTTGGTTGCTGAGCCAAACAGTAATGACGATGATGAAGAAGAAGAAGAAGTAGAGGTTGTGGGAGTTGTAGATGTGACAGTGTTGAGAGACAAAGCTGTTCTCCAACATCTCCCCACTCCTGCCAATGAATATCTTTACGTCTCTGGTATTGCTGTCTTAAGTAAATTCAGGTAACCCAAAAAAAAAAAAATAAATAAATAAAAAAGAAGTTAAAAACTCACAATGTTTTGTAAAGTCGTGTTTTAATAATATGAAATTATTGTCTTATCTAAACATGACTGGAGCTGTGTTTTGAAAACATGACTTTAAAAAATAAAAAAACTTTAAAAATAAATTTTAGGATAAATTATACTTTTCACTTCTATAGTTAAACTTATATTTCACTTTGATCTTTTATCGTTTCAATTTAAATAATTTAGTCTCTACATTTTTTAAGTTTAATTTTAATTTCGTCCTTCTGGTCAAAACTTCCTATCTTTACACCTAAAGAGATGGACAATTATTTTAAAATTGTTAATTTTAACTTCTAAGAAAATAAAAAAATCAATTGAAACTACAAGTATCAAATGAAATTTGAGTCAGACTAGTAAAAGGGTAATTTATCATAAATTTTATAATAAGTTGAGTTTGGCGAAAAAAAACTCCTAGTTATAATTGTTTGCAAAACAATTTTATTTTATTTTAAAATTTTATTTGTAAGAAGCAATAAGCAGAGAATTGCACTGACGAATAGCAGGAGGAAAAAAGTAGGAACAGCATTGCTAAAAGCGTGTGAGAAGCTAAGCGGTGTATGGGATTATGAATATTTGGTGCTGAGGGCTTATGAAGATGATTTGGGGGCTTTGGAATTGTATAGAAATGCAGGCTATGTAATTGTCTCAGGTGATCCCCAATGGATGACTTCTTGGATTGGCAGACGACGGCGTGTTCTCATGATTAAACGCCCTTTATTAATATAAACTTAAATTTTTACTAATATTATATAATTTATACTCTTGAGTTGATGTAAATTGTCGCACTTTTATGATTTTTTTAAAATAACTTTATGTAATTGTTTGTAACTTCTTGCATCATGTAAATACTCACTTAAATTCATATTAAAATTTATAACTTCTTTTAGTTTGAGTATTACACCATTAGCGTGGGTATATGTATAGGAGAATTTTTTTTAAGGTCTTGATATTAAAATTTTATTGTAAGTTTTTGAATAATTTTGTATATTCAATTGTGTATATTTACAAAGAGTTCAGCGGTTTATATAGCCTAAAACCTATGAATGAAAAAGGAAATACAAAGAAAAGGAAATTACCTAATTCCTAATATACACAAGCATGCCATATATACAATATATATTCTCATAACCCCGCTTAAACTCAAGGTGTTTTAGCAGAAAACACTGAGAGTTTGCTAAGAAGAAACTGAAACCAAGCTGTAGTGTGAGTCTTGGTGAAGAAGTCTGCAAGTTGTAAAGTCGAGGAGACAAAAGGAAGCAAAATAGAGCCAGACTGCAGATGCTGTCAGACAAAGTGATAATCAATCTCAATGTGTTTCGTCCGTTCATGAAAGACAGTATTGTGGACAATCTGAATAGCATTGCGGTTGTCACAATAGAGTGAGGTCGGAGAAGACTGAAGTACACTCAAATCAGAGAGAAGACAACAAAGCTAAACAAGCTCAGCAGTAGCATGAGTCATAGCACGGTACTCAACTTCGGCAGTAGAGCGAGCAACAACAGTTTGTTTCTTACTTTTTCAGGAAATTAAGGAATCATCAAGAAACATACAGAAACCATAGATGGACTTGCGATCATTAACATCACCAGCTCAATCAGAATCAGCATAGGCCACCAAGTTTAAAGAGGAAGTAGAGGACAACAGCAAGCCCTGAAAGATGGTACCCCGGAGATAGCAAAGAATGCGAACCAAATGAGCCCAATGGGTAGAGCGAGGAGTAGAAACAAACTGACTAACCACATAAACAGTATAAGCAATATCAGGGCGAGTGACAGTCAAATAAACTAAACAACCCACCAGTTCGTGATAGACCGTGGGATCATCCAAAGGGACACTATCAGTAGAGTTGAGCTTCACATTAAGCTCAATAGGTGTATCAGAAACCTTAGTATCAGTAAGACCGGCATGGTGAATAGCTTCATTAGCACACTTGGCCTGAGACAAAAAATAGCTTTTTGAAGAAGAGGCAACCTTAATATCAAGAAAATATTGCAATGGACCCAGATCTTTCAATTCGAAGGCTGAATGAAGAAAAGAAACAACGGAAGAAGATAGGAATGGCTAGGAGGTAGACACTGAAGTTGACCAATATGAGCATTCAAGAAAGCCAAGTCAGGATCAAGAGCTGGAGCAGATGCAGTAGAACTGATAGAAGCCCGGAAAATACTCAAAGAAGAAGGCAAAACTGGAGCCGAGGCTGCTGAGAAGACGAGCCAGACATGCTTCCCTTATTGGGACAATGATACTTCCAATGACTTCTCTGATGACAGAAGGCACATTTATCAAAAGCCAAAGACATTGTAATAACCAGAAAGCTCAAGGGTTCAAGTGTAATAATCCAAAATCAGAACTAGAGGGATCAAACTGTAATAAGCAAAAAAGTTATCCAACAAACCCACAAATGAAATACCACTTAGATTTTATTTTATTTTTTATTTTTTAACACCCACAAATATCAGAATTTGAATGACTCGGTAATATAAACCAGAGTTTGAGGAAGACCCAAAAGAGAGAGAGTCTGAAGCCGAAGCCCAAGCCAAAGAGGGGTCAGACAGAGATTGTGATAGAGAGACACTTCACGACCACAGACCAGAGATGAAGGCTTCGCGAGATAGGAAGAGAGGTTTCGTGACCACGAACGTGATTCTGGAGAGAGAGAGAGAAGTCACAATTCTGATGGTGATGAACCAGACGAACTAGAGAAGGCTGATATGAACTAGAGAAGTCACAAGTCAGGGTTGATGAGGGTCACGAACCGGAAGAACCAGAGATGGGTCAAGATAGATGACCCCTCAACCAGCGAAGACGAACCACGATGGTGAAAATTGAAGCACCTAGGGTTTCGAATTGAGCTCTGATACCATGTAAGTTTTTGAATAATTATGTATATTCAATTGTGTATATTTACAAAGAGTTCAGCGGTATATATAGCCTAAACCTATGAATGAAAAAGGAAATACAAAGAAAAAGAAATTGCCTAATTCCTAATATACACAAGCATGCCATATATACAATATATATTCTCACATTTATAAGATAAAGAACATATAATATTTTCATAGTAGTTGGAGTTCCTTAATATTTTCATAGAGAAATTTTGCCTCGACAAAGAGAAATTTCCCTGATATGATGACAAAGAAATTTTGAAATTTCTCTAATATAATCACAGAGAAATTTCATCGAGAGACTTTAGCTAATAAAAAAATATATATTGGAGCTCTCTTACTACCCAAAGTTAGATAGGGATATTTCGCTAATTTCCCCCCCTATATATATATATAATTATTTATCCAAATGCACAAATTGTTTTGGCTACTAATCATTGCTTTGGTAAAAATCATTGTTTAACCCTTAAGAGTTTTGTGTCAATCCTTCAAATTTTAATTTTGTTAGTTCCATCTTTCAAAATTTTAATTTGAATCAATTTTGTCTAATTTTAAATAGACTATCTAAATAATTAACAAAATGATAATAAAATGTGTATTTCATGTCACTTTAGTCCCTAAAGTGAAGCGAAACAAAAGTGACCCTGAGATATCTGCAAAAGGAAATTAATATTTGTAATTCTAGTTGGTGGATTTTAAAAAGCCAAAGCAAAGCAAATAAGAAACAAACAATGGAAGGCAAGTTTTTACATATCAAGCTTCTCAGATTATATTTATTTTGTTTCATGTAGCCCCCTTTTGCTTGATCTCAGTGTCTTCAACAACGAGGCTGCCCTTTGAGATGCTGGCCTTCAACCTTGAAAATCATACCACTGCATGTTATCAATTTTTAAGGTCTGAATTCTTTAAATTCTCAGCCAACTTCTGATGAACCTCTTCATGTCCAGCGGACTCTTTTTGGCAAGAAAATAGTCTCATTGTAACTTAAATTGCCATTCTTTTTAAACATTGTACATGGTAATTAAGGAGACAATCAGATATCATATCATATGTTGCGTGGTTACAATGTTTTAATAAGAGGCTGCTCATCAACATATTATCATTTGAAATATTACAGTCGAGTCATTTATAACAATTTAAATTTGATTTGAACACCTCTGTTTTTAAACAGGGGAAATAAAAAGCTTGAACTCACCATGCACCTTCTCAATTTTTTCTTGAAAAAATTATTGCAGATTTGAGTTATTAGGGCATGTTTGATTGACAGGATTAGAGCATGAGATTGAGATTATTAATCCGTGGATCTAATAATCCTGTGTTTGTTTTGAATTTTTTTTTTAGGATTATTAATCCAATGAATAATTAATCCAACAAATTTGTAGGATTATTAGTAATGGGGTAGGGTGTGATTAAAATAAAAAGACTATTTTACCTTCATATGTTTTCTTATCCAATGCAATTCAAACAATAGATAAAGGGATAATTTATCTATTAATCCAATTGAATAGTGAATACCACACTAATTTAATAGGATTATTAATACCTTCACTATTAGTCTTGTGAATCAAACATGGCCTTAGAGGGGTATGTATGTCACTGGAGTGAAACAAACTATTGCTACGGAATTACATTGTCTTAACCAAAATCTACATTCCATTCCATCACAAGAAACCTGTAACAGCAAAACAGGAAAAAAATAATATGAGAAAATGGCCTTGATACACATATTATATGTCTTCCAGAAGAATATCTGATGGACGCTCATATCCGAAATCCATGGAGTAATCATCCATCTCCATCTCCTCATCTGTAAACTTTGTCATCCTCCAACTCTCTACCACCTCCGAATCATTTCCGTATGTTAGAAGTTCTAATACCTGCATTCAAAAGGACCATATTTATTAAACATAACATCTATGCCAATGTACACATACTGTATACATATTCATTGAGACAGAGAGTTTTTTTTATACCTCACTCATTGATGGACGCCATATTGAGGATCGTCTCACACAATAAGAAGCAGTGAGCACTAATCTTTGCATTTGATCCAAGTCATATTTATCTTCCAATTTTGGATCAACTAATTCAGTGATGCTTCCTGATTCCATAAGCGGCTTTGCCTACATATTAAAGTCATTCAAATTCAGTAAAATATTTTTTGAATTCAGAGTTATTTGAAAAATAATATATTCGTTTTAGAAACAATTTCAGTGCATATTGATTTCTACTTAAGCTTTCAGTTTAAACTTCCCCGTTGAACTTTTGTTTGATCACTGTGGATCATGTTCCAATTCGATAATTTGAAAGCAATTCATCCACATTGTTCCATCACTTACTTCTTGCAACATTTGCATTCAAAGAAAACAAATGTTTAACACTTATTTGTTGTCACATGCACTGGGTTGCATAAAAAATTTATGTGTTGTCTATCGATATTTTAAATTTTTTTTAAAGTGGGTTAGAATACATTCTTGTTTAAGTTGCTATAATTAGATTACAGGGGAGGCAGTCTCCTTACCCACAAGAGAAGGTTTTCTACTGGCCTACGGCCAGTAATGATCTCCAAAAGAAGAACTCCGAATGCAAAAACATCGGTTTTCTCATCCACAATTCCATGCATGAAGTACTCTGGTGCTAAGTAACCAAACGTTCCCACTATCGGAATCACAGCATGGTGAGTCCATTTATTAGGAAGCCATTTTGCGAGTCCAAAGTCTGAAATCTGCATTACAATGAAAATCGAGGTAAATTCTAATACATCAGGTTCTTTTTCATGAAAAAAAAAGAAAAGAAAAAAGAAAAATTGCGGGATGTTGTCTGTTGTTCACCTGTGGTTCGTAATCTGGCCCAAGAAGCACATTAGAGGCCTTTATGTCGCGATGTATGATTCGGTGCTTGCAACATTTATGAAGATAATGCAGACCCCTTGCAATCCCCAGTGCAATTTTATATCTATCTGGCCACTCGAGTAACTTGTCTGCTTTTCCTGCGAAAAACAAAATTGTACAAGTCTTTTGGTATCACATACATAAGCTTTCAGTAGCATGCAGACCCATCAATTTTTTTTTTTTTGGGGGGGCGGGTGGGGGTGGTTGGGGGGGTTGTATGTGTTCACTTACCGTGCAATGCAGATGCTAAAGTTCCATTGGGAGACAAGTTGAAGATGAGATGGAGTCCATTTTCAATGCAGCAGCCAACTAAGATTGCAGTATTGGGATGGTTTACATGTCCTATTATCCCCAACTCTAGAAGGAACTCTTTTTCCTTGTTTTCATCTGTGTTGTCCTTTGCCAACCTCTTAACTGCTACGGTATGTCCATCATCAAGATCTCCACGATACACCTCTGAGTATCCTCCTCTCCCCACCATATTATCTGCAATGATGCAAGCAATCGCATGAATTTTTGAAATTTTGTTAATCACCCTTTAAAATTTTTAGTACGAAGAAAGAAAAAAAGCGATTGGTAATGAAGCATTCGAATGACAAAAGTTGCATAGTATTCATACCCGGGTGGAAATTTTTTGTGGCTTTCGCAATCTCTTTGTAGCTAAAGCACCTTAGCAAAGGTTGCTGCTTTTCGTTGTCAGATAAGACGTCATTTCTTTTTCTTGCATTGAAATCAAATGATGATCGTAGGAAAGAGGAAACACGCTTAAAAGGCGATGGTGGCTTTGGAAAATTGGATTCCCTTTTTAACTCAAGAGACAGAGGAGGGGACTCTGTTATGCTTGAATCCCCAAAACTAGAGCTATCTTCTCCAGTGCTATTTGATTCTCCTTTACATACATCTAGCACTGTTCTTGGTGAAAACATTTTTTCTCTCTTTGTTTTTGTGACCGAGGACTTGTCCATACGATCATTTTTGTTTGACCACTTTGAAATCATTTGACAATGCTCTGCTACATTAGAACTGATTATTAGAGCACATCCAATTTAAAATAATATAAAAATTTCATCGAAATTTCAAGTTTTTGAAATGAACTAACCTTCAATGTGCAGAGTATTTAAATCTGAATTTTGTTGTGGTACGACACATTTCCCAACTGAGATCACTGAACATCCTTCCGGGGCATGCTCAAAGCAGTACCTTGTGATTTCGTGTGAAATTCTAATGGCAAAACACGAATAAAGTATTTAAAACATATTCTATTAAACCAAAGTATATGAATTGAACTTGATCAGAATCTATACCTGTTTCTTGAGTGACCAACAACAAGAAAATCTGCATTTATGCATTTCGCTTCCTCAATTAGACCTCTTGCAACACTAGTGTTGAACCCAACTCTAGCCTCCAGATTCACCTGAAATTTTTAGGCTCTTAAGCATATATATGGAAATTGCCAATTTTGGAGCACTTAGTATTTACTTGCTCATAAATATTGCAGAAATGATATAACTTGTACTACTTTATGGTCTGAAACTGAAAGAGGATAGATATATGTACCTGCTTAGAGTGACAGATTGTGGCAAATTCAGCCATCACAGATATGACGTATGCTTTTGTATGACCAGCATGTGTTTGAAATTTTGCAACTGACTCGCGTTTCTTCCTATGATGTTCTACTGTTCTACCAAATAAACACGTGAGACTGTGTCGGCTAAAGAAACTTGTACTAATAAATTGCAATATCTAAATTCATATAAACTACAATATAGTATTTGTAGTTAGCATTTTACTGTTCACTTACTTATCATTTGATTTGTTTATGAATAAATGTATATGCATCGTCAATGTGTGTTTTATATTAGATGTATTTTACGAAATATATACAAGGTGTAAATATACGATGCACGTTACAACCTATTAAAAAACTATATTATGTTTTTTACATGAGAAGGGATCTTTTTCTTCTTCTTTTTTTAAAGACAAATATCTACGTGTCTAATATTATATATCTTATGCTATTGATTTACATGGGCAAAGTTAAAGGACTTTATTATTTGAGACTGTAAAAGTTGTAAATTAAAAATTAAAATATCAATAATGGTGATTTAAAGCATTACAAAAAAATATTTTATATTTTGAAGAAAAATTTGATTCAAGAATATGATGATCTACTGAAATGCTACATCTTTGGTTAAACTTATTTTTATCTCCACTTTGCATTTTATATGTATTTAAGTATTGATGCATGTATACCTTGCATTCTAGAACCTTGCTTATGTAATGATTAATTGTAGATTGTTTAATTTTTTATTCTTGCAAGATAATTATGGTTTTTATAATTATAGTATTGTCTACCTTTTTTTTTAAAAAAAATAAAATTTACGATACACAAAACAATAAATATCCATAATTAATGTACTTGGAGTTGGAATATCCATAAAGAAACTTAGATAATGTCAAACATTACTGTCAAATAACTCTCACACGAAACATCTTTTTCCATAAAAGAGAAAAACAAAATGAGAGAAAGTATATAATTTGACCCAAAATGGTCTTAATTAATATGATGAATGAAATGACAAATTAAGATTAGGTAGAAGAGAAGATACTAACCAAGAACATGTAAGGCAACCAGAGTGTCATTTGGATGAGCTACAATCCTGATTGCCCATGCCACAAGCTCTTTGCTATCATCTGGGTTTAAAGATATGCCTACCAGTATTTTAGCAGGAGGAGCTGAAACACTCATTTCTGCTTCTATATGATTCTGCTGGAAGAATCAAGATTAATTAGTAGAATTTGACAACCTAAAACATAAAAAATAAAAAATAAAAAATAAATAATACACAAAATGGGTTGTTTCCTCCTTCTGATCCTACTCAGCAGTGGAAGCATAGAAACTCTAGCTTAAGATCAATATGTATTATACGAGCAACAACATGATTAAAGGTCCAGTGGGGAACCAAGGCCACCTTGGCTCACATTCATATATTCTTGTTTAAGAAGTGAGAGGGTAATTTATATTAATAAATTGGGCCGAGCTAGGTGTTGGGCCGAGATAAGCCCAATTCGAAAGAGAAGTAGAATTACTCCGGTCCGAAAGAGAGGTAGGGTGACTCCGGTCCCAGAAGGAAGTAGAGTTACTCCGGTCCGAAGTGGCGGTAGACCGGTCTAAATAAGATGCTTTGATGTTAGTCCGGTCGCAGCCATGGTGGTTAGTCCGGCCGAAGTGAGGTCTGGTTGGTATACTCCGGTTGAGAATGTATGATGGGTAGCTCGGTCTTAAGCGGTTACTTCGGTCGGAGCGTGTGCAAAACCGAGGTAAACCACGGTTCTGAAAGTAGTTCGCCTCAACTCCCTTATGGATAGCTCGGTCTTAGTATGGGAAAGCCGAGGTAAGGGAGAGTATAGTAAGGGCCGAACTAACAGGTACTCCGGTCGTTTGGAGTTCGGCCATAGAAGGACCATCTCACTTGGTTTAAGCAGTGAGGGGGGTGTTGGAGGATAAGCATTATCTTCCAGGAATGTGAATCCTAGGAGGACTCTACATGGAGGAGTTAGAGTCCTACTAGGATTGTGCCACTCGAAACCTATATAAGCTCACCAATATCACCTATGAAGAGGTAATGCAATTTTTGTTCCCTGACTACATTGAGCTTTTGCCTATTTGTCTTGCTTACTGACTTAGGCATCGGAGGGGTTTTCCGGCACACACCCGCCGGCCAGCTTAAGTTTGAGTTTTCAGGTGGTAGAACGACGACGTGCAGAAGAACACGGGCTTGATCAACAGGATTATACGTGAAGGTGAATCTCTTTCCCGTACAATTGGCGCCGTCTGTGGGAATAACAGACAAGAACAACCTCTTGATCAAGTGTTTTTCTCTCAAAATTCGATGGCCAACAATGAAGAACTGCCGCAGTCCGCCATTGACGGACAAACTCCAGACGGAGGTGCAAGGCGCGAAGGCCTACCTTTGGTCCCTCCCATGGCGAACCTGGAACCACAAAGGCAAAATTCCAGGAGGGATGCAAGGGGACGAAGGAGGAATAGCAGCCCTCATCTCTCTCGCTCGCAAAGCCCAGAAAGGCAAAGGCGCAGGGTTGATCCTCAGGCCTTGGAGGAACGCGTCAAAGCACAAGATGAGTTGATACGGCGGATGGCAGCAGACATGGAAGCTCTCAAACGCCGGGTGAAAGGAAAAGAAGTGGCGACAGGAGAGGGGCGCACGAACAAGACGCCCCCTCGCCACTCAGAGGGTCGTAGTAGGAATTCTACACCCTCCCAGGCAGAAGAGAGAAGCCTCAGGACAGGCGATACGCAATCAAGATCTTCCAGAACTCGTCACTCCATGTCTGAGAGGGCGAGATCTGAAAGGTCTTACACGGAAGGAAGCACATACTGGCCTTCGCATACGCACCAAACAAGGTCCAGACAAACGGAGTTACCCAGGTCATCCGACCTACGAGCCGTGCTAGAAGAAAAGGCACGACGCAGGGAGGATGCCAGGGCGCGTGATCCACATAGAGTTTCGGCCTTACAGCGGTTGGCTCCTCGGACGCATGGAAGCGTCGAGGTTGGAATGCCACAATCGCGCCCGGCCTACGAACCAACGGACAAAGTATTGGCAAGGCTGCAGACCTCACCATTTGTCCCAGCAATTGAGAACGCGCCTTTACCGTCAGGCTTTCTACAGCCGAAGTTCACCACATACGAGGGGAAGACGGACCCCTACTTGCACTTAAGCCACTTCCGCTAGGTCATGGCTGTGTACCGGCGGAACGAGGCCTTAATGTGCATCTTGTTCCCCTCAAGCCTTGGTGACCTGGGCTTGACTTGGTTTGAGAAACTCCCAGAGGGCAGCATAGCCTCCTGGGCGCAATTGGCAGAAGCATTTGTCACAAGATTCAGAACAAACACTAAGACTCCGGTGGAGATCGACCAGCTACTCTCCATCGACATGGGCGAAAAAGAGACCTTGAGGTCATATAACAGTCGTTATTGGGAGACATTCAACCAGATTGGGGACTGCCCAACCAATCTCGCCATTGCGCAATACAAGAGAGGACTCCCAGTTGGAAACAGACTGAGGGATTCTATAACCATGACGCCACCTCTTACCATGGAAGCCCTGATGGAAAGAGTGCATCAGCACATCAGGGTAGAAGAGGATGGCGCCCGTGCCAAAGCAAAGTCTGGCACGACCGCAGCGCCAGAAAAGAAGGCCTCAGCAAAGGTCAATGCGGTAAATCGGCCGAACAAAAATGGGCGTGGAAGACGCGACAACGAAGAAGACCGAGATGAGAGATGGTTGAGAGTCCGCACTGCCATCACCACGGTCTTCAAGAAGCCGATCTACTGAATACTTAGCGAAATTCGAGACGAACCTTTCGTCAAGTGGCCAGCCAAGCTAGGCGAGGCACAGAAGGACTATGACGACAGATCACGGTGCACCTTCCACAAAGAAAAGGGGCACCGAACTGAGAACTGCACCCCGTTGAGGCAGCATTTGGAGGAGTTGGTGGCGGCAGACCACTTAGACAAATACATTGAAGGAGGGGCACAGCCAGCCCCACAGGACCGTGATAACCCCAACGGAATGCCAATCGATGCTCCACCTCAAGGTATCATCAATGTAATACATGGAGTTTTCGAACCTGAGCGGGTATGTGAGCTCAGAGGTTCGATCAAGAAAGCTGAGCACTTGAGGGAGGTACTAAGTGCCCAACCTGTCGTCAAGAAGGGGAGGACAGAGGCCACAAATGTTATGTCTTTTTCGGATAAAGACTTGGACAGAATATATTGCCCACACAATGATGCCCTGGTCGTCACTCTCCGAGTCAAGGATTTTGACGTCAAGCGGATTCTGATTGACCAGGGTAGTTCGTGCGAAATCATGTATTATGAGACGTTCAAACAATTGAAGTTGCAAGATAAAGACTTAGCACCTGCAGTGTCACCTTTGATTGGATTTAACTCGATGCCAGAATGGCCAGTTGGCAAGATCATCCTTCCAGTCAAAGCGGGGAGTGTGACGAAGCAAGTAGAGTTCTGGGTGTTAAAGGTCCCATCCACCTATAACATCATCCTGGGCAGAACATGGCTGCACGCCATGCGCTCGGTGGCGTCATCTTACCACCAAGTGATGCGGTTCCCAAATGACACCGGAGTAATAGAAGAAGTCTATGGAGACCAAATTATGTCCAAGCAATGTTTTGTCACGGTGAATGGAAGCCGCGCTGCAAAGGGGTATGTTCATTCGGTAGAAGAACCGGAGAGTAATGAACTATTCGCAGACGTCGGCAAAGCAGCAAGCCAGAAAGCAGTGGAAGACTTGGTGGAAGTCAGAATAGATGAAAAGAACCCGGATAAGTTCTTTCTGCTTGGTTCGTCGTTGTCCGGCGCTGAGAGGTTAGAGGTCTTGGAATTTTTGACCTCTAACATCGAAGTGTTTGCCTGGACTCCATACGACATGCCAGGCATTGATCCCAACTTCATCTGCCACCAACTCAATGTCCACCCATCAGCCAGGCCAATCATTCAGCGCACCCGCAGATCGGCACTCCACCACGCCGAGATAGTGGCGGAAGAAGTGGGAAACTTGTTGGAAGCAGGGGCAATCAGAGAGGTGCATTACCCCAGATGGATCTCCAACACAGTCGTCGTGCCAAAGAAGAATGGCAAGTGGCGCGTTTGCGTCGACTATAAAACTGTCAACAAAGCATGCCCTAAAGATAGCTTTCCGCTACCACGAATTGATCAACTGGTAGACCTGACGGCAGGGCACAACCGACTAAGCTTCTTGGATGCATACAGAGGCTACCACCAGATCGCAATGCATGAACCGGACCAGGAGGTCACATCTTTCACCACACCAAGGGGACTCTACTGCTACAAGGTCATGCCCTTTGGCCTAAAGAACGCAGGGGCGACATTCCAAAGAATGGTTACCAAGATGTTTGAGCCGTTGTTAGGCAAAACAATGGAGGCTTACATCGATGATATGGTGGTCAAGAGCAAGGATGAGAATGACCACTTAAAGGACCTAAGTGAGATGTTTGAGATCCTGAAGAAGCATAAGTTACGCCTCAACGCGTCGAAGTGTGCTTTCGGGGTAGGATCAGGCAAATTCTTAGGCTTCTTGGTGACCAACCGAGGTATAGAAGCAGACCCATCTCAGATCAAGGCAATACAAGATCTGGAGAGACCAAACTCAGTGAAAGAAGTGCAGCATCTCACCGGAATGGCAGCCGCGCTCAATCGGTTCATTAGCCGATCGTCAGATAGGCTACGACCCTTTTTTCATGCACTCAAGGCCAAGTTTGAGTGGGACGAAGAATGTGACCGAGCTCTGGAAAGCTTGAAGGAATACATGTCTTCTCCACCACTGCTTGTAACTCCAATTCCTGGGAAAGAACTCTTCTTATATCTGGCAGTGTCGCAGCACGCAGTTAGCGCGGTGTTGGTCCGTGCAGAAGGAGTCCAACATCTGCCCATCTACTATGTTAGCAAGACACTGCTGGGCGCCGAAACAAGGTACTTGCCACTGGAGAAACTGGCGTTGGCCTTGATGATGGCCTCAAGAAAGTTGTCGCACTACTTTCACGCCCACACTGTAGTTGTCCTTACAGCCTTCCCACTAAAGGCTTTGTTTGAAAGGGCGAATTTCTCTGGGAGAATTCTGAAATGGGCAGTAGAGTTGGGACAATACGACATCAAGTTCCAACCCAGAACTGCAATAAAAGCTCAAGCATTGGCGGATTTTGTCGCAGAGTTCACTCCCGGAAGTCATCATATCTGCCCAGTCGACCTGACTGACGCAACCGAACTAGGGACAGAAGTTGACGTCGGAATAACGCAACCCCTGGTATTGGTTACTCAACCAAGTCCTAAGGCAGACCGGAGTAATACAAACAAGGAAGAAGTAAACCATGCTATACCAAGTCCAGACTCGCCAACGAAGAAAAACTTGGTGCAACAAGATGACAAGGGGCAGGCAGCAGGCCTGGACTTAGATGGCGAAATTAGCAACATGGAAGATCCCAAGGCATCATCCGATCCCTCCACTTGTTGGAAGTTGTTCGTTGGGGAGATGTGGAAGCTCTTTGTGGATGGAGCATCCAATCGACATGGAGCAGGACTTGGCATAGTCCTCATCTCTCCAGACGGCCTGGTAGTGGAGCAGGCAATCAACCTTGGCTTCCCAGCGTCAAACAATGAAGCGGAGTACGAAGCGCTTCTTGCAGGACTCAAGTCAGCAGCCTACATGAAGGCCACCGAACTCATGGTCTACAGCGATTCACAGTTGGTGGTAAATCAAATTTCTGGCGATTACGAAGCAAAGGATGACAGAATGGCTAAGTACCAAGAGCTAGTCAGAACCGAGATCAAGAAGTTCGAAGTAGTAAGGATAGAGCAGATTGGCAGGGAGGAGAACAACAGAGCAGACGAACTAGCAGGTTTCGCCTCAATGGCGGATACCTCCATCCCACATCCTCTTTTGATCGACTATCTGCCTAGACCAAGTATTGAAGACCCAGAAGCAGGAGAAGTATACTGCGCCGATCTAGGTCCTTCTTGGATGGATCCAATTATCTTGTTCCTGAAAGACGGCACCTTACCAGAAGACAAGAAGGAAGCCAACAGAATCAGAGCAAAGTCGCAGCGATTTTGGCTCTCTCCATCCTTGGCATTATACAAGAAGTCGTTCACAGGACCTTACTTAAAGTGTGTGCACCCCAGTAAAGTGGAAGCATTCCTGTTCGAAATACATGAGGGTGTATGCGGCAGCCATCAAGGAGGACGATCATTGGCATACCGAGCTATTTCACAAGGATACTGGTGGCCGTACATGCAAGCGGATTCAGAGAAGTATGTTAAAAAATGTGAAAAGTGTCAGAAGTTTGCGCATCAAATACACCAACCTGCCAGAGAACTTCTACCTCTCACTAGTCCATGGCCTTTCGCAATGTGGGGCTTGGACATAGTGGGACCACTCCCAACAGCACCAGGCAACAGGAAGTTCTTTCTAGCGGCAACAGACTACTTCACAAAGTGGGTAGAAGCAGAAGCCTTGGCATCAATCAAGGAAAAAGATGTGAAGAAGTTTGTCTGGCAGAACATCATTACTCGCTTCGGCATACCAAAAGCACTGATCTCATACAACGGCACGCAGTTCGATGGCAGAATTTTCAGAGGCTTTTGTGAGGAGTACAAGATAGAATTTTACAATTCTACACCGGCGTATCCCCAAGCGAATGGACAAGCAGAAGCTTCAAACAAGGTAGTCTTGGATGGACTGAAGAAAAGACTAGAGAAAGCTAAAGGCAGATGGGCAGAAGAACTCCCTCATGTTTTATGGGCTTACCGCACTACACCTCGGCGGTCAACAGGAGAGACCCCATTCTCCTTAGCTTATGGCATGGAAGCAGTCATCCCATTAGAAGTTGGTCTCCCCACAATTCGGAGTGAAAACTTTGATCCAGACTTAAACGCCGAAGCAATAGCATTGGAACTTGATCTTGCGGAAGAAAGAAGAGACAGAGCTCTGGTTCACATCGCCTCCTACCAACAAGAGTTGTCTAGAAAGTATAACAAAACAGTGCATCCCAGACAATTCAAGATCGGCGATTGGGTACTTCGCAAAGTGATGGGAAACACCCTGATTCCAGGAGATGGCAAGTTGGGACCGAATTGGGAAGGACCTTACAAAGTGGTCGGCTTAGCAGGCAAAGGGGCATACCACTTGGAAGACAAGGACGGCAAAGCAATCCCAAGGCCATGGAACACTGCCAATCTTAAGCTATTTTATTTTTAGTTTTTTCTCTTTCACGAATGTGTAATTTTTTCCTTTCTCAATAAAACAAGTCGTTTCTTTTCAGCATGGTTGTTTTTTTTTCTGTAAAAGATAATTTTGATGAGATAGGAGCAGTATAAACTATATTCTAAGTTGGCTGGAAAAACCAACTTAGAGGTTGGCTGGATTAAACCAACACTTTATACTCTTCAGCCGAAGTATGGGTATGGCTGAAGAGTGGTTGGCTGGATTAAACCAACACCCTTCCTAAGCCCAGGATAAGGATCCAGGCTGCAGGACGTTTGGCCGGAATAACCAAACACCTTATTCTAAGTTGGCTGGAAAAACCAACTTAGAGGTTGGCTGGATTAAACCAACACTCTGTACTCTTCAGTCGAAGTAAATTATATCGGCTGAAGAGTGGTTGGCTGGATTAAACCAACACTCTGTACTCTTCAGCCGAAGTAAATTATATCGGCTGAAGAGTGGTTGGCTGGATTAAACCAACACTCTGTACTCTTCAGCCGAAGTATGGGTATGGCTGAAGAGTGGTTGGCTGGATTAAACCAACACTCTGTGCTCTTCAGCCGAAGTATGGGTATGGCTGAAGAGTGGTTGGCTGGAAAAACCAACTTAGAGGTTGGCTGGATTAAACCAACACTCTGTACTCTTCAGCCGAAGTAAATTATATCGGCTGAAGAGTGGTTGGCTGGATTAAACCAACACTCTGTACTCTTCAGCCGAAGTAAATTATATCGGCTGAAGAGTGGTTGGCTGGATTAAACCAACACTCTGTACTCTTCAGCCGAAGTATGGGTATGGCTGAAGAGTGGTTGGCTGGATTAAACCAACACTCTGTGCTCTTCAGCCGAAGTATGGGTATGGCTGAAGAGTGGTTGGCTGGATTAAACCAACACTGTATACTCTTCAGCCGAAGTAAATTATATCGGCTGAAGAGTGGTTGGCTGGATTAAACCAACACTGTATACTCTTCAGCCGAAGTAAGTTATATCGGCTGAAGAGTGGTTGGCTGGATTAAACCAACACTGTATACTCTTCAGCCGAAGTAAGTTATATCGGCTGAAGAGTGGTTGGCTGGATTAAACCAACACTCTGTACTCTTCAGCCGAGGTAATTATATCGGCTGAAGAGTGGTTGGCTGGATTAAACCAACACTGTATACTCTTCAGCCGAAGTAAGTTATATCGGCTGAAGAGTGGTTGGCTGGATTAAACCAACACTCTGTACTCTTCAGCCGAAGTAATTTATATCGGCTGAAGAGTGGTTGGCTGGATTAAACCAACACTCTGTACTCTTCAGCCGAAGTAATTTATATCGGCTGAAGAGTGGTTGGCTGGATTAAACCAACACTCTGTACTCTTCAGCCGAAGTAAGTTATATCGGCTGAAGAGTGGTTGGCTGGATTAAACCAACACTCTGTACTCTTCAGCCGAAGTAATTTATATCGGCTGAAGAGTGGTTGGCTGGATTAAACCAACACTCTGTACTCTTCAGCCGAAGTAAGTTATATCGGCTGAAGAGTGGTTGGCTGGATTAAACCAACACTCTGTACTCTTCAGCCGAGGTAATTATATCGGCTGAAGAGTGGTTGGCTAGTAAGGTAAGATAGCCAAAACCGAGATCACAGTTCGGGCAAATTGAAGTTCATGAACAAATTCAATTCAAGTACAGGCAGACATTCAGAACCGAAACAAGAGTTGATAATTTTGGGAGTACAATTGTGGGGCCGTAGCCCGGTTACAAGAGAGTTCAAGACAAAAGAAAGGAAAAAAAAAAGTAGTACAAGTTCAATCAAACAGGTTATCTATCTCGGCATCCAGATCGGCCCCAAGGTCAGCACTTACTCCGGCATTTGCTGTTAGAGTAGTCTCGGTTGGAAGTTCGGGCGCCGCATTTTCAACAACTGGATCCAACCGAGCTGATTGAGCGCCGGCTTGCTCTTGGATGGCCGGAGTCTCAGTTGCTTCTTCTTCATCATCATCTTCCTCATCGGATGAACCAAGAAACCGGTTCTGGATCTCGTCAGCATATTCCTTCAGCGAAGCCGGAATAAAGTACTCGGGAGCATTGTAGACCTCGGTTTCGGGTCCACAACCGAGCTTCTCCACAGCACTTCGCCAGCCACTCTTGAAGAATAAATCCTTCGCAGCTTCGCACTGCAGAGAGTAGCCAGCTTCGGCTTCCTTGAAACCTTCTTTGGAAGCGTTCTCAGCCTTCTGCTTTAGCTCAGTTATTTCGGCGTTCTTCTTGTTTTCAAGCTCCGCTACCTCCCACAAATATTGGTCTTTCACTTCGGTCACGGCGCGCTGTTTGTCATTTTCAGCCGAGGTGACCAGCCCGGTCAGGCGAGCTACCTCGGCCTCCAGTTCGGCCGACCTTTGTTTGGACAATGCCAGCTCGGCCGCCCTGGCTTCGGCGTCCTTTATCGCGCGCCTCGTCGTTTTGCGAAGTTCCATTATTTGCCCATGAGCAATGGTGTTCTTCTGAATGGCCTGTAAAAGAAGAGTTCCTTTGTCAGCCGAGCTAAGAGTTGGGAAAAATCAGGCTGATCAAAGAAAAAACAGTACTGCTTACCAAAATCATGGACTTGGTGGATGACCGGATGGCTTTCAGCTCGGTATTCAGCTGTTTGTTGTGATGCTCCATGTCTTTGGGAAGACAAACACCCCGGGCCAGGTCGAAGGCTAGGAGGTGATCCTTGTCAGCAACAACGGAGTCACTTTCGTCGATATCTCGGTTGTTGAAGACGAAGGGTGGAGCCCATTTGTTGATTGGCGTAGTTCGGTCAGAAGATTCCGGTTGAAGGTTGAGTTCGGGGCTCGGTGGAAGGATGGGATCAACCTCATCAACCAAACGCTGCTCGGTCTCAGTAGTCCGGGCGCGTTTAGCTCGGCGTGAGGAGGATGGCTATTGTGAGGGAAGAGCTACCACGGCTTCAGTGGTTTGTTGAGTTGGTGGCACTTCGGCCCTTGAGGTGGCGGTAAGCATGGCCCTCATCTTGTTCTTCTTTGCCATCTCTTGTTCGGCTGTTAAGGGAACAAGGACAATTTCTGGCAAGGTTGGGTCCGGTTCTGGTGGGTCTTCAAGAAGAAAATCGGTCACCCTTGCTTTGCGGCGACCGGAGTAGCGGTAAGTCGGTTTGAAATCAAGGAGTTTGGCCCAACTTCTCTCCCTTACTCTTAGCGCGGTGCGCAGAAGATCGAGGTTCGGAT